>JASAUF010000150.1:0-622500 GCA_030180095.1 Magnolia changhungtana
TAAATTGCTTCCTTTAATTATATCTTCCTTTTGTTAGTTTGTGACAAAAAGGAGGAGAAGAGATGCATATATGTGATATCTAATGATGTTTAGATGAATATATGTGATAATGCTTATCTAATTGAAAAATTAAAAATTTTCAAAATCTTATGCATGGATATATCTTGTGTATGTATTTAGAAAACAACTTGAGTATATTTCTCAAGGAAAGCAACAGGTAATGTGCAGACTTGATCATAAAAAAGATCTTGATTCAAAGCTTCAATTTGATAGTCGAGTCCATGTAATTAATATAATTATGTATGATGTCACAAAATTGACAAAGGGGGAGATTGTAAGTGCTTGTATTCAAAGCACACATGTAGTTGTCAAATTTCATAGACAAAATGCTAGTTAGATCTTCATTACACTTCAGTCATCTCGGTACTTCATGAATAGAAGCTCAAAATCACAAGAGTAGAAGACTCAGTATGGTTACAAATGAAAGATATGAAAGATCATTGTGTGTGTCAACCATCAGGTAAAATGACCGTAAAAAAGACCTTAGGTTAGAGGTTTTTAAGCATGGCCTTATACGTTTAAATGTATAAAATTTACTATGTAAATTCTCAAATGTTCGGCCAACCCAACTCTGGGTTCGGCCAACCCAACTTGGCTTGGACTAGCACGAAAGTGTATCAGGTCAAGTTTCCCGCAATGGAAACATTTGAATTTTAAAGGGATTTGGCAAACCAAACCCTAAATTTAGCCAGTCGAATAACATATTTTGCTAGCCGAATTTTTTCTTGGGCCAGCCGAATTTTTTATTTATTTTATCCCACAAAATCTGATAGTCATTGGAACAATATCGTTGAAATTCGGCCAGCCGAAGGTATTTTTAGGCTGACCGAAGTTCTAAATCCTTTGGCAATAGATAGGGACCTTCTCTCATTGTTTTATAACAAAAAAGTGTGATAAATCATCGTCAAGCAAATAGAGAAACTCATGTCCTCCCAAAGTTAATTGTTTGGTAATTCTTATTTTATTTTAGCTTATTCAATTCACTTTCTCAAGTTAGTTTTAAATGTAATTAGAGAGTAAACTATACTCTACTTGAGAATAAAGAATTGAATCTACAGCTATGAGGGTTTTTATTCTATTGAGAAACTTTAGATCCCTAAATCTTTTCTGGTTTTTCATTCACTTCTTCATCATCATCTAAGAAAGAAGATCGCTGCATTGATCGCAGCCTCGACATCATCAAATATCTTCACATCTAATTCTCATCATTTGAATATAAGTATTATTACAGAGTATCATTTCATTTGGGTATGTTGAGATATCCTGAAAATCTCATTGGGTTGATTAGTGGTTAGCTCATGAAAATCACTAAGGGCGTTTTATTATGGTAAGCCCGTGAAAAATAAAAGAACTATAAAGAAGTTGTTAAGGTGAACCTATGAAAACCTTGATATAGTGGAAACTCAAAATTACGTGGGTAGTAATTCAGAGAGTGGAGTAGGTGTGTATTGAACATGGAACCACTATAATTCCTTGTGTATTTGTGGTGATTGATTTATTTTATTGTCTTTACTGTTTTGAAATATTGATTTCAATAACACTGTGAAATAAGGTTGTCCTGCCTAAAGTAATAGGTGAAGGTTGTCCTACAAATTAATTGGAATCAAGGTTTCAATACTTTGTGTGATTGAGAATATTATTTCTGCGAGTTTTTATAAGGAATTTGTAAAGTCCTACCCCCCCCCCCCCCCCCCCCCAAGGACATCAATATATCATCTTATCATCTTTCAGAATACATGAACAAAGATCATGACGATGCATGGGACTATTTTGACATGCTTGTTGAAAATGCACAATCATGGGATATTTCATCTAAGCCCATTAATCCCAAATCAATTCAGTCAAGGGAGAATAGAGGAATTTACGTCTTGAAGGAGGGAGATGATGTTAATACTAGGGTGGCTAATGTAAGGCCCATATCTTAGTCCGTACAGTTCCATAGACTCTCGCTACCCACCCCGTTGAATTTCGGCAACCCGCGACCTTTAATCGACATTTGTACGTGACCCTAAGTCACATCCAGTAGATCCGAGTTGACTCAACCCTAGACTTGTACCATTGCGACCGCGCTATCGCCGCGGTTCCAACGCTGTGACTTACATACCGTTGCGATACCCAGACCAGGAGTTGTGGGCCCGCGTTTATTTCGAGGAAAACGTTGCGTAATGCAAATCCCAAGAGAATCTCTACCATCCATCACATCAATCAATCTGGTACTAGTTAAATACACAACCCATCCCTCTCTTACACAAGTCATCCCCAAAGTCAACTCTCTCTCTCTCTCTTCATATTATGGCCCACCTTGATGAATGGATTAGCTCCACACCGTCCATCAGTGGCAGCTACCTTGCTGTCCACCTTACTGCCCGATTGGCCTGGCCCTGTTTGAAGGGAAAACATAAATATCTGCTTGATCCATAACGTGTGGCCATTCAGCACGTGGAACCACCTGATGTTGGTGTTTTATCCACCATCCCAAGTGGGGCCCACCTTGATAACGTGCTGCATCCAGCACGTGGGATCCACCTGTTGTGGAAGCAAATTGGCTAGCATACCTTACAGCAGCAATATAGCTACTGTATTGACGTCAGCAAGTTATGTGGGTCTAATCATGAGGTATATGTTATATCAAAACCGTCCATCCACCGTCCAGTGGTCCGGACGGTGGAACCCACCTAATGTATATGTTTCATTTGTGCCATCCACCATCCATATAGGTTGGACGGTGGGCCCCACCATGATGTAAGTGTTATATTCATACCATCCGTACATGGACCCCACAATGATATGTGTTTCATCCAGACCATCCAGCAGGCTTGAGTGTTTGGGAACACAATATCAGCTAGGTCTCATAGCTGGTGGGCCACCTACGTGGCTCCACTTGATGTAAGTGTTTTATCCATGCACGTGAGACCCACCTAAGGTATGTATTATATCCACACCATCCCTACACGTGGGACGGTGTGACCCACTGTGATATATGTGCTCTATCCTCACCATCCATCTGGATGGTGGGATCCACCATGATGCGTGGGTCATCCATATCGTCCAATCAATTGTAGAGATCATTTTATGGCATTACGAAGAGAATGAGATAGATCTAAATTTCAAGTGGGACCCACCATTATGTATTTCATCCACACTGTCCAACAACAGTGGGTACCATCTTGATATATGTGTTGTATACCCACATTGTCCAGCTGCTGGATGGTGGGTCCCACTTCAATTGTATGTATTCTATAGCCACACCATCTGTCCATTTTCTGGACGTGGGCCCACCATGCTATATGTGTTTCAGCCACGCTGTCCGTCCATTTTCTAGACGTAGACCCCACCATAACGTATGTATTCTATCTATGCCATCCAGCGGCAATGGAGTCCACCCGATTTGTTTTATCCATGCGGTCCAGTGGCAACAAGCCCACTATGATGTATTTTATCCATGCTGCCCAATAGATCTGGACCCCGCCGTGATGCATTTTATCTACATCGTCCAAATCACATGGGGCCTACCTTGATGATGAATGAATCATCCAGACCATTCAAATGTTTGGGCAGTGCTGGACTTACCATGATGTATGTGTTGTATATCCTAGTTATCCATCTGGTGGGGCCCATTTGGAATGTGCAGGCCCACCTGCTGTTTGTGTAGGGCCCACCTTGATATGTATATTGTGCATGCTGTCCATTTATTATCTAGACTATATGGGCTACCCCATTAGGCCCACTATGTTGTATGTGATGCACACACTACCCATCCCCTATGCCTAATCCATGGGCCCTTGTGTGAGGCCCAACATGATGAATTTGTGGCCCATTTGGTGAGGCCCATTGTGATATATATGTGACCCATGAGATGCGGCCCATTGTGATGCGTATGAGGCCCATGAGATGCGGCCCATTGTGATGTAGATGAGGCCCATGAGATGCTGCCCATTGTGATTTATATGAGGCTCATGAGATGCGGCCCATCGTGATGTTTATAAACCGATGTGATGAGGCACGTCGTGATGTATATGAGGCCCATGTGATGAGGCCCATTGAGATGTACATGAAGCCCTTATGTGAGGCCCATCGTGATGGTATAAGGCCCATTATATGTGTGAGACCCATTGTATATGTGAGGCCCGATTGTGATGTGTAAAGCCCACCATGATGTATGTGTTATATTCACACCATCCATCCATTTCCCCGATTTGTATGAGGGTCATGGGCCCTACAGAGAGTTAGATTCAAATCCCAAGTGGACTGCACACTAGGAGACAATAGTGGTTAAATGTCCACCGTTGAAATCCTCCCTAAGGCCCGTTGTTAAGCCCGTTACCTTGGGAGAAATGATGGTTAAATGTCCACGTTGTAATCTCCCTGAGACCCATTGTTAGGCCCATTCTCATCTCCTTTTATTGGGCTTACCATGAACCATTGGGCCCTCATTAATGTTAGTAATACCCATCTTTCCCTTATTGGGCTATCCCAAATCGTTGGGCCCCCATTTGATAATGATGCTTTCCACCATACCCTGTAGGACCACCCAAGCCCTTGAGCCCATTTTGTGTTTGTATTGGGCCTTCTATAGGGAATGTGGCCCACCTAAATGCATGTGTTTGTCCAAGCTTAGAAACCCAAACCAGAGGCCCAATTAGATGATTTAGCAGGACCATTTATAGGGTTACATAGTCCTGTATGTGTGGATCCTACCAAGGCCCGCCTTGTATCCGTATCGAGCCTTTATAGGAAAGCCCAGTTGTTTGTGATAAAGGGAGTGAGGAAGCCCACTTGTTGTATACCTGCTTGACTCACCCTATGAGATGTATCCTACCTTGTAATCGATTGTTAGGACCTCATGTTATATATGTATCATCCACACTGTCCATTTACATTCTTAGGACGAGTGTGAGGCCTATCTTTGACATTAGTACATCATCATCACCTTCCTTGTTGTAAATGGAAGAATACGTAGTATTAGGTTTGGTATATCTACTATGTAGAAGTTATTTCAATGTATCGACTAGACTCGTTGTCCCCGTCTTAGATCATGTAAAGCCATAGAAGGCTAATGTAAGACATACTGCATGGGCTCCTATAGTTATAGAACGAGCACGTCATTCAGTTTACACTCTTAGTATGTGACATGACAGTGATGGTCGATTGTGGATTATTCTTGTCTGCCTTATCAGATAATCATGCATATGTACTTTATTACGTCATGATACATGCCCATGTGCATCATTTATATGCTTGTTATGAGTGATTGATCATAGCATGTGCTATTAGGCAGATTATTTATGGAACTCCCTGAGAGGCGGAGTTGCCCCACATGAGCGGGCAGTACGCGCAGGTTAATACATGATTGGATTATATGGCTCATTCACCTCGCATCTTATGTCATATGATCATGGAGCACCCTAGCGACATCAAGACCATGACCTCCACAGGTATATCGTGGATGGCTAGTTGGGACACCGAAAATGTTTAGTTATAGTATATGGGCATTTAATATATCCGTGGGTGAAAGTCCCTAAACCCCTTTGTACCAGGGACACTCTAACGTCTAGACTGAGTGGATACATAAGCGTCGAGTGCTGAATACCAGGAGGCCATGCTTCCCACTGTATCGTGATCGGTTGAAAGGGAGTGTGGCCTTACCCACCTGAGGGAGTAGGCAATGACTAGGCTGAGTCTGACCCAGCTTGAGGAATGGGTCCGCTATCGATGAGTCGGGCCAATATTAGCAGGCAGATAGTGAGGTCTCTTCCACTTATGCAGTTGTGCGCTTGATGAGGTGGTAAGCTGGCGTAGAGTGTACTAGACCCCAGTGATGATCTCAGAGATGTAGGGTACTTATATGTGGACTTACTAAGCTGGAGTTATGTACTCAGTATTTGATTGATTCATCCATTCATTCATTATCCACTCGGGCTGGTGGTGCATAACTAATTTGTTACTTGTACCTTTGCAATGGTCAGCCAGGATTTCAGTTGGGACGTGCGACCAACCTGAGATCAGGAGTTTACCACATTGAGCCTAGTTATCCAAATTTAGGTATGGGACTGGTTTGGATAGAAGTCCTTTGTGATGAACCCCACAGCTTGTGATATCGCGTGCTATCATCTTGGCCACACACTCCAGTTTTATCATCTCTTTTGCATTGCATTCTGCATTGCGTCGTCTGCATATGACATTTAGTTTACAATGTTACTGCATTGCATAGCTTAGATTCGGCTGACGGTATTCATGGACTCGTCAGGATTTGAATATTATATTACTTCCTCAGTATATGATATTGTCTTATTATGTCTTTGCATCGCATAGCCTGGATAAGGCTGATGGTATTTATGGATTTTCCAGTATTTATGCTTACTCTGATATTGATATGCTTAGCACATGTAGTGCACACACATACACTACCCTTTAAGCTTCTTGTAAGCTTATGCACGACCGTTGCATGCAGGTGACGTTAGGTCGCAAAGCATTGAGGCAGGAGCTTGTGGCAGATCACTTTGGAGTTTTTACTATTTATATATTTTCCTTCCAACATTATACTCAAATGTTTATATTAATGGATATGTGGTGCTCATGTTGTTCTTATGATTTGGGTACGCTTGTGGTTATGCTTCCTTAAAAAAAAATTCATACTCAAAATCCTCCTTGTAGAATCTTAGGATCGGAATCTGGTGTATGGGCACTGGGAGTTGAGAATGGGGTACTACAGAGGCTATCAACGCTGGATTCAGCAATCGAGAATTATGTGAGGCCGGTTTCTGAGTTTGGGGCATGACAGCTAACCTTACGAGAAAGGTCAAAATCATATAACTAAAAAGAGTAGAAACGGTTAAACCTGACGAAACCTTTGAAGTTGTTTGTGGTATTTGTTCTAGTAATATACACTTGACGCATGATTGTTATACAATTTATGTATTCCAAGAGTTGTCACATGAACAATCTAATGTCATGAACAACTATCAAAGGTCGTTTAGTGCTCCCATCTCAAACAAGTACAATTCTAGTTGGCGTAACCATCCAAACTTTAATTAGAAAATTGGGCAAATGATCGATACTGATAGAAATCCTCAAGGGACTCTTCCTTTCATCTTTAATCCATTATCAAATTAAAAAAATGCCCAAGGAGGATATGTCATGTCCCAAACTCGAAAATCGGGCTCACAAAATTCTTGATCGCCGAATCCAGTGCTAACCGCCTCCATAGTACCCCATTCTCGGCTCCTAGCGTACATACGCCAGATTCCGATCTTGAGATCCTACAAAGAGGATTTTCCAATGTACATTTATCTCGTAAGAAGCATAAACACAAGTTTACCCAAATCACAAAGGCAACATCATCATCACATATCTACTAATATAAAAAACTTGAGTACAATATATAAAAGGGAAATACAAGGTAGATGCCAAAAGCTCCAGAAGCTCTGCCGCACGCTCCTACCTCAGCTTAACTGCATCCTATCGTCGCATGCACGCATCTATCATACATAAGCTTATAAAAAGCTTAGAGGGTGGTGTATGTGTGTGCGCAAGATAAGTGCCAAGAACATAAATATCAGAGTAAGCGGAATACTAGCAAGGCTATAAGTCATTCAATATCAGAATATGCAATATAGATCGGCTATGCAATGAGGAGTCATAATGAGCCAAATATCAAATATTGAGGATGCAATACAATATGCAATTTTGAAGAGCCACAAATACCATCAGCCTCATCTAGGCCATATAAATGCAGAAAACATAGCGACTCATATGTTATATGTCGCGGATGTAATGCAATATATAGATCCTAATGAGTCCATAATACCATTAGCCTTATTTAGGCTATCCAAACAGAAGCATAATAAACCAGATGTTATGTGCTAAGGATGCAATGCAATATGCGGTGCGAATAAAATGACCAAGCTGGAGTGTGAATCGGGATGATAGTAGGTAGTATCGTAGGCTATGGGGTCCAGCATAAGGGACTTCTATCCAAACCTGTCCCATACCTAAATTTGGATAGTCAAACTCAATGTGGTAAACTCTTAATCTCAGGTTGGTCGGGCGCCTCAACCAAAATCCTGGTCATTGCGAAGGTACACATAACAAATTAGTTGCGCACCATCAGCCCGAGTGGATAATGAATGAATGAATAAGTAAAATGCTGAGTATGCAACTCCTACTCAATAAGTCCACATATCAGTACCGTACATCTCTAAGATCACCATCGGGGTCTAGTACATCTACGCCACCTGCCGCCCCATCAAGCGCACAACTAGATAAGTGGAAGAGACCTCACTATCTGCCTACCAATATCATCCTAGCTTGTCGATAGCAGACTCATTTCTCAAGTTGGTCAGACTCAGTCTAACATCGCCTACTCCCTCAGGCAGGTAAGGCCACACCCCCACCCAACCGACCACGACACAGTGGGAAGCGCGATCTCCTGCTATTCGGCACTCAGTGCTCATGTCTTCCACTTGGTCTAGAGTTAGAGCATCCCCTGGCAACGGGAGTTTAGGGACTTTCACCCACGGACATCCAAAGTGGCCATATGCTTAAACTAAATATTTTTGGTGCCCCATCTAGCCATCCACGATATGTTTGTGGAGGCCACAGCCCTGACGTCTCTAGGACGCTAAATGATCATGTCACAAAATGCGAACGCATGAGTCATACCATCCAGTCATGCATCAAACCTCTGCATACCGCGCGCTCATGTGGGGCAACTCCGTCTCTCAGGGAGTCCCATAAACAATCAGCCCAACGAGACATGGTATGCTCAATCACTCCTCATAACAAGCATGCGAATGATACGTATGGGCATGTATCATGAAGTATACTAAGCATGATTATAATCACATACACATGGTGGGTCTCACACATCTTAATTGGGCCTCACACATAAAAGGGGCTTCACATAATCACAATGGGCCTCATATAATCACAATGGGTCTCATACAATCACAGTGAGCCTCATATAATCACAATGGGCCTCATATAATCGCAATGAATCTCATATAATCACACAATGGGCCCCTTATAATCACAATGGGCCTCACATAGTTACAATGGGCCTCATACAATCACAATGTTATGCTAACACATACTCAGTGCGCATACCGATCATAGTCGTAATCGATAATCGGCATATATATATATATATATATATATATATATATATAGCGAGGTTTATAGAAGGACAGTGGATCTAATTCATAACATAAGGATCGATCCTCAACAGTAGATATACCAAACCTAATACCATCGATCTTTCCACCTACGGTGACGATGTACTCTCCTCATATCAAGGATAGGCCTAGATGGCCTACTCATATCAAGAGTGGGCCTAAGAACGAGGGGGCTTCCTTGCCCGTTCCATCACGTAGCAATCTGGGCTTCCTAAGGGCCTAATAAGCACAAGGTGGGCTCCAAGGTGAAAGAAATAACCCTACTAACAACCAACGGGGGCCCAACATCTTGGGTTAGCCCAATGAGAATAGATGGATCATACAAATGGGGCCCAATGATTAGGGTAAACCCATTAGAGAATGATAAGAATGGACTTAACAAGGCTTAAGGGAAGGTCACAATGTGGACATTTAAACAACATTGCCCATCAATGTGGACATTTAACCAACATTGCTCACAAGGAGTGGCCCACATAGAGCCTAAGGTATAGTGGGCCCATGGCCTCACACAAGGGCTAATACACATCCCATTGGACCTCACACACAAAGGTCTCATACACATCATAATCGGCCTCATCATATGGGCCATATATACATCACATTGGGGCCTGATATTTGGGCCTCAAATACATTACAATGGGCCTCTCACCTGGGCCTCAAATACATCTCAGTGGGCCTCATGCCTGGGTCCCAATTACATCACATCGGGCCTCATCAAATGGGCCACTAATACATCACAATGGGCCTCATACCTAGGCCTCAAATACATCTTAATGGGCCTCATCCAATGGGCCTTAAATACAACATATTGGACCTCACATAAGGGCCTCACGTACATCAAATTGGGCCTCAAACAAGGGCCATGTATATATATCAAGGTAGGCCCCATGATCTAGACAGTTTGGATATAACACATACATTGCATGGGTCCCACCACCCATATCTGGACGGTGGATAGCATGGATGAACACATGCACCATGATAGGGCCCAATGTCTAAATCATGGTGGGCCACGTTAAAAAAAATGGATGGACAACTTGGTTAAATAACACATACATCAGGGTGCGCCCACATCGCAGGGATGAAACACATACGCATAAGGTGGGCCATACAATGCAATGGGGCCCACGACCCTAACAAAATAGTGGAACGGTGTGGGCATAATACACACATTATGGTGGGGCCTGAGACTTAAAATTAAGTCAATCTGGCTTGTGTGGGCCACACCAAGCACATAATTGAGAGCTTACCCTCCATTAAAGCATTCATAATCATTTATTGGGCCCACCAAGTTGTGGTTCACAAATCCAACCAATCCATTATGCGTGTCCCACTAGGTTAAGGGGTTAGACCAAGTTTCAGGTGCATTCAAATCTCAGATGGACCCCATCAAGTGCTTTTATATGTTTTAGCATGTCGTCACATGATTTTAGATGGTGTGGGCCACCTGAGTTCTATATACGGTTGTTTTGGGGGTATCTCAATTTTTAAAGGGGACCTATCAAATGCACGGTGTAGATGTTTGACATACATCATGGTGGGGCCTACTGCTGGGTCCCACGGACCCAGCCATTCCAAGCAGCGTCTGACATATATATATATATATATATATATATATATATATATATATATATTTCCATGGTTTTCCATAGGTGGGGCCCACATGAGGACGATCCAGTCCATCTGCTGGGTTCTCCGGCTCGTGACGGGTTCAATAGGCCCAATATTCAATATGTTTTGACGTACAGAAACATTATAGTGGGCCCTAACATATTTAAACAGTAAATATTACTATTTTCTTTTATGTGCCCTGCTAGAGATCCAGATTGGCTTCGTTTTTCGGCTTAAGGGATAAAATGAGCTCGGAAATTGGATAGACGGTGTGGATTTAATACATACATCACCGTTGGATCCTACCATTCCAGCTAGAGGGTGTGGATATACAACAAATATATCAAGGACGTCCCACCATCCAGACTTTGGACGGCGGATGTAAACATAAATCTAGTGGCGCTCAGATGTCCCACAGACGTGTGTGTGTGTGTGTGTGGACCCCACTCGCATGGTGGGTCCGTTGGATGGACAGGTTGGATATAACACATATCACATGACCATACCCTCGGAACATGCTGACGTCAATACAACATCTATACAACTGTTGTAAGGTACCTAGCCAACACGCTTCCATGGCTGGTGGGTCCCACGTGTGTGTGGGCCACATGTGCCATCAAGGTGGGCCCACGTCTCACATCAAGCTGATATTTGTATTTTCCTTCATCCAGGTCGGTCCAGGTGGCAGGCAATGGGCTGTCCGCTGGACGCCAGCGAGGTCGGTCCCATGGATGGGATGGCGTGGATCATACATCACAGTGGGGTCCTGTAACATCCCGGATTTTTGCCAACCTGGAATTAGACGTCCTTAGGCAATGGGTCGATCCTAACACCTAATTAACTTGTCAGAACTCAATCCCAAAGTCTAAAATCACTTTTTGAACCCATTTCCTTCACAAAGCTCACCTTTCACCACCTTGTTCTTTAAAATTTTCAAAGTACTTTCACATTAGACACTATCTTAAAAGTTTAGGTGATGAAGAACAATATTTAAACTAAACATTACTGTAAATAGTAAATACATAAATAAAATGGGCTTTTAACCATTACCCTTATGAAATTTCACAAAACGAATAGGTTATTTAGAACATTAGCCTCTCCTGCCCTAGGGTCTTCTTCTATTGTAATTAGGGCATGCTTTAGTAAGTATTAATAACATGGATCACTGTATGTACAAACTACAAAGGTCTAAGTACCACCTCAGATAGAAATCTTACAGGACTAAATCCTTTAGAAATTAGACAAAGTTAACTAAGTGCTACACTATATCACATACGAAATCCGCACTAATCACTTTAAATACGATTTGCAAGACCCAAAACTTGTAGAATCATTGACGCTAGGTTACCCTAAAATCTAGGATCAATCTCATTACCCAGCTGCTCTCGGGAGCACATTGAAACTCCGTATCAGATCTTGCCCGCACATCGAAAGTCCGAATAATATGAAGTTATAGAATTAGGACCGCCTTGCTGGGCTTGACAACCATCTCAGAAATCAAATCCAGATAGTGTCCCAATGCTATTCGCTTGAGCCTGGAGTGAGGAGTGTGAGAAAACATAGATTTCTTTAGAAATCAAATCTCATTTAAGTAATCTGAGACTTGTCACTTGCGGACCTGATATAGACAATCAGACCGTCGAAATCTGACCCAAATACACCCTTGGATCAGGAGAAATTTCATACACATGTCCATGTACTTGTAACCCTGATCGAGTCGTGGTGACCGTTGAACTGAAATTGGTCCGCCACGTGTGATCTGGAAACCCGATTGGAATAAAAACTTAACTCGACCTAGATCCATAGTCTGTGAGCTTAAATCTGACCTTTGGCTCAAGGGGGGCTTCCAGAAGTGCTCCACTAAGCTAGAACAGGTCCGTTTTGGATGTAACCTAAGTATACCTTGACCCTGGGTCTATTTTGGTTATGTTTTAGCCTATATAAGGCCCTAAAACCCTCTCTCATTCTCACCATACGAATTTGAGAAAACCTAGGAGAGAGAAGAGAGAAAAGAGAGAGAAAGTGTGAGAGAAGTGGGAGGGTCTTCCTGCTATTCTACCCTGCTGCTATACGTGATTAATCATCACGATCTAATCGCTTTTCCAGCGATTCAGGCTTCGTTATAGGTAAGAAAACCTAACCCTAATCTATTCTAGGCTTTCTATTATTGCAGGTAGCGAAATAGGTAATCTATTTCGTGATTCAGGTTGTTATACCATCGTTGACAAAGACCTATAGTCTCTGTCCAGTTCGTTACGATTCTACGGCAAAAGGTGCGGACTTTAGACGTATAGGTTATGGTTTTCAATGCTTTCAATGTCATATAATGATAGATTCATGATCTGTATGTTATTGAACATGTACAAAGTGTTGTCCGTTTCTTTTGTCGGTTATATGTTAACTATGTTGAATATATTGTATTCTCCGTATTTTTAGAAAGTACAGTATATGTATAAATTTTGAAAGTGTGTTTGCCATGATTAATTACTGTATGAACATGCTATATATGTGTATAATACTTACTTCGCGAAGGGGTTCGTCCTAATATATGTTTTTGCTAGTATACACTATGTATGTTGAAAAAGTGTATCCTAAGTGTTTGTGAAAAAGCTTGTAAGAGTAAGTACTTAAAGGATTGTGCTTTTGGTAGGTGTTGAGATAGGATTCTTAGCTATCTTAGAGATGTATATGATTTCCTCCATGTTGTTTGTTTAATTTAACCGCTTACTTATGAAATATATGTATTTGTATTTCCTGTTTATATTGTGCTTTATAACGTGCTTTATGACATACTTGTTAACATGCTTGAATTACTTTGTTTATTCTACTTTACTCTACATGCTTTTGGTCAAGGATTGATTGTGTTTGGGGCTATGATTATAGTCCAGGTAATCGGAAACGGAAATGAATACGTGTCTGAGATTCATTCGCCATGCGAGATGTGTTCTACGAACCCGAGTCGTACTTTGGTTGACGATAGTGGCTGGCCACACAAAGTGCTTATGCGCTTCATATCATTCAACTTGTTGTGCACTCGAGCTAGCCGAGCTCGTCAAGTAACCCAATCTGTCTTATGTATGTTCACCATGTTTGGATGCTTCTGTTTGAACCTAAGGTACTAACCAGTGGAATCCCGTTACCCTGGTACCTCGATCCGCTAAGACTCATAAGCCGGGCATGGTGGTATGGGACACCGTGGTCTAGCTGTCGGCCTATGCTAGGACCACGAGCGTCCCCGTAGTGACCATTGAGCAACCAGACTCGTGAACTGATTATGGTGGTATGGGACACTATATTCGAGCTGTCGGCCTACACTGATTTGATGGGTGATGGGGGAGTAGTGTAACAATTTTGTGTAACAGCCCTGGCAGCCCTGACTGTACCCAGTGTAGTGACCTCGAATATACTCTAAATCTACAGAGAGGCGACGAGCCTTCCCGTAGTAAACAGAGTATAAACTAGGCCTGTATTGATAAGGTGAACGGGGAGTGGTGCAACGATTCCGTGTAACAGCCCTGACAGCCCTGGCAGCGACCTAGAACCACACTATCGTTTGCGATTATCTAGGATTGATGACTCTAGAATGGATCATTGTTTGGGAATGATACAAGGAAGGTACCTTAGTTTCCCAATCCTGCTATATGAAAGGGACTAATAAGAACTTGATAATCATATGCATGCACTGCATTACGCGTGCAATCAGGCATTGCAAGTCAAGCACTGAGGCAGTGTTGTCATTGCAAACATAAGATGAAGTCGTTGAGGGAACGTAGGCGAGGGCATGTATCATACATCCATGCATTATTGCATTAACAACAATACTAGGAATGTGTGATTTACTGCTTTATCATTACTGCTTGACTGAATTGATAACATGTTAACCTATGCTCTATTATTCCACTGAGTTGATCACTCACTCCCACGTTACGGGACGGTGGTTAAACACCAAACCATACCCTGTTTAAGTTTCAGATGATGGGGATGCTTGTGAAGCAGAGCCGGATTTTTATGATGATGAGGGTTTCTCCTTACACAGCTATCAAGTGGGTCTATGTAGACCATCTTCTGATTGACGGGGTTAAAGGGTTGCTGATTAGATGTCATTACACTTTTGTTTGGTCTTTTGGAGCACCCTTGTATATTCATTTTGCCCATTTTTGAAGTATACATTGATATATTTAACTCGATAATATGTTCACACTCTGGAGACTTACAACAGTTTATATATTTTATATATCTATCACAGTCTTTCGCTTGCATAATTTAACTATCTCTGGAGTATGATATGTTATTTTGGCTTAATCCCATTCATCTTTAATGCACTAATACGAATAATATTTAATCATCATTCTTTATGTTGCATTAGTGATGCGTTGGAACTCGGGAGTTGAGTTTATGCTCGACCCTCGATTTTCAGGGCATTACAAGATGGTATCAAAGCATGATTTGGATTAAACCGGACCTGGGTTATGGTCACACGACACACTCTGACTTAGGAGGAAGCGACGGAACATAGAAACCGACTTAGGATTTTCCAGATTCGCCGAACGGCGAAACCGACCGAAATCGACCGCTGAGATTGGGCCCGTACACACCCATGATCACACGAAATGATCCCGAATCACTTCTAGACCGTCAAACGACGAGTTTAGATCACAACTCACCCCATCCTAGCCATTAGAAATCGGTACATTCAGGTACGTATAAAAAACATCCCAAAACTACCCGAAACATCCCAAGTCGCCTCTAGGCCGTCAGTCGACGGGTTTGAGTCATTCCCTAGAAATGAATGTCCTTAAGTTGTGGGTCAACCACAATACCTTACACTTAATCTCAAAGCCTAAAACCCCTTTTTATCCAATTCCTTCAAAAATCTCACCCTCCACTACTGTATTCTTCATTTCTTTTAAGCACATTCATAATACACACTAATCCTAGGGTATAAATGATGAAGAATAATACCGAAACTAAAACTTACTAGAAATAGGAAATAAATGGATAAAATGGGTTTCGATCCTTAACCTTTTGGAATCTAACCAAATAAATGGGTTAGTTGGATAGAATAGTGTCTCCTACCCCAAAATCATATATTACACATCTAATAAAATCATTTCAGTTTGCCAATTGGACCTAAAAACACCTCAAATGGAGTCGGGGGCCAAACAGAGTACTTATAGAGGGACCCAGGGTGGGCCCCACATCTTTTTGGAACCTAGGGGTCACGAGGACCTCGCCCAAATGGCGAGGCATCGTCAACCACTCCAGGGGGTGGCGAGGCCCTCTCCCGGTCGGCGAGGCCTCGCCGGTCAGTGGGCCAGGCCGGGCCTGCAGCTCGAGCCGATTGTGTTTAGGGGCTAGGGTGACCCCCTGGTGTGTGGGCCGTCGACTAAAACCCTCCCAAACTTGTACCTCCTTCACAAACTACCCCTCCAAGCTCTCCTTTTCTCCAAAAGTTTTTGTTTTCTCTCTCAAACCTTCCCTCCATTCACCTATTTCGTCATTTTCTGTCAAAGCACACATACCTCCACCATTTTCAACAACACCTACCCCCTACCATCTTCATTCTCTCTCATTTGAGCTCTTACACCCCCCTTTGAAGCTCAAAATCGTGTAAGCTCTCTAACCCATCTCAACTCTTCCTTTTCTTTCTTTAATCCTTGTCATTTGGGCCTGTATAACCTCTGTTGAGGCTCAAATTGGTGGAGAACCAAAGACTCCAACCCCTATTTCCCCTTATCTTCGCTTTTCCATGGCTCTATTCGAGCTTATTACGACAGTATTTTTTATTTCCACCTTCCTCTCTCTCATGGGAAAGAGAAAGGGTGCCCCTCCTCCATCGCCAGACTCGGATGCCTAGTCATCCATGCCGATGTTTGCAAATTGTTTTGGTTACTGCTTTAGGATATGTTTATGATTTCATGTTGATAAGCCTAGTAGTGTAACGTTTGGTAGAATAGTATAAATGTTTAAAGCCCTGGTTGTATTAGCTCACATGTATCTTCATTTGTGTCCCATAACCTTCACAACCTCCAAATGTTAGGACATTTAGGGCCTGTTCGGCCAATTGCATTAGGTAAGATTAAGGTGGCTAGAATTGTAAACGTAACCATAAATGCATGTGTAAGGTATTGTCCCTAGATTGGGTGTATCCCATGTTTTTCAATACCATGTTTGGAGTGTATGCAATTAAAAGTAAATCCTAAAATTTTCCTTTCCAAGTATACTCAGAGATTCATTAACATGGGATTTGGAAATCCCATCTCACACTTTCCAACACAAGACTCATTTTTCAAAGCCTATGACATTAATTTTAATCCCCTCCCACCCTCCTACCAAACATGCCACTCCCAAATCCCAAAGTGGGATTAGCAATGCAATCCCATTTAAGACAACGTAAGACCACTGGCCAAATAGGCCCTTGGAGTTTTGGACCTAGAGTGGTATTCCTAGATTCGAACGACCTAACAGTATGAGAAATCCACTAAATTGATAACGTGAACCCTAGGACCTTCTTAACTAGTATGAACATGTGTGAAATGCTTGAGCGTAGTTAAATTCAAGTGCAGGCAACTTAATTCCAATCAGACAACGTTTGACCCTAAGTGATAAACAATTTCTTGTATTAGAACATAGACTTTGGATTACAACTATTGGTTGGTTATACTAAGAAACGTAGATAAATATAGTTAGTTGACTTGATTAGGTTGGAGCGAGACCCCATTCCTTTGTTGAATCCCCTTGGTACTCATAGGCTTCTTTAACAACTCGTAGGAGGCTTATTTGATTAGTAACTATTCACGCTTAGAGGAAACTTATATATCCCTTGGATTTAATGATAGGTCAAATCAATACACCCCTTATAATCGCCTTCTCAAGGACTTAGTACAATCGGGAACACGGAGAGAGAAACTATATATAAGCGAGGTATTCGTGGTTTGAATCGAATTCTCAATCCTGGTAGTGACCAATGAACCCTATGCTCTGATCAAGCAGAAGGTCGGGATCAACTAGGATTAAGAAATGATATGACAACTTTCTGTCCTAGCTAGGCAGAAGGTCCATGTATCTGACTCAGACCCACTACACAACTTTCCTTCTATGTTGGCCCGACCACTTATAACCAAAAGTTTATAACTTCGTCTTTGAGAAGTATTAGGAGTATATAGCGGATTGAGACTTTGTCTTTTAAGTCTAAGGAATTTCCCAAAGGGCAACAGACAGTTAGGAATTAGGTCCCAAATTACATGCCATGTCGGTATATATATTGTGCATATGAACGTAGAAAGATAGCTTGCCTGTTAAGCTAGACATGATTAAATAGGATAAGTTTGGACCGTGACAAAACTCCTTGGTAGAATTAGGCATCTTACCTCAAACTCACACCTGCCCCTGAAATCAACCACAATACCCATCATCTTTAGCTCCTTTCTATAATCATAGGTACCAATGCCATAATATGCATCATCGATGAAAAGAAGACCAATGTATTGCTAAATCGCTTCCCATGTCATACCAAAGATAGGTTTCAAATTTCAACTCATTCTGACATACAGATCGATGTACAAATTCTTGAGCCCTGAGAATAGAAACAATTTTAAGGGGGGTAGACAAGTTATGAACCCAGTTGAGTTAAGTAGGTATACACGTCTACCCGCTCATAGGCGCAGCGGAAGCATGGTTGGCCCTTGCCCCACTGGCCCAGGATCGAAAGAAATCACTCCCAGTTATACGCAAGGTTAGGTCCTTAAATAGGATCTCAATCTTCCTTATAATGAAGTCATCAAAGGAAATCAATTAGGGTTCAAGTATTAAACAAATTCATAGTACAAATAGGCCGGGTGCGAACTAAATTACAATAGCCAAGGTCAACGTATCTACAACTATACTCGTTGAATACGAATATAATAGAAGCCCTAGCGAATTCTACTATGAGAAACCATTTTAGGATGATCTAGTAAGGTTTGACTCACCATATCCTTGAACATAGATAATATCAAGGACTCCCCTAGACCAAGATCCAATGGGCAACTTTACAGATAGGACAT
Source organism: Magnolia changhungtana (assembly GCA_030180095.1). Classification (NCBI taxonomy): domain Eukaryota; kingdom Viridiplantae; phylum Streptophyta; class Magnoliopsida; order Magnoliales; family Magnoliaceae; genus Magnolia; species Magnolia changhungtana. Next base: position 18,890 of record JASAUF010000150.1, read on the forward strand.
TTGAACCTTTCAGTGATGGGGATTCCCTAAGTTTTTAGAGTGATCGGACTACGGAGTTACTGACATATACAACTGCGAAGTATTCGCGGCTTGACCCAATTCTCAATCCTGGGCGACTACCACTGGACTCACTACTTGACCAAGCAGAAGACCAGGATCCACCAGGACTAGGAAAGGATACGATGAGCTTTCTACCCTAGCCAGGTAGATGATCGATGTATTGGGATCAAGCCCACTATAGCCGTCTCTCCGTGTTGGTCAAACATTGAAAACAACTATCTTACTCTCAACAGATGGGAATCGAAGTCAAGACTCCAAATAGGGAAAGAAATCCATTGTAACAAACCATCAGGATAAAAGAAAGGGATAAAGAAATAAATTTTTAAGGGGGGTAGCCTAAAATGTACTAGACTGGCATGCACAAGATACACCTTACCACGCGTAAATCAATAAGTCTTAGGCAAATGAAATAATAGAATTCTACTTATTACCTTTAGCCAATTTCAGGGACGAAATTATTTTTAAGGGGGGTAGATTGTAACATCCCAAATTTTTGCCAACCTGGAATTAGACGTCCTTAGGCAATGGGTCGATCCTAACACCTTATTAACTTGTCAGAACTCAATCCCAAAGTCTAAAATCGCTTTTTGAACCCATTTCCTTCACAAAGCTCACCTTTCACCACCTTGTTCTTTAAAATTTTCAAAGTACTTTCACATTAGACACTATCTTAAAAGTTTAGGTGATGAAGAATAATATTTAAACTAAACATTACTGTAAATAGTAAATACATAAATAAAATGGGCTTTTAACCATTACCCTTATGGAATTTCACAAAACGAATAAGTTATTTAGAACATCAGCCTCTCCTGCCCTAGGATCTTCTTCTGTTGTAATTAGGGCGTGCTTTAGTAAGTATTAATAACTTGGATCACTGTATGTACAAACTACAAAGGCCCAAGTACTACCTCAGATAGAAATTTACAGGACTAAATCCTTTAGAAATTAGACAAAGTTAACTAAGTGCTACACTAGATCACATATGAAGTCCACACTAATCACTTTAAATACGATCTGCAAGACCCAAAACTTGTAGAATCATTGACGCTAGGCTACCCTAAAATCTAGGATCAATCTCATTACCCAGCTGCTCTCGGGAGCATATTGAAACTCCGTATCAGATCTAGACCGCACGCGAAAGTCCAAATAATACGAAGTTATAGAATTAGGACCATCTTACTGGGCTTGACAACCATCTCAGAAATCAAATCCAGATAGTGTCCCAGTGCTATTCGCTTGAGCCCGAAGTGAGGAGTGAGAAAACATAGATTTCTTTAGAAATCAAATCTCATTTTAAATAATTTGAGACTTGTCACTTGCGGACCTGATATAGACAATCAGACCGTCAGAATCTGACCCAAATACACACTCGGATTAGGAGAAATTTCATACACATGTCCATGTACTTGTAACCCTGATCGAGTCACGGTGACCGTTGAACTGATACTGGTCCACCACGTGTGATCTAGAAACCCGATTGGAATAAAACCTTAACTCGACCTAGATCCATAGTCTGTGAGCTTAAGTCCGACCTTTGGCTCAAGGGGGGCTTCCAGAAGTGCTCTATTGAGCTGGAACAGGCCCGTTTTGGACATAACCTAAGTATACTTGACCCTGACTCTATTTTGGTTATGTTTTAGCCTATATAAGGACCTAAAACCCTCTATCATTCTCACTAAACGAATTTGAGAAAACCTAGGAGAGAGAAAAGAGAGAGAAAGTGTGAGAGAAGTGGGAGAGTCTTCATGCTATTCTACCCTGCTGCTATATGTGATTAATCATCACGATCTAATCATTTTTCCGGTGATTCTGGCTTCGTTCTTAGGTAAGAAAACCTAACCCTAATCTGTTCTAGGCTTTCTATTGTTGCAGGTAGCGAAATAGCTAATCTATTTCATGATTTAGGTTATTATACCATCGTTGACAAAGACCTAGAGTCTCTGTCCAGTTCGTCACGATTCTACGGCAAAAGGTGCGAACTTTAGACATATAGGTTATGGTTTTCAACGCTTTCAATGTCATATAATGATCTGTATGTTATTGTACATGTACAAAGTATTGTCCGTTTCATTTTTCGGTTATACATTAACTATGTTGAATATACTATATTCCCCGTATTTGTAAAAAGTACCGTATATGTATAAATTTTAAAAGTGTGTTTGCCATGATTAATTACTGTATGAACATGCTATATATGTGTATAATTCTTGGCGAAAGGGTTCGTCCTAATACATGTTTTTGCTAGTATACGCTATGTATGTTGAAAAAGTGTATCCTAAGTGTTTGTGAAAAAGTTTGTAAGAGTAAGTGCTTAGAGGATTGTGCTTTAGGTGATTTCCTCCATGTTGTTTGTTTAATTTAACCGCTTACTTATGAAATATATATGTTTGTATTTCATATTTATATTGTGTTTTATAATGTGCTTTATGACATGCTTGTTAACATGCTTGAATTACTTTATTTATTCTGCTTTACTCTACATGCTTCTGGTCAAGGATTGATTGTGTTTAGGGCTATGATTATAGCCAGGCAATCGGAAACGGAAATGAATACATGGCTGAGATTCATTCGCCTTGCGAGATGTGTTCGACGAACCCGAGTCGTACTTCGGTTGACGATAGTGGCTGGCCACACGAAGTGCTTATGCGCTTCATATCGTTCAACTTGTTTTGCACTCGAGCTAGCCGAGCTCGTCAAGTAACCCGATCTATCTTATATATGTCCACCATGTTTGGATGCCTCTGTTTGAACTTAAGGTACTAACCTTACCAGTGGAATCCCGTTAACCGTGGTACCTCAATCCGCTAAGACTCATGAGCTGGGCATGATGGTATGGGACACCGTGGTCGAGCTGTCGGCCTACGCTGGGGCCACGAGCATCCCCGTAGTGACCATTGAGCAATTAGACTCGTGAGCCGATTATGGTGGTATGGGACACTATATTTGAGCTATCGGCCTACACTGCTTTGATGGGTGATGAGGGAGTGGTGCAACGATTCCGTGTAACAGCCCTGACAGCCCTGACCATACCCGGTGTAGTGACCTCGAGTATATTCTGACTCTGCGGAGAGGCAACGAGCCTTCCCGTAGTAAACAGAGTATAAACTAGGCCTGTATTGATAAGGTGATGGGGGAGTGGTGCAACGATTCCGTGTAACAGCCCTGACAGCCCTTGCAGCGACCTAGAACCACACTATCGTATGAGATTATCTAGGATTGACGACCCTAGAATGGATCATTGTTTGGGAATGATACAAGGAAGGTACCTTAGTTTTCCAATCCTGCTATATGAAAAGGACTAATAAGAACTTGGTAATCATATGCATGTACCGCATTACGCGTGCAATCAGGCGTTGAAGGTCAAGCACTGAGGCAGTGTTGTCATTGCGAACGTAAGATGAAGTCGCTGAGGGAGCGTAGGCGAGGGCATGCATCATACATCCATGCATTCTTGCATTAACAACAGTACTAGGAATGTGTGATTTACTGCTTTATCATTACTGCTTGACTGAATTGATAACATGTTAACCTATGCTCTATTGTTCCACTGAGTTGATCACTCACTCCCACATTACGGGACGGTGTTTAAACACTAAACCAGACCCTGTTTGAGTTTCAGATGATGACGATGCTTGCGAAGCGGAGCCGAATTTTTATGATGATGAGGAGGGTTTCTCCTTACACAGCTATCAGGTGGGTTTATGTAGACCATCTTCTAATCGACGGGGTTACAGGGTTACTAATTAGATGTCATTACACTTTTGTTTGCTCTTTTGGAGCACCCTTGTATATTCATTTTACCTATTTTGGAGTATACATTAATATATTTAACCCGGTAACATGTTCACACTCTTGAGACTTATAACAGTTTATATATTTTATATATCTATCACAGTCTTCCGCTTGCATATTTAACTGTCTTATGTTGTTTTGGCTTAATCTCATTCATCTTTAATGCACTAATACGAACAATATTTAATGATCATTCGTTATATTGCATAAGTGATGCGTTGGAACTCGGGAGTTGAGTTTATGCTTGACCCCTAATTTTCAGGGCGTTACAGGTCCACAACACATGGGAGAGAAAGAGAGAGAGAGAGAGAGATAGACAGCGATGGAGGGGAGGGTCTTCACCACTATGAGTCCTCCCTAGGTGGGCCATGTAAATACAATACAAACATCAAAATGGTTCCCAAATCATGTGGGCCCTAAATCAACGGTGGAGATCCCTTCCACCAAAAGATGCAAGGTCTAGATGACCTTTCCATAAATGGGAAAATAAACATCATGATGGGGTCCATGGAGAATGGCCCCATCATGGGATGATCATATGAATCATGGTGGGCCATCGGCTACACCTAGGGTCTAAAGTGAGATACATACCATCAATCGGTAGGCCCCACTTGGTTCATCATTAAGCATAAATCTACTCCTACCAAAGCACCCACCGTCGGATCTTCTTGGTCCGATGGAATGCCAAACTCCTAAGCTCTCTCTTTGAAGGAGGTTAATGAAGTTAGATGGCTGGGATGGAAGATTGGGTGATAGAGAGTGGGCCACACCTAGCTTCTCCTTGCTCTCGTTAGAGCTTGGACGGTCACCTCCCTTGGATTGCTTAGGATGGAGTGAGAAACGAGAGAGAGAGGAGTGGTGGATGGGAGAGAGGGATGGTGATGGGTGTAAGGGATGGGTGGAGAGAGAGAGAGAGAGAGAGTTGACTTTGGATGAGAGAGGTATGGGTTGCCATGCCTTGTTGGTAAGCGAGGGATGGGTTTTATACTTGATTGATTGATGGGATTGATTTGATAGATTGTAGAAATTCTCTTCTCGAGATTTGCAACGCGTGGCATTTTCTCAAAATAAATGCAAGCCCACAACTCCTGGACTGGGTATCACATAGGTGCGCAAGACACGGCGTTGAAACCGCGGCGACGGCGCGGTCGTAAGGGTACAAGTCTCGGGTCGAGTTGACTCTGATCGACAAGATGCGACTTGGGATTGCATGCAAATGTCGATTATAGGTCGCGGTTCATCGGAATTCGACGGGGAGGACCGTAGAAGTCTACGGAATGGTATTGACTAGGATGCGGGTCTTATAGGATACGGTTCAAAAATTTATCCATAATCAAGAGTAGTTCAATCAAAATATGTTATAAGCTTTCCCGAATATTAAAATGTCCTTGGAAGTGTTCGCATCGTCCATTCAAAGAATAAAGTCATAACTTACTGTTATGGAGAAATGGACTTTTCCGACCCAACCTCTACTTAACCCAAAACCACAATGCCTGATAAGTGACCCGAGCTCTTCGAATCAACATGTGGAGCAAGAAAAATCCATCACCACTCTTAGAAGTGGAAAAAACAATTGACAAAAACATCATGATGAGGGCTAAGAAGCCTAAGCTTTCAGAAGAATCTGAGAGAGATGATGAGCTTAACAACGTTACACATGAGAAAGAACCAAAAAAGTAGTGCAAGTCGATTACTCCATTCCCATAAAGGTTGATCAATAAAAGGTTTACGTATTAGGTTTAAATTCATCTAAAGGTTTAGGTTGTTTTGGGTCAAGGGTTAGGGTCATTGAGGCACCTCATATGCTTATTCTTTGCTCATTGATGCTCCACCTTCACTTGTATCTTTGGTCTTTATCTTCCAAGGGTTCAACTGACTACATGACATAATGAACTCACGTAATTGACCTAACAGCCCAGCTATTGGGATTAATAGCTTCATATAATGGCCTAATGATCACATAAAAATGAGTTGTTGTGCTAAGAACAATTTCTACATTTGGTCTCTCTAAAATCAGGTACCACTAGTCAATGAAACCTTCCCAGGAATAGACACAACTCTACAACAACATATAAAAAGAAGAAGAAAAAATGTTCAGACTAAAGTTAGTACTTAGCATTCATTGCAAAACCAGGACCATCTATTAGTTTCTGATTTCAAGTCAAAGCCACAGGACCTACACACCAAGCACCAACCTAGTAAATGATTTAGTTAGATCTAACTTTTAAAAGTCCAATTTTGGATCAAGAACAATAGTTTACAATGCCTACTAAGGATATTGAGCCTTGCCCCTTGAATTTCTACATGGAAAAGGTGACCAAGGTGCAGAAGCTTCAATTTCAACACGAAAAAGGCAGCCAAGGTGCGGAAGCTTCAATTTCAACATGGAAAAGGTGGCCAAGGTGCGGAAGATTTCTCTTTAGAACATGAGAGTTGAGTATGATGTACATTCATGCCAAACACCCAAGTGCGGGAACATGAACATCAACAATGCAAGAATAAAAGGGAATAATTGTTTTACACATCTAACAACAAAATTCATAATCTGTGTGTACATTTTGCACGAATACTTTCAAGTTCTACAAATATCCATATAATGTATATTCATGTTGACTGTAAAATTTATAAGAAAAGATGAACCATTAAAAGAAAATAGATATAAATCGTCAGGAAGCAGTAGCCTTAGTTCAAAACCATTGCTAAAAAGGTTAAAAATTAAGCCTAAAGCCTTTAGCCTCAGTTATCCAAACAGAGGTTGGAACCCCCGTGGCTAAAGGCTTTAACCTCGGTTTTAACAACCGAGGATAAAAAGACTTTTATAGCCTCGGTTCTTCAAGTGAAGCTAAACGAACCTTTTTAGCTTCGGTTGCCTCGAAATTAGGGTAAATCAAAATTTTAGCCTTCATTATTTCCGAACGAGATTAAATCCAAAATGTAGCCTCCATTGTTTCTGAACGAGATTTAATCCAAATTTTAGCCTCAGTTGCCTCTAACAGAAGCTAAATCCATTTTTAACCTTGATTCTTAAAAACGGAGGCTAAAGCCTTTAGCCACGGGAGTTGTACTCTCAATTTAGGTAACTGAAGTTAAAGGTGGATTTAACTTTTGTTAGCATCAACTGAGGCTAAATTCAATTTTTAACCTCAATTCTCAACAACTAAAGGCTAAATCATTCATTTTAATCCATAAACATATGCATAATCATTCATTTATTCAATCAAATACAATCATTCGAGTTTTCAAAACAAACTACAGGTGCACCCTGCTACATCAAACAATAATGTAGTAGCTGGTTGAGAACAAGAATCCATATATTAAAAGAAGAAAACCTATTTCCTAGAAGAATCCAAATCGTCCAGATGTAAAGCAATCCCTGCCCAGAAAACTCCAAAACCAATACCAAACAGAACCCACCTCTAAAAACCAATGCCCGAAAAAACCTAACTATCTAAAACCACAAAATTGCCCTTGTTTTAAAAATGAAATCCAAGCTACATTTTCATTTCCAAAACAGAGAAAATTCATACGAATAAGCTCAATTAAGCTACTAATCATCAAAACAATAATACCATAACCAAACCAAAAAACACTCATTCGTTAAAGTTTCAGTTTTTAAATCAGATCTAGAGTGAGTTGTATAGATTTTACTGTCCATATGTGCATGTGGTTGTGGGCATGTACAGGTGTATGCATGTGTGGAGTCATGCAGGCAGGTATGGTCCTGAGTGCAAACACATTGCTTACTATGAAATGTTATACATAGAAAATCAGCAACCAAGATTAATAAAACCAAAAGTGCTTCTTACCTGGGATCTTAAATCAATGAATCTTCCAACCTGCACTTGTGGAAAACATACATATATTTTTTATTTTTTTAAAAAAAGCCCTTCAATTTTTTGCAGGAATAACAACTGTGAGCAATATGATTGGAGTATTCATTTTCACAAACAAGACAGTTTTGCTCATAGGATCCACCTTCATTGCCAAGTGTTCTGAAGAGCCATGATTGGACAGCTGCAAGAATCCAATAGCCAAATTCTATGAGACGGTAGATAACAAAAATCTCATTAAGGAAATTGACCTCACTACATGACAAAAATTGTTAGAGAACCAATAGATAATACGAACTTTAAATACTTGGCATTGGCAGAACCCTGAATATGATATGGATTTATCGGCATGGCATGAGACACGAACTCGGGATTTATGGGCATGGCATGAGACACGAACTCGGGATGACAACAAATTTTAAGCCTTTAGTCATATTGGCCAAATATAGAAGATAAAAGGAAAGCATATATCGGGTTGAAGCTGGGGTCATGTTTTGCTGAGAATTCTAAATTCTACAGAGCACCCATGTTTTGATTACATATTAAGGGGCTGAAAAGAATGAATAAGTCTCCCATTGAAAACTTGTTAATATGTTCATACCAAAAGTAACCAGCCTGCAAGAATTGGAAAGATTAGCCTATTCCATGTTATCAACAAATAAGGTAACAATATCTACAAATATTGGAGATAAAATGATAATGTTAACCCATTCAACCATCATAAGAACATGCAGCTCACCAATAAGGAAAGTGTCATGTTGATAGCTTTAACTGACAATCTTTGCTTGGTTTCAGATTCCTCTAATTTCTTTATCCACCTTTCAACCTATATGACGTTAAAAGGCTTCAAAAGTTTAGAAACAGGCACATACAGAAAATATTCTATTCAATCACATCATATTCAAGAACAAGATTGACTCTGGTACTTATAAAACAACTAGAGTTGGTGTTTAAGAATTCCGAGCCCTGCCCATCTACACGCAAGCACACGTGCTAATATGTTACATGTGTGCAAGATCCAAGCTTTCTGTCTGTTGGGTCACACTGCCTAGATTTTCTGAATAAAAATATCATGTTGTTTCAACTTTTACCACTCAGTTGGGCCACACTGTGTAAAACAAACGGGCAGCTACAACAAATTTTTCTATCAACCATTTGTTTTGTAAAAATGTAGGCCGAGTGAAATGACCTGATTTTAGCCAGAAGATCTAAATAGGCCCGAGGAGTGAAATGGCCTCATTTTAGACCAGAAGAGCTCAATAGTGTGACCCACCAAATGGAAAGCTCACATGTATTACATGCATGCCAAATTGGCACACGAGCATAAATGGGCAAGCTCTACAATCCGCGTGGACTGAACAGATCTCAGTCTATACATCACAGACTAAGTTTTTCGGATAGTGGGTAGTATCAAAATGTAGTGCCAGGAAAAGAGAGAGGATAGTGGGTAGTATCAAAATGTAGTGCCAGGGAGAGAGAGAGAGAGAGAGAGAGAGAGAGAGAGAGAGAGAGAGAGAGAGAGATTTTCTAACCTGTGTGCTGCATAAGCATAGGATAAATGTCGCAGCAACAACAGTCTAGTGGTGATGTGAGTACTAACCATTAGATAGGCTCCACCATGGATCGTCTACTATCCAACCAGCTGTCCCATCGGTGAATTCACCTAGCTAAGTAAAAAGGAGTGAAAAATTAAAATGTCCAAGTAGAAATGACTAGAATAGAATTCTGAACCAACATTTACGAACTTGCAAATACAGACACATACACATCTATAGTTCAAATTGCAAATTAGTACCGTTGGCTCAAATTATACATGACTAATATAATATGAAAGCTAATTAAGCAGGCTGCTAATCCATTCGTATAGCTAAAAGCCTGAAAATGCTACAAAATTTCAGCTCAAGTCAACTGGCAAAAAAAACAATTTTCTTTGGTTGAAATGATAATGGAGCCAATAATTTGATTACAGTCACTAATTGCAGTCATGCAATAATAGTTTCCACTACAACAGCCAATATGGTGGCTGGTGTGGTGAAAGCGGCAACTGATCTTGCTAGGAAAAGGTGATCCCTCCCCTCCGTAATTGAGGGAGTTTCCCTGACCCTCTCACAATCTTTTCTCTTTAATGGGTTCTCTTTAATTTAGCATTCGGAAAAAATAAAAAATAAAATTCAACATATGATATAAAAGGAATCATCATTCTATTGAAGGCCATTAATAACATTTGCTTTCCCATGGTATTAAAAAATGGTTACATGGACCCATTACGTCATGCAGGGCTGTAATGCCTATTATGAGAAAAGAGCACATAACAGGCCAACATGGGGTGCAACGGGCCAATATGGGGTTTGTCATGGGCCAATACTCCGTAATCGTCCGATACAGGGACGAAACTTTTCTTCCCCAATTTTTTATTTTTATTTTTATCATTATAGCTTCTATCATGATGCCCATAAGTTGTTGTGGCCATCATTACTGTTATTGAACACCTTACTTCTCCACAAAGAAAAGCCTACCTAAAAAAATAGACATGCTTGGCTTTCCTATAAAATATGTGGTGAAAAGTAAATGTTATATGAGATCATATGGAATTAGAAGGTACAAACACCTTATCAATATTTAGTGAACGTTGATGAACATGGGAGACCTGCCGCACAAAGGAAATGATAGCCAAGCAATAACATAGACCCACTGCTTCAATCTGAAGACAACCTATGGCTAGCTACAACCTGAAATACCTGCTTGTGACACTTGACATACATTTTCAGGCTCACCATTGACCTTAGCAGCGGCTTGAGCCAAGGCAACAATAGCTTCAAAAATTTTGAGAGTTTGCATTTGTTCAGATGTAAGCAATAGAAGGCTTATACAACCGATGCAAATACAATATAATACATGAGTACTGGACGCCATTGATACCAACTCCTGTCATGCCCCAGACTCGGTGACCAGACTCGCAAGGAACCCGATATCCGATTCCAGCTGCAACAGCCTCCGTAGTACCCCATTCTCAGTTCCTGGTTCAAGTTCCGATCCTAGGATCCCACAAGGAGGATTTCCATAGCATAAATCTAATCTGTTAGAGCATACCCAAGATCATAATACAGTATTCTCAGAAAGTAACCAAAGGAATGCATTGCAAAATCCACTAAGAATTTAAACTTTACAGGTACATAAGGCCCAAAAGGAAATACATAAGGTAAGAAGGAAGAGAAAGGTCTGCAACGGGTCCTCAGCACACTCCAATCCAATGCTCCACCACTACTGCACCGACCTAGGATCACCTACACATATCAATCGTGCATAAGCTTATAGAAAGCTTAGAGAGCGGTATAAGGTGTGTGACAATGGTACTTAGAAGAAATAGGATAATGCAGAGGGAACTATGAATGATACCAATGCCACTGGCCATACCGAGGCTAAACTATGAATGCAGTAAGCCGTACTAAGGCTATGCAATGCAATACATGAGTACTGGACACCATACCGAGATGATGCAATAGAAGGCTTATACAGCCGATGCAATGCTATGCGGAGTAATGCTAGTCCTCATATCCAATTCACATATCAAGTACAGTTCCACCATAAGGAATCCACCGAGGTCAAGTACAATATAGGATGACTGTCGCTTGCAAGACCCGTAGAATCAAATGAGCGTAGGAGACCTCACTACCAGCCTGTGGACAGCCAATCACCGGCGAGGCTCGACAGTAGCGGACCCATTCATGAGCTGGTCAAACTCAACCTATCTATTACCCTCTCACTCAGGCGAGTAAGGCCAAACCACATCCCAACTGATCTCGCAACAGTGGGAGTCGTGGCCTAACAGTATAAGGCACTAAAGCACTCATGATTTCCACTTGGTCTCGGCGTTGAGGCGTCTCCTCAGTATTGTGGAAGTTTAGGCGCTTTCACCCAGGGACATTCTCTACGCCCCAAATGCTCAAGAATCATTTCCAGTGTCCACACATGGCCATCCACGATATATCTGTTGAGACTATGGCCCTGATGAAGCAAGGGCAAATATTCACATACTATGCAATGCCAGATGCATGAATCACACAATCATCCACGCATCAATCCCAGGCATCTATCATGCTCAAGAGGGTAAACTTCATCCTTAGGGAGATACCAATATGTCCTACACAATGGCACAACCATGGCCAATCATACCTCAACCAAGCATGCATATGATGCGTATGGGAGTGGGCAATAAAAATGAATAAGGGTGTTAATGAGGTGAATAAGAAGATGTACTTTCTACCTAACCATGAAGGGTCTAGGTACTTAACCAATTCTTCTTAAGGAATACAACCTCTAGTGGGGGCCTATTTACCTGGGGTAGCCCACGAGACTAAGCGTACAAGCTACGGGCCTAAATAATATAGAGATGAGCCTAGCAATAGACTAAGGTAGGCAGTCAACCACACTTAGATACAAATGGGCTTAGAGGGGTCCAAATGGAAACTTTCAACCCCCATTTTCCCAAGGTATCTAACCATAAACCATAAGCTACAAAGCCAAAGGCCCAACATCTAAACCACATGTACATTAGTCCCAAAAAGGGATATGAGATCGGCCCAATACAAACTCCAACCACATGGGCCTAAAGAGGAAAAACTAGGCCCAAAGCCCAAGTCTTAAGGGCCATAAAATCTAAGCATTTAGATGGACTTAATGGGCAGCCCATGTACACAATTACATGACCCAAAAACACATTTCAGTTTGGTGAAATGGGCTCCACTACATCAACCTAATAATTAGCAATTTAAGTGGGTATTCAAGGCCCCAAATTCACCTTTTCCTCAGCCCATAAGTCCAACAAATGGTGGAAGGTCAGCCCAACATATGGTTGGCCAAGGTGGGATATTCCAACCCAATCTGGGCCCACTAGAAAGTCCCAAAATCTGGTATAAGTTTGGGTCCTACAAATGGTCATAAATGGTGGCCCAAAACATGCACCAATTGAGCCCAAAATATTCTAAAGAATATGTGAGCAACAAGTACCCAAAACCCCTCAATATGGTGGACCCCCAATTCTAATAAAAATTCAGCCATATAGTGTATCTTTAAATGGCCATGGCTGGACTTTCAGTCCACCTAATTTCCTAAGCCTACCGAGGCCCAGAAACTTGCCAAAATGAGAGAAAATTTATTTTCAAAAGGGCTAACACTTCTTATAAGGGGCCTCACCAAATGGAGGAGGAGATTTGTCACCCAAAACCAAGTGGGCCTGCTGCTAGAATGTAGGCCCAGCAGCAGTCCCAAGCATGGGCGTCCCAAGGGTGGGACGGCCCAAGGCAATGGATGGCTTGGCCACATACATCAAAAGTGGGCTCCACACGTCCAAGGTGGGCCCCACATGGGACGTCGACTCAGGGTGGGCCCAACCTCCACATGGGCCACCTAAATGGGGAAGGACGACGTGGACAAAAAACATACATCATGGTGGGCCTGGCCAAGGACGGGCAGCCCATGGTGGACGTCCATCATGGACGGCTAGCCCATCTAGTTGGCCCCACCACCATGGCCTCAGTGGCCCTCTGAAATATTACAAAGTGGGCCCCACAAACATGCATAAAAGCCCCAATGGGCTAGGCCCAATAAGTTCCATAATTACAAAGAAGACAACAAGGTAAAAATAAAATTCTGCAACATACATGTTGCTATCCTGATTTTGGGCAATCCAATGGGGTGGGTCTAGAGCCTCTAAAATTCTTGAAATTGAGGGCCAAGGTCTCTCATCATGTCTACAACAAGGTGGGACCCAGAAAGGTGGTCCACCATCAAAGAAAATATATTTAAATTATGGTTTTTTGGGACAATGTTGTTGGATTGCACAGGAGAAATTTCTGGTAGTCCACCATGTTGGCCCGCCTTTTAGAGGCTCAAATGGGGTCAGTTGGGGCTAAAATTTGGCATGCTTATAGGTGGAATATACACCTTTAAGAATCATATATTACATGGTACCAATTTCCCCACCAAATGCCCAAAATTTAGGTCCCAAGATGGCCCAAAAATTTGTCCAAACAATTCTGGATAGCAACATATGTCTGATAAAAATAAATTGTAAATACTATTTAAATGGGGATTTAACTCTAGAAAATCATGGTGTGGTCCACCCAAGTCGACCCCACAAACATCCAAGCCATCCCACCATCCAAAACATCCTTGCATGCACCCCTTTTTGGTGCATTTAAGGGCCACACGTCCAAGGTGTGGACTGTCCAAAAATGTCTTCCCACTTGGGACAGTTTGGATCCTATTGGTCCACAAGGTGGACCACACACTCATGATTAGAGACTTATTGGTAAGGAAAAAAGAAGAGGGTCTCCACCTCATTAAAGCCCTTCCCCTCATCACATAAGCAACACTATCTACTATTGCATAATACATACAAAATCTATATGATCAAAGGCTATTAACTTGGGATCTATGGTGGAGATCTAATCTCCACCAAGGATCAAGGGTCTAGATGACCCAAGGATCCCTGATCTAAGGAAGGAAAGAGCATGAAGGGATCCATGGAAAATGGCCCCTTGCATGCACATGCATGCAATGTAGGATAGGCTACAAGCCATATCTATGGAGTCTTAGGGCCACTATCATCTCTTGATGGGTCCCACAAGCTCCATCAATGGAAGAAGAATAAAGAACAAGAAGGGATGAAAGAAAATATGAAATTTAGATATTCAAGCATACCCACCAATAGATCAAGATTGAAAGTTATACCACTATGATCTAGAAGCTCCAAGGATCATGAATCTAAGGTTGAGATAAGTTGAAGAAGGTAGGATTGGAGGGGATTTAAGGTAGAAGGGACTGGAAAATGGAGAGGGTGAGACAGTTTGGGGAGTTACTAGGGAAAGAATGAAAAAAAGAAAGAGGGAAAATGAGAAGAAAGAGAGAGAGGGAGAGAGTTGTAGGAGTGCAATCATCACTCTCTCTCCTAAATAAGAGAAAAGTCATCATTGGCCTATGGTGATACAAACAAGGTTACTAGAGTCTAGGCTTTCTAGAAAATCTAAGCCTAGACATCACATCATCACTATATGGAAAAATGTGTAAGGCCATGGTGGGGTCCACCAATCACACATCAATGGTCCAAATCGAACGTTGCCCATAACTCATGATGTACACGTCGGATTCACGCACGAGACACGGCGTTGAAAACTCGGCGCCGATACGGACAAGATGGCATAGGTTTCGGGTCAATCTGAGTCAGGTCAATGTGACTGAACTCATGGACGACCGCAAATAATACCTAAAGGTCGCGGGCCGTCGGTAGGACCGCATGACCTAAAGAAATGGCGTGCACACTTGGGTTAGGGTCTTACAGCTCTCCCCACCAATAAAGAAATTTCGTCCTCAAAATTTACCAAATCCAGGAGAAAATGAAAATGTAGAAACACCATCATCATAAATAACAATCATCAATAGAGAAGGCAATACATACAATCATATAATCAATCAAACATCAAACAAATGAGGATAACACTCTCTAATCTCAGCCTTGCGTTCCCAAGAGGCCTCAGCCTCCGAATGATAACTCCACTGCACCTTCACCAAGGGAATGACCTTGGTCTTGAGAACCTGCTCCTTCCGATCAAGAATATGAATTGGTTGCTCGATATAGGAAGCATCCTTATGGACCTCAAGGGGCTGCCAATCAATCATTGGAATCATGTCCGACCCACACTTCCTTAACTTAGACACATAGAATACATCGTAGATCTCAGACAACTCTGAAGGTAAGGCAAGCTGTAGGCCACAGTGCCCACACGCTCGGTAATCTCAAAGGTCTAATGAATCTTAGGGCAAGCTTGCCCTTCACCCCAAATCGAACCATGCCCTTCATAGGCGATACCTTGAGATATACCATGTCCCCAACCGCAAACTCGATGGGTCAACGCTGATGATTAACAAAACTCTTCCACCGACTCTGAACTGTGCACATCCTCTGCCTGATAATATCCACAATCTTTAACATCTTTTGCACAAGCTTGGGACTTAGGAGACGATGCTCTCCAACCTTGGTTCAACAACTAGGAGATTTGCACAGTCTACCGTAGAGTGGCTCAAAACAAGCCTGCCAATAGTTGCCTGATAACTATTATTGTACGTAAACTTGGCAAGGCACAAATGCTCATTTCAACTGCCCGCAGAGTCAATCACACAGGCTCTGAGCATATCCTCAAGGATCTGGTTGACCCTTTCGGTCTGCCCATCCGTCTACGGATGATAAGTGGTGCTGAGATGCAAAGTAGACCCCATCGCCTGCTGGAAACTCCTCTAAAACTGAGGAGTAAATCTGGGGTCTCGGTTAGATACGATCGAAATCAGAATGTCGTGGAGTCTCACTATCTCCTCAATGAAGATCCTCGCCAACTAATCCATAGTCCAAGAAGCACACATCGGAATGAAGTGCCCCGACTTCGTCAGACGATCGATGCCAACCCAAATGGTATCGTGACCGTGCTGAGTTCTCAGTAAACTCACGATGAAATCCGTCAACACATGCTCCCACTTCCACACTGAACACTCAATGACTGCAAGGGATAAAATTTCTTTGTTGGTGGGGAGAGCTGTAAGACCCTAACCCAAGTGTGCATGCCGTTGCTTAGGTCAGGCGGTCCTACCGGTCGAATCCCGGTGGTCCGTGACCTTCAGGTAGTGTTTGCAGTCATCCTTGAGTTCGGTCACATTGACCTGACTCGGATTGACCTAAAACCTATGTCATCTTGTTCGTATCGGTGCTGCGGTTCCAACGTCGCGTCCCGTGCTTGAATCCGACGTGTACATCATGAGTTATGGACAATGTTCGATTTGGATCATTGATGTATGATTGGTGGACCCCATCATAGCCTTTCATGTTTTCCCATACAGTGATGATGTCATGCTAGGCTTAGATTTTTTAGAAAGCCTAGACCCTTGCAACATTGTTTATGTCACCATCGGCCAATGATGACTTTTCTCTTATCTAGGAGAGAGAGTGATGATTGCTTCTCTACAACTCCCCAAAACCCTTTTTTTCCTCTCATTTCTCTCTTTCTCTTTTCATTCTCTCCCTAGAAACTCCCTAAACTGTCCCACCTCCCCTCCATTTTCAGCCCCTTCTCCCTCTAACACCTCCTAATCCACCCTTCATCAACTCATCTCAATCTTTGATCCTTGATCCTTGATCCTTGGAGATTCTAAAGCATTGTGGTGTAACCTTCAAGCTTGATCCATAGGTGGGTGTGCTTGTATGTCTAAATTTTATATTTCCCTTCATCTCTTCTTGTTCTTTATTCTTCTTCCATTGATGGAGCTTGTGGGACCCATCAAGTGATGATGGTGGCCCCAAGACTCCATGGATATGGCTTGTAGCCTATCCTACATTACATACATGTGTATGCAAGGGAGCATTCTCCATGGATCCCTTTATGTTCTTTCCTTCCTTAGATCAGTGATCTTTGAATCATCTAGACCATTGATCCTTAATGGAGATTGGATCTCTACCATAGATTCTAAGTAGATAGCCTTGATCATGTAGATCTTGTACATATTGAGTTAATGGAATGTGTATGCATGTGTGATGAAGGGAAGGGCCTCAATGAGGAAGAGACCCTTCTCTTATGGTCGTTTTCTTACTTCTTTCTGGATTATTGTTTCTGAACATGAGTGTGTGGCCCACCTTGTGGACCAACAGAGTCCAAACCGTCCATGGAGGGAGGACGCCCATGGCAGTCCATCCTTTGGACGTGTGGCCTTAAGTTCCACCTAAATGGGACATATGTAAAGGAGTTTTGGATGATGGGATGGTTTGGATGTTTGTTGGGCCCACTTGGGTGGACCACACCATGATTTTCTGGGATTAAATCTCCTTTTCAATAATGTTTATAATTTATTTATTTGAGATATATGTTGCTGTCCAGAATTGTCTGGATAGATTTTTAGGCCATCTTGGGGCCTGATTTTTAGGCATTTGGTGGAGAGATTGGTATAATGTAATATATGATTCTTGAAGGTGTATATCCGAACTATAAGCATGCCAAATTTTAACCCCAATTGACTCCATTTGAGCCTCCAAAAGGGTGGGCCAACATGGTGGACTACCTCCAACAACATTGTCCCATAAAACTATAATTTAAAAATATTTTCTCTGATGGTGGGCCACCTTTCTGGGTCCCACCTTGTTGTAGATATGATGAGGGACATTGACCCTCAATTTCAAGAATTTTGGAGGCCCTAGACCCACTCCATTGGAGTGCCTAAAATTAGGACAACAATATGTATATTGCAGAAATTTTATTTCTACCTTACTATCTTCTTTGTAATTGTGGAACTTATTGGGCCTAGCCCATTGGGGCTTTTATGCATGTTTGTGGGGCCCACTTTGTAATGTTTCAGAGGGCCATTAACGCCATAGTGGTGGGGCCAACTAGCTGGGCAAGCCGTCCATGATGGACGTCCACAATGAGCTGGTTGTCCTTGGCCAGGCCCACCCTAATGTATGTTTTTCATCCACGCCCTCCTTCCCCATTTGGGTGGCCCATGTGGAGGTTGGGTTCACCCTAGGTGGACATCTCATGTGGGACCCACCTTGGACGTGTGGATCCCACCTTTAATGTATGTGGTCAAGTCGTCCATGGCTTTGGGTCGTCCCACCCTTTGGACACCTATGCTTGGGGCTATTGCTGGGCCTACATTCTAACAGTAGGCCCACTTGGTTTTAGATGATAAATCCCCTCCTCCATCTGGTGAGGCCCCCTATACGAAGTACTAACCCTTTTGGAAATAAATTCTCACTCATTTGGCAAGTTTCTAGGCCTCAGTAGGCCTAGGAAATTAGTTAGACTGAAAGTCCAACCATGGCCATTTAAAGATACACTATATGGCTGAATTTTTATTGGAATTGGGGGCCCACTAAATTGAGGGGTTTTGGGTACTTGTTGCTCACCTATTCTTTAGAATATTTTGGGCTCAATTGGTGTATGTTTTGGGCCACCATCTATCACCATTTGTGGGACCCAACCTTACACCAGATTTTGGGACTTTTTAGTAGGCCTAGATTGGGCTAGAATGTCCCACCTTGGCTAACCATGTGTTGGGCTGAATTTTCACTATTTACTGGACTTAGGGGCTGAGGAAAAGGTGAATTTGGGCCCTTGAATACCCACTTAAATTGCTAATTATTGGGCTAATGTGTAACAACTTGAAAATTTTCGTACAATGGCTCGAATACTACCTCGACTAGAAATCACTTAGGATTAAATCCTTTAGAAATTTGACAAAGTTAACTAAATGCTAAACTAGAGTAGCCATGAAATCCAATTGAATCGCTTTAAATACGATCTACAAGACCCAAAACTTGTAGAATCTGTGAAGCTAGGTTACCCTAAAATCTAGGATCAAACTCATTACCCGACTGCTCTCGGGAACACATTGAAACTCTGTATCAGGTCTGGACCACACATCGGGAGTCCGAATAATATGAGGTTAAGGACTTAGGACCGCCTCGCTGGGCTTGACAAACATCTCAGAAATCAGACCCAGATAGTGTCTCGCGGCTGTTCGCTTGAGTCCGGAGCGAAGGAGTGTGAAAACACATGTTTCCTTTACAAAATAAATATCTGGAATAGTGATCTGAGACTTGATACTTGCGGTCAATTTGTAAGCAATCAGATCGTCAGAATCTGACCCAAATACACCCTCGGATCAGGAAAAATTTCATAAACATTTACATGTACTTAGAATTTCGAATCGAAACCCGCGGACCGTTGAACTGAAACTGGTTCGCCATGCGTGATCTGGGAATCTGACTGAAACGAAAACTTAACTTTACATGGATCCAAGGTTGATGAGCTTAAGTCTGACCTTTGGCTCAAGGAGGCCCGCCAGAAGTCCTCCGTTAAGCTGAAACAGGTCTGCTTTGGTTATAACCCAAGTATACCTTGACCTTAAGTCTATTTTGGAGACTTTTTAGGCTATATAAGGACCTTAAAACCCTCTCTCTCACAACCATACGAATTTGAGAGAAACCCTAGAGAGAGAAGAGAGAAAAGAGAGAGAAAGTGGGAGAGTTGTGGGAGATCCGTCCTGCCTTTCCTTCTTGCTGCCTTAGGTGCTTAACCACCTTATTCTTATCGCTTCCCGGCAATTTCAGCGACGTTTCTAGGTAAGAAACCCTAACCCTAAATTTGTTTTGGGGTATGAAGGTTGTAGGTTATGAAATAGCTAACCTATTTCATTCTTTAGGCTACCAAACTGCCAGATACAGAAGCTTGGCAAACCTAGCTGATCCGTTGCGATTCTACGGTATAAGGTGAGGACTTTAGGTGTATAGGTTACAGTTTTCAATGCTTTCAATGTCAGATAATGATAGATTCATGATCTACATGCAATTGCACATGTACAAAGTGCTTTCTGTTTTCTGTTTCGATTAAAGGTGTAGATTATGGAATTTTACATATTCTAGGTATTCGTAGAAAATACCGTATACGTATAAATTTTGGAAATGTGTTTGACATGATTATTTTTTATATGAATATATGATATATGGATAAAATACTTATTTGGTGAAAGGATTCTTCCAAATACATGTTTTACTAATATACACTATATATGTAGAAATACTGTATTGTAGAAAGTACCGTATACATATATATTTTAGAGATGTGTTTGCCATGATTATTTGTTGTATAAATATATTATATATGTGTAAAATACTTGCTTGGCGAATGGACTCGCCCTAATACATGTTTGCTAACATACACTAAGTATGTTGAAAAAGTGTATGTTAAGTGTTTGTGAAAATGCTTGTATGAGTAAGTGTTTGGATGTTGATGCCTTAGGAGGGTGTTGAGATGGGATTCTTAACTATCTTAGAGACATGTATGATTTTCTCCATGAGGTTGTTTACTTAAACTGCTTACTTTTGCAATATATGTGTTTGTATTCCTATTTATGTAGTGCTTTATAACATGCTTTATAACATGCTAAATGATATGCTTACTAACATGTTTGAATTACTTTGTTTATCATGCTTTACTCCACATGCTATGAATAAGGTTTGATTGAGTTTGGGACTATGTCTATAGTCCAGACAGTCGGTACTAGACTTGAGATCGTGGTTGAGTTTCATGTCGCCACATAAGATGTGTTTGACGAACCCGAGTTGTACGTCAGTTGATGACATTGGTTAGGCCACGCGAAGTGTTTATGCACTTCATGTCGTCCAATTGCTAGTCAGGCTCGTCATGTAACCCGATGTGTCTAATGTATGCTCACCATGTTTGGTCGCTACTGCTTGAACCTAGGGTACCAAACTTACTAGTGGAATCCCGTTAACTATGGTACCTCGATCCGCTAAGACTCATGAGCCAGGCATGGTGGTATGGGACACCGTGGTCGAGTTGTCGGCCTACGCTGGGGCCCCGTGCCTCCCCATAGTGACCAGTGAGCAACCAGACTCGTGAGCCGATTATGGTGGTATGGGACACTATATTCGTGCTGTCGGCCTACATTGATAAGGTGATGGGGGAGCGGTGCAATCTTTATGTGTAACAGCCCTGACAGCCCTTTGTAGTGACCTCGAGCATACTCTGAAATCACGGTGAGCCTTAGAGTTTGCCACCGTATATAGAGTATGAACTAGGCCTGTTTTTGTATGTGATGAATCGTTAAAGAGGTGATGGGGAGTGGTGTAACCTTTATGCGTAACAGCCCTGACAGCCTTTGCAGTGACCTAGAAAACACACCATCGTCTGAGATTAACTAGGACTGACGACCCTAGAATGGATCATGTTTGGGAATGATACAAGGGAGGTACCTTAGTTTCCCAATCTTGCTGTTTGAAATGGACTAATAAAAACTCGGTAATCATGCTCATCATGCATTGCATGTGCTTGGAAGATGTGGAGCACTGAGGGATGAAAGCATGTCGCAAACGTAAGATGGTGTCGCACGAGCGAGGGTGTGGTGAGGGCATCCATCATAGCTGCATTCACACTTGCATTAATAAGAGTAGTTAGGAGTGTTTGATTTTACTGCTTTATCATTACTACTTGACTGTATTGATAACATGTTAACCTATGCTTTATCGTTCCACTGAATTAGCTACTCACTCCCACGTTATGGGACAGTGTTGCGCACACCAACCAGACTTGTCTCAGGTTTAGATGAGCTGACGACTCAGGAGGCAGAGCCAGACTACGATGAGGACTAGGACGAGTTCTCATACATGCAGTATTCTGGCGGCTTTGATTAGGCTGCTAGGATTGACGCGACTTGCAGGGATTACTCCTTAGTTTAATTTTTGACATTTTGTTTATAAAATAGACATATGTATATGGTGACTCAGATGGGTTCATACTCTGGAGAATGAAATGATTTTGTTTCTTTTATCTACATATATATACAGTTCAGTCTTCCGCTTGCCTTTATACAATTGATCTGGAGTATGAATTACTGCTTTGGTATAATCTCACTCATGTTTATTGCTCTAACATAGACAACATTTAATCATCATTATTTATGTTGCATAAGTGATGCGTTGGAACTCGGGTGTTAAGTTATACTCGACCCCCGATTTTCAGGGTGTTACATGATGTAGTGGGGCCCATTTTACCCAAATTAAATATGTTTTTAGGCCAAGTAATTGTGTACATGGGCTGCCCATTAAGTCCATCTAAATGCTTAGATTTTATGCCCATTGGAACTTGGGCTTTGGGCTTTGATTCCCTTCTTTTGGCCCATGATTATTATGGATGGATTAGACCCATAGTTCTTAATGCTTTATATGGGACTTATGTACATGGATTAGATGTGGGCCTTGGGCCTTGTAGCTTATAGTTTGTGGCTGGATGCCTTGGGGCAATGGTGGTTGAATGTCCCCATTTGGACCCCTCTGGGCGCATTGTATCTAAGTGTGGTTGAATGCCTACCTTGGTCTCTTGTTAGGCCCATCTCTATATTATTTAGGCACATAGCTTGTATGCTTAGTCTCGTGGGCTACCCCAAGTAAATGGGCCCCCACTAGAAGTTATATATTCCTAATGAAAATTTATTAAGTACCTAGACCCTTCATGGTTAGGTAGAGAGTTCATCTTCACCTCATTAGCACCTCTATTCATCTTCATGGCCCACTCTCATTCACATTATATGCATGCTTGGTTGAGGTTTGATTGGCCATGGTTATGCCATTGTGTAGGACATGTTGGTATCTCCCTGAGGGATGGAGTTTACCCTCTTGAGCACAATGGATGCTTGGGATTAATGCATGGATGATTGTGTGATTCATGCATCTGACATTTCATAGCATGTGGATATTCGCCCTTGCTTCATCTGGGTCGTAGCCTCCACAGATATATCGTGGATTGCCGTGTGTAGACACCGGAAATGATTCTTGAGCATTTGGGGTGCATAAGATATCCCTCGGTGAAAGCCACTAAACTTCCACGGTTCCGAGGGGACGCCTCAATACTGAGACCGAGTGGAAAACATGAGCGCATGAGTGCCTTTATACCTTGAGGCTGCGTCTGAAAGTACCCTGGTTTGTCAATTAGCATGAGTGTTGAGTCCACAAGACAAGGGAGTCCCGTAGGAAGATTGTTCGAGCGTTTACCTCAATAGGATGTGTTCCCGAACTTGTCAAAGGTAAACCTTAGCCTCGCATCCCATGTCCCAAAACACCAGGTATATAAAACTCTTAAAAATGGATAGAACATCTGAGGGTTTTTGGTAAGAAAACTAAATTGCAAAATCAAGAAAATCTTTAAGTTTTCTGCCTTTGTCGATTTATCGACACATTGTTCGATGAAATCGAATTTTGTTATCGATGTCATCGAAACTATCTTGATATTAATGAATGGAGGACTTCTGATGTCCAGCAACTACAGAGAACTCTGGACTGATTTATCGATGAATCGATGGACTGTTCGATATCATCGAAATTTGAATCTTGAGTCCATCGAGTCGTCTCGATAAAATCGATATCTGGTTAGTTGTGTCCCATATTCTGCTAAGGCAAATCATGTGTGTCTCGATATATCAAAGAGAGACTCGATATTCTCGAAATTCAAATCTCGATGATATTGACAGACCTTCGATGATATCGATTTGGGACACAAATCTGTCCAGCATGTTTTCAGGTAAAATTATTCAAGTATCGAGGATCTCCTGATAAAATCAATATTCAAATATCGATCATATCGAGACAGGGTTGATGTCATCGAAACTGGACACTAACTGTCTAGCAAGTTATAGGAAAATTCCTTGAAAATATATATCGATGAATCGACACTGTCATCGATATTATCGATATTCAAATTCCGATGATATCGAGGGATGCTCGATCATATCATATACTTGTTTAGTTTCAAAGGCATTTGCTTTCTCATTTTCAAATGTTGAGGAATCAAACCTCATTTCGATGAAACCGAAGTTCGAAATTCGATGACATCGAAGCATGTTCGATTCCCTCGACCAGTTGGCAAAAAAGTTCAAAAGCGTTTGACAGATTGAGTTCGTATCATCGAGCGACCATTCAATGCTATCGAGAGTATACTCTCGATAATATCGAACCCGGCTTGATGATATCGAACTCTGTAAAAAATATGAATGTTTTATATCCGTTGGAACTTTTTACCTATTTAAAGAGAGTTTGCATTTGGTTGCAATAGAGAAAATAGAGAGTGCTTTTGTGTGTTTAAACCCAGATCATATACCCTAAGCCTTTTCTCTCATGGAAGTTCATCCTAAAATCCACCCTCATCATTGATATTCAATAGAGTAGATTGGGGAATGAACTTCCACATTCAAGGATCCTACAGCTACCATCTTAATAGCAAATCATTAAGTTGGGATGCCTTGAATGCATAGATGATTGGAATCGCTCTGTCTCCTTTATAGGAAAACATTTAATAGAGTAGGATTCCATCATAACCTTGACCCAACCCATTGCCTTACATTGGAACATCGTCTGAGTTACGGTTCAAGGGAGCTGAAGATTCTTCATCATCAAAGGAGGAGATCTTCATTAACATGCTTAATGGGGCTCATCTACTTATCTGTAAGTCATTAGAGTCCAGAGAACCCTTGTGATCATTCCTTTTGTCGGATTGGGTCTAAGGTTCTTCTCACCCCTTTCAAGTCCTTGTAGGAGGCCTCCAACTAGAGTGTACGTGGGGGGTGTTGTGTGTTGACCCTTGCTCTGTGGAGAGCATGAACTTAGGTCCTTAACCTGTGTGGTCTAAAACTTGGGTGTTGTGTGTTGACCCTTACTCATGGGAGCATAAACTAGTAGGTTCCTTGTGTGGATCCTTGGCCTGTGTGGCCTAAAACTTGGGTGCTGTGTGTTGACCCTTGCTCCTGCGTTGGGTATAAACTTGTGTCGTGGAGACACGTTAGAGTCAGCCTAGTGTAGGTTGTACTGGTTTGAGGTGAACCTGATTTGAAACCTCCGTTAGTGAGATCCGGTAC
Source organism: Magnolia changhungtana (assembly GCA_030180095.1). Taxonomy (NCBI): domain Eukaryota; kingdom Viridiplantae; phylum Streptophyta; class Magnoliopsida; order Magnoliales; family Magnoliaceae; genus Magnolia; species Magnolia changhungtana. The sequence continues at coordinate 44,035 of JASAUF010000150.1, forward strand.
ACTCAAGGGTTGAGTGCGTCCGCCGGAAGTGGAGTAGACACGTAGTCGAACCACTATAAAAACAACTGTGTTTGAGATTGCCATTTACTTCTACTGTTTGTGTGATTTCTTTGATTGTTCTTATATTGCATATGCACATGTTTATCTGGAACTAACTGAATCACATCTCACACACAGTCACATCCATCATGAACTATGTTGAGCATCTTATTTATTTAAATAGTTTTGTGATTGAATCCTCTATTTGGCTTGAAAGCCATTAGAGTTATTTTGAAGAAATCCTGGTACTTGCATATTTATTTAGGATAGGGTTAATAGGTTTTAAATTATCATAAAATACTAAAAAGTCCTATCCACCTCCCTCTAGGACATCTTGGCATATTCCCACTTCAACTTAAGAGGTCATTATCGTAATTTCAATTGGTATCAGAGCATGGTCTCTCTTAAGGGCTTCACCGCCTAAATAGTGATCTTGACTGAAGTTGGTAATATGGCGAAGGGAGAGGGCTCATCGATAACTAGACCTCCAGTATTTGATGGATCAAATTATACGTACTGAAAGGCTAAGATGCATTACTTTCTGAGATCTTTGGAACATGATGTTTGAGATATTGTTGAAAAAGGATATGTGCCACCAACCGAACAAATATTTCTTGAAAATGGCACAACTATCATCAAACTGAAATCCAAAGAAATGTGGACAGCATTCGATAAAGAAAAACAAACATCTGAAGCTAAAGCAATGAATGTTATCTATTGTGGTGTGTCTCGAGAAGTCTTCAATCAAATCAGTATGTGTGGGATAACCAAAGAAACATGGGACTTGTTGGAAACAACCCATGAGGGAACTAACAGAGTAAAAAGATCCAAACTACAGCTCCTAACATCACAATTTGAAAGTCTCAGAATGGAAGAGCATGAGACTTTCTTGGAGATTTTCACAAAATTGAACATCATTTATAACTCCATGGGTGGATTAGGAGAAAAAGTTTTGGCTCCATAAATTTGTAGGAAAATTCTAAGAACCTTACTGGAACAGTTCAATTTTAAAGTCACAACTATTGAAGAATGTAGAAACATGAATGAGATGAAAGTAGAAGAACTTATAGGTTCCCTACAAACATTTGAACTACACTTCAAGCAAACTCCTAAACCCAAAAATATTGTCCTAAAAAATTCAAAGAATACTCTAAATGATGAAGATGAAAGTGAAAGGGAGAATGAAGATGATGAAGTGGCGTTGTTGGCTCAATGGTTCAATAAATTTTTTCATAAAAATCGTGGCCGACCATCTAAAGGAAGACAGATGGACAACAAACATTTCACAGGTAAATCTAGTAAAAAGTCCAAGGAACCACAATGCTATACCTGTCGAAAGTTTGGTCATTTGTCAACTGAATGCCCAAATAGGAAAACCAAAGGAAAGGCAATGGCAGCCACATGAGATGATACTGATGAGTCAAAATCAGAATCTAGTGACTCAGAGAGTGATGGAGACCAAAAATTCCTAAAAATTCTCATGGTCTCTACAACCTTCGTCATTCTCATAGAAATTGAGAAAATCTAAGAACCTCAAGCCACTAAATCGTTTCCATCAGATAATGAGGAAACAGAGAAAGAAGAAGAAGAAAAGGATAAACTGCAGGATGCCTATAATCAACTCTATATCCATAGCATCAATATCCTTAAAAGACTTGGAATAACTGAAAACAAAAATAAATTGCTGCAAAAAGATCTAGACAAACATTGGAAATCAATACACATCTGATTAATGATCTACAGCAATACCACTCAGAAAATGATAGGCTCGAAAGAATCAATACTTTTCTCAAATCTGAGTCTGAAAAACTCAACGAACAGATTGAACTATTAAAAGATAAAAACATGTATCTTTAGAATGAAAATCACACACTCATGTTTGATATAGAAAAATCTAGAAAATTTGTTGAACTGAATTATAAATTTTCCCAGAGAAGTGAAAAATTAGAAAAACTCTTAGGGATGGGAAGACCTGGGAAAGACGAGTGATTTAGGATATGACAAGTTCAAAACAAAATCAGGAAGTGGAGCACCAATGTTTGAGAAATCAACTGCATCAGGAAGTAAAACAAAAATTACTCCTGTTTGTCATTCATGTGGAGATTCTAGTCATTATAAATTTGAATGCATGTCTCCTAAGAGGACTCAACTCAATTCTAGTCAAAATCATACTAGTAAATATGGACCAACCAGAATAACAATACAAAATGTCAAGAGTCTACCTAGGAATATGGCTAAAAGAAATACACATACATCACCACCAAGAATGACCAAGAGAATGAAGGAACTATTGGATCAGGTGGCTGAACTAAATAAAATAATAAATGAATTTATGAAACAAGGAAACACGATTCAGTCACCCAACTTGATTAATGAAGCACAAACTACCATAGTAAAAAATCCTGACACAAAATGGGTAGTGAAAGAGAAGAAAAATTGCCTTGTTACTCACTCAAATCATATAACAGGCAATAATGATAAGTGGTACCTGGATAGGGGATGCTCTAGACATGTCACGGGTGACAAATCTCTCCTCACAAATTATTCAAATCTCGATGACGAGATAGTCACCTATGGAGATGGAAGCACGGCTAAGTTAATAGGACAGGGAACTATCAAAAGAACGAATATGCTAAAAAATGAGAATCCTTTTGCATAAAAGGATTAACACATAATCTTCTAAGCATTTCTCAAATATGTGATAATGGACATGTGATTACATTCAACAAACAAGAATGCAAGATCCTAGACCTATTAGGTAAACCGGTGATGAAGGGTTGTCGCACAAGTGACCACTGCTATGTCATTAAAGGCAATCTAAAGGTTGATTCATATGCTTAGTCACGATTGAGCATGGAATACATGTCCAGGTCATGCATCTAGATCTGGATGGCTGTTGAAATGATGCAATTTTGATAATTTTCATGATATATCTGAGGTCTCTTCACCTCATTTTTGCATGCATAAACATTATTAATGTTTATAATTTTGGTTGGTATAATGTTTGTACAAATTTTGATGTGTATACTGTTTAATATGAAAATATACTAAGTTATACATATATGAAAGATCATCAAAATCCTGAAATGAAATATATATATATATATATATATACATCTTCGATATGTCTGTCGATGAATCGTATGGATCCTCGATTAAAACGAACAAGTATTGATATCATCGACGCTCCTTTAGAATCAGAACAGTCACATGTTCGAGAATGTTATCGAGGACATCTTCGATAACATCTGAATGGGTTATATCGATATCATCGAAACCATGCTCGATGATATTAAAGTTTACAACCCGATAAAAGGCAGACGAGCAGGAAAATTTTTATTTCATCACTCGAAGCTCGTTTTCTTTTTGTTGCTCGCCTTCCTCAGCCGTTCTACATGATTCTTCATCTATGAGTCTCCAAGATCATCAAAATCAGGTAATACCTCGTCTATTTCCCTAATCTTCAAGATTGCATCTTGTGTCTTTTGGTATTTCTGGATTATAGAGAGAAGTTCTGTCTATAAGATCATCAATTCATCAAATCTTTCTCTCAATGGTTACCGATCAATGGGAAAGGACAAGGGAAAAACGTTCAGTCTTAGAGAATCCTTAAGATCCTCTAGACAAAAAGTCCTTGCTCCAAAGGAAAGGGCAAGAACGTCTGATCATGGGACCCCCAACATGCCAGCGAACAAGACAAACATCGCGTGGTGGGTCCCAACATGACTCATCGGTCCCTCCTCCTGCTAGGGTAAATCCTGCTCTGACAACATATACTGGAAGAAAGCTGGTCCATGAACGAAAAATTGACACGGAGTACCTAAAACTGTACAATCTGCAACTGCTGTTAGCTGCAATTGATTGGCTGCCTCTCCTCGACTTTGGCGGCCTATGTCACTATGAAAGAACTTATAACTTCTTTTCTTCCAGTCACTCTCTAATGGTATAACCTCCTTCTATGACTGTTTCTGTTGGGGATGTCGACGTAGAAATTACCCCTGAATCTATTGTAAGCATCTTTGGCCTCACTCTGACTCCAGTCGGTCTCTCTGACCTAGACCTTGAAAATGCTGACACTCGATCTAAGGTCACTAGATTTCTTTGCCATGGTCGAGATATTCCTTGGCACCAAGGTAATGGGTTAAAGGAAAAATTCATGGAACCTAAGTATCATATTCTGCATGGCATCTTCGCCTCAAACGTGTACCCTGAGAGTACCAATCGAGCAGACCTTACAGGATTCATGGCCATGGTAGTATATTGTGTAGCAACTGGGTCAAGATATGCCTTCCCACTCTGATTATTCACCAGTTAGTGTATGCAATTCACACTTCTCGAGACGTCCATTTACCCTACCCTCAGATTATTCACATGATATGTGATATGATGGGTCTTCCGATAACAAACGATTGGGAACTTCCTCTCTAACACTTCAACAAAAACAACATTAGAAAGATGGATTTGAAGTTCCACCGATATCCCGAAGATCAACTCGAGGAAGGGATTCATGAAGAAGGTGAACTGGGTGAAGGGGCTGCACAAGCCGAAGGAGCAGGAATGGCCGAAGGTGACCCTCTCGCATCGCAGCAAGCTCCGTCTCCATCTGACCCTGTGCAGGCAAAAAGATTCAAACTACATCAAGATTGGAATGAAATGACTTTGCAAGAAGTCACTCAGATGAAGGAGACAATGAATGCAAGGTTCACTGCTTTAGAAAGATTGGTGGCTGGGGTGCAGCAGTCTGTGCAGCAACTAGTTGATTTGATAACTTGCCGACGAGACGATACAACACCGTCTTCATCAGCCCCTCCACCATAGTATCGACAGTCTTCGTACCATCACATACACCAGATCCTCATCTCAGTGTTTGGGCATGGATATCTTTTTGAATGCCTTGCGCTCTTATGTGTGTATGTGATGGCTACCTAACATGACATGTCTGATAGTTTTATTATTTCTTCTTCGTTTTGGGATGGCTTACGAAAATCCTTTGCGTGAGGAAAATACTTGTTTGTTTTTTAGTTGCCCATGAATGGGCTAGATATTTATGTTTGTTGGTTTGGATGGATGTTACAATACTGCCAAGCTTGGGCAGAGTTTATTTTGGATATTTCTATTGGTAGCCGGTTTATAATTCATATATCTTTATTGTCATATCTCTTTGCTCTCAATTATGCGCTAAAGTCTGAGGAATACTGGTAAACATTGTGTTTGCTTACTTTTTGAAAGGGCCAAGCTATATGCCCTAAAGGGGGGTGAATAGGGCAATGCCAAATAAAACTTAAAACAGCGGAATAATAAAAGATATAAATAACAATGCTGAAATAATAACAATCTCAAAGCATATGAAATATGAGAATGATACTAAATCAGTTCTAAGGACAACCTTACACCAAAAACCAATGGCTTATGGTAGGACAACCTTATTTCTAGAATGATCTAGAAAACACAAATGATATGGAGAATAAATCAAGAATAACTTAAAGAAATAAATCCTAAGTTATTACACCATTCAACCACACTTGCTTAAAATGAAAATTACAACATTCATCCACAAAAGCAATTCATAATACTGAAGGAATAAATGAATAAAGAAATCGAGCACATCCACAACATAACGATATATAGTGGTTCACCTGTGTGTTCACCAACTGTTAGCCATGACCACACAAAATGCTACTCCACTCCTAATATCCTCACACAGGGGATATTAACATGCACTATCAAAATAGGTTTTCACAGGTTCACCCAAAACCTACACAATTGTGTCTTTTATTCTCGGGCTTACACAATCCAAAAACCCCCACAATCTGAGTTTTCCGGCTCTCCTCAGATAACCAAAACAATGAGATTTTTTGGCAAATCTCAAACAAAACCAGAGAAAGTAAATTACAAAGTAAAATACCTAGATCTCCTTTTGAAGTAGCCCAGTAGAACCAATCAGAGTAGATGAATGATACGTCGTTCAATGTCCAATACTCACATAAAGAATGGTTCTATGTCTAATTGATTTTAGATTAAATCAAGAAGAGCAAGGTCTATTTGATATTGATCCCAGAAGAAGGAATATTATAAATTCCTCTTTTCTAAATAAGATTGGAATATGGATCAAAATCACAATAGAAAAATGCTAACAAAAGGAATATTAAATATGCACAATAGCTTAAAAAAATAATCACTACTTATCTCAGAGTATAGCTTTAATCGCTTGAATTGAATGGAATTGAATGAATAAACTCTGAAATTCGTGCACTATTTATAGCCTCAAAAATCCCATCTTCAACTGGTCTTAGAATCTTAGGACTGGTCGTAGCGTCAAAGATTTTGAAAGATTTCTGCGGGATTAGATTTGCTATACTCACGACTGGTCTTAGGTAGTCTACGACCGGTCGTTGACCACCTACGACTGGTCGTGAGACACCTACGACAGGTCGTGATACTCGAGATAAGTCGCTGGAGTTCGAGTCATAGAACTACGACTGGTCGAAGGATGAGTCGTAGGACTTCTCAGGACTGGTTAAAGCAAGTCCATGACTAGTTGAAGGACAACTAGGAAAATTCGAAAATCTGTAACAACCTAGGACTGGTCCTGAGAAACCTAAGACTGGTCGAAGCAAAGCTAGGACTGGTCTTAAGATTTCTAGGACTGGTCTTAGAACAGTCACACCAAGTAAATTAAAATATTCGGATTATGTATCCAAAATGACCTATCATACAGACCAACCTAAGGTCAATCTAAGGTCAAACAAACCTTGAGTGAGATGGACATTGAAGTCTTGAAGGTCTGTATTCTCAGATGATCTTGAAGTAGAAGCTTGAGTCGAGTTGATGGTCTTTCTCGAGCTTGGTATATTCTTGACTTGTCTTGATGAAGTCTTCTAATCTTGAACTTGATAGAAGCAAACTTGGAGTCTTCTATTGTTGTAGACTTCATTCATGACATGTCTTGCAAGCATTCTTTATTTATGATCTTATGTTGAAAGCATTCTTCATTCATGATCTTGTCTTGAAAACATTCTTCATTCATGATCTTGTCTTGAAGCAGTGTGTAGTCACAAACAAGAAACACAAGAAGTACAAGACATATAGGTTTTGGCACTACAAAATTTGACAACCAAAGGGATATGAAATCATGGCACTAACAATCTCCCCCTTTGTCAAATTTGTGACAAAACACATTTATAAATATAAGAGTAAAATGAAGAAAGAATCATGAGCCATCAGAGTGAGAAAAAGAAATACTCTACTCCCCCTAAGTGAGTAGAAACAATCAACCATTTTCAAGTAATCACTTTCTCCCTTTCTCCCATTCTCCCCCTTTCCATACTATTCTCCCATTCTCCCCCTTTCCATACTACTCCCCCTTTTTGTCACAAAATGACAAGGGAAGGCCAAAGGAGAGAAGAGAACACCATATGAAGAGTCAAGATTTAATTATCAAATTAGTACAACACTTCAATGTCATCAATCCACAAACCATACAACCAAAGTCATCAAACGTAATAATAATACTGAGAATCCATCATATTCAAACCAAAAAAAAAAAAAAAATCCACCTAATCAGATCCGGATGAAGGAGCGAGGATGGTTGGATCAATCGATGTAAACCCCTATTAATGCGATGAAGATATTTTCGCATATATTTAAATTGCATATCATGGGCTACACTCGGGTTATCAACCTTCTCCTCCAATGCACTTAGATGTGCATCATAACTAGAAGATGGATCATGTAATCGAATCATTTTGGGAGTCGGTTTCAATTTCTTCAAATATATCATCCATATTTATATCGGCACTGTGGAGGAAGATCAATGACTTCTCCTTCATTTCGGCTTGACACCTTCACCACCACCTTCATAGAATTGACCAGGAAGCAAATCCAACTTCATCTTATTTAAATTAGTATTATTGAATAAAAGATGATGAATTGGTGCCTCATTCTCAAGTAAAAGCAACGAGCATATTTGTGGCTAAACAAGTCATAAGATAACCAAATGGAATATCACTATGACCCAGGATGAAGACAACCGAATGATAAAATGACATATCAAAGAAGGTAAACAGACAACCATGCCAGACACAACAGATTGCAATACCCGAACCATGAAGGCAGTTAACTCGGTTTTATTGCCTGACCGAGGATACACGTTTGAAGTGAAGATCCAGTGCAAAACTCTGTATCTGGGTAATACAAATTTTGAAGGGAGCACATTTCCTTTGTGCGTCCAATACACTTCCATATTGCATAAATCTCTTGTCAACATTTGTTTTTCCGATTATGATGGTTTGTCATATAATGTATGAATCGGAATACCTTCATCTTTGATAGGTATATCCATAATACCTGATATCAAATGTTGATCTATCAAAAATTTTCCTTCTCTAGTAGCAATTGAGAACGTTAACTTATCAAGGAAAAAATCAGAGATACATGCAACCATAGATTGTGCAATGGACTGGTATGTAGGCCCACCCTAAAACAAAATATTAGTCCAGCCAATAGATTCAAGGAGAGGTGTAATCTCAAATTGTTCAATGTGACTGAGACTTACAGGACGCTCAACGATAACTTTACGGTTATGTAACTCCCGTACATCATTGGGATCATCTTCGGGTGACCGAAGGTGCCGTCTTGGTATAGATGTAGATCTAGATGAAGATGTACCACGGGATGTTTTCTTTTTCCCTCTAACATCCATTTTCAACAAGATTTACCAAGGACCAAGCACAAAGAACACTAGAAATGGTGGGTTTCTCTAGATCAGATTTTTAGAGAGGAAACCCTAAACAATCAACAAAAGACGAGATCTAGCTTATGGAATAAACAAATCAAAGCATAGAAAGCATAAATCTTCAATAAAAATGAAGAAAAACGACTTATCTTGAAGAAAATCACGAACTCTCAAGACTGGTCGAGCCACGACTCGTCGAAGGAAGAAGAGGAAATGAAGAACAAAGTGATTTTTCCCAAATTATATGATGCTCACGATCTCTATGACCGGTCGAGTGCGGCCACGACGGCCGAGTCAGTCGGGACCCGGTCGTGTATGGTAAAAGGCGGTCGAGCATCGACAAAAATAAATATTTTTATGCGAAATTGAAATTTATTCACATAAAAATTTAAAATATAGTACTCTATGATACATGCGAGACAAGTATATTCAATTTAAAATCCACATACCAAGATCAAATTTCATTTTAGTAAACCTGCTTTTGTCGGCGGTTTAGTAAATATATCGACAAGTTGGACATTAGTTGGAATATATTCCAAAGAGATAGCTTTTTCTTCAACTAATTCACGAATGTGATGATACCTAATGTCAATATGCTTAGTAATGCGAATCTTTGAATTGGATTTTGGAAATATTGATATACTTTGGAATTATCACAATGTAAGATCATTGAATCTTGATTAATTCCATAATCGCTTAACATGCGTTTCATCCATACGAGTTGTGTACATGCATATCCTGTGCGATATACTCGGCCTCAGTGAGTGGAAAGCGATATTGAACTTTGCTTCTTGCTAAACCAAGAAACCAAACAATTTTCAATGTAAAAACAACCACCTTTGGTTGATTTTCTATCATCAATATTACCGCACCAATCGGCATCGAATACTGACTAATTTAACATTAGTATCAAAAGGATACCAAAGACCCAAATTAGTTGTACTTACGACATATCTAATAATTTGTTTTGAGTAAGATGTGAATCTTTAGGATTAGACTGATATCTCGCACAAATACCAATGCTAAAAGCGATATCAGGTCTACTAGCAGTTAGGTATAATAAACTACCAATCATACTATGATATAGCTTAGGATCTACATCTTTACATGTAGAGTCTTTTAAGAGTCTCAAGGTTGTACTCAAAGGAGTATCAAATTTTTTACCATTTTCAAATCCAAACCTTTTAACCAAGTATGTAGCATACTTGGTTTGAGAAATGAAGATTCCATCAGGTTGTTGTTTTACTTATAACCCTAGGAAGTAATTTAGTTCACCAACCATGCTCATTTTGATTCTTGATTTCATCAACTCTGCAAACTCAATAGACATGTTAGAACAAGTTGATCCATAAATAATATCGTCTACATAGATTTGAACCATTAAAATCTCATTATTATGTTTCTTAACAAATAGCGTCTTATCGACACTTCCCACTTGAAAACTATGACTCAGTAAGAATTTAGTCAATTTTTCATACCATGCCCTGGGCGCTTGTTTCAGACCATAGAGAGCCTTTTTGAGACGAAATACATGATCAGAAAGCTTGGGGTCTTCAAACCCTGAGGGTTGTTCTACATAAACTTCTTCATGTAAATCGCCATTTAAGAAGGCACTCTTTACATCCATCTGATAAATTTTAAACTTTCTAAAGTAAGCGATGGAAATAAAAAGTCGATAGATTCAAGTGGCGTGGAGCAAAGGTTTCATCGTAATCGATGCCTTCAATCTGAGTGTACCCTTGTACAACCAGTCTAGCCTTGTTTCGTATAACATTTCCAAGTTCATCAGACTTATTTTTAAAGATCCATTTTGTTCCAATAACGTGTTTATCTTTAGGTCTAAGAACAAGATACCAGACATCATTACGAACAAATTGATTAAGTTCATCCTGCATAGCTACTATTCAATTTTTGTCAGAAAGAGCTTCTTTTACATTGACCGGTTCTATTTGGGATGTAAAACAAACATAATTGCATATGTTTTCAAGTTGTTTGCATGTACGAACTCCAATGAGAGGATTTCCAAGGATTTGATTAGTTGGATGATCTTTGACAATCCTAGGTTCAGATTGAGATGAAGAGGTATCTTGATTTTCAATTATAAGAATTTCATCATCATCTAAACTCGGAGCAGGTGTATTCAAATGATCATCAATGACCACATTGATGGACTCTTAAATCACACTTGTTCTTTTATTTAGAACCTTATAGGCTCGACTGTTTAAGGAATATCCAAGGAAAATACCTTCATCACTCTTCATATCAAATTTTCCCAAATTTTCACAATCTCGTAAAATGTAACACTTACTGCCAAAAATTCGAAAGTATTTGACATAGGTTTCTTTTCGAACCATAACTCATAAGCAGTCTTATTTTCAGATTTACTAGTATAAACACGATTAATAATGTAGCAAGCAGTATTAATTGCTTCGGCCCAAAGATTTTTGGAGAGCTTCATACTATTTAACATGACATTAGCCATATCTGAAGCACTCTATTTTTCTCTCAACTATACCATTTTGTTGAGGAGTTTTGTATGAGAGAATTCATGTGATATTCCCTAATCACACTGAGAATTTCTCAAAGCTGCTATTTTCGAATTAGAACCATGATCACTACGGATCTTATAAACTTGAGAACCTTTTTCATTTTGGATTCGTTTGATGATCTTCTTTACCTCATCTAGGGTTTCAGATTTGTCTTTTAAGAACGATACCCAAGTGAATCTAGTAAAGTCATCTACGATAACCAAGATGTATTTTTTGCTGCCTCGACTCTCCGTTCTAGTTGGTCCAATGAGATCCATGTGGAGAAGCTCGAGAGGTCTGGATGTGGTATTGGAGTTCACTTTCTTGTGAGAGCTCCTAATTTGTTTGCCCGACTAGCATTCACCACATATTTTGTCTACTTTTTATAATTTAGGTAGACCTCTTATAAGTTCTCTTTTGCTCAATCTAAATAAGTTCCAGTAGTGTACATGTCCAAGGCGTTTATGCCATAATTCAATCTCATCAGTATGGACCATATAACACGATTGAGTAGATGAGCTTGCATTACTAACGATGTAGCAATTTTCAGAAGTTCTGCGACCAGTTAATATAACAGAACCCTCTTTATTAACAATCTCACAACCTTGATTAGAAAACTTTACATTATGATTGTTGTCGCATATCTGAGATATACTCAGTAGGTTGTGTTTCAAGCCCTCAACATATAATACATTTTTAAATAAGGGAAGGTTATAAAAGTTGAACCGTACCTTGGCCAATGATTTTGCAATTGCTTCCATCACCAAAAGTGGTGACCCATCAATCCTGTCTTCAAGATCGGTGAATAAAGCTTTGTGACCTGTCATATGTCTGGAGCATCCACTGTCAAGGTACCACTTTGAATGGCTTGTCGCTTTGAAAGCAGTGTGGGCAACCAAGCAGTCAACTTTAGGAACCCATTTCAGTACTGTTTTGGGTTTAGGAGTGTAGTTGAACTTTTTCTGTCTATTGTTATATGAATGACCTATAGAGTTAAATTTTAATAGCTCCTTGAGAAGATTAATAATCTTTTCAACCAAAGGATTTTGGTTTTGAAGATTGAAGTTGGCATGGCTATTTTTAGATTTTTGAAAGGTCCTTGAATTTTTTGAAAAACCTCGATAAGTATACTTTACTTTTGAGTTCGAAGACTCTCCTTTCACAAACTTAGGAGTAGTATTCTTTTATTTAGGAGAAGTATTCTTATCATAGCCCAACCCGGATCTATCGCCACATTTTCTCGATTCAGATAATAATTTTTTCAATTTAGGATCACCTTGGGCATATCTCTAAGTGTCTTTTAAACTCAAAAGAGAAGCTACTTCATTTTTGAGTTTCTCGTTCTCGGTTTTCAAATCATCAACTTGGGAGGTTTTGATTTTTAAATCGCATTTGGTCTTTTAAAAAAAAATCGAAAATATGAGATTTTTCTAAAACAAGAGACTCATAATCTTCTTTAAGTTTAGAAAATTTTTCCTTTTGTAATTTAAGCTTGACAACAATTTTACAACTCTCCTTATAAAGGGCATTGTATGCATCCTGAAGATCATCTTCATTGTCACAATCACTATTCAGATTCTCTTCGCTAGTTACTTCATCATAATCTGAAAAAGTGACTTTGGCTAGAGTCATAAGGGCTTTAACATCATCTCGACTCGTTTTGAGAATCTTCGATTTGAAGAGATTCGAATCGGATGATTCATCCCAAGTAGCCAACATACTCTTCCTTTTTATTTGTCCTTTTAGGACATTTGTTGCCAAGTGCCCATACTCTGTGACAGTTGTAACATTGACTATCTTTTAAAGATTTTTGAGCTCTAGGTTTAGATTGTCTCTTATCGTTTGATTTTTGAAAATCTCCTCTTTTCTTATTTTTCAAAATTTTATAAAACCTTTTTACAAAAAGTGTCATATCATCTTCAGAATTTTCAATGTCTGAAGTGCTCTCTTGTGAAATATTTTTAGATGACTTGAGAGCAATTGATTTTCCTTTTGGAGCTTTAAAGTTCAATTCGTAGGTTTGTAAAGAACCAACTAGATCCTCAACCCTTATGTTATCAGTATAATGAAGTTCCTGAATCGCAGTTACTTTTGAATTGAACCGTTCAGGAAGTGAGCGTAGTATCTTTGCACATACTTTACTTTCTGGGATTCTATCACCAAGACCCCACATTGAGTTTACAATGTCATTCAATCTAGTGTAGAAGTCCATAAACATTTCATTCTCCTCCATATGAATTTCTTCAAATTTAGTTGTGAGAAGTTGGACTTTAGATTTCTTGACAATTGATGTATCCTCGTGTGTCATTTCTAAAAGATCCCATGCTTGTTTAGCATTTTCATATGAGATGATTCTTTTGAATTCATATGTTGACAATGCACAAGTAATTGCATTTAGTGCTTTTGCATTGGCACTACTCTCACTTTTCTGAAGTGTGGTCCAAAGAGCATAAGATATTACTTTCATTGATTTTGAACCATCTTCATCAGTTACTTCAGTGATAGGTAGTTTCCATCTGTTTACTGTGGCCAGCCACACTTTCATCCATGGATTTGAGAAAGATTCTCATCCTTGCTTTCCAATAGGCATAGTTTATGCCATTAAAGGGTGGTGGCCTAGTGACAGATAGGCTTTCAAAATTTGACATCTTAATATAGCTTAGATCATTCGCTCAGGAAATAAATCCAATAAATAAGCAATAAGCACGAGCTATTAGGCTCTGATACCACTTGAAAGGGCCAAGCTATATGCCCTAGAGGGGGTGAATAGGGCAATGCCAAATAAAACTTAAAACAATGCGGAATAATAAAAGATATAAATAACAATCTTTGAAATAATAACAATCTCAAAGCATATGAAATATGAGAATGATACTAAATCAGTTCTAAGGACAACCTTACACCAAAAACCAATGGCTTATGGTAAGACAACCTTATTTCTAGAACGATCTAGAAAACACAAATGATATGGAGAATAAATCAAGAATAACTTAAAGAAATAAATCCTAAGTTATTACACCATTCAACCACACTTGCTTGAAATGAAAATTACAACATTCATCCACTAAAGCAATTCACAATACTGAAGGAATAAATGAATAAAGAAATCAAGCACATCCATAACACAACGATATATAGTGGTTCACTTTGTGTGTTCACCAAGCTGTTAGCCAATGTACCACACTGAGAATGCTACTCCACTCCTAATATCCTCACACGGGGATATTAGCATGCATTATCAAAATAGGTTTTCACAGGTTCACCCAAAACCTTCACAATTGTGTCTTTTATTCTCAGGCTTAGACAATCCAAAAACCCCCACAATCTGAGTTTTCTGGCTCTCCTCAGATAACCAAAACAATGAGATTTTTCTGGCAAATCTCAAACAAAACCAGAGAAAGTAAATTACAAAGTAAAATATTCGGATCTCCTTTTGAAGTAACCCAAGAGAACCAATCGGAGTAGATGAATGATACGTCGTTCAATGTCCAATACTCACATAAAGAATGGTTCTATGTCTAATTGATTTTAGATTAAATCAAGAAGAGCAAGGTCTATTTGATTTTGATCCCAGAAGAAGGAATATCACAAATTCATCTTTTCTAAATAAGATTGGAATATGGATCAAAATCACAATAGAAAAATGCTAACAAAAGGAATATTAAATATGCACAATAGCTTAAAAAAATAATCACTACTTATCTCAGAGTATAGCCTTAAATTGCTTGAATTGAATGGAATTGAATGAATAAACTCTGAAATTCGTGCACTATTTATAGCCTCAAAAATCCCATCTTCGACTGGTCTTAGAATCTTAGGACTGGTCGTAGCGTTAAAGATTTTGAAAGATTTCCGCAGGATTAGATTTGCTATACTCACGACTGGTCTTAGGTAGTATACGACCGGTCGTGGACCACCTACGACTGGTCGTGAGACACCTACGACCGGTCGTGATACTCGAGATAAGTCGCTAGAGTTCGAGTCATAGAACTACAACTGGTCGAAGGATGAGTCGTAGGACTTCTCAGGACTGGTCGAAGCAAGTCCAAGACTAGTCGAAGGACAACCAGGAAAATCTGAAAATCTGTAACAACCTAAGACTGGTCCTGAGAAACCTAAGACTGGTAGAAGCAAAGCTAGGACTGGTCTTAGAACAGTCACACCAAGTAAATTAAAATATTTGGATTATGTATCCAGAATGACCTATCATACAGACCAACCTAAGGTCAATCTAAGGTCAAACAAACCTTGAGTGAGATGGACATTAAAGTCTTGAAGGTCTGTATTCTCAGATGATCTTGAAGTTGAAGCTTGAGTTGAGTTGATGGTCTTTCTCGAGCTTGGTACATTCTTGACTTATCTTGATGAAGTCTTCTAATCTTGAACTTGATAGAAGCAAACTTGGAGTCTTCTATTGTTGTAGACTTCATTCATGACATGTCTTGCAAGCATTCTTCATTCATGATCTTGTCTTGAAAACATTCTTCATTCATGATCTTGTCTTGAAGCAGTGTGTAGTCACAAACAAGAAACACAAGAAGTACAAGACATATAGGTTTTGACACTACAAAATTTGACAACCAAAGGGATATGAAATCATAGCACTAACACTTTTACATATTCCTTATCACTTGAGAATTGATTTTGTGATTTATGTCTATCCTGCTAATGTTCGTTCAATTGACTGCTCTCTCTTGCCCTGGTCTGCATAAGTGTTATATTGAGATGTCCTACTTACATCTGTCTCTTCTAATTATGCATTCTATTTTGAAATACTATTTAAGCTTTAGTTCTCCCATATGCTTCAACTTCAGTCAATATATATTGTTATATTTTCCCTTTGCCAATAACTGACAAAAAGGGGGAGAACAAATCCCACCCCAAAGGAAAATTGTGTGTATCTGTTTGATTAATGTTAGTACAAGTGTTAGGGAGAGCAGCTGAAAGAAGACAAGGGGAGCAACTACTACTGAATGATACAGTTGTGTGTGTGTGTGTGTGAACTCAATAGCTTTGTAAAATTGTGTAAAGTGCATATACACACAATTTAGGGTGTTGGTCTAGAAGTTGTTCTAGGGTGTTTCGTCACGTAATTGATAAAGGGGGAGTTTGAAAGTGCCTTGGTTTGTCAATTAGCGTGAGTGTTGAGTCAGTAAGACAAGGGAGTCCCATAGGAAGATTGTTCAAGTGTCTGCCTCAACAAGATGTGTGCCTGAACTCGTCAAAGGTAAACCTTAGTCTCACATCCCATGTCCCAAAACACCAGGTATACAAAACCCTTAAAAATGAATAGAACATCTTAGGGTTTTTGGTAAGAAAACTAATTTACAAAATTAAGAAAATCTTTAAGTTTTTGCCTTTGTCGATTTATCGACACGTTGTTCAATGAAATCGAACTCTGTTATAGATGTCCTCGAAACTATCTCGATATTATCGAATGGAGGACTTCTGATGTCCAGCAACTACAAAGAACTCTGGACTGAATTATCGATGAATCGATGGACTATTCAATATCATCGAAATTTGAATCTTGAGTCCATCGAGACGTCTTGATAAAATCGACATCTGGTCAGTTGTGTCCCATATTCTGCTAAGGCAAATCATGTGTGTCTTGATATATCAAAGAGAGACTCAATATTCTCGAAATTCAAATCTCGATGATATCGACAGACATTCGATGATATCGGATTGGGACACAAATCTGTCCAGCATGTTTTCAAGTAAAATTATTCAAGTATCGAGGATCTCCCGATAAAATCAATATTCAAATACCGATCATATCGAGGCAGGGTCGATGTCATCGAAATTGGACACGAACTGTCTAGCAAGCTTATAGGAAAATTGCTTGAAAATATCTATGAATCGACACTGTCATCGATATCATTGATATTCAAATTTCGATGATATCGAGCGATGCTCAATCATATCATATACCTGCTTAGTTTCAAAGGCATTTGCTCTCTCATTTTCAAATGTCGAGGAATCAAACCTCGTTTTGATGAAATCGGAGTTCAAAATCCGATGACATCGAAGCATATTTGATTCCCTAGACAAGTTGGTAAAAAGATTCAAAAGCATTTGACAGATTCAGTTCGTATCATCGAGCAGTCATTCGATGCTATCGAGAGTATATTCTCAATGATATCGAACCTGCCTCAATGATTTCGAACTCTGTAAAAAAATATAATTGTTTTATATCCATTGCAACTTTTTGCCTATTTAAAGAGAGCTTGCCTTTGGTTGAAGTAGAGAAAATAGAGAGTGGTTTTGTGTGTTTAAACCCAAATCATATACCCTAAGCCTTTTCTCTCATGGAAGTTCATCCTCCAATCCACCCTCATCATTGATATTCAATGGAGTGGATTGGGGAATGAACTTCCGCATTCAAGGATCCTACAGCTACCATCTTAATGGCAAATCATTAAGCTAGGATGCCTTGAATGCATAGATGAATGGAATCACTCTGTCTCCTTTATAGGAAAACATTTAATAGAGTAGGATTCCATCATAACCTTCACGCAAACCGTCGCCTTACATTAGAACATCATCTGAGTTGTGGTTCAATGGAGCTAAAGATTCTTTGTCATCGAAGGAGGTGATCTTCATCAACGTGCTTAATGAGGCTCATCTACTTATCTATAAGTCATTAGAGTCTAGACAACCCTTGTGATCATTCCTTATGTTGGATTGGGTTTGAGGTTTTTCTCACCCCTTTCAAGTCCTTGTAGGAGGCCTTCGACGGGAGTATTCGTGGGGGTGTTGTGTGTTGAACCTTGCTCTCTAGAGAGCATAAAATTAGATCATCCTTAACCTGTGTGGTCTAAAACTAAAGTGTCGTGTGTTAACCCTTGCTCATGAGAGCATAAACTGGTAGGTTCCTTGTGTGGATCCTTGGCCTGTGTGGCCTAAAACTTAGGTGTTGTGTGTTGACCCTTGCTCCTGTGTGGGGCATAAACTTGTGTCGTGGAGATATGTTAGAGTCAGCCTAGAGTAAGTTGTACTAGTTCGAGGTGAACCTAATTTGAAACCTTCGTTAGTTAGATCCGGTACGCTCAAGGGTTGAGCGCGTCCGTCGGAAGTGGAGTAGACACGTAGTCGAACCACTATAAAAACAACTGTGTTTGAGATTGCCATTTGCTTTTACTGTTTGTGTGATTTCTCTGATTGTTCTTATATTGCATATGCACATTATTATCTGGAACTAACTGAATCACATCTCACACATAGTCACATCCATCATGAACTATGTTGAGCATCTTGTTTATTTAAATAGTTTTGTGATTGGATCCTCTATTTGGCTTGGAAGCCATTAGAGTTATTTTGAAGAAATCCTGATACTTGCATATTTATTTAGGATAGGGTTGATAGGTTTTAAATTATCATAAAATACTAAAAAGTTCTATTCACCACCCTCTAGGACATCTTGGCATATTCCCACTTCAACTTAAGCGGTCATTACCGCAATTTCAGCGTCTCCCACTGGAACATGGTCAGTTGGGATGGGGTGTGGCGTTACCTGCCTGAGAGATAGGGCAACAGCTAGGCTGAGTTTGACCAGCTCATGAATGGGTCCACTATCGTCGAGCCTCGTTGGTGATTGTTATCCACATGCGGGTAATGAGGTCTCCTACGCTTATTTGACTGTGTGGGTCTTGCAGAGCAGTAGTCATCCAGCAGTGTACTTGACTCTAGTGGATTCCTTATGATGGAATTGTACTTGATATGTGGATTGGATATGAGGATTGGCTGGTTTTAGGCATTTAAGTTCCATGTGCTCAGTATCTGTGTGCGGGTCGTGCGGGTGCCGTTTATTGATTTAACATGGTAAGTGGAATGATCTCGACATGGACAAGGAAGTTGGGAACGCGGATTGTGGAGTGAGGTGCTCAATTATCTTCTTTTTTTTTTTTGTTTTTCAAAATATCAAATTTATTTTCAAAATCTAATTTTTCATTAAAATATCAATTTTTTTTTCAAAATGTCAATTTTTTTCGAAACCTAAATTTTTATTAAATCATATTTTTTTTTTCAAAATCTCAATTTTTCTCAAACATTGTCAATTTTTAAAAAACTTTTTACCATTTTTTTTTTCAAAATCATAATATTTTGAAAACTTTTCAATTTTCTTTTTTGAAATGTCATTTTTCTGTCAAAATCTTGATTTTTATAAAATCTCAATTATTTATGAACTTCTTCAATTTTTTCAATCTCAATTTTTTTGAAATCACATTTTTTCAAAAACTCTTTTTTATAATCAAACTTCTCATTTCTTTCAAACTTCTCAACTATATATTTTTTTTATCAAAATAGAATTTCACTTTTTTATTTTAATTTTTTTCCAAATCTCCATATCTTCTTCAAAATGTCAAACTTATTTTTTAAACTTAAAAAAAAAAAAAAATCAAAATCTCATTTTTTTTTTCAAACTTTTCGATTTTTTTAAAAATATAAACTCTCAATTTCTTTATTTCAAAATATTTTATTTTTTTTTCAAACTTCTCAAATTTTTAACTTCTTAATTTTCTTTTTCAAAATGTTAATTTTTTTGTCAAAAGCTCGAGGCCTTTTAAAATCTCAATTTTTTTATTCAAAATCTCAATTTTTTGTAAACATTGTCAATTTTTTTTTAACTTCTAGATTTTCTTTTTCAAAATATCAATTTCTTATTAAAATTTCAAATTTTTTTAATATCACTTTTTTCAAAATTTTTATTTTTTTCAAACTTCTCAAATATTATTTTTTCAAAATCACAGTTTTTTTTTTTTTTTTTTTAAATCACATGTGATACTTTTTAAATTTTTTTGAAAAAAAAAATCTCAATTTCTTTTCAAAATCTCAATTTTTTTCCATATCTAATTATTTTTCAAACTTATTATAAAAAAAAAAAAGTGCGACTTTTTAAATGTTGAATTTTTATAACAGTTCAGTTTTTTTTTTTTTTTTTTAATATATCGAATCTGTTCAAAATCTCAATTTTTCTCAAATATTATTACTTAAAAAAAAAAAAAAAAAAAAAAAAAAAAAAACTCTTGAACCTTCTTATTAAAAAAACTTTTTTAAACTTTCCAATTTTCTTTTTCAAAATATCATTTTTTTAAATCAATTTATATTTTTTTCAAAATTATAAACTTTATTGAAACTTCTTAACTTTTTTTTTTTCAAAATCTAAATTTTTATTAACTAACAATTTTTTTTTTCTAAATCTCAAATTTTCTCTAACATTGTTAATTATTATTATTATTTTTTTTTATTCTCAACTATTATTTTCAAATTCATATTGTTTTTAAAACTTTTCAATTTTCTTTTTCAAAATATCAATTATTTATCAAAATCTCAATTTTTTTTCCGAACTTAGATTCACTAAATCTTGAATCTAAATCTTGATTCTTAATGTGATAATGCAAAGCATTTAAATATTAATTTTAAGGCAAAAAATTAATAATAAATTCCACTATTGATTAAAAAAGTAAAAGCTTGGGGCAAAAGTGAATTTACGATGGACCATGATCCGTCGCAAAAGCAAAAAATCCTTGGGTGGTATTGTGCGATGAACCAACCTAAACATCGCAAATTTTGGACGGACTAAATCCATCGCTAAATCCCACCACAACTGCAATTATTTCCATTAAGATGCATAAACCAAGCTCACAGAGACTAACACACACACACACACACACACACACACACACACACACACACACACACACACACACACACACACACACACACACACACACACACCGTGTATGGTGATGGTCATACACACGAACTTATTTGAATTTGGCTTGCAAAATCTATACTCAATCTTACATAAGGAAAGAGTATACAATGGACTTTAATTAAACCTTATTTGGATTGAGTGCCTCTGATTTGACTTTGTAGAGATGCTTCTTTTTACTTGAATCAACTTCTCTTTTAATCCCCCAAACCTTGATATCGATCTTCTTTGGCTTCAATTGATCGACTATCTTGAGAATGTACCTACGAAGTGCCCAGGTAATGGGAGAAATAGGTTGGTTTAATTTCCTACAACTAATGACTTGGTTCTAATTTTGGGATTCACCTATATGAGTATTATAGAGGATGATAGACAAATAGTTTACTTATAAGATTGGTGTCTATTCTCTAGAGAATGGAATATGCCATGTTCTTCTTGAAATAAAGATTGGAATACTGATTTGAGTGATGTAAGAAGGCATGGATCTCTTTGAGATAGAGGCTATGAGTAATGGGGAAGAGTGGAATATAATAGGGCTTCTAATTCACCAAAAATCATTATATGCACAAAGATCCGGTTAGTAGATTTATAGAAAAGAAAAAGCTCCAACAGATATATAACGGCTAGTATTGATCGATCGAGCGATAATTGATCAATTGAAATAAATTTGATTATAGGCAGCAAGCTTACTGGACATTTATGGGTACTTTTGATTAATTGAGGCAAGATCTATTGACCATTTGATCAGATCGAAGATCCTTTTAAAAAAATTGTGCAATTCAGGTCTCCTTCTTTCAAAGCACTTTGTATATGATCTAGCCGGCACAAAACTGATGACTAAAGGATTTTCTATATGGAATAAGTCATCTAAGGTAGGTTATTTTGGAACTAAAGGGGTCTAGGTCTAGTATCACCAAGGCACCTCGCTTTTACCTATCTTCGAGCCTTGATGCTTCAAGTATTTGAGTCTTCTATCTCCAATGTCTTCAAATGGGGGTTCAACTGACTCAAGACTCCCTAGCGCACGTCATTGACAAATCGAGCTACTAATAGTCTATACTTTCTCCATTGAACTGATGGTGAGGATAGTTTAAGAGAGGTTAGAGTAGATCGATACTTAATCCCAAAGAAATCTTCATTTTAGATTTTCAGGCTCAATATAAGAGAGTTGTGGTGTAGTGTGAATATGAAGTTAGGTTTGTTGTTAGTGTCTTTTGAAATGAGAGAGTGAAGGATTTTTATAGGTGAGGATGATGACATTTTTGTGATTTAGATAAAAGTTATGGGCAACATACCACATGGCTTGTCGTGATTGGTTACTAGAAACCCTTGGGACACATGACATCTTCTAGGGGGCAGGGTAAATGACATCATAATTGGGTTGTCATCAAAAGTAGAAAATCCAATATTGGCTAGTGATCTTTGACCCAATCCAAACATCAAACTAATTGGCCATTAATTATGGGAATATCTGATTTTCTATTGATGATAAGGACAAATGGCATTTTCGATATGAAAAAGTGGGGTAGTGAAAAATCAGGGTAGAATTTTTGTTACTCTCTAGCTTGAATACCAAAGCATAACTGCTTTCTTATTGATTGTAGGGACACATGACATTTTTCGAAGGAGAAAAGCGGGTATCTAAAATTTATTCATGTTACCCATCTTCATCTTGATTCCTAATGTATGATTAATTAGTTGTTGATTATAAGGACATGTTGTAGCTTATAAATTGTAACACCTTGAATTTCATAACCTGAGTTTAGTACTCATTTTCCAAAATCCTGAGTGTTAACCTTTAAAGATAATCCAAATTTTAAACACACACACGCATATATATATATATATATATATATATATATATATATAAAGGTTCTATGTGGTAGAGCTCGTGGAAACTTCCCATGAGGTCGAGCTGTGTAGGCCCCACCGTGATGCATGTCAACCATCAACATCGTGAATTTGATGGGTCCCCTTTAAATTATGGGATATCCTAAAAATCAGCCATACACGAAACTCAGGTGGGCCATACCATCTAAAATCATGTGAAGACATGCCTAAAACATATAAAAGTCGAGCTAAATGTCCTAAGGGGGGGGGGGGGGTGAATAGGACAATGCCAAATTTAAAAATAAAGCGCGGAAATAAAGACTTAATAAACAAATGATAATACAATCGAAAGCAACCTCTAAAATCAAGTATTGAGAGGTTGATACAGACTTGGTTCTAAGGACAACCTGACACCAAAAACCTACGGTTTATGGCAGGACAACCTTATTAGAATGTGGGTGAGTATCAAAAACTCAAACTCAAATGGAGATGAAAGAAATAAGAACTAATCTATTATAACATTCACCACACAATGCTTGAAAAGTAAAGATTACAACATTCACATCCACAAATACATCCCACAATCTTAAACCACAAAATGATAAAGAAATAAATCAAACATCCACCAAACACCTGAGAATTATAGTGATTCGTGTGTGTACACCAACTATCTGAAAACAGCCACACAACTACTCCACTCCTAATATCCACTCACTTGGGATATTAACATTCACTAATCAAATAGGTTTTTCAAGGTTCACCTAAAACCTTCACAATTGTATTTTAAATGGGCTCACACAATCACAACCCCAAACTCCGAGATTTTCTAGTTGATCTCAGAAAAAACAAAATGAGATTTTCTAGCTTAACTCATAAACCAAACAAAAAGGAATTACAAAAAAGGAAACACTTATCAGTTTGAAGATTCTGAAGTAGCCCGATAAAACCAACTTGATGACGATGTAGATGTTCAACGTTCAGTCCCACAAGTGTATAGGGTTCTAGGTCTAGATGATTTTTAATTTAAATCAACCTAGGCTAACTTGATTTGATTTCGATCTTAATAAAGGGTAAATCAAATGTCCCTTTTCAAAATCAGATTGGAATAGAGATCTAAAATCAAATAACAAGAGCTATATAAAGAATCTAAAATATGTACATAATAGCTTAGAATGAACACAAAATTATCTCAGAGTGATTGCTTAAAAATAATTAGAATTAAATAGAAAACTCTAAAATTCGAGTGCTATTTATAGGTGAAAAATCTGTTCACTCAACTGGCCTTAAGTTCATTTCGACCGGCCTTAAGTCCAACAAATTTTTGAAAATTTTGGCACGATGAGATTTGATAAGTGCTCGATTGGCCTTGTGGGTCCCACGACTGGTCGAGTGGCCTACTCTACTAGTCATGGACTACACACGACTAGTCGAGTGAGGCCAGATTGCTTGCTATAATTCGAGTTGAGCCCTACACAACCAGTCGAGCACTGTTCACTCGACTGGTCGAGGACCAACATAAAAATTCTGAATAATTGTAACAAATCCTATACTGGTCGAGAAAATTCTAGGACTGGTTGAGCCAATGCTAGGGCTAATTGAATAAACAACTTATTAACCTATAAAATGACTGATACCAAGTATGAAATGAACGTAACATGCCCTAAGGTCAATCTAGGTCATTCATACCTTACTTGTGAGATAGAACGTGTGAACCATCAAACTATCGATCACATCGGCAACTTTAATTCTTACGATATTCAAAGCTTGAACTCAACGTATCGAACTTAGTCTTCAATTAGGACTTGAGTTCTTGGACGTTTTCGGTTACAGAACTTGAACCACAATATTGCGATTAGGTTCTTGAAAGTTAAGTCTTCAACCAACACTTGAAACTTATACACATTTTTCAGCTTAAAGATTTCAACAAGTTCGACGTAGATATCGGCAAGATTGATTCAGCACGATTATCGAAGATTCAAAGAAAATCAAAGCACAAACTTGATACATAAAACACATAAGTATGACACAAACTCGAATTTGTTTAGCACACCAAAATATGACTAAACTTAGGGTTTCCAACATAGCAATTTCACACCGAAATTTAGAAGCTTCCGAAACTTGGTCTGACCTCTCATCTAAGTGGGACACGCACAATGGATGGGCTGGATTTGTGAAACGCATCTCGGTGAGCCCAACAAATGATTATGAATGTTTTAATGGAGGGTAACCCCTCTCAATTTCTGTATGTGGTGTGGCCCACATAGCTCGACCTCATGGGAAGTTCCCATGAGCTCGACCGCATAGAACCTTTTCCCTATATATATATATATATATATATATATATATATATTTTCAAGAGTGAGCATTACAGCGGAAGAGAAACAAATCAAGCATATAGGAAGGTCCAAATATACATATCAAAATATTCAATTAGCTGCCCGAAGGCTTATACAAACTAATGTCTCAATTCTAAAAATTAAAACAATTAAATAATAAAAGGAATTAGAATTTAGAGCTGCAAGACCATCCAGCTCTTCATGATCCATACCAACATCAACATGTACATCATCCAAGTATTTTGCATATTGAATATGGTTTGATAGCGTTAATGGCTATCCCGAGTGAGGTATATCCCCAAGATTTATCAACCCATTTCAATAGTTAAGCATAGTTTGTCAGGAAAAGCATAATAAACCATTCACCAAGACCATCGTGGTAATAAGACAGAGTTCATAAGATAAGCATACATTACATTAATTTCACAATGGTACTCTTATTTAAATGCATGTATATGCTCACAAATCTAGGGATGCTCATCCAGCTGGTAAAAAGATTGTCCAAGGAGAGCCAGTCACCCAAAAAAGACCATGTAACGAGGACACCCAAGGCGAACAAGCCTCCCAGAAAAGAACTTTAGGATATGTCCAATGAGAACTAGGCACCCGAAAAAGTCTATGTGAAAAGGACAACTCATAGTGGTTCGAATGCATATGATGATAACTTAGGATCACTCGGTAGAATACTCTATGGTACAACCCATAGTGACCCAAGAAAACTTGTGTCTTATATCAACCACCCGGTAAAGTCTACATGCCATAAAATGCATGATTAGCCCAATCATTATTAGTTCGATTTACAACAATTATTTTAAGAAAGCTCAAGGTCACTATATGTAACATCTCAAATGTTACCCTTTTAGCCTAGGTTCATCTTGGGGTTTGATATATGTGTCTCCCCTTAATCAATGATAATTTTAACTTATTTGGTGAATAAATATTTATTTATAATGATTTACATATGAGTTCTTTTGTAATAACTTCTTAGAAACGTGCATATAACCATGTAGAATCATTAGAATTCTAAACTTCTCATATCAACATAATTACGAAAATGCCATTAACCTAGACCCTTAAATTCTAAATCACATGGTTTTCATAATTCGTTTGTTATAAAATTTTATACCATACCTATGTATCATAAATTAATCATACACATCGAATTTCAGCCCTTAGATCACTATAAAATTAGCGCAATTGAAAAATCATCCCCTTAACCATTGATTTTGGTGTTCATCAACTAAGGAAAGCTCATGGGTAGTTGTAGTAGGATATTTCCCTTCATAGGAATGACTTGGATTGCCCATCATATGGACTGAGTATGAAAGGTGAGAACCCTACCTTGGTAGGCATTTCCTTAGGTGCAAAGTTAGTCATTTTAGGCTTATCAAAATTTTCTAAATTTGGACCTTTCGATTTATCCACTTTTCGTCGTCCATCATAACTCAGATTTGGACCACACTTTGCTCTCATATGACTACGATATAATACAAAATTTAGACCTTGATTTATGATTCTACACCATTGAATAATGAATGCCTTAAAGCCAGTTTCTTCTTTTTGGTGCGATAGGTAAAATTTCATATTTAGGCTTTTCACACCATCAATCAAGCACCAAATTTTGCCCAATCATTTGCCTATCCTAACTCCACATTTTTCTAAAATTGGGCCCTAATCATTAAGTGTGGACCGTTAATTGAGATCAAGTCTGTTTTGACACCCGTTGTGAGAATTTTCAAGATAAGTCAATCTGAATTTTGAATCACTAAGAAAATCATGTACCCCAGTTCTATTCGACAACCCCGACACTATGGATGAATTATATTTTAAAGAAACATCACCAAAAAAGATAGATTTGAGAAACCCAATTCAAGTGGGATGCAACATACCCCCTCTCACCTTCAAAGAAGAGAGAGAGAGGGAGAGAGAGAGAGAGAGAGAGAGAGAGAGAGAGAGAGAGAGAGAGAGAGAGAGACATCCAATCCTAAATTCTCATCCCTTCTCTTCATTCTCCACACGTGGTGTCTCCCTCTTGCTCGAGTAACATCATGGTTTGTGTACAAGCCCTCCTACATCAATATCTACTTAGGGTTTACATCTAAGGCTAAGGTGAGGGACTCTTTTAATCTTACACTAATTTAAGTTCAATTTATACATAGTTCTCTTATTTTCGTGTTAAAATTGTGTATAGTTTGATTTTTAATATGATTTCCATGCTAATAAGTTGTTGGATTATTATGAATTGTTGATACATATTGGAATTATGTTTATTATATGATTTTAATCATGTTGGACATATTTTGTGGGTTGGATCACAAAATGATGTCTTAAATTGTGAAAATACACATGTTCGAGTCCCGAACGGTGCATAGTTTACGCATCCAATGGACCGGATAATTATGTTATCAAACCATATGATTTTACTGATATTAATTTGACCTAAAATCTATATTTTAAACCTTAGGGCAAGAGGACTCACTTTTGGAGTAATTTAGACTTATCAGGTGACCCGTTTGACCTGAAATCACACAGTTGTGCCTATGGATTCATGTTGAAGTGTATGGACTATTTTCTACCATATTGGATTTATTTTATTGTAATTTCAAATTAATTAGTGAATGAAAACACCATTGGACTTTTTATAAATTTATAAGGAGTAATGGATAAAAGTCTTGCCCCTCACCGATTTTGAGATCGACACGTGTTTTCACTTTGATTGAGTTGGCTTTTGCTCATCTCTTATTTTGTTGAGTTAGTGTATTTGCTACTCTTCTCTTTTATGGAGTTAGCATATTAATAATATATTTCCTTTTATTGGGTTAGCTTTGTGCTACTTTTCTTATGTTATGGCTTGGGCATTTGTCTTGGAGTTCCAAAACTCTCACGGTCAATTTAATTCTCTATTGATACAAGTGATGTGTTGAAAGACTCAAAATTAGTGATTTGTATGTATTTATCATGGATGTAATGCACTCCGGGTAGTGACCCTCTTAGTCGATGCATAAATCCTTGGATTTAGTTAGTGGTGCATACATCGATGTAAGTAATCCATGGGTGCATATTACATCTTTTTCCTGGAAGTGGTGTCGCAATTAGTCACTCCATGAACAAATCATGTTCCGTAATTCTTCCAATCTATGTGTTGTATCATCTCGAGGTGTTATGTAAATCCATGGTAGAGTTAGAAACGCCGAAGAATCTCCGTTATTATGAAATGTAGAGCAAGCTGAATTTTTATGGATTATATTCCAAAATATGGTGGTCGCTATGTATGATGAGCTGCACATACTATGTTATGCATGCATTCATGTAGATTGGTTGAGCATATCGATGCCACTCGTAATAGTGGAATATGATGTGTATCAGAACCCTTACATTGTTACTACAATGAATCACTTGAATTATTGTTAATCATAAAGGACAACCATCACTATGAGTAGGGCGTTGACCCTCTCCAACCATACAGATGATGCGGGTGACGTACAGGTTGAAGATACGAGTGATGACCTCTGTACAGAGGATTATTCTAAGTAATGAGGGATAATGACACAAATGTTTAAATTTTAGTTTAGTTTTAATTATGATTCATGCAAACAAATATGAACTTCTATAATAAGCTCCCACCTGGGTGAGCATTTGACATTCAATTGAATTTTTACATTTAAATGGAATAAGATTTAAGGTGTGATTGGTTTTATTCTCGTAAATGTGTACCTTCATTATTATGATCTGAAAAAAAAATGTATAATTATGAAGTAGTCATTCATTATTTATCTAACACCCTCGAATTTAGGATTAGAGTTCCTAAACTTACGTGCCGAATTTTTGGAGCATTACACTATGGGGGTCTCGTCACCCAGCATAGGCTGACAGGTTGAGCATAATGTTTTATACCACCATCTTTAGCTCATGAGACTTCAACAACTAGGATGTTTAATGGTAACATCTTCAACTAGTGGCCAATCATAGTTCAACAAGTAGAACTTACCATCACAAAGTTATACGAAAATGGCCCATAAAAGCCACATAGGGCAATTAGTCCATCAAAACCACATATGGCAAATATTCTATCAAAGCCACTTAGGGTAAATAGTCCATACAAGGATGTGAAAAAAAGAAGTGATTATCCCAAAAGCCACATAGGCACATGATTTCATTTAATCCATTATAGAAATGGCCACTAGTTCGAAGACCTCCAGAAATTCCATCAAGTAATAACAACGACACCTACAATATCGATAGCACTTACATATATAAATTGTTCATCTTAAACCATAATAGAGATATTTGAGATCCTTACCATGTTCAAATACTTGAATTTAAATCCAATCATAAATCATTTATGAAGAATTCTTCAAATAAAAACTAATATTTATCATCATTTTCACTGAATACTATATTAAGCAATCAATAAGATAAATGAATAAAGCTAATTATCATGATGTAGAAAAGCCTGAAGGGTGATCCTTACCTTATATTTTGGATTGACCTCTTGAGTGACTAAAATGCAAATACAAGTCCTAAAAATAAGTCCTAGCTTAGATTAATAAAAAGGTACGATTAAGATTAACATATTACATTATTTGTTCTAATTAGATTTGAACAAGTGATTAGATCTTTGGGTTTTATATCAAATATGAAATTGAATCAATTTAAGACTTAAATTGAACTAGAAATCTCCAAGAAATCAACTTACCTCACCTTCTCATCTAATTCGACTAGAAACAAGTGAAATCTTTAGGGTGGAAATTGGGGTTTGATCTCTTACATGAAAATGAAGACTAATTAGATTAATCTAAAGTCTGACGTAAAATTAAGATTCAGAAAGCAAAAAAGTTTAACTCACCTCAAGCAAACTTGATTTGATAGGCTTGATTCCGAAAACAGTCTAATTTGGATCTCAACGAGATAGACCAAAAGATACATTAACAACTTAAATTACTTTAAGTAAGCTACTAATAGGAGATTTTAGACTAAGTTACCTCAACATGATCAATTCAACTTCCCCAACTCAACTAGGAGTTGAATCAATTCAAACACAAAACTTGGACTCGCTTAACTTGGTAGAACTTGGCTCAACTCATTCATACTCGGTGTCAACCCGGAAATTTCTTGATGTGTTGGAGAACCATGATCCAACAACAACCTTAGTGTGGCTGGAACTCTTCTCAACTTAAACCCAAGCTTGCCTCGGCCTAAATTAACTCTGCTATCAACTCAGCCCACCCTTTACTTTCTCCTTCTTATTCTCCTTCTTTTCTTCCTTCTTGCTTCCCTCAACAAAGCTACGACTAACAGCTTTTTGGACCCAACCGAATCAAAGAATCTGTGAGTCGACGATTCATTTGACTCAACAAAGACTCGATTCGACCCAACATGGTGACTCGACAAACATGGAGGACATTCGTCTCTCTCTCTCTCATTGTTTTCCTTCTTTCTGTTATCAAGCAAGACCATCACATTATGTACTCGGCCAAGACTTGGCTCGGACTCAACAGACTCGAATCGACTCACTTTATAGTCGACTCGGCTCAACTCATCTGAACACAACAAGTCACTCGGATAACCCGATCTCCCTTCCTCTCGATCTCCTCTCATTTTATTTCCCACTCTTTTCTCCCCCCTCTCTCTCTCTCTTTGTGATGACCTGGACTAATCTAGGCTTGCCCCAACTTAATAACGAGATGTAACTACGAGTCGCGAACTCGACTCCGCAACCTTTCTCTCTTCCTCTCTCTCTCTCTCTCTCTCTCTCTCTCTCTCTCTCTCTCTGCTCTTTCTTTCTTTCTGTTTGGAAACATCCAACGAGATCTAGATAGATCATCAATTCAACTCGACTGAACTGAGTCAGACTCGGTTTAGTGATATGGACAACGTGTGAAGAATGATTTTGGCACCAATTTTTGTTGAATTCTTAACTCGAACACATGAATGGATCCTAGTTTTGTTTATGGAGATGAAATGTTGATCCAAAGACACTCGATGAACACCTTGAATGAAAAATCAACAATTAGGGCAAATATACAATA
Organism: Magnolia changhungtana; assembly: GCA_030180095.1. Classification (NCBI taxonomy): domain Eukaryota; kingdom Viridiplantae; phylum Streptophyta; class Magnoliopsida; order Magnoliales; family Magnoliaceae; genus Magnolia; species Magnolia changhungtana. The sequence continues at coordinate 75,249 of JASAUF010000150.1, forward strand.
ATAAGGTCCGCAATGGGCAAATATCAAATCAGAGCCACAAAGGGCAAGTACCGAGAAAAGGATCATCCCCAAAAGCCTCATAGGCACAACAATCCATGGATGGTAAGACCACATCAATATTTTATTTAATCCATCAGTCAAATAGCTACTAAGTCGAGGGTCCATTATAATCACAATCAGTCAAGTTACATCCCAAGTCTGGATGTACATATATTAGTGGGATTTTTCATTGATAGATATAGCAATTCAAGTTCCACAAGAAATCCATGAACAATCCACAAGCATGAGAAGATATACAGGTACACCATATAGATGTTCATACAAGATAAATGTTTAGCATATAATTTGATAAATAGATTCAATAACTAGCACAAGTAATCATGAAATACAGATATTAATTATTAACTGAAACTAAAATTGGACTTTCACTTACGCTAATATGGAAGAGGAAAGCTCAAGGGGAAAAGTCATCACCTTATGTGTTGAATTGCCTACACTGTCGCTAGGAAGTGTGTGCGCGCTTATGATGAAATCATTAGTCAGCTTGGTAGATCGACTTGGCTAGGCTCGGCTAATATTGGTTGAACTCAGTTGAACTTAGCTGAAACTAAACTGATCTTGGCTGAACTCGGCTAAACTTGATTGAACCTAGTTGAACTAACCTAGGTCCGCCTGGTTGACTCGACAACGAGTTGGGTTTTAACCAGAAAAAACCCAACTTGGTGGAAGGACAACTGAGCTGACTCGTCAGAGGTAACATGAATGGAATCTTCAGATCTTCATCCTATAATGCGACTAACAACCCTGGGCTCAACCCGGACTCGACCCAACTTGATTCAACTCGATTAAGCTAACCTAGCTAGCAATGTTGGCCAGGTCAACAACCGGTTCTCCCTCACTCAATCTCTCTCCCTTCTTTTCCTTCATCTTTCTCTTTCCTCATTCTTTCTTCTCTCTCAAACTTCTAAAACCCACTAGCAGTGATATCCAGTCACCCTGGACTCGATCGAACTCAACCTAGACTTAAACAAACTTAGTTCGAGTTTGAATTGAGTCGACTTAATGACAACATGATGATAACCCCACTCTCACTCCTCTCTTTCTTCTCCTTCCTGTTTTTATTTTCTTTCTTTTTTTCTTTCTCATGACAACCCAAACTAAACCAATTCTAATTGACCCAGTTGGACTCGGTCTCAGTCGAGATGACTCGGCAACAACCAAGGCTCAGCCTCCCTCTCTCCCTCCCTCCCTCTCTATCTCTCATTTCTCTTTTCCCTCTTCTTTCTTTCTTTCACTCTCCTACTGGACTAGACGGGGCTTGGACTTGACCCAAACCAAACCTAACCTGGCTAGCTTAGCTCAAACTCGAAGAGTTGACTCGATATTGAACCAAGTAATCAACAACCACTCTCTCTCTTTCTTTATGTTTCTTCTTCCTCTATTTCCTCCTTTTCTTTTCTTTCTTTCCAAACTTCTCCCAATGTCACGCTCCAGAATTTGGGAACCCGAGTAAGGCTATTCAATACCCAAAGTCCAAGTATGTGGGCTAAAATTAATAGATCATCATTAATGTACAAGTAAATACTTAATTCCACAAGGCTATGTACATTCAAAATAAAGGAGAATAATTACTACATTCCAAACTTAATTAAATGACATTGTACTATACCATCTACAACTTAAGCGGCTAATTAAATTAAATCACTAAAGTTATTACATTAACATTTGAAGTTTTCAAATTAAGCCTAACAACAATGCAAACTAATAATAAAGGCTCGCCTGCTCGAAATATTCCAACTCGACACCTGTATGGTTTAAATTAACATGATAACTCAGTAGGATCATCTCATATACAAATCTTAAGTTCTAGATTTCACATGTCTTTAAGTAAAGTGATATATTTAAAACAAACGTAATAATATAGCTTACGATAACATTAAATACAAGGAATGCAAAAATGATGTGCATGTGATACTATTAATGAATCCACATAAATAATCAAATAAATGTTCATAATTAATTACTACATCATACTCAGTGTATGACCGCGTTTCATTAATGCCCATGCACCAGTACCTCGTGTTGAGGGACCCATTTATAAGTTAGTTGGTCAGACTACTTCTCCAGTTGTACTTCTGACGTATGTCCGCACACATGATTGTACTCATATGTCGTACACAAAGGAGACTCCAAAGGATCCAATGGGTTATAGGGTCTTTCACCCAAGGGACACGGTTGCCCTACTTGCTAGCTTTAAAATCTTTCACCCAAGGGACACAATAGCCCTACTTGCTCATATAATTCATCCATTTTATTTTTACATAAATCAAATGATAATGATGTATGATATAAATGTAATAAATTTTGCACAATGAATACATTTACAACAAGCAACCTCATTTAAACAAAATACAACAAAATCATGATTTTTAAAACAATCTTGTAGAATTTTAGTGCTGTTAGAAATAAATCCCTGAAATTGTCTGAAAATTAGGTTGTTAACTATAACAGACTAAGATTACATTTCCAGGAAGGTACATGCTGCATTTTGAAACAGTTAGGGAATTTATGACAACAATCCCTAACTTTGCTGGAATTCTTAAACATGCCCGAGATTCCAATTTTGTATGAATACGACCATACTTTTAATAAGTAGATAATCAAACAAAATTTTACATCTACTAATAAAATTCTAAACATAATAATATTAAATTTTTTATTTCAAATGAAATTTTAAAATAATTTATTTATTCCCTTTTATTCGTTTATTTATTTTTATTACTTAAGACTACAACTTTTAATCAATTTAATATATAACTTATTAATTTATATTTAATCATTCTAAAATTATATCTAACCTTACAATTCTATTACTTTAAATTTAAATCAGTTTTAACATTCAATAATAATTTCAAAATAAATTAAACATATTACCAAATAATTTAATAGTTTAAGAATAAATCTATTAAATTGATTTAATTCCCAACTAAATGAATCTTAAGTTGCTTGATTTTTATAAACTAATAATCTATTGTATATGATTAAATTATACTAATTAATTATAACAATTTATTTTCAATTTATTTCATTAATAAATCTAAGTTTAATTTAACCACCTATAAGTCACTTGATTTAATTTTAGATTAAATCATCCAATATGAATTAGTTGTCCAATATTTAGAAACTAAGTTAGAAGAATTTATTACTGAATATATACAAACATATTCACATTTACAAAACTCAAAATTTTAATTACCGTGTTTGAACAAGAATCGACCCAATTAATCTTAACCATTAAGATTAAAGTTTTAAATGTTAAATCAGATAATTCTAAATAATAAACATATATTAAATTTTAATTTTTATAAGGTGATTTAGTTTAATTAATTCTAAAGTTCTTAAATTAAATCAAAAAGAAAGAAAAAGAAAACTAAACCAAGTGAGGCTAACTTTTACCAAATTTCATAAATAAAATCTTATTAATATTTATTCTAAACAAAATTTATTTAAATCAATTAATCTAACCCATAGTAAAGGTCTAAATTTAGTGAATTAAATTTAATTCCAATAATACCTAATTTTAAAAATTTTGGGCCACATTATAATTAAACTATACAAATTGATCTGATTCAATTAATATTAAAGTTAGAAATTAAAATAAAAATAAAAATAAAATTTTTGACAAGGTTAATCTAATACATTTAAAAAAGATTCATAAGGTAATTGAATAAATCTAAATTCCACATGTGAGGAGGATCACCCACAACATTTTTTTTATATAAATATATAGAATTTCATCTATCGTAACATATTTAAGATAGGATTAATTTAAATTTTATTATTATTAATTATTCCAAATTTCAAATTTATATCTAATTTAATTAAAAAAATTATATTAATTTACATCAGATATTTATTATTAAAATTATAATTATTTTTATTAATAAAACTTAATTTATAACAAAAGAAAATCAAAACTTATTATCATGATTTAATTTAATAATTTCTTTGAACTAATCTATCCAAACCAATTACACGGAATAATCTATTTAAAATAAAAAGATCAACTAAACTATTATACAAGATTTAATTAATTAATTTAAATAAAAATGCATAAAATTTGAATTTAAATACATAAAAAAATCTAAAAATTTCAATTTTGCATAAGATCACCTACCTTTGAAAAATAATATGCTAATCCAACTTGACACGACCCTCATTCAATCTTGATCTCTCTATCTTGCTTTCTCTAGAGTTCTCATTTTTCTCTTTTTTTTTTTTTGATTTTTTTTTTTTTTTAAGGGAAGGAGAAACATAATGGAAGAGGAGTGGGGAGGATATGACTGGACATTCCCATTTATTGGAAGGTTCAAATTGGTGGGAGGGTCCCACCATGATGGAGGTTGTGAGGTGGTGGTGGGTTCAGTACCCATTACTGCTTAAAGAAGAAGGAAAAATGGAGAGAGAATTGGGGGCATGGGTTTGGGCATGACGTGCTTTCGTACGTCACTGCAAAATTTTTTATTTTTTATTTTTATTTTGAAACGTGGTGGGTCCCACTAATGCTGTTATACTCCACTCTGTCCATCAGCTTGGCCTGGCCATGTATGGACATGAGGCAACAAATAAGGCCAATCCAAAACTTAGGTGGGCCACATGAAAGAGGACGATGGGGTTGGTTCCCACCGTAGAAAATGGGTTATTACACCTAGCCCAACCAACAACATCTACACTAAAACCCATCCCTGACTCAATATGACTCGAAGGAGTGCAGGGGCCTGACTCGACCTGAACTTGCCCTAACTCAAGGTGGTGCAGCACCCACTGTTTCCTCTCACTCGTGCCTTCTTTCTCCCATTTGTTTTCCAATCTTTTCTCTCCTTTTTTTTTCTCTGACTATCAGAGGTGATGAACTCACCTAGGCGCAACCCAGAATCAGATGATTCAGCTAACTGGTGTAGTGCGATACCTGAGTTCAGCATGACGATCGCACTCTTACCCCCTTTCCTCGCTCTCTCTCTCTCTCTCTCTCTCTCTCTCTCTCTCTCTCTTTCTCCCTGGACTTTCAGTGGCATTCCCAAGACAAAAGGGGTCTCTTATAGACATAGGTTGGCTCTCGATTGCGCCCGACAACCATTTATTCCATGCCATAAGCAGTTCGGATGGACAGCCATTGTTCACAACCCTAAGTGCAGGGTCGCGATATAGTAATAACTTGGTGAGACCGAGGTTGAATCCACAGGGAATGAGGAACACAGTTTAGAACTAATCTAAATCTAACTTAGTTATATGGGTTTTTAATCCAGTGATGAAGAAAAAGATTTTAATTGATAAAGACAAAAGACTAAGGATCCAGGAATCCACCTATAGCAATCTCAATATTTAATCTACTTGATTCAATGATAACTCGATTAGAATCGAAGTCTTATCCTATCCAATCAGATGATGGAGCATTAAAACATAATGGAATTCTAAACTTTTCATTAGTTTAGTTCCTAAATATTCATCTAATTACAATGATCGTAGGAAATTCAATCATCCACCATGCCCATAGACAATGATGAACAATGACTTTTACTGATCACATAATTCAAAAGCCAATAAGATCATATCAAAAGCTTTCACACATCTACTATAATTTTAGTCACAATAAATGATAGAAAATTGGAAATATTTATTTATTTAAACTAAAACTTAATGGAAGTTCAACATATACTTGAATCAAAGCAAACTAAACATTAAAATAAACTACAAGTTTCATCTCTTAGCCTTAGCTAAGAGATTAACCTAAGAAGACTAACATTCTAGAAGAAAAACAAAAATATTAACTAGAACCCGTGAAAAAATTGAAGTGGAAGAACATTGTCGGCCCTCCACCTAGGCCTTCTCTCCCTTTTCAAACCCTAGAAGAAGATTTGGAATAGCATAGGGACTTCTTTAAATAGTTTTGCAACTTAAACTTTCACACCACCTCGAAAAAGTTCACAAATTGCCTCAAATTTACTCACTATACGCATCTTCGATGGCAACTTCGATTGCACCTTCGATGGCATCGAACTGTCTTCGATGTTATTGAAAATCGTCTAGAACTGTCTAGCAAGTTGAGCCCAAAATTCCTAAATTGTTGATGCAATTGAATTGAGTTTGATGCCATAGAAGTATATTTTTTAGAATTATTTCAGGAATTCTCTTTTTAGACTCAGAGTTTCATAATAGATTTTTTTGGCCAATTTTCAGGATTCCTTTTCTTCACTTTAAATCTTTGATTCTCTTCATTCCTCACTTGGTTTCCTTAGATCTTTGGCATGTGAATTCTTCATTAAAGACTTCCAAATCTCCAATTTTACATTATCTTCTTCTGAGCTCTAAATCCATTCTTTTAAACGCATATTCATCACAAGCTTCCAAATTACCTCGCATGATAAAAACACATATAATTAAATTGAGTTAACACTAATATACCAAGAAAGCTAATGTAATTGAAGGGTTAAATATGCAATATTTGACTCTCAACAACCACACCCATCATTCTGGCTTGTATGGGTGGAGTTTATAGTCATGGATCATCTTCTGGCACTATAGGCCACCAGATGAACCACTTTGATCATAAGATGGGGCCCACCGGAGGCTGGTGGGTCTTTCAACCTCACGAGGAAGATGACTGCCTCATAAATGACATGTCATCATTGGATGGTTGATCCAATGATCAATAAGTCGTGGATGGTGTGGATTCATCCTCTGATCATAGTGGGACCCTCCAGATGGATGGTGATTAGTGCTTTCAGTTAATGGGCTCGAGTATAAAATGCAGTAGTGGAGAGAAAAGCTCGAGTAAATACCGAGGAAACCCCTAACTTGGAGGGCTTTGATTCTGTTAAATGGAGGGTTGAGATGGTATATGAGCCAATGCACGCAGATCACCAGCATGGTGGGAGGAAAGGAGCTTTCCATTTTCAGAAAAATGGTTGTACATAGTCCAAATGCGTCTGGATTTGTGACCACACATGTGCCTCCCTTCATGCGAGATAACTCGGGTTTCAGTCGGAACTTAATGCCATGCCAGATAGATGGTTTGGATCAGTTATGGGAGCTATGATGGTGGGCCTAAATTCAAATTTCAGATGCGGTTTGGTTGGTGGCTAGAAAATGAAAGTGAGGAAGATAACTTCCTCTTTGGGTGTGATCGGTTCAAACCCAACTTAACTAGGTCTTTGGTTTTGGTGCGGCATGGGAGTACACATGCTTTGTACTCACGACCCCCTAAAGTGAGGCCCACCGAAATGGTTTTGATGCATTCACTCCAACCATTCGATCCCTTGCTACATATAGGTCCATGAGCCCAAAAATGGGGCCGATCTAGAGCTCTGGTGGGTCATACATATAGATGTCATCCTTTAATCATGGGTTTTTGTCAATCCGATGATCAAATAGCTTTCTATTTTGATCTTAATGGCTATAAGGGTTCCTAGTCTAGCTTAGATGAACCACAATAGTACTCCTATTGATCAAGCAATTTAATTGTAGATCTGAGTGTTGGATCTTTTGATATTAACTATAGATCAGATGAACGGTGGATCTATCAATCCAGGGCCTAATATTGATGATTTTGGCTAATCCACCCCGTCCATCCACTCTACCAGCTCGAATTAGGATCCAACCTAAAGGATGAGTCAAATCTAAGGCTTAGGTGGGTCACACTTAGATAATTTTGAACTCTCTTATTGTTAAGGCTCAATCTAATGGTCAGATCAATTTTTAAGCTAGTCATTAGTGACACTAAGGGTTCCTATTGGAATCTTAGGTGGAATTAGGTAGTCACCCAGGTATTTATCAGTTGGATCACACAGTTTTAGGTGTGGGTGGACCATCGGGTCGTCAAGGACGTAGTGGACAATGGACCTCGCGATTTAGGACCCAAGATTGATGGTGTATGATTTGATTTTAGAATTACATGATGGCCCACCTTGAAAATTAACAGATGGATGGCTTAGTCTATGGTGAAGATTTTCCCTAACGGTTAGATTTAAGTTGGAGTGGGTGAATGTTCACATAAATCAGGTTTGTATTTATAATAAGTTAGGTCCTCAAGGTAATACCCGAGTACTAAAAAGTATGGGGTGTTACACATAAGGACCCAGTAGCTATTTAAATAGGGTTTTACAGTTGAGCTTTAAAGGTTAGTTAGTGAATTGGTGTAGTTTTGTTATGCATTGAATGATGATTCATTGTGGAGTAGGTAAATGACGAACCTAATGATTTAGGTCTGATTTTAAGATGATCTAAGATAAGGGCCTACCATGGCCCACATTGGACGGTTTTGATGGTAGACTTAAGGGTCAAATGATTTAGATTTCCATTTAAGAACCTAAATCTCACCCGTTCATTGATCATCTTAACAACCTAATAACTGGATTGTCTCTAAAAGTGTACTTTAGGTGTCCCACGAAGTTTTCTTAAAACGCTTTGAAATTGTGATAGGACCGCTACTATTGAAGTATGGAAATATGTCTAACTGTCCTAGAGGGGGATGAATAAGACTTTTCAAAAATATTTACTTGTTAAAACATATAATTCCTTAAATTAGTTTATCAATCAAGCTAAGTAAGGCAAAGTAACTCTAAGGCTTCCAAGCCAATAGAGGGTCCATTCACATAGGCTACACATGATTTGTATGTAAAGCAACTAGCCTATGAAGATAGTGTATGAGAGTGTGTGGGATGTGATTCCTATCAATGTTTAGACAATCATTTAACCATGCATCATAAATAATCATTTAAGAAACATAAGCATAACTAGATCAATGCATAAATAGCAATCTCAAACACAATCATATATAGTGGTTTGGCTACTTGCCTACTCCGCTCCCGGCAGACGCTCTCTCTCCTGGAGTGTACCAGATTTCACTATCCAATGGTTTTAAATTAGGTTAACCATGAACCTGTACAACCTAAACAAGGTTAACTAAGGAGCCCACACAAGGCAACCAAGGCAACAAGTCCAACACAAGGACACTACTAGGAGCCTACACAAGGCAACTTATGCCTACACAAGGCAATGAATCCTACACAAGGACACTACTAGGAGCCTACACAAGGCAACCTATGCCTACACAAGGACACTACTAGGAGCCTACACAAGGCAACCTATGCCTACACAAGGCAATGAGTCCTACACAAGGACACACAACGTATTCTCCCGTTGGAGGCCTACGAAAGGTCTTAGTAAAATTTTCAACTTAAACTCTGAATCCCAATCCTATATAAGGAAAAGGGTTCAGACTCAATGAACTCTATATACTTACAAATAAGTGAGTGAGCCTCGTTTTAGCACATTCTGAAGATGATCTTCTTTGTTGGTAAAGAGTCTTTAACTCCCTTGAACCGCAACCACTTATAGATTTTTCAATCGATGATGCGAAGTAATGAAGTTTAGGGTTTGGTCTTCAATGCCATCGAATTTTGAATTTTGATGTCATCGAACCTTCTCTGATTGCATCGACTTCCTACACTAAGATATTCCGTTAGGTGTAGGACAGATTCTGTCCAATCTCATCAAGCACCTTTCGATGTCATTGACGTGCACTTCGATGTCATCAAGAGATGTTTCGATTCCACTGGGATTCCTTTGAAAAATACACTTTAGTTGCTGGACAGTTTTATCACTTTTTCGATGCAATCGATCAAACCTTCGATTCCATCAAAATTTGAATTTCGATGTCATCGAAATGTCTTCGATGCAATCGAAATTATCAGATTTTCCTAGAAATCTTGCTAGACAAACTGGTCCATATATCGATGCAACCGAATGTGCTTCGACGCCATCAATAACTTACTCTTGATGCTATCAAAGGGGGTTCGATTACTGTTCACAACCCAACTGTTGGGTCGCAAAGTAGTAATAATCTCGGTGAGACCGAGGTCGAATCCACAGGGACTAATCTTATATGTTTTTTTAATTTAATTAGAATCAGAACTATAAGAAGACGTGAAACTAAATTTGAAGTATTTGAGAGAGTAATTTTGAATAAGGTAATTGAAACTTACAAATTTAAAAGCAAGAACTAGGGTGTCAAGCATCCACTTGTAACAACTAAGATGCTACCTTACTTAATTCAAGAGATCCAACTAGAATCAAAGTCCTATCCTATCTAGTTGGAAGAAGAGAGGTCAAATCTCTGAACTTCTCATTGATCTAGTCTCAATGGAGGAGAATTGTGGTGAATTGGAAGGGATTCCATCACCCAACCATGCTTAGGAGGTGATGGTAAACAACAAGATTTACCAAATCCACAATCTCAAATAGAAAAGAAGATATTTAAAGTCATTGCAGATCTATTGTAATTTGAGTCACAATAAACCATTAAAAACTGAAAATATTCTTTAGAATCAACTAGAATTCAATGAAATTCAAACATAAACATGAATCAAAGCAAAGTAAACATCTCAATCACGCTACAAGCTTCACCTCTTAGTCCTAGCTAAGAGGTTTAGCCAACCATAGACATGATTGAACTAAATTCTCTCAAGCAAAGCATAAAACAAACTAAAGAATGAAGAAGAAAGCACTTTGACGGTGGGTCCAGCATTTTGCTCCACTCCTTGAACCCTAGAAGATCCCTATGAATGTCCTAGGACTCCTATTTATAATTGTGAATCCGCTTCTTACGTACCGACTTGGAATTTCTACAAACCACCTCAAATTATGCAATCCGTGTCGGCCTTGCATTACAACAATGCGCGATTTCGGTGGCACTAAAGTTGGTTTAGGTGGCAACGAATTAAGCTGTTTTCTTGCTGGACTGTTTTGTGTACTTTTGATGGTACTAAAGTTGTCTTAGGTAGCATTGAACTGTGCTATTTTTCTGTTGTTCAACTTGTGCTTTTGCCAATCTTTTCTTCATCCTTTGTACTCTGTTTCCTTGGATATTTGGCATGAGAATTCTCCATTATTGGTCTCCTAAGATCCATCCTTTGTCTTGGTGATTCTTGAGCATTAAATCCATGCTTTTAGCATTCTTCTCAATCCAAGCTTTCAAATTCACCTTGCAACACAAACATGCATAAAAACGTTAAACAGTATCATGTTCATAAAACCAAGATATAAATGATGGAAAATATGCAATATTTGACACTCAACAATTAAATCGAGGAACACTTAGAGTATTTTTTAGAAATGGAGGGAATAAGCCCAAGGTCGATTCAATCGAAGTGGGTTTGATGTCATCGAAACATAAGTTTCAATGTCATCGAACTTCATTCGATGTAATCAACAATACCCAGCATTTGTTCAATTCGTTGCTGGACTATATGGGCTTGTTTTCAATGCAATCGAACCATGTTCGATGCCATCGAGATTGTCCTCGATTTCATATCGATGCAATGTCAGGACATTGATTTTACTTGTATAGTTCATATTTCCTCCAATACTCAAAGTTTTCTAAACTTAGCTTACCAAGGGATTTTCGAAAATAGTTGTGGGTAAGTTTAAGTTCTTATGGATGGGAACATATACCTCAAAGGTTTGGTTAAAGAAGTGAGGCTTTGTTTACTTACATGGAGCACTCAAACTTTCTTCAGTCTTGGTTGAGTTTTTGGTCTTGTAATCTTCAGCTTGGGGCGCACTTGACAGACTGACTGAACACTCACGTATATTGACAAACCAGGGCACTTTTAATCTCTCCCTTTCTCAATTATATGACAAAACACCTAACAAACCCTAAATATTAAATACAACTCAAGATATTATAGAATTTCCTATTAATCACTCGATTGCAAATGTGATATTGTCTTGAGTTGCTTGCAGCTCCCCCTTTGTACATACTCCCCCTAACTTCTTGCATTTTAAGATTAGTAAATAGCAATCACACACAATTTGGTGGGAGTATGGTTCTCCCCCCTTTTGGAAGTCATTGGCAAAGGGTTAGTAATATAAGAAATATGTCAAAAAGAACTGAAGGTTGGAATTTAACAGTCATATTGGAAGATAGGGATAATGTTCGTATAAGTTCATACAACAATGGAATGTAGATTAGCAACATGATGTGATGGGGAAATGCTATAGATATATATACCAAAAAGAATGTGACAGTATCTATTGGTAAAAACAAAAAGAATATCATCATTCATTTAACAAAAGAGCTACCCTAAGCATGGGTAGAAACATAATACATAAGCCCTGATGGTCATAAATATCTCAAAAAAAATATCATCATTTACAACCCAAGAGCCCAAGTGGGGCACAAAAAAAAGATACTCAATGTCGCTGGCTAAAAACCCAAACTATGCATCTCTTAACCCTGTCCTAACTGGATAGACTACCCTCATGTAGGGTGGTGTCATCTTGATGACATGTGATTGTAGCAATAATGTCCTTGATCATTCGTTCCACCCGCTCTAATCCTCTATGTATGGTCTTGGATGCCTACTCCAGACGTAAGAGACGCTTGCCTTGATGGTCTCACTGCTGCAGGATTGACCCCGATGGTTGCAATATGGCATGCAACGTCTAGTACGTCTGTTCAGGGTGCATGGGAGCTCGCGAGCAGCGTAATGCTCATCCTCTATCAGATAATCAGGGTCAGATGCCTTAGTTTAAGTTACTTTAGTCTCAGCCCCTTCAGCTTTAGTCTTGCCTTGTAGGTCCTCATCTTGTGGTCGTGATTGTGATGTTGAAGCAGCCTTGTCGTCTAGGTGCATCCTTTTGATATTTAGTTTGGTGAACTTGGGAGAAGTCATAGAACAATCAATTGTGGGCAACAAACCCACAAATCGAGACAGAAGACATGAGATGTGGAAACGGGATGAATGTGTCTCGAGTGCTTTGGATACAATACGCATTCTGATGTATTATGATGGTGGGTAGGCATAAGGGGATACCATGACAGACACCGTAGATAATGTCAAGCATAAAAGGGGTCAAATTCGACTTGTTGGTCCCATGTGGATAGACATTCAAACAAAAGATGCCATGAAGGACTATATACTAATTTTCCATGTGGGAGGAATGAAGTGCATTTCCTTGATACAGGGAACATTCTCACCATTACATAAGAAATGTGTAACTTTGACCCTAACATCTATAAAGTCAAAATCATGGTTAAGCAAGCCCTATGGAGAGCCTGGGACACCAGTGAGTTGAGCGATGATGGCTGGGGTGATTCTAGTCATAGTTTGACCTATTGTGACTTCAAATGACACAGGGTCGAGGACCAGGGAGTGACAAGATGAAAGAAAATGGTATACCTAATCATTTCTGATCATACCTCCAAAATTAAGCAGTTTGCTCCACCCCACTTTTTCTAATATTACTTCTATCCCATAGGGCCTAATACATTCTCAGTCCACGGGTTTTTCTAATACCATCTTCCTTCCTCAGAATTTCTCATATATGTTTTCAGGAGGAGGAACCTGTGGAATCAGGGTTTCCGAGTCAGGTGTTGGAACGGGAGCCAAAGCAGGAGCCCCCTGTCGCGATCTCTCTGATCATGTAACTGGGGATATCGGAGGAGAAATCGTTGCATCAAGCAAAGGCTGCTCAGATGTAGGCCGACTATGCATTTTCTTTCTAACCGGCCTAAATGACTACCCTACCTCTAATGCATTTACTTTGTCCTTTGCCATTATGAGATTCACAGGAGAAATGGACAAAATGGAAGGAAATGCACGACAAACTGGGATGAAAATACCCAAAACAACAAAAACCCCCAAATTGACTTCAACAAGCCCTAGAAAGACTATCCAATGGAATGAGAGTGGATAACACAGATGGGAAGTGTTACCAATTTGGAGAGCACAAATGGTGAAGAGAAAATCAGTGAAAGGCTATCACCGGAGCTCCAAGACGAGTCGGGAGATGAACGGATGCAAGAAAATGATGGTGTAACACCTCGAACTTCTCAATACCCATGTATTAAAAGATTTTAAGTGTTACCATGAAATTTAATTTAGTATATACATATGTATGTTAATAATTTAGCCTATTCTAACCTTACATCAATTGTCCAACATGAATCTGACTGTTGAGAATGATCTTCATCAATAGATCAAGTCATCCGACCGTTGATTTTAAGACAAGATCATCATATGTCCAAGTATTCCCACTTGTCCATCATAACCAACCGTTCAGCCAACTATCCACAGATAGGTAAAGATATCTGACTGTCCACTTTGAGTTTGGACTAACCGATTATAGTAAACTAACTACTTGATATCTACATCCGCTTGTACACATATCAAATTAAGATTATGATCTGTTCATCTTATTCACCACCTATGAAAATGCTTAACCCACCATCAAAACTATAATCTAAGAAACTTAAACATGTGAACAAGCCACTTGAATTTAATGGTATACATGTTCTGCCTCTTGATCACTCTAAAAACCCACTTGTGATCATTCAGTAACAAAACTGACCGTACACCCACTTACATACATGATCAGAGTACTAACCATGAAGTTTTTCTATTTTTAACATGTCATCTAACCATCCATTATATTGGTTGATTTATATACATTCTCTTAGTTAATTTGGTGAATAATTCTTTATTCATAATGATTTAGGTATAAGTTCTTTTGTAAGAATTACTTAGAAATGTGCCTATAATCATGTAGAACTATTAAATTTCTCAAAACTCTCATATCAAAAATAATTATGAAAATGCCATTAACCTATACTCTTGAATTCTAGATCACATAGTTCCCACGATCCGTTTGATGTGAAATTTTATATCATACCTATGTATCATAAATTAACCATACATGCCAAATTTTAGCCATTAGATCATTATAAAAGTGACCCAATTAACAAATCAGCCCCTTACCCATTGATTTTGGTATCCATCGAGTGAAGAAACCTCCTGGGTAGTCATAATAAGATATTTTCCTTCATATGAACGACTTAAATTGCCCACAATATGGACTAAGTGTGAAATATTAAGACCCCACTTCAGTAAGCTTTTACTTAGGCACGAAGTTATCATTTCAAGGCTTACAAACTCCTTATAAATCTAGATCTTCCGATTTAACCACTTCCTACCTTTTATCGTAACTCAAATTTGGACCATACTTTGGTCTCATATGACTACGAGGTTATATAAAATGTAGACCCTGATCTATGATCCTACACTGTTAAAGGTTGAAGCCAGTTCTTTCCTGTTTCGAACAAGAAACAAATGCATTTCGTTCGGGAGATTTCATTCATTGAATTGATTACCAGAAGAAAATAAGAAAAATAATCACTTTATTTATATATCATAAGTTCTTTTACATCCTTTTTCTCCTTTGATTCCAAAACAGACTTATGATGACGATGAAAAGTAATAATATGAATAGTATGAGCTAAGGTAATTATTGGTGGAAGCATCATGTATTGCAAATTGCTGCCCAAAACTTATTGTGCGCTAGCACCTGTTGCGTGCGAATAATGTTTGTGTGTCAGTAGTGTTGTGTGTCGCACAACAATTATTCCGCACAATAGTGACGGAGCTGTACCTCTCTCTCTCTCTTCAAATCTTCCTCTGCTTCTCAATTGGTTGCTAATGACCCATTTAGATGGGTCAAGGGGCATATACAGCCTTCTCACAAGTATGATCGAGCCACGTCATCGTTGTGCAGTCCTCTTCGCGCTAACCACCTTTGTGCGAGTTCCATTGTGAGCACGACTTGGCGCGGACTCCATCGTGCGCTATCCTTTGTGCGGAATTTGGTGTACGCTCTAATCATCTGCGACCAATGGCCATTTTCGCACAACGACCATTTTTTTCGCACAATACTTACTTTTTTCGCACAATACTCTTTTTGACCATCCTGATTGCTCACAATGCTTTTTCTGCTATCTCCCTTTCTTTTTATGCCTCAACAGATGCCCCCTTAATCCTATATTTTATTTTTATACCTATAAAATAAGCATGTAGGATCAATAACAATTCCTTCAAACACTTATTTTGTTAATATCCTTCATTGTGCGCATATTTTCTTTATTGTACACAGGCTGATTATGCACAATGGATTTTGCACAATGCTTTTGCGCATAACCATTAGAGCACATCTCTCCATGCTGCTTATAAATACAGGACTCAATCTTTTATTTGCATCACTTTCCTCTCTGCTCCGTACTGTCTTTACATCAGATTTTTAACTTTTTACGCTAACCCCATTGTGCGTTGCACAACCATTGTTCTGCATAAAGCCCCTTTGCGCACAATAACTCTTCATGTAATTAGTTAAAAATCTAGCACACAACAGGTAGCGCTCAATGACTTGCGCACAACACTTTGCTCTTAACACCTTGCGCATTTCATTTTGCCCACTTTAGCTGTTCTGCACAACAGCCCCGCGTATAACAACTTGCGCACAACACCATGCGCACAACACCATGAGCACAACTCTTCGTGCACAATACTCTACGCACAACGATTTGTGCTGATAAATTCAAACTTTTTAAATTTATTCATTCTTCTTTCTTAACTCTTTAAGATACTTTCATTTCAGCTTAATGCTTTTTCTTCCTCCTGTGTAGTTTTCAAATGGCTAGCTCGAAAAGGCCTCTTGCTTCCCCAAGCTTTGTGGGACTATTTGACCCACAATCTGCGGAAGGCCACAATCAGAAAAGACTTCGTTCTGGCTCCTGTCATTGTGAATTTTACTGATCGTATTCAACGCTTGTTCGAGCATATCCGCATGGCCATAATCATGAAGGAGATAGAAGGACCACCCCTCTTAGGATAATAAGTCAATTGGGAAGATTGGTTAAAATGTACAACCAACTTTCACACTGACGATAATCGTCCGTCTACGGCAGAGGCTTCTCCTCCCCCATCAGTCCCAAAACAAGTAAGAGAAAAGAGCCAAGACAAAATCTTCTAAGAGAAGATTCGAGAGCACAACCGAAGACATTTTCAGAAGCTTGGGACTCAGTTAAGCTGGCCACTTAAGCGATCAAATTTTGCAACCCATATAAAGATGAAACCATCGCTCTTCCTTTACAGCTTCAGCGCCACCGATCCATTCTTTAAAGTGAACCCACGGACTACATGGCATAAAATAGACTTTTATATGTATCTAACTGGGTAATCAAGGAGCCGCAAATTCTCGAGGGTTACGTTATAGATAAAGGTTTGACCCAGAAGACTGGGCAAATCCGATACATGCGTTTTCTCGCACTGTGCCACGACCCTCACTCCTTATATCACACTCATTTTTTTGAGATAATTCAGCAACGCCTTCGTCACTGCAATTCTTTGTGGGGTAAAGATGAATTCTGAACACAAGGTCTTTAGATTGTTCGTCCGTATTACAGTGCTTGGGTCATAGCGATTTTGGAGAAACACAAAGACGTCCTTACTGCGGCAAGGCTGTATCATGCCATAGAAGCAACTTCAGACTTCTTTCAGAAAGATACAATGATCTATAAAGGTTTTCTGAAGTATTAGTCTTCTACTACGAATTCTTTCCATCTACCGGTAGGGGAAGTGAGTATTACTTTATGGAATTTATATAGGATAGCTGGCCTGGTCAGCGGACCCGATGGGGTACCCGGACCCGACCCATTAAGACTCGACCCAAACCCGACCCGTTTGCTAAATGGTACGGGTCGGGTCCAAGGATAGACCCATTTGTCAAACGGGTGCGGGTGCAGGTTCCTTTCATTTAGAGGCGACCCGACCCTCGAACCCTAGTAAATGGGCGGGTCTGGTCTACCTTACATGAGACCCGCCCAGACCCGGACCCGCCCAGACCCATATCCTTCCCACTTCCTTATATATTCTACTGGCGTTCCCACTTCCCTATATATTAAGCAACTAATGACGTTCCCACTTCAAAATAAAATACAAACTAGTTTGAAAATAAGATACACCTCCTTGATTTTTATCTGGCCCACCATGTTGTTTATTTGAGATCCACTCCAGCCAATAGATGTATAATCATTAGTTAATATGGAAAAGTCTTTCCTAAATCTCTATTAACTAGGTTGTATGCCATGTGTAAAATTTATAGATTTGAAGGAGGAGTTGCATGTAGTAGAAGTGAATGACGATTCTAATGAGTTGGAGGATTGGTCTAGAATTGAATCCTAAGGTATATCTTGTTTAATTTCTCAAATTTTTAATTTTGTTTCTATAACTTTAACATTTACAAACATTCCATTTGAATGATATTTAAAATAATTTCAGGTTTTTGGAAAAAGTTTATTTATTTAAGGCTAAAAACAGAATTACACTTCTCATGCATCAACAACCTGTTGGACCCGTTAGACCCGTTGGACCCGTTTCTAAACAGGTTTGGTTCAGGGTCTGGATCTCCCTTAACCAAACCCGTTAGACCCGACCCATTTATAAATGGGTCTGGGTGGATCTCCCTCTACTAGACCCGGACCCATTTATAAATGGGTCTAATGGGTGGACTCGGACCGGACCCGGACCCGCCCATTTAGTAAAAGGGTCTGGGTCTAAAATTTAGACCCAGACTCGTTTAGTAAATGGGCGGGTCTGGTTTTGGCTAAACCCGCCTCGAACCCGACAATTTACAACCCTAGCGCCACCGATCCATTCTTTAAAGTGAACCCACGGACTACATGGCATAAAATAGACTTTTATATGTATCTAACTAGGTAATCAAGGAGCCGCAAATTCTCGAGGGTTACGTTATAGATAAAGGTTTGACCCAGAAGACTGGGCAAATCCGATACATGCGTTTTCTCGCACTGTGCCACGACCCTCACTCCTTATATCACACTCATTTTTTCGAGATAATTCAGCAACACCTTCGTCACTGCAATTCTTTGTGGGGTAAAGATGAATTCTGAACACAAGGTCTTTAGATTGTTCATCCATATTACAGTGCTTGGGTCACAGCGATTTTGGAGAAACACAAAGACGTCCTTACTGCGGCAAGGCTGTATCATGCCATTGAAGCAACTTCAGACTTCTTTCAGAAAGATACAATGATCTATAAAGGTTTTCTGAAGTATTAGTCTTTTACTACGAATTCTTTCCATCTACCGGTAGGGGAAGTGAGTATTACTTTATGGAATTTATATAGGATAGCCGGCCTGGTCAGCGGACCCGATGGGGTACCCGGACCCGACCCATTAAGACCCGACCCAAACCCGACCCGTTTGCTAAATGGTACGGGTCCGGGTCCAAGGATAGACCCATTTGTCAAACGGGTCTGGGTCTGGGTTCCTTTCATTTAGACCCGACCCGACCCGAACCCTATTAGTAAATGGGCGGGTCTGGTCTACCTTACATGAGACCCGCCCAGACCCGGACCCGCCCAGACCCATATCCTTCCCACTTCCTTATATATTCTACTGGCGTTCCCACTTCCCTATATATTAAGCAACTAATGACGTTCCCACTTCAAAATAAAATACAAACTAGTTTGAAAATAAGATACACCTCCTTGATTTTTTATCTGGCCCACCATGTTGTTTATTTGAGATCCACTCCAGCCAATAGATGTATAATCATTAGTTAATATGGAAAAGTCTTTCCTAAATCTCTATTAACTAGGTTGTATGCCATGTGTAAAATTTATAGATTTGAAGGAGGAGTTGCATGTAGTAGAAGTGAATGACGATTCTAATGAGTTGGAGGATTGGTCTAGAATTGAATCCTAAGGTATATCTTGTTTAATTTCTCAAATTTTTAATTTTGTTTCTATAACTTTAACATTTACAAACATTCCATTTGAATGATATTTAAAATAATTTCAGGTTTTTGGAAAAAGTTTATTTATTTAAGGCTAAAAACAGAATTACACTTCTCATGCATCAACAACCTGTTGGACCCGTTAGACCCGTTGGACCCGTTTCTAAACGGGTTTGGTTCAGTGTCTGGATCTCCTTAACCAAACCGTTAGACCCGACCCATTTATAAATGGGTGCAGGTGAATCTCCCTCTATTAGACCCGGACCCATTTATAAATGGGTCTAATGGGTTGACTCGGACCGACCAGGACCCGCCCATTTAGTAAAAGTGCGGGTCAAAATTTAGACCCGCACAGTTTAGTAAATGGGCGGGTCAACTAAACCCGCCTCGAACCTTAACCATTTACAACCCTAGCGCCACCGATCCATTCTTTAAAGTGAACCCACGGACTACATGGCATAAAATAGACTTTTATATGTATCTAACTGGGTAATCAAGGAGCCGCAAATTCTCGAGGGTTACGTTATAGATAAAGGTTTGACCCAGAAGACTGGGCAAATCCGATACATGCATTTTCTCGCACTGTGTCACGACCCTCACTCCTTATATCACACTCATTTTTTCGAGATAATTCAGCAACGCCTTCGTCACTGCAATTCTTTGTGGGGTAAAGATGAATTCTGAACACAAGGTCTTTAGATTGTTCATCCGTATTACAGTGCTTGGGTCACAGCGATTTTGGAGAAACACAAAGACGTCCTTACTGCGGCAAGGCTGTATCATGCCATAGAAGCAACTTCAGACTTCTTTCAGAAAGATACAATGATCTATAAAGGTTTTCTGAAGTATTAGTCTTCTACTACAAATTCTTTCCATCTACCGGTAGGGGAAGTGAGTATTACTTTATGGAATTTATATAGGATAGCCGGCCTGCCCATCTCCGGCTCCTTTCTTGATGAATATATTCCTTCAAACCAAGAGTTTGCCTATGTTGCACCCAATAGAGTGCCCAAGATTACAGCAACAACCATTGAGCTCTTTCGGGAAACATCTTACTTCGCTGATGTTCACAAGATTTTTCCCCTTCAATGGCTAGCACATTTTTCCTGATACTTGGTGTAAGCATTTTAACATTCTCTTTCCTTTTTAGATAATGCTTATCTATAAACGTGAATTGCTCACTGACCTTTTCTTCCCCTTCTTTCTCCGTCTTTTCTAGGTTCCCTAGCAGTCACTGTGCTGAGCTAGAAGCTAACCACAAGAAAATAAGGGGCCCAGCTGAATTCACCACTGAAATCGAACTAGCTGCTTTTCTGGCTTACTGGTTAAGCTTAGTCATGCTTCCCAGTTCAAAAAGTTCAGACTCTATTCGGCCGACTTTATTTATAGCAGTGGG
Organism: Magnolia changhungtana; assembly: GCA_030180095.1. Taxonomy (NCBI): domain Eukaryota; kingdom Viridiplantae; phylum Streptophyta; class Magnoliopsida; order Magnoliales; family Magnoliaceae; genus Magnolia; species Magnolia changhungtana. Next base: position 96,294 of record JASAUF010000150.1, read on the forward strand.
TACGATGGAAAAAGGTAGAAAGAGATATTCCTTGGCCCCTCCAGTCTTGTATTCATTATATAGAGCTTTCGGTCATGCCGCAGCGCACTGCTCAAGCCCGGCTTTAGGAGTTTCATCTGCTTTTACTCCATGGCATTACTTCTCTGCATGGCTCGGCATCTATTTCCCCTGGACATACAACGATCCAGAGAAGGCCTATGTTCATCCTGATCATCTGCCATTGTGGCATTCTCTAAAGCGGAAAATGATAAGGAAGGGGTACGAATGGATAGTGGATAAAATTGATACCATAGAATCCATTGACTTCTTTCCTTTTTATTTAGAACATTAGGCCGAAGACAGAGATGTAGAGGATAACCAAGCCTTGGACCCCATTGAAAGGACTTTCTTTCTCTGTATTCGTTCTTGCGGTCTTCCATTACGAGAAGGGCTGAGTTCTGGCAAGAGCCATATTACCCGAGCCGATTTGCAGGACAGTTTGGGTATGATCAGACCATGCCCTAAACAGGTGAGGAAGTTACTAGAACCATGAGGAGTTACGAAGTTGGTCCTTACAACTGGGCTCTGATATGGAAGCAGCTCCTAATTAGAAATTTAGGCTCTTGATTCGTCCTCCCAGGGTATAATCACAGAGTGACAGCTTCATATACCTGGATGCGATGGTGGAGTCATCATTATTATTTAGTGCACAATTGCTTTTCAGTGGATCGTCCTACCTGGATTCCTCCCCTGTGCTTAAGGAATTACCGATCGAAATAGGGGATTGGGTACTTTTACGAGAAAGATGAAGCCGCCATCCCAGGGCAACTTTGTCTAAAAATTTCTGTGGAAGAGCCTATCAGAGAGATAAAGCCCCCAAACACTCTTGAAGGCTAGATTGCTTTTGGTTTCCCCATGGATTTAATAAATCGGAGAAAAAGATCGGCCAATCCTCACGACGAACTTGAACCTACAAGGGGTGTTTTGCCTTCTCCTACCCCTTCAGGAGAAAATCAACCTACAAATCCTGCTCCTATCATTCCTTTGGTTACAGAACCTATCCCCCCTGCAGCTTCTCAGCCTGTCGAACATGCGGCTACCACACTTGTCCCTATCATGGATCTCATAGGAACCGTAGCCAATCGTGCCACTACCCCGACTTCTCTGGTTATACGTCGAATTGTCCTTACTACTTACCCCATGACACGGTCTCGCGCCAAGTCACAGTCTCTTGAGGTTTTGGCCCAACCAATTCCTTCTCCTTCTTGAGGTGCACGTCTTCTTCCTATGAAGACTACTTATAAGGGGAAACAAACCGTGTCGGAGGAAGACAGCTCGTCAAAATATTCTGCAAATGTAACAGCCCACTCTCACACTATATGATATTGTCCGCTCTGGGCACAGCCCCCATGATTTTATTCTCGGGGTCACCCCTAGAAGGCCTCATATAGTATAGGGTGGCAACTCCACATATAACAGCCACGACTTCAGATGATACTTACGATGTGGGACAAAGTTTCACCTTCACTGTGTGCACAGTAGCTTGCCAGCCACCTTGGGGGCCATCCAAGTGTGCCCGACCACATGTGATCACAGTGACGGGGCGTCACAATATCCCCCACCGAGGGCAGAGCTATCCTCGGCTCTGATACCATTTGTAACAGCCCACGCCCACACCGTATGATATTGTCCGCTCTAGGCACAGCCTGCACGGTTTTTTTCTTAGGGTCGCCCCCAAAAGGCCTCATACAGTATAGGGTGGCAACTCTACATATAAGCACAACAACTTCAGACGATACTTCTGATGTGGGATGAAGTTTCACCTTCACTGTGTGCATAGTAGCCTGCTAACACAGTAGCATGCCAGCCACACAGTAGCCTACCAGCCTCCTTGGGGCCCGCCCACGTGTGCCCACCCACATGTGACCACAGTGACAGGGCGTTACAGCAAACACTGCAAGCGAAGATACATCTTCTCCCGCAAGTCTCACTGATGAAGGAATGTTTTGCTAAATGCAGATACTGATGCTGAGATAAACGTTGGAGAAGCGAGCGATACTAAAGTTAGGTATTCTTTTCCTAAAGCTCCCACTATCCATCCCGACACTTCCTATCCTATTCCAGAGACTTCTCTGGATCATGAAGAATAACTTGATTATGGTGAATACGGCGGTTCTTCTGGTGCGAATATCTCTCTCTTTTGATGCTTCATATTCCCCGTGTATTGTGGATATTGCTGAAGTGGCTACTCACGGAACATCAACTTCAAGGGCTGCAGAAGCTCAACCGTCCGACATCCAGGCAGCAATAGGGAACATACTTCTTCTTCCCGGTCCAAAAGAAACTTTGCCATCAGTCCCTCAAGCATCCAATGCCCCTGATCAGATTAACAAGTCCTCTGCTGCACACCCTTCTCCTATTCAGCGGATAGTTCGGAGTCTGGAATTTCTTTCTGATCCAGTTGATGTCCCCACTCCAAATACTCTTAACTCAAGCACCGTAGGAGCTCAGGAACTTTCCTTCAATGCTGTTATGACCACAAAAGTTCCCAGTTTCATAGCACCTGTAACTCATTCTGTTCCAGTTGTCTCTGTTGTTGTTCCTACTCTGGGTATATATTTTCTTTTCTTATTTTACCTCAGTATTGAATACGCATATGTTTTCTTTTAAAATTATATTCTCCTCTTATCTTTTAGTTTCAATCGTGCCAACTCCTAGTGGATCTAAAGGATCCAACTCAGTGACGGCGGCTTTCGATAAATTCCCCTTAGAAAAGGTGCCACATCTTATGTTGGGACTTTTCAAGCATGCGATTTCTGTCATTGTTGGCACTTTTAAAGATCCTGCTCAATGGCCTTTTTTAGATAGTGCTCTAGCAGTCCTTGCCTATTCAGCTCGCCTGGCGCATGTGGATGTTCAGCCTCTTTACAATTCCTTATCACAATTTCATGACTCTACGAAGAACTTGGAAGTAGTACGGAACATGGTCATTGCTCTCGAGATTCTCAATCATTGGAAGGAATTGACGCTTCTTAAAGAGAAGCTTTCTCAGGCGGATGATGTTCTTACTAACTATAATGTTGTTAGTCAGTCTCTCCATGAGAAGTTGAAGGTTTCCGATAGAAATGAAGCAAACATTGGTGATCAAATTGCTTTTCTCATGAGGGAGATTATATCGCTTAAGAGTAAGTGGGAAGCGGAAGACGCAACTATTTGTCAGATCAGAGTGGAACTTGAAACAAATAATCAATTAATTGATACTGTACAAGCTGAGCAAACTAGGAATGGAGAAGTTGTTGCTTCTTTGGAATCTAAACTACTTGGTGTCCCTGATCAAGCCAGCATGATCCTCGAAGTTGAGCACACAACTGCTGTGGCACAATCTCAACTGAAAGAAGAGCTGCAACATTACTTAGAGATTTTGAACATAACTGAAGATTTATAGGCATTGTATGTAGACATTCTTTTTGTACTGTGATGTATAAATAACTTATAAAATTTTGTCAGAGATATTTTAAGATATTATACTTCTTTCATCATTCTAAGCATATTCATTTGTTGCGCAGTTATCTTAGCATGATATTTCATCAAAGCACTATTAATCACCACATATTATGATTGTCAGTATGGGATTTCCCTATGTGATTTATGCCTTGATAGGTGGCGCTAGATTTTAGTTTAGTTAGATAGTCACACACAGTTTAAGCTCTTGAGTAGTTAGAGCAATCACGGCCGTGAGTAAGATTTACGCTCAGGGATGGCCACAATAACTCTCTAAAGTTTAAACATTTCTTTTTGGTGCAAAGGGTGAATTTTAGATTTAAGCTTTTTCCACCATCGATCAACTACCAAAATTTTTCAACCATTTGTCTGCCCTGACTACACGTTTCTTCTAAAATTGGGCCCTGACCATCAAGTGTAGACCATTAATTGAAATTATATTTGTTTTGGCACCCATAGAGAGAATTTTCAGGATAGGCCAATCTAAATTTTGGATCACCAATAAAATCATATACCCAGACTCTATTCGATGACCCTGACACAATGGGCGAATTAGATTTAAAGAAAGATCATCAAAAAAGGGTAAATTGGAGAAACCCAATCCAAGTGGGATATGAAGCACACCCCTCTCATATGCCCACCCCTTTATAAACGGAGTGTGCGTCCCCTCTCCACTCACATGCCCAAATATCCCAATGCCTAAGGAAGAGAGAGAAAGAGAGAGAGAGAGAGAAAGAGAAAGAAAAAGAAAAAGAGAGAGAGAGAGAGAGAAAGATAAAGCCTAGACGCCATCATCCTCTTCCTTCTTCATACATGTGGAGTCTCCCTCTTGCTCAAGCAATGTTATGATTCATGTAGAAGCTTTCCCACATAGATATCTACTTAGGGTTTAGATCTAATGCTAAGGTGAGGGATTCCTTTAAGCTTACACTAATTTAAGTTGATATTATTTATCTTCTTTTTGCATACTTTCATATTGCTATGATTTTCCATGCACTGGATTAATTTACCATTATCAAATATTTATCCTTTTGAGAATTATGGTTAAGGTACGATTTTAATGATGCATGATTTTTATAAATTTATGTGGGGTGATTGATATAAGTTTTGATCTTTGCCAATTTTAAGAGCGACGCGTGCTTCCACTCTATATTAAGTTGGCCTTTTGCTCGTCTCTCCTTATTTTTCTTAAGTTAGCCTATTACTACTCTTCTCCTTCATTATGTCAACCTTATACTACCTCTCTTAATGGGTTGGGCATATGTCTTGGAATTTTCAAACCCTCATAAGTCGACTTATTTCTCTATTGATGCAAGTGATGTGTTATAAGCCTTATATATAGTGGTTCATATATATTATCATGGACATAATGCGTTTTGGGTAGTGGCCCTCTTGGTCGGCACATAATCTCGTGGGTTGGTGAGTGGTGCACAATCGATGTAAGTAAATCGTCATGCATGTTACATCACTTTTTGAGATTGGATGTCGCAAATAGTCGCTCCATGAATATATCATGTCACGTAAATCTCTCAATCGCATTGTTGTGTCACCTTGAGATGTTCGTATAAATCCAAGTTAACGTTGGACATACCGACGAATCTCCATACTATGAGATGCGGGGCGAGCCGGGTTGAACTATATTCCACATTGTGATGACCATTACATATGATGGACCGCACATACTATGCTAAGCATGCATTCATGTAAATTGGTTGCGCAAACTGATGCCACTAGTAGTGGTGGAGTATGAGATGTATCAAAACCCTCACATTATTCTTATAAATCTCTTGAATTATTGTTAATCTTAAAGGATAACTATTACTATGAGTAAGGTATTGACCCTCTCCAATCATACAGATATTGCAAGTGAATTACAGGTTGATGATATGACCGATAATCATTCTATGGAAGATTCTTTTGAAAAGAAAAGAAGAAGGATAATTCCACGAATTTTTTATTTATTTTCCGTTGCAAACTTTGATAATGTTATAAGCTTCCATTGAGAGGGTATTAAAGAATTATTTGTACGCTTTTTACTTTAGTGGAATAATAAATACAGTTGTTTTATTCTCATGAATGGTTACCTCTATAAATGTAACTAGATGTGATTTATCTAAAAAAAAAAACGTCGATTTTGAAGCATCCAATTTTTACATTATTAACACCCTAAATTCTCAGGCACGAGTATGTACTCGAGCCGTGAAAATTCGGGATGTTACAAATGGAGAATGAAAATTCCTGCCAACGCGGTATATATACCCTCGATACTTCGATGCCATTGAAGTGTCTTTGATGCCATCGAATAATGAACTTCGATGATATTAGAACCCTTTTGATACCAACGAAAAGTGTCTAGTTAGGTCAATGAGTTATGGTGAATTTTTGATGTCATTGAGGTACTTTTGATGCCATCGAGTACCATTCGATGCTATCGAATAATTGTTCGATGCCATCAAAACAATATTTTTAGATAAGATTTACTAGTTCAGTATGCATTGACATATTTTCTGAGATGTACATATACTTTTATCAACAGATTATCATTTGAACATCCAATCAAAATTTATAAAAAATGAAAAAAAAAAATTAATACATACACATATGTTAGAAAAGATGGGGCCATATATCCTCGGATATTACAGTTAGTGCAAATGGACCACAAACTAGATTAGCTTGCATATTTTCCATTAGACAATCGAAAGTCTCTAGATCTATATGCATTAAGTGTTAGTTGTTTCATGAAGATCAAAAGTTCCGATCCAAGCAGTATCAAATTATCTAGTAATGATTATAGGTATTGATCCAAAAAAAAAATGATACCAAACACATTAGACTCAAATGGAGTAATGGAATGGTTATCAAGTTTTCCTATAATGCATGATTTATTCACAACCCCAAGTATAGGGTCATGATGTAGTAATAATCTCAGTGAGACCGAGGTTTAATCCACAGGGTCTAATCTTGTGTGTCTTTTAAAAGTAACTAGAACTAGAACTAGAGGAAGATCTAAATTAGAAATATGGAAATAAAGGAGTAATTGTGAATAAAGTGAATAAACTTATCAATTAAAGGTGGGAACTAAGGTGCCAAGGATCCACTTACAGCTATCAGGATGTTTCCTTATTTGATTTAAGGAACACAATTGGAATTAGAGTCTTATCCTATCCAATTGGAAGATATATCAATAAAATCAAATCTGAACTTTCATTGACTTAATTCTCAATGAAGGAGAATTGTGAGGGTCGGAAGGGATTCCATCACCAAACCATGCCCTGGAGACAATGGCTAATAACAGGATTTACCAATCCCACAATCTCTAAATAAGACAAAGAAGATACTCAAAGCTATTGCAGATTTATTGTAATTTGAGTTATAACAAACCATTAAAAACTGAAAGTATTCCGTAAATATCAAATTAGAATAAAAGAAGTTCAACAAGAACAAGAATCAAAATAAGAAAAGCATCCCAACATGCTATAAGCTTCACCTCTTAGCCCTAGCCAAGAGATTTAGCCAACCATAGACATGATTGGATATAAAACCTTAGAAGAAAGCATTAAAAATAAATTAGGAAAGAAGAAAAACACTTAGGAGGCTCCTCCACCCTTTAGCTCTGCTCCTTGAAACCCTAGATATCTCAAAAAGTCCATAGGAAACCTATATTTATAGCTATGTCTGGTCAGTTTCGCAAAACCACCTCAATTTACGCAGTCCGCGTATCTCTGTGTAATGTGTTTAACGTAAGTTGAATTCTAGAAGTCGTGCCTTTACGCACTGCATAACTTCTTTCGTACTGCATAAATTTTTGTGTCATCGAATGATCTTTGAGTAATCGAAAAGTATCCAAAACAGTCCATCGAGTTACTTCAAAATTCTTCAATAAATTTGATGTCATCGAATAAACTTCGATGTCATCGAGCAATTCTTCGATGTCATTGAGAGAGGCTTCAAGTAATCAAAAACTGCACCTAATATGTACAGCGACCAACTCGATTTTCATGTAAAAATTCGATGTCATCGACTTGTGTTCGATCGAACCGTAGTCGATGACTCAGTCAGTGAAGTGAATTTTAGCACTTTATTCTTTCGACTTCTTTCCTGCTCCACTTGGTTTTCTTGAATCTTGGGGTCTTGAAATCTTTAATCTTGGTCTCTAAAGATCCATTCCTTGCCTTGGTGAATCTTGAGCATTAAATTCATGCTCTTAACATTCTTTTCAATCCAAGCTCTTAAATTAACCTTGTAACACAAACATATATAAAGTATACCATTAAGCAGTATAATATCCATAAAACCAAGTGTTGAGGGTCAAATATTGCATATAATCCCCCATTTATATCTTGGTTTTATGAACATGATAATGTTTAATGTTCTATTTTACCCATGTTTGTATTGCAATGTGAATTTAAGAGCTTCGATTGAAAAGGTTGCTAAAAGCATGGATTTGATGCTCAAGAATCACTAAGGCAAGGGACGGATCTTAAGAGACCAAGATTGAAGAATTCACATACTAAAGATCCAAGAAAACCAAGTGAGGAATGCAGAGAATCAAAAATTTGAAGTGAAGAAAAGGAATCTTGAAATCGTCATGAAAAAGCATATTCTGAAACTCTGGGTCATTTTGTGAAATTGCATAGAGTAAAGTCTATTTTGAAAAATTACGCAAAGTGAAATATATTTTAGCAAACTACGTAAATTTGAGGCAGTTTCTAGAGTTTTCCAACTAGGTGTAAAAGTTGGAGTTCCACAATATAAATAGGACTAAGATGTTCCTAGGCATCTTCTAGGGTTTAAGGAGTGGAGTAAAATGATGGAGAAGCCGTCGCCAAGAGTTTTTCTTCTTCTTCCTTAGTTGTTTTCATGTTTTTCTTAAGAGACTTTCATTCAATCATGTCTATGGTTGGCTAAACCTCTTAGCTAAAGCTAAGAGGTGAAGCTTGTAGCATGATGAGATGTTTCTATTGCTTTGATTCATATTTATGTTGAGCTTCATAGATTTTAAGTTGATATTAAGGAATAGTTTTAGTTTTTAATGGTTTATTATGACTCAAATTATAGTAGATCTACAATAGCTTTGAGTATCTTCTTTTTGTCATTTGAGATTGTGAAATTAGTAAGTCCTGTTGTTCACTATCGTCCCCTGGGCATGGTAGGGTGCTGGAATCCTTCCTAATCTTCACAATTATCTTGCTTTGAGATTTGGGATTGGTAAATCCTATTGTTTGCCATTGTCTCCTAGGCATGGTTTGGTGATGGAATCCCTGCCAATTATCATAGTTCTTCTTCATTGAGAATTAGGTCAATGGAAGTTCAAATTTGGTTTTATTAATATATTTTCCAATTGGATAGGATAGGACTCCAATTCTAATTGTGTTACTTGAATCAAGAAAGAGGGCTCCTTGATCACTACAAGTGGATCCTTGGCACCTAGTTTCCACCTTTAAATTCTTAGTTTTAATTACTCTATTCACAATTACTCTCTCAAATATTTCAGAATTAGTTTCACATCTTCTTCTAGTTGATTTAAAAAACGTACAAGTTTCAGTCCCTATGGATTCGACCTCGATCTTATTGAGATTATTACTATATCGTGACCCTATACTTGGGGTCGTGAACACCGAGATATAAATGGGTGAAAATATGCAATATTTGACACTCAACATGATTCTCATTAATCTCCATATTAGTGGAAGGACCATTTGTCATGTGTTTGGTCATCAACAACCATATTGACAATCACTTATGCAAATATCTTATATTCAATTACTTATGTAGTTTAAAATTTTGCACAATCCCTTGAGTAAGATGATAGATTGTGTTTTAGTCCCTTGACCAACATCTTTAGTTAATCCAAACTCAAGAGTTGTTCCTTTCTCACTTATTCTTAATGGTGCTCCCTTTTGATGTGACTGACCTATTATTAAATTTGAGAGTTATCATAAAAATGGGTCATGGTCACCAATTGTTTCACTTGAATTAATCACTACAAGTGCCCGAGTTAAGTTTAGCATGACTCGCAAGGCAATTATTTTTATTTGATATCACCCACTTGGTAACCACTTTCTTTGAGCATGATGTTTTGATTTCCTTTTTAGAGTGGTTATCTATAGGTGCTTTGAATTCTCCAGGTAACTAATTCAAATATTCTTGTTTTGGAGAATTCCTTGATTTCTGCATCATTTCTCCAATTGAATTGGATTTACATATATGGATCAAACCGAAGGTGGAGTGGGGTTGTCTAAGTGCCAGACATTAAAATTTGTAGTGCCCCATCTCTCCACATGTATGGCAGAATGAACTTGCCTATTTACTAGTTAAGGTAGTTGTTTTAATCATCACAGGTGGTATAGGGAAGGAATTAGATTTATCTGTTTCATACCCTAGACTTCTCCTATTTTTAGAGTTCCTACCCAAGCTTAGAAGTCTTTCTAACTTTTCATTACTTTGAGTAAATTTATGATTAAGTTCTGCTGTGAGATTGGATTTTTCTACATCTAATCTTAGTTTTTTATTTTCCCTTTCTAGTTTCTCAATTTCTGATTTTAGATGATCAATTTTCTTAATTAGTTTTTCAATTGTAAGATCGTCATCAGTAGCTTCTCTTTCAAACTTGGCATTCTCAACATTATACTCATCTAACTCATCATTATCCTTTAAAGTGGGAATGACTGTAGTGGTGGAGGCTATAAGTATTTTTAGTGACTTTTGGTCTCTATCACTTTTAGACTCACTAGTTTCTGAGTTGGAGTCATCGACATCATCCCACATGGCTGCCATAGCCTTTCTCTTTGATTTATTTGTGGTACATTTCGTGGATATGTGACCATACTTCCTGTAGTTCTAACATTGGGTTTCTTTGGACTTGTTGAAAGGTTTGTCTATTTAGAGCTTGTAGTCTGATGGTTTCTCTTTGTTATTGTATGGTCTTCCTGTAAGTGCTATGTTGTAGATCTAGCACCCTATATTGTCAAATTTTGTAGTGTCAAACCACTTTGGAGTGATTGACTTGTTTTGATAGATGGAAAGTTCACCTTCATTCGAAGATGCGTTTCAAGTCATCTACATCAACATTAAGAGCAACAACAACTTCAAGTCAGTGTGCATGTTCAACTACTAGAACAAGTTCAAGTTCACCTAGTACAAGTATGACTTCAAGTCCAAATGCCTAAGTAATCAAGTCTCAAGTACACAAGCTCAAGTTCAAGTACACAAGCTCAAGTTCAAGTATACGAGGGCAAGCTTCATGTTCTTCAAAGTTAACTATCTACCGAAGCGACCGATGTTACAAGTTCTATGCTCACATTTAAGGTATATGTGACCCTAGAAAGGCCTTAGGCTTAGGTCATTAATGTTGCATATTTAAATTGGGTCATAGTACTTATTTTATGCTATGCTTCAACTAGTCCTAGTCATTGTTCGACTAGTCCAAGCACCGGCTCGACCAATCCAGGGTTTTTCTCGACCAGTCTAGAAATTAACTCATATTTTCGAATAAGTCTGGTATGTCTTCGACCAGTCAAGCACCCTGCTCGACCGGTCATGGAGACTGGCTCAACCAGTCAAGCAAGGCTCGACTTAAACTCTAGCAAGGATATTTTTACCCACTCAACCAGTTGAGAGTCTATTTTATCCGATCACGCTAGAAAATTTAAAAATTAGTTCTGTCATGACCATTCGAGCCGAACCTTAGACTAGTCGAGGGAACTGAATTGCAGCCTATAAATAGAGGACATTTCTCAGATTTTATCATCAATTCCAAGCCAATTCAAGCCACCACTCTAAGAGATTAGTCTCCACTATTGTGAAGCTATTGTAAGGTATTTAAAATTATTTTATATTACTTTTTGGTTTCTTAATTTCTTAATCTCTTGTTATTCCATTCTACTTGATATAAAGGGGATTTTTCTTTTACCCATTTTGAGATCCAAGAAATTGAATCCAAGTAGCCGAAGGTTGGATTTAATTTAAAATACATTTAGACCTATAACCCCTTCATTTGTGAGATTGAACATTGAACATCTTCATCTACAAAGAAGTAGTTCTACCGGCTACATCGAAGAACATTCTTCAGATAAGTATTATTTATTATTTTCAATTTTCTGTATTTGGTTTGAGAGATTCAGCCAGAAAAATCTCCATTTATGGTTTTGACTGAGATCAGCTAGGAAAATCTCATCGTGGGGTTTTTTATTGTGTAAGCCCAATTGAAAAACACATTTGTAAAGGTTTTAGGTGAACTTTGGAAAACCTTCTTTCTTAGCGAAAGCCAATACCACATGGGTTGTGGATATTGGGAGTGGAGTAGGTGTGGCTGTTTGCGAATAGTTGGTGTACACACCGAACCACTATAATTCTTGGTGTTGCAGTGGATGTTATATCTGGTTTATGTGTATGAATGCTTGTATTTATTTTATGCATTTGTGGTGATTGTTGTAATAGCCAGATTTATTTCTTTTGCCTCTATATCAGTTTGAGTTTTTGATACTTACCGAAGTTTTAGAAATCAGGTTGTCCTACCATATACCTTGGTTTTTGGTGTAAGGTTGTCCTTAGAACAACATTTGTATCAACCTCTCAAGACTTGTGCATTTGAGGTTGTTATTAATTTCTACTATTTGAGTTTATTTCTTACATTTTATTTTTATTTGGCATAGTCCTATTCACACCCCCCCCCCCCTCTAGGACTTAGAGCTTGCTCTTTTTAAGTGGTATCAAAGCATAATAGCTCATTCTATTGGATTTATTTCCTGAGCTAAGCAATCTTGAGCTCTCAATATGTCAAATTTTGATAGCCTTCCTATCACTAGGCCACCACCATTTGATGGCTCCAATTATGCTTATTGGAAAGCCAGGATGAGGATCTTTTTGAGGTCCGTTGATGAAAGTGTGTGGTTGTAAGACCCTAACCCAAGTATGCACGTTGTTTCTTTAGGTCACACGGTCTTACCGGTCGAATTTCGGTGACATGTGACTTTCGGGTAGTATTTGCAGTCGTCCTTAAGTTCGGTCACGTAGACCCAACCCGGATCGACCCGAATTTAGTGCCATAGCGACCGCATCGTCATCGGATTCCAACGTTGCGTCTTATGCGGCAATCCGAGTTGTAGATCATGAGATATGGGGCATACACCATGATGGACCATTTATTATGATTGTGGGGCCCACCTAGGGTGGTTTGCATGTTCCTTAAGGTGGCTCACTCTATTGTATGTTTTCCCTAGCCTACACTACCTACCCCACCTATACTACTGACACTACCTACACTACCTACACCACCTACACCTAGCTAGCAAGTAATCATAAGTTCTCTTATCAAGAGAGCTCCTTTTTCACTCTCTCATGCTAAAGTCGCTATTTCCTCTTCCCTAAACTTGGTTTTTCTGAAATTTCTCTTCTCTAGGGAGAGAGAGAGCCTCTTTTCTAGAAAACCAATCATCACTTTGGCTAAAACCCTCCCTTGCTAGCCATTTCACTTTATTTTCTCTCCTTTCCTCTCTTCTCATCATCTCTCCTTCTCCCTCTCTACCCTTGGGATGTCCCACCCTTCTCCCCATCTCCAGCCCCTTACACCCTCTAAAACCCTCTCATCTAACCCTCCATCTCTAGCCCTTGATCCTTGGAGCTTGAGGCCTAGAGAGCCTATTGGTAGAAGTTTGGTAAAGAACTATTGAGGTGGGTGTTTTAAGTTATGAATTTCTTTTCTACCTTCTTAGATCTTTCATTTGAACCTTGAGGAGCTTGTGGGGCCCACCAAATGATGGTGCAGGCCCCCAAGTGTCCAAGGATGAGGCCTATGGCCAACCATCTTGCATGCATGTTCCATTGATGGGGCCATCCTCCAAGAACCCCATCATGGCCTTTTTCCCTTTGATCCATGATCTTGAGGGGTCATCTAGATCCTAAACCTGGGTGGAGATGGCATTCCCACCTTAGATCTGAAATTTTATTGCTTGCATGGCTATGATGTAACTTGTACATGAACATAGTGGAAGGTGTAATGTTTGCGATGAAAAGAGGGCCTCAATGGTGGCAGAGACCCTCTCTTGTGGCCGGATCTTTCTTTCTTCCTTCCTTTTCTTTATTTTCCCTTACCACACTATCTGATCTCTGAGTGTGTGGCCCACTTAGAGGCCTTGCAATATCCAGCCCATCCAAACATTGTGGATGCCCCTTGCTGTCCATATTTGGGACATTGGTGCCCCCATATGTGATGCATGCAATATATTTTTGGGAGGGGTTATGGCCTGGATATTTATGGGGCCCACTAAGGTGGACTATAGCACTAAGTTTGTAAGATAATCTCCTTTTTATTTGACTCATATACTTAGATCATTCCATGTATATGTTGTTGTCTAGAAATTTTCTGGACAATTTCTAGTTGTTTTTGGACCAAATTTTGGGACTGATTGGGGGATCTTTATTACCCATCAAATATACTTTTCTTGAATGTGGGGATCCCACCTAGATGTCCCCTAAACTTCAGCCCCATTCGACCTTGATTAAGGTCCCAAAAGTGTGGCCCAAGGGAGGTGGACAGTCTAGATTTTTTGGACTGTCCAACAACATCACAGTCTAGAAAACTTAAAATATAAAATAACTTTTGAATAGGTGGGCCACTTTGGTGGACCCTACATTGTATTATACATATGTGAGGATGTTAAAATCAATTTTTTCCAATTTTTGGAGACCTTGTGCCCACCCCATTGGGTGCTCAAAATGGGGTCAGCCATAATTCTGTACTAACCAGATTTTTGGACAGCCTATTTTCTTTTAATTCATAAAAATACTTTCCTAGATCAGAAAAATCTGAAATTTTAACTAAAGATGGCCCACCCCTGGTAGGACCCACCTGCCAAATTTTGGTCGCAACGGACCACTGAGGGATTTTTGGCAAGGGCTAGACCAGCCCACTAGGCTGGACGCCCAAGGCTGGGACGTCTAGCATGGGCTGGCCATCCACCCCTTTTGTGGCCCACCATGATGTGTGTTTTCTCCCTCCCTAGCCTTCCTTTCTGTGTCCCACTTGTTTATGGTTCATCTGAGTGCGGAGAATATGTGGTGGGGCCCGCCTTTTTGCTAGCACATGGGCTGGGAGTATAGCCCATTAGGACGCCCAGGCCCATGTGGGACGCCCCATGTGGACTACCTGTTGGACCTTGGTCCAGTAGTGTGGCCCACCTTTTTTCCTAATTAATGTGATGTAATCCTATGTGGTGGGGCACTCTGACTTGATGGCTGGACTACTTGGACTGATGTCCTAATCAAATGGATCATTTTCTGGGCTCCAACATGCCCACAGACCTGTTGGGTTAAAAATCCAGCAATGTGTTATAATTATGCTTGGCCTTCGGGCTGAAATTTTGAGAAATGGGGCCCACCACATTATGAATACTTAGAAGGAATAAATCATGCTTTAAATCTCCTAATTCTTGGGCTTAATTAGTGCATCATTCAAGCCTACCATAGCTGGAGCTTTTAATGGGTCCATAAATGTAACTAGTTGTTGGACTCCTTAGGCCCAAAAGGGCTGGAACTTTCTAGATAGACCCCTTGGACCCTTGGGCCATTTTTACCACATCATTGTGATGGGTTCATGGGCTGGATTACACAAGTAGTTGGGCCCTTGGTTGCCCACTAAATCAACTCCATGATTGGGCCGGGTTGTAGGCCCAACTTACTTGACTTATACATGTGAATTGCCCATGTGGTTTGAGTAATGGGCTGCCCACTAGGCCCACCACAATATGTGGACTAATGACCCTTATGATCGGGCCCAAACCCTACTTACGGGCCCATGATATTACATATGGGTTGGGCTATGTGTGCTGCCCACTAGGCCCATGTGTTGGTATAGGCCTTGGGCCTTGATCCATAATTGATTAGAGATGGGTTACATCTTGAGAACTAGTTGTGGTTAGATGTCCACATTGGTGGTCCTAAGGTAGGCCCATGGATTTCTATAGGTGGTTAAAGGCCCACCATAGTCCCTTGCTAGGACCGTCCATCTATTTAGGCCCTTGTCATTATTCTCCTGAGTCTTATGGTCTACTCCAAACTATTGGGCCCCCACTAGAGGATGACTCCTTAGAGAATTTGTCCAAGTACCTAGATTTAGTCCCTCCTTGGAAAGGAGGCGTATGTTATGACATCATCACCATATGGCGCACCTAGTTCATCCTCATGACCCATATGCATCATTGTATGATTGGATTTACATTGTGTGTGGTCATTGGGTAGATGTGGTAGAGGGATGGAGTTTCCCCTCCTATACACGTTGAGTGGTTGGAGCTGGTGCATGATTGGTGTGCGTGATTCATGCATTTGACATCACATCTCATGGATATTTTTGCCCTTGCTTCATCAGGGTCAATGCCTTCACTGGTATATTGTGGATGGCCGTTTGTAGATACCGAAAATAATTTAGGGTGCACAAGATGCCCCTGGGTGAAAGCCCCCAAACCTTCAAGGTACCTAGAAGACACCTCAACACCGTGACCGAGTGGAAATCATGAGCGCCCACGTGCCTTACACCATTACGCCGCGTCTCCCACTGTCGTGTAGTCGGTTGAGATGAGGTGTGGCCTTACCCGCCTAAGAGAGAGAGGGTAATAGCTAGGCTGAGTTTGACTAGCTCGTGAATGGGTCCGCTACCGTCGAGTCTCGCTGGTGATTAGTTATCCACAGGCGGGTAGTGAGGTCTCCTATGATCATTTGACTTCGCGGGTCTTAAAAAGTAGCAGCCATCCTGTAGTGTACTTGACCCCAGTAGATTTCTTATGATGGAACTATACTTGATATGTGGGTTGGATATGAGGACTGACATTACTTCGCATTGCATTTGCATCTGCTGTATAAACCTTATATTGCATTGCCTTAGTATGGTGCCTAGTATTCATGTATTACATTGCATAGCCTTGGTACGGCTTACTGCATTCATAGCTTAGCCTCGGTACGGCTAGTGGCATTGATATCATTTATTATTCCTTTTGCATTCTCCCTTACCTTCTTCTGAGCACCATTGTCACACACCTTACACCACCCTCTAAGGTTTCTATAAGCTTATGCATGATTGATGCGTGCAGGAGATCCTAAGTCAGTGCAGTAGCAGAGGAGCTATGGATTTAGTTTAGCGCGATCTGAGGACTTGTTGCAGACCTTTCCTTTCCTCTTTCTACATTATGTATTTCCTTTTGAACCTTCTACCTATAAAGTTTAAATTCATAGTGGATTTTGTAGTGTGTTCCTTAGTTTATTTCTGAGATTTACTTGCTATGATCTTGGGTATGCTCGATTTGGTTTGGAATTGTGATATGGAAATCCTCCTTGTAAGATCCCAAGATCGGAATCCTGCCTTAAGAGCCGAGAATGGGGTTACTACGGAGGCTGTTGTGGCCTAAACCGACTATTGGGTTCCTTGTGAATCTGATCACTGAGTCTGGGGCATGACAGTGGCAAGCCACAGTGACTAGATGGAACCCATCTACGTCTAAAGTTCTAGTCACTGATGGAACTAAGTCCCTTAAAGAAACATCATATTATATGTAAACTACTCTTTAGAAAAATGAGAGCAGTGTAAATGCTAATGCTTTAAATGCAATCACTTGTGCACTATCACAAGATGAGTTCAAAAGAATTATATCTTGTGATACTGCAAAACAAGCCTGTGATATCCTATAAATTACACACGAGGGTATGACTATTGTCAAAAAGTCAAAAGTGTAGATCCTCACCACTAGGTTCGAGGAAATACGTATGGAAGAAAATGAATCATTCAAGGACTTCTATATGAAACTAAATGACATCGTCAACTCAGTGTGGGGTCTTGGAGATAGCATCCTAGAAAGCAAAGTTTGTGCAAAAATACTACAATCGCTTCCTGAGAAATTTAATTCCAAGGTGACAGCCATTCAGGAACTGAGAGACACTGATAATATGAGGGTGGAAGAACTTGTTGGTTCTCTTCAAACATATGAGTTGAATTTCAAAGCTCTAAAAGGTAAGTCTATAGCCCTTAAATCATCCAAATGTATTTCTCAAGAAAGTAATGTAAATGCTATCTTATCTACCTCATAGGTTTGTCAAATTTTGTAGTGCCAAAACCTCTTGGAATCTGTATCATGTATAGTTGTTACTATAAGATCAACTTTATGTCATCCTTGCGTACATTCAAGTACAAGATCAAGAAGTTCAAATACAAGTGCAAGAAGTTCAAATTCAAGTTCAAGAAGTTCAAGTACAAGATTAAGAGACTCAGGAACAACATCAAGAAGTTCAAGTACTAGATCAAGTCTTCAAGCTTCAACTACATCAAGAAGTTCAAGTACTAGATCAAGTCTTCAAGCTTCAACTACATTAAGAGAATGATATGTGATGATTCCATCTCATAAATAAGGTTTGTTTGACCTCAGATTGACCTCAGGAGAGGTCATACAATTTGCATTTATATCATAGGTCATTTGATAATTTTATAGGTCATATTTCGACTAGTCCTAGTCATGGTTCGACTAGTCCAAGTAATGGCTCGACTAGTCTAAAAATTTTCTTGACCAGTCTAGGGTTTGTTGTGAATTTTCAAAATTTTTGTTGCACCCTCGACCAGTCCTAGAGACTGCTCGACTAGTCGAGTGAACACTGCTTGACTAGACGAGCAGGCTCGACTCAAAGTCCAGCAACATTTCTAGGTCTCACTCGACCAGTCAAGTGCAGGGCTCAACCAGTCGAGTAGGCCACTCGACCAGTCGAGTAACGATCTTATTTTATCGCACCTAAAATTTTGAATTGTTGTTGGTCCTTCCACCAGTCGAACCGACCACTAGGCCAATCGAGTGAACAGTATTTTTTCCTATAAATTGAGGATGATTTTCAGAGTTTTTCAATTGACTCCAAGATATTCAAGTCACAACTCTGAGAAAACTTGTCCCCACATTCGAGAATCTAATTGGTTAGTATTTAAGATTATTTTAATAGCTTTTTTGCATTTGATTTTGTGATCTCTATTCAATTCTATTTCTTTTGAAAAGGGAATATTGATTTTACCTTTTTTGAGATCAAAATCAAATCAAGCTAACCTAGGTTAATCAAAAAATCATTTAGACCTAAGAACCCTTTCATATGTGAGTTTGGACATTGAACATCTACATCGAATTAATTCTACCGGGCTTCATCAAAAGAAGAATCCTCAGATAAATATATTTCAATTTTTTGTATTTAGTTTGTAAGATTGCCAGAAAATCATTCATTTTTTGTTTTGACTGAGATAGCCAGAAAATCTTAGTGAGTGGGGTTTTTAATTATGGTAGCCCTTTGAAAACATAATTGTGAAGGTTTTGGGTGAACCTTGGAAAACCTATTTCATAGTGAAAGCCAATATCCTGTGGGTGAGGATATTGGGAGTGGAGTCGTTGTGTGGCCGTTTTCTAATAGTTGGTGTACACATAAGTGAACCACTATAATTGCTAGAGTTGTGGTGAATGGTTGAATGTGCCTAAGTGTGTGAATGTTGTAATTTATTTTCTACACATGTGATGAATGATTGTAATTTATTTTTTGCACATGTGGTGAATGTTGTAATAGCAGTAGATATTTATTTCTATTTTATTCTTTATTCCTCTATATTGATTTGGGACTTTGATACACAGACCATTCTAGAAATCAGGTTGTCCTACCATAAGCCTTTGGTTTTTCGTGTAAGATTGTCCTTAGAACAACATCTATATTAACCTCTTAATACTTGTGCATTTGAGGTTTCTATTCATTTCTACTATTTGGAATTGATAAGTGCTATCTTTATTTATTTATTTCCTATTCCGCATTTAAATTTTTTAATTTGGCATAGTCCTATTCACCCCCCTTTCCCCCCCTCTAGGATTCTTAGCTCGACTTTTTTAAGTGGTATCAGAGCCTAATAGCTCATTTTATTTTTGTTATTTGGATTAAATTCCTGAGCTAATCGATTTGCTCTTTTTAAGATGTCAAATTTTGATAGCCTCTTAATCACTAGGCCTCCACCATTTGATGGCTCCAATTATGCATATTGGAAAGCCAAAATGAGGATTTTTTTTATTAAAGTAAATGGATGAGAGCGTGTGGCAAGGCACAGTGACCAATTGGACGCCTTCTACCACTAAAGTGACTAGTACTGATGGATCTAAAACCGTAAAAGTCACACCTTACTTTTCTTGGACTGCTCTTCGGAAAAGTGAGAGTAGTGTCAATGCAAAGGCTTTAAATGCTATTACTTGCGCACTATCACTGTATGAATTAAAGAAAATTATATCCTGTGATACTACAAAGCAAGCATGGGGTATTTTGGAAATGACACACGAGGGTACAACAATTGTCAAGAAATCTAAAGTTCAAATCCTCACAACCAAATTTGAGGAAATACGTATGAAAGAAAGTGAAACTTTCATAGACTTCTATACAAGATTGAATGACATTGTCAACTTTATGTGAGGTCTTAGTGATAGGATCCCAAAAAGTAAATTTTGTGCAAAGATACTACGCTTGTTGCTTGATCGGTTCAATTCAAAAGTAATCGCGATCCAGGAACTTCGTGATACGGATAATATGAGGGTAGAAGAGTTAGTTGTGTCTCTTCAAACCTATGAGTTAAATTTTAAGGCCCCTAAAGGTAAGTTAATCACCCTCAAGTCTTCTAAAATTATTTCTCATGAAAATAGTAATAATTCTGATTTAGAAACTTCTGAAGATGATATGGCTCTTTTAGCCAAAAAGTTTTACAAGATTTTTAAAAGTAAAAAGAGGGTTGATTTGTAAAAACCTATTGAAAAGAAAAGACTTATATCTAAAACTTGGAAATCTCTAAAAGACAGCCAATGCTACAACTGCCATGAATATGGGCATCTAGCAAACAAATGTCCTAAGAAGGACAAGTCTAAAAAGAAAGGTATGTTGGTCACATGAGATGAATCTTCCTGCTCTAAAGTCTCTTCTGAGTCAGAAGATTCTAAAACTGAGTCGGCTAATGATGTTAAAGCCCTAATGACTTTAGCCAAGTTCACTTTCTCAGATAATGATGATTCAACTAGTGAAGAAAATCTGGGTAGTGACCATGAAAATGAAGAAGACCTTTACGATGCTTATGATGCCCTATACAAGGAAAGTTGCAAAATTGCTGTAAAGTTAAAACTTCAGAAAGAAAAGTATTCAAAACTAAAAGAGAATTTTAATAATTTAGTCTTAGAAAAATCACACTTTTCAGATTACTTTGAAAAAACTAAGTGCGACTTAGATTTCAAAACGTCCCAAGTTGAAAACTTAAAATCTAAAAATGAAAAGCTAAAATTAGAAGTCTCTTTACTTTTGAGTTTCAAGGACACATAGAGGTATGCTCAAGGTGATCCTAAATTAGAAAAACTTTTATCTGGATCCAGAAAATGTGGCGATCGATCTGGATTGGGCTATAACAAAAGTATTCTTCCCAAATATAAGAATACTCTACCTAAATTTGTTAAAGGGGAGTCTTCTAACTCGAAAGGGAAATGTCTGAATCAAAATAATTCTAAAAGTACTAAAACTTTTTAGACCTTAAAACCTAAAAGCAACCATATCAACTATAAAAATCAGAATCGTTATCCTTTAGCTAAAAAAATCGTTGACTTGCTTAAGAAACTCTTAAAATCTAACTCATTGGGTAGGACTTATAACAACTATAAACATAAGAAGACCAACTATGCTCCTAAACCCAAAACCGTATTGAAATGGGTCCCTAAGGTTGCTTGTTTGGTTGCCCACACCGCTTTCAAGGCTTCGAGCTATTCAAAGTGGTACCTAGATAGTGGTTGCTCCAGACATATGACAGGTGACAAAGGTCTGTTCACCAGTTTTAAAAACATGACTGATGGTTCAGTCACATTCGATGATGGTAGTAATTACAGAAGTGTTGGCCAAGGTACGATTCAACTCTTTAACCTCCCTCTATTTGAGAATATTTTATATGCAGAAGGTTTAAAACATAATCTTTTAAACATCTCTCAAATATGTGATAATAATCATAGTGTAAAATTTACCAACCAAGGGTGTGAAATTTTAAATAACAATGGTTCTGTAATATTAACTGGTCACAGAACTTCTTAGAACTGCTACATAGTTAATGATTCAAGCTCATATAAGTTATCGTGTTATATGGTCTAAACCGATGAGACCGAATTGTGGCATAAGCGCTTAGGACATGTACACTACCGCAACTTGTATAGATTGAGCAAATGAGAATTGGTAAGAGGTCTACCCAAAGTAAAGAAAGTGGATAAAATATGTGGCGAGTGCCAGATTCTAAACAAACCAGGAGTAGTCACAAAAAGGTGAACTCCAATGCGACATCTAAACCACTCGAACTTCTCCACATGAATCTCATTGGACTAACTAGAACGAAGAGTCCAGGTGGCAAGAAGTGTATTCTGGTGATTGTAGATGACTTTACCAGGTATACTTGGGCAGTCTTCTTAAGAGAGAAATCAGAAACTCTCGATGAAGTAAAAAAGGGTACTTAAACAATCCAAACTGAAAAAGAATCACAAGTTGCTAAGATCCGTAGTGATCATGGTTCTGAGTTTGAAAATAATAGTTTTGAGAAATTTCGTAGTGACCTGGGAATATCACATAAATATTCTATGCCCAAAATACCACAACAAAATGGGGTAGTGGAAAGGAAAAATAGAGTGCTTCAGGAAATGGCAAATGTAATGCTAAATAGTATGAAGCTTCCTAAAAATCTTTGGGCTGAAGCGTAAAAACTACTTGTTATATAATTAACTACATTTATACTAGAAAATCAAATAGTAAAATGACTTATGAAATGTGGTTTGATAACAAGCATACTGTCAAATACTTTTGATTTTTCGGCAGTAAGTGCTACATCTTACGTGACCGAGAAAATCTGGGTAAATTTGACACCAAAAGTGATGAAGGGATATTTTTAGGGTATGATCTGAATAGTCGAGCTTATTGGGTTCTTAACAAGAGGACTGGTGTAATTCAAGAGTACATTAATGTGGTTATAGATGATCACTTGAATACACCTGTCTCAAGTTCAGAAAATGATGAAGTCCTTTTATTTGATAAACCAAACTCTTTATCTAGTCAAAATAATACTGAACTGTGAACAGTTAAAGACCATCCATCAGATCAAATCCTTGGAAACCCTCTCACTGGTGTGCGCACTCGTAAACAATTAGAAGATATGTGTAACTATATGTGCTTTACATCTCAGAGAGAACCGACTAACGTAAAAGAAGCCCTTACTGACGAAAACTGGATTGTTGCAATGTAAGAAAAGCTCAATCAGTTTGTTAGAAATGATGTTTGGTACTTAGTTCCAAGACCAAAAGATAAACACATGATTGGAACAAAATGGATTTTCAAAAATAAGTCTGATGTACTAGGTAATATTATTAGAAATAAGGCTAGGCTGGTTATATAAGGGTACACTCAAATTGAAGGCATTGATTATGATGAGACCTTTGCCCCAGTAGCTCATCTTGAATCAATCAAACTATTTATATCCATTGTGTGCTTTAAAAAATTCAAATATACCAAATGGATGTAAAGAGTACTTTTTTAAATGGCGATTTGCATGAAGAAGTGTATGTTGAACAACCAAAGGGTTTTGAAGACCCTAAGCATGCTAATCATGTTTATCGCCTGAAAAAGGCACTCTATGGTTTGAGACAAGCTCCCAAGGCATGGTACAAAAAGTTGACTAAGTTTCAACTGAAATTTAGGTAATGACCACTTTAATTGAAGTGGGAATATGCCAATATGTCCTAGAGGGGGGTCAATAGGACTTTTTAATATTTTATGGCAATTTAAAATCCTATCAATCTTATCTTGAGAAAATATGCATGCATCAGGATTTCTTCAAAGTAACTCTAATGGCTTCCAAGCCAAATAGAGGATCCAGTCATAAAACTATTTAAAAGATGAACAAGATACAAATCATAATTTATGATGGATGTGACTGTGTGTGAGGTGTGATCTCAGATAATTAAATATGAAAACATTTAGGAAAATCTCACAAGTAATGAACGAAAATAATAATCTCAAACATAGTTGTTTTTATAGTGGTTCGACTACTTGTCTACTTCATTTCCGGCGGACGAACTCAACTCTTGAGTGTACCAGATCTCGCTAACGAAGGGTTCACAACAGGTTCACCTCAAACCAGTGGTTTCAAATTAGGTTCACCCCAAACCAGTATAACCTACTCTAGGCTAACTCTAACGTGTCTACACAACACAAGTCTATGCCCCACACAAGAGCAAGGGTCAACACACAACACCCAACTTTTAGGCCACATAGGCCAAGGATCCACAAACGGAACCTACCAGTTTATGCTCCCATGAGCAAGGGTCAACACACAACACCCAAATTTTAGGCCACATAGGTTAAGGACCTACATAAGGACCTAAGAGTTTATGTTTTCCACAAAGCAAGGGTCAACACGAACCACCCCCACGTACACTCCCATCGGAGGCCTCCTATGAGGGCTTGAAAGGGGTGAGAAACACCTTAGACCCAATCTTAAAAAAGGAATGATCATAAGGGTCCTCTGGATTCTAATGACTTACAGAAAAGTAGATGAGCCCTATTTAGCACGTTGATGAAGATCTCCTCCTTTGATGACAAAGAATCTTCAGCTCCCTTGAACCGCAACTCAGATGATGTACCAATGTAAGGAGATGGGTTAAGTCAAGGTTTTGATGGAATCCTACTCTATTAAAAGTTTTCCTATAAAGGAGACAGAGCGATTCCAATCATCTATGCATTCAAGGCATCCCAGCTTAATGATTTTTCATTAAGGTGGTAGCTGAAGGATCCTTGAATGCAGAAATTCATTCCCTAATCCACTCTATTGAATGTCAATGATGAGGGTGGATTAGAGGATGAACTCCCATGAGAGAAAAAAGCTCAGGGTATACGATCTGGGTTTAAACACTCAAAAGCACTCTCAATTTTCTTTACAAACAACCAAGGGCAAGCTCTCATTAAATAAGCAAAAGGTTCCAACGGATATAAAATAGTCATATTTTTTACAGAGTTTGATATCATCGAACAGGGTCAATATCATCAACCGTATACTCTCGATAGAATCGACTAGCCGCTCGATGATATGAACTCAACTGTCAAACGCTTTTGAAACTTTTTGCCAACTGGTCGAGGAGATCGAATATACATCGATGTCATCAGATTTTGAACTTTGATGTCATCGATACTGGGTTCGATTCCTCGACATGTGAAAATGTGAGAGCACTTGCCTTTGAACCTTAACAGGTATAAGATATGATCGAGCATCCCACGATATTATTGGAATTTGAATGTCGATGATATCGATGACAATGTCGATTCATTGATATTTCCAAGGAATTTTCCTATAAGCTTGCTGGATAGCTTATGTCCTATTTCGATGACATCGACATAGCCTCGATATGATCGATATTTGAATATCAATTTTATCGAGTGATCCTCGATCCAAGAAAAATAACATGAAACTTGCCGGATAGATTTGTGTCCCAATCCGATATCATTGAAGGTCAATCGATATCATCGAGATTTGAAATTTGAGGATATCGAGGAGCCCTTCGATATATCGAGCATCACATGTCTTTCCTTAGTAACATTTTGGACACAACAGACCAGATGTCGGTTATATCGAGTCGACTCGATGGACTCGAGATTTAAAATTCGATGATATCAAACAGTCTATCAATTCATCGATAATTCAGTCCAGAGATCTTTGTGGTTGTTGGACATCTTAAGTCCTCATTTCAATAACATCGAGTGAGTTTCAAGGACATAGATAACAGGGTTCAATTTCATCGAGCCATGTATCGATAAATCTACAAAGGTAGAAAACTTAAAAATTTTCCTAGTTTTATAAAATAGGTTTCTTACCAAAAACCCTAGGATGTTCTTTTCAATTTTAAGGGTCTTATATACCTAGTGTTTTGGGACATGGGATGTGAGGCTAAGGTTTACCTTTAGTGGGTTCGGGCACATATTTAGTTGAGGCAGATGCTTGAACAATCTTCTTATGGGGCTCCTTTGTCTTGCTGACTCAACGCTCACGCTAATTAATAAACCAGGGCACTTTCAATCTCCTCCTTTGTCAATTATGTGATAAAACACCAAAATACCCTAGAACAACTTATAGACTAACATCCTAAATTGTGTGTACATGAACTTTACACAATTTCACAAAGCTATCTAGTTCACATACACTCTCCCCCTGTCTTCTTGCAGCTACTCCCCCTAACACCACTCTCCCTTATCTTCTTGCAGCTGCTGCCCCCTAACACCTGTACAATAATTCACAGATACACAATGTTCCTTCGGGGTGTGGATTTGTTCTCCCCTTTTTGTCAGTCATTGGCAAAGGGTAATATAATAAGGGATATTGTCTAAAGTTGAAGCATATGGGAGAACCATAATACGGATAGCATAAGCAGAATAGATGGGTGTAAAAGGAACATCCCTTTATAGAAGACATGTATGCATATTAGGTCAAAGGAGAGCAGTGGAATGATCAGATAATAATAATATGGATATAAAGATCAAACATCACAAACTAGTTAAGAAATATGTAGGAGGAGGCATGCTCAGTTGATATAAACTAGATAAAACAGGGAAACAGGGATAAACATCATGTGAAACAACCTAGATAAATATGGCAGTAAGCATATATGAATTATAACCAGCCATGAAACAGAATATCCAAAATATGCACTGCCCAAGGTTGGCAATAGGGTAACATCCATCCCCCCCCCCCCCCCCAGAAAAAAAAAAAAAAAACTAGCCCATCCATGGGCAAACAAAAAGTATTTTCCTCATTCAGAGGATATTCCAACAAAAAAAGGCTTGTTAAACTTTGCAAGTTAGTAATCCATCACATACACTCATACAATCGTAAGGCATTAAAAAAGATACCCATGCCCATACGCTGAAATGAGAATAGGGTGAAAGTGCCCTGGTTTGTCAAGTTACATGAGTGTTATGTCAGATTGTCTACAGAGCCTGATAGGAAGATCAATTCAAGCGTCTACCTCAACCGGATGTGTACAAGCTCGCCATAGGTAAATCTAAAGCCTCACATCCAATGTCCCAAAACATCAGGTGAATAAAACCCTTAAAAATAAGTTAGAAAATCATAGGGTTTTAAGGTGAGAAAACTTTTTTTCAAAACAGAAAAATCTCTAAGTTTTTCTTGCCTTGTCGATTTTATCGAAACACCTTCGATATGATTGACCTGCTCTGTTGATGTCCTCGATGCTTAAACGATGTCATCGAAAAGAGGACAAAAATGTCCAGCAACCACATGTATATCTGGACTGATTTATCGATGTATCAATCCACATATTGATATCATCGATACTTGAATTTCAAGTCCATCGATAGTGGCTCGATAAGATCGACAGGCAGGTTTCCGGCGCCCCTATTTTTTAAAGAAAATTTTAAATTCCTTCGATATATCGATGCGCCTTCCGATATGATCTGAAATCAAATATCGATAAGATCGGAAGACCATCGATGATATCGACCATGGGCGCACATGTCTTCCAGCAAATATTTCAGGTTGGTTTTTACTTTGATCGGGGGCCCTTCGAGGAAATTGATATTCATATGTCGATGATATCGAGGCTGAGTCGATTGGATCGAATCTGGACACAATCTGTCCAGCGAGCTTATTGGTAAATCAATAGGATTTATCGATCCCATCGACACTGTCTTCGATAGCATCGATATGCAAATTTTGATGACATCGGCTGACCCTCAATCATATTCTAAAAACCTGAAATATTTCATGTCAAGTCTCTCTCATTTTTCAAGTGTCGATGGATCGAACCTATCATCGATGGAATCAGAGTTCGAAATCCGATGACATCGACAGTTGTTTCGATTCATCGACCAACTGGCAAAAGGTTTCAAAAGCTTATGACCTTGAGTCCGACTCATCGAGTAGACCATCGATGCTATTGAGAGTATATGCTCGATGATATCAAACCTGCTCGATGATATCAAACTCAGTCATAAATATGACCGTTTTATATCCGTTGAAACATTTTGCCTATATATAGAGGACTTGTCTATTGTTGCTGGGAGAGAAAGTAGAGAGAGCTTTTGAGTGTTTAACCTTAGATCATATACCCAAAGCCCTTTCTCTCAAGGAAGTTCATCCTCCAATCCACCCTTACCATTGATATTCAATTGAGTGGATTGGGGAATGAACTTCCGCATTCAAGGATCCTCCAGCTACTACCTTAATGGCAAATCATTAAGCTGGGATGCCTTGAATGCCTAGAATATTGGAATCCCTCTATCTTCCTAATAGGAAAATACTTTGAGAGTAGGATTCCATCTTGACCTTGACCCACCCAAAGTCGAGTATTGGTATTTTATTTTGTGTTGCGGATCAAGGGAGCAGAAGATTCTTCGTCAGCAAAGAGGAGGAGATCTTCGGCATTGTGTTTATCAGGACTCATCAACTTATTTGTAAGTATCTAAAGTCCAAGAGGACACTTGTGATCATTCCTTTGTAGGATTGGGTCTTAAGTGGTTCTCACCCTTTGAAGTCCTTAAGGAGGCTTCCGGCGGGAGTGTACGTGGTGGGTGCATTGTGTGGACCCTTGCTCTGTGGAGAGCATAAACATCTAGTTGAAAGTGAACTAGCAAAACCTTAGGTTTGAGGTCAACCACTGTGAAACCTCAGGTTTACGGTGAACCGTGTAGAAACCTCCAGTAGGATCTTATGGAAAATCCTTGGCTAGTGTGCCTAAAAGTGGGTGCGTTGTGTTGACCCTTGCTCGTGAGAGCATAAACAGTCAGCCTCAATGTAGGTTGTAAAGGTTGAAGGTGAACCTGATTTAAAACCTTAGGTTTGAGATGAACTGCTATGAAACCTCCTTAGTGAAATCCGGTGTACTCAAGGGTTGAGTACGGTTATCGGAAGTGGAGTAGACAAGTCGTCGAACCACTATAAAAATGACTATGTTTGAGATTGCTATTCTTCTAATTGTGTGATTTACTTTATATGTGCACATTTGAATATCTGAGATCACACCTCACACACTTACACAATCATATTCATCATAAACTAGTTTGCATATTATTTACTTCTTAAACAATTTGTGATTGGATCCTCTACCAGGCTTGGAAGCCAGTAGAGTTATTTTTGAGTAATCCTCATATGTGCCTATTGTTAGGATTAGTGTAATAGGATTTTAAATAAATCATAAAAACTTTTAAAAGTCCTATTCACCCCCCTCTAGGACATATTGGCATATTCCTTCTTCAACTAGTGCGGTCTTCACCGCCATTTCATAGGGTGCATGTAATGGCACAAAGATTATCTTATACTATGGAGGAGCTGATGAAGATGGTGTTGTATCGTCTCGTCGGCAGGTTATCAGATCAATCAATTGCTGCACTGATTATTGCATGCTAGATACCATCTTCTCCAATGCTGAGAATCTTACATCATGTCTTCCTAGCTTATCTTCTATCTGAGCTAATCCCCACTGTATTGTCCCAACCCTATCTTGGTGAAACTTGAACCGTTGGGTCTGAGCCGAACCACTCAGATCTGAAACTTGTTGTGGCTCAAGAGGATCATCATCAGTTGGTGCTGTGCCTTCTCCCATTTCACCACCTTCATGAATAGCCTCCTCAGATTCCTCTTCCACATAAGCATGAAATTTAAGATCCAATTTTCGATTATTGACCTTCTTAAAATGTTGGAGAGGACGCTCAAGATTGTTTGTCTGAGGAATACCGATTGTATCACAAATTACATGAATGATGTGTGGAAAGGAAAAATATACTACTCTGGACTGGTGGATGGCACTGGCTATTTGTTGAAGGATCATGGTAGGCAGACAAAGTTTGACTCCAGTGGCAACACAATACATAATCATGACCATAAACCTGGTAAGATCAGCGCGATGGGTCCATGAGGATAAGTATTTGAGCAAAATATCCTATGCAAAACTTGGTATCGAGGGTGCATATATTTTGCCTTTAAAGCATTCCCTTGGTGCCATGAGATTTCTTTATCCTGACATAGGAATTTGGTAATTGTAGACTGAGTGATAGGATTTTCAAGATCGAGATCAAACAATCCAACTAGAGACAAGGTTAGGCTAAGAATGCTAGCAATAGATTCTGCAATAATCTCAACACTATCATCTCCGACTGTGACAGTAATGGATGGTGGTTCTAGTATTGGAGAATGACAGTATGCAAAGAATCAGTAGTCCGTTCATTATGACATGGACCCCCCAAAATCAAGAAGAGGCAGTCAATCGATTGCCTCTAACAGAGCTTCTACATTATAGGGTTTTATGCATTCCCTGTCGATCCTACGCTCATACACCAAGCGCCTCCCTGAGTAAGTTTCAAGTATATGAGGAGGACCCACAACAGTATATGGCGGTGCTGGTGCTTCAGTCGGAGCTTCTCTACGAGTCGACTACCGAGTAGAAGAACTCTGTGGGCGTGCAGGGGATCATTGAGACTGACCCCTTCCTCTTTCCTTTGAAGCCACGAATTTCTTTTTAATGGGCCGGGATGACTCACCAACGGTAGGAGACTTTCCTTTCTCCTTAATCATTTGAACAACATAGAGGAAAATGTAAAAGAGGAGAAGAATCTGAGGCCTTGAGAATCAACCAGAAATTTCCAACAAGAAAGGCCCTAACACAACGAAGTATACTTTGAGGAATCAAGAGTATGTGTCAGAGATTACCTAATTTAAGACACCTTAGTTGGCATACAGTTGACTAACGATGAGAGCCACGAAGAAAAATCCCAGAAAAATCGAGCAGGGAAGCAAAAATGAATTTTTCCCGCTCATCGGCTATTTATCGAGTGGTGGACTTCAATATCATCGACACTTATTTCGATGATATCGATATACCCCATTCGATGGTATCAAATATGTCCTCGATAACATTCTTGAGCATGTGATGCTTCTAATTCCAAAGGGGCGTCGATGATATCGATAGTTATTTGTTTTAATCAAGGATCCATACGATTCATCGACAGTCATATCAAAGATGTATATCTTTCATTTCAGCATTTCGACAAAATATGTATAACTCAGTATATTATCATATCAGACAGTATACACAATAAAATTTGTACAAATACTATACCATCCAAAATTATAAACATTAATAATGTTTATGCCTAAAAAAATGAGGTAGAGAGACCTCAGATATATCATGAAAATTATCAAAATTGCATCAATTCATCAAACATTCAGATCCAGATGCATGACCTAGACATGTTTTCCACGCTCAATTGTTACTAAGCATGTGGATCAACCTTTTCATTGCTATTAATGCCATAATAGCGGTCACTAGTGCGAAACCCTCCATAATTGATTTTCCTGATAGATCCGGAATCTTGCATTTTTGTTTGTCAAAGGTAACCACATGTCTATTGTCACATATTTAAGAGATGCTTAATAGATTATGAGTCAGTCCTTTTATGCAAAAATCACTCTCATTTTTTAGCATTTTCATTCATTTGATAGTTCCCTGTCCTATTACCTTAGTAGTGCTTCCATCTCCATAGGTGACTATCCCATTATCAAGATTTGAATAATTTGTGAGGAGAGTTTTGTCACCCGTGACATGTCTAGAGCATCCACTATCTAGGTACCACTTAGCATCATTGCCTGTTATATGATTGAAGTGAGTAACAAGGCAAATTTTCTTCTCTTTCACTACCCATTTTGTAACAGGATTTCTTATTGTGGTAGTTCCTGTTTCATTAATCAAGTTGGGTAACTTAACCATGTTTCCTTGTTTCACAAATTCATTTGTTTTCTAGTTTAATTCAGCCACTTGATTTAATAACTCCTTCATTCTTTCAGTCATTCTAGGTGGTGATGGATGTATATTATTTCTATCCATATTCCTAGGTGGACTCCTAACATTTTGTATTGTTTTTTTGGTAGGTCTGTATTTACTGGCATGCTTTTGACCAGAATTGAGTTGGGTCCTCCTAGGAGATATGTATTCAAATTTATAATGACCAGAATCTCCACATGAATGACAAACAGGAGTAGTTTTTGTTTTACTTCCTGATGCGGCAAATTTTTTAGACATTGGTGCTGCATTTCCAGATTTTGTTTTTGTTTTGAACTTGTCATACCCTAAACCACTCTTGTCTTCCCATCCTTAAGAATTTTTCTAATTTTTCACTACTTTGGGAAAATTTATAATTCAGTTCAACAGATTTTCTAGATTTTTCTATATCAAATATGAGTGTGTGATTTTCATTCTGGAGATGCATGTTTTTATCTTTTAATAGTTCAATATGTTTGTTCAGTTTTTCAGATTCAGAATTGAGAAAAGTATCGATTCTTTCGAGCCTATCATTTTCTGAGTGGTATTGTTGTAGATCATTAATCAAGTGTGTATTGATTTCCAATGTTTTATCTAGATCTTTTTGCGACAATTTATTTTTTTTTTCATTTGTCTCAAGTCTTTTAAGGATATTGATGCTATAGATATAGAGCTGATTATAGGCATCCTGCAGTTTATCCTTTTCTTCTTCTTTTTCTATTTCCTCATCATCAGATGGAAGTGATTCAGTGGCTTGAGGTTCTTCGATGTTCTCAGTTTCAATGAGAATGTTAGAGACAGTAGAGACCATAATAATTTTCAGGGATTTTCGGTCTCCATCACTCTCTGAGTCACTACATTATGAATTTGACTCTTTGGTATTATCCCATGTGGTTGTCATTGCCTTTCCTTTAGTTTTCCTATTTGGGCATTCAGTGGACATGTGTCCAAACTTTCGACAGGTATAGCATTGTGGTTCCTTGATCTTTTTACCAGACTTACCTGAAAAATGTTTGTTGTCTAGCTCTCTTCCTTTAAATGGTCGACCATGATTTTTATGAAAGAACTTTTTGAACCGTTGAGCCAATAAAGCCATTTCCTCATCTTCATTCTCCCTTTCACTTTCATCTTCCTCATTTGTAGTGTGCTTTAAAGTTTTGATGATAGTATTTTTGGCTTTAGGAGTTTGTTTGAAATGTAGTTCAAATGTTTGTAGGGAACCTACGAGTTCTTCTACTTTCATTTCATCCATGTTTCTACATTCTTCAATGGTAGTAACTTTTGAATTAAATCGTTTTGGTAATGATCTCAAAATTTTCCTACATATTTTTGGACCGAAACTTTTTCACCTAATCCACCCATGGAGTTACAAATGATGTTCAGTTTTGTGAAGAACTCCATAAAAGTCTCATGCTCTTCCATTCTGAGACTTTCAAATTGTGATGTTAGGAGCTGTAATTTGGATCTTTTTATGTGTTGGTTCCCTCATGGGTTGTTTCCAACAAATCCCATGCTTCTTTGGCTATTCCACATATACTGATATGATTGAAGACTTCTTGGGACATAGCACAGTAGATAGCATTCATTGCTTTAGCTTCTGACGTTTGTTTTTCTTTATCGAATGTTATCCACATTTCTTTGGATTTCGGTTTGGTGATAGTTGTGCCATTTTCAAGTACTATTTGTTTGGTTGGTGGCACATATCCCTTTTCAACAATATCTTAAACATCATGATCCGAAGATCTCAGAAAGTAATGCATTCTAGCCTTCCATTATGCATAATTTGATCCATTAAATACTGGAGGTCTAGTGACCGATGAGCCCTCTCCTTTGGCCATATTACCAACTTCAGTCAAGATCACTCTCTAGGCGGTGAAGCCCTTAAGAAAAACCCGCTCTGATACCAATTGAAATTGCGGTAATGACGCTTTAGTTGAAGTGGTAATATGCCAATATGTCCTAGAGGGGGTGAATAGGACTTTTTAATATTTTATGGTAATTTAAAATCCTTTCAATCCTATCCCGAGAAAATATGCATGCATTAGGATTTCTTCAAAGTAACTCTAATGGCTTCCAAGCCAAATAGAGGATCCAGTTATAAAAACATTTGAAAGATGAACAAGATGCAAATCATAGTTTATGATGGATGTGACTGTGTGTGAGGTGTGATCTTAAATAATCAAATATGAAAACATTTAGGGAAATCACACAAGTAATGAACGAAAATAACAATCTCAAACACAGTTGTTTTTGTAGTGGTTTGACTACTTGTCTACTCCACTTCCGGCAAATGCACTCAACCCTTGAGTGTACCGGATCTCACTAACGGAAGTTTCACAACAGGTTCACCTCAAACCGGAGGTTTCAAATCAGTTTCACCTCAAACCAGTACAACCTACTCTAGGCTGACTCTAGTGTATCTACATGACACAAGTTTATGCCCCACACAGAGTACAACACACAGCACCCAACTTTTATGCCACATAGACCAAGGATCCACACACGGAACCTACCAGTTTATGCTTCATGAGTAAGGGTCAACACACTGCATCTAAGTTTTAGACCACATGGGTCAAGTACCTACACAAGGACCTAAGAGTTTTTGCCCTCCATAGAGCAAGGGTCAACACAAACCACCCCCACGTACACTCCCATTGGAGGCCTCCTATGAGGGCTTGAAAGGGGTGAGAAACACCTTAGACCCAATCCTAAAGAAGGAATGATCACAAGGGTCCTCTGGATTCTAATGAGTTATAGATAAGTAGATGAGCCCCATTCAGCACGTTCATGAAGATCTCCTCCTTTGACGACAAAGAATCTTCAGCTCCCATGAACCGCAACTTAGATGATGTACCAATGTAAGTTGATGGGTTGGGTCAAGGTTATGATGGAATCCTACTCTATTAAAATTTTTTCTATGAAGGAGACAGAGCGATTCCAATCATCTATGCATTCCAGGCATTGAAGCTTAATGATTTACCATTAAGGTGGCAGCTGAAGGATCTTGAATGCAGAAGTTCATTCCCCAATCCACTCTATTGAATGTCAATGATGAGGGTGGATTGGAGGATGAACTCCCATGAGAGAAAAAGGCTTAGGGTATATGATCTGGGTTTAAACACTCAAAAGCACTCTCTATTTTCTCTGTAAACAACCAAGGGCAAGCTCTCATTAAATAGGCAAAAGGTTCCAACGGATATAAAATGGTCATATTTTTTACAGAGTTCGATATCATCGAGCAAGGTTGATATCATCGAGCGTATACTCTCAATAGAATCGACTAGTCGCTCAATGATATCAAATCAACTGTCACACACTTTTGAAACTTTTTGCCAACTGGTCAACGAGATTGAACGTACAACGATGTCATCAATACTGGGTTCGATTCCTCCACATGTGAAAATGTGAGAGCACTTGCCTTTGAACCTTAACATGTATAAGATATGATCGAGCATCCCTCGATATCATCGAAATTTGAATGTCGATGATATCGATGGCAGTGTCGATTCATCGATAATTCCAAGGAATTTTCCTATAAGCTTGTTGGACAGTTTATGTCATATTTCTATGACATCGACATAGCCTCGATATGATAGATATTTGAATATCGATTTTATCGAGTGATCCTCGATCCAAGAAAAATAACCTGAAAACTTGTTGGATGGATCTGTGTCCCAATCTGATATCATCGAAGGTCAATCGATATCATCGAGATTTGAAATCCGAGGATATCGAGGAGCCCTTCGATATATCGAGCATCACATGTTTTACCTTAGTAATATTTTGGACACAACAGACCAGATGTCGATTATATCGAGTCGACTTGACGAACTCAAGATTCAAAATTTGATGATATCGAACAGTCTATCGATTCATCGATAATTCAGTCCAGAGATCTTTGTGGTTGTTGGACATCTTAAGTCCTCATTTCGATAATATCGAGTGAGTTTCGAAGTCATCAATAACAGAGTTAGATTTCATTGAGCCATGTATCAATAAATCGATAAAGGTAGAAAACTTAAAGATTTTCCTGTTTTTGTAAAATAGTTTTCTTACCAAAAACCCTAGGATGTTCTTTTCAATTTTAAGGGTCTTATATACCTGGTGTTTTGGGACATGGGATGTGAGGCTAAGGTTTACCTTTGGCGAGTTTGGGCACACATCCAGCTGAGGCAGATGCTTAAACGATCTTCTTATGAGGCTCCTTTGTCTTGCTGACTCAACGCTCATGCTAATTGACAAACCAAGGCATTTTCATCTTCTAAGTCAAAACTTTGTAATGGGGAGTGTAGACAAAACATTATTTGTTAAGAAACATAATGATCATATACTAATAGTACCAATCTATGTTGATGACATAATCTATGGATCTACCTGTGCTAACATGATTGTTGAGTTTGCAGATCTTATGAAATCTAAATTTGAAATGAGCATGGTTGGAGAACTAAACTATTTCATAGGGTTGCAAGTCAAACAGTTCCCTGATGGTTTCTTTATCTCTCAAACCAAATATGCTTTGAACTTAGTTAAAAAGTTTGAATTTAAGAGTGGGAAAAATTTTGATACTCCAATAAGTACTACTCTAAAACTCTCTAAGGATTCAACAGGTAAGAGTGTAGATCCTAAGTTATATCACAGTATGATAGATAGTTTACTTTATTTAACTGCGAGCCGACCTGATATTGTTTTTAGCGTAGAAATTTGTGCTAGATATTAATCTGACCCTAAAGAGTCCCATTGATTGCTGTTAAGAATATTTTGCGATATGTCACTAGTTCAGCTAATCTTGGTCTCTGGTATCCGTATCATAATAGTGTGTAATTAGCTGGTTACACAGATGCTGATTGGGCTAGTAACATTGATGATCATAAATCGACCAACGGTGGTTGTTTCTATGTCAGGAACTGTTTGGTTTCTTGGTTAAGTAAGAAACAAAGTTCTGTATTGCTCTCCACAGTTGAGGCTGAATATATTGCTGCTGGTAATGCTTGCACCGAACTTGTGTGGATGAAGAGAATGCTAAGTGATTACGGAATTGAGCAAGAATCCATAGTTTTATATTGTGACAATTCATGAGCAATTAATATTTCTAAAAATCCAATTCAGCATTCACAAACCAAGCATATTGACATTAGATATCATTATATTCGTGAACTGGTGAAAGACAAGATAATTTCATTAGAATATATTCAAACCGGGATTCAACTTGCAGACATATTCACAAAATCGCTCGACAAAAATAGGTTTGCAAATTTGAAATTTGATCTTGGTATGTACAATATGAACTGATGATTTGTGCCTATTTGTATCATAGTGTATATATTCATTATTTTAAAAAAATTTAAAATTCAAATAGATGCAAAATTACAAATTTTCAGTGGTGAAAGACCAGTCGAGTATGTACATGACCAGTCGTGGAAGTCGAGTTTTGCCTTTTATTTGGGGAAAAATACTTTTTTCATCACTTGGTTCTTCTTCTCCAACAAGTCCTACCACGACCGGTCGAACCCATCTTCGATTCCTCTTCGGTTAGTGCTTCATTTTCAATTTCCTTGTAGATTTGAGTTCTTTGATCTTCCATTTCCTTGATTTTGTTGTTTATTTTAAGCTTTATGGTAGTTTGTTGGGTTTTCTGGCTAAAAATTTGATTTTATTGAAACCCTTCTTTCCTCTCTTGCATTCCTTGTATTCCTTATTTTTCTTGTTGCAATGTAGAGTAGAAATAAGAAGAAAGGATCTCGTGGTTCCTCTTCCTCTCATTCCGCTCCTATCACAGTGTGTCATCTTCGGTCACCCGAAGAAAATCCCGAGTATGTGTGGGATATTCGCTTACGCAACATGATAGTTGAAAGGACAGTTAACACTGATCATTTAGCACCTTTTTGTATTCTTCTACTCCTTCAATCTGTAGATGGGATAACATTTTACGTTGGAACGGTCCGACATACTGTTCCATTGCACAGGCCATGTATGATTGCATAACTGACTTCTCTTCTAACAACTTATGTTTACAATTACTACTAGAGAAGGTCCAATTGATGTGGACCATCACCTAATTTCTGGATTAATGGACCTTCCAGTTAATGATGATGGTATTCCCATTAATACTCTTGTAGCAAAACCATTTGAATCTGAGAAAAGATTGCTCAGTAGAGTTCTATGCAACATGAATGCGGAATGGAGTTATAGGAATGCGCTCGCTTCCAAGTTTATGTTACCCAGATATAGGGTTCTTCATTGGATTTTTATTTCTAATGTCTATCATAGATCTGGTAACAAAACTGAGCTCACTACTTTCATGGTCCGCATTTTACACTATTGTTACTAGTGTCTCTGTGCATCTTCCTTTACTTATCTGTTATATCATGATTCAATTCCATCTCCATCCAGGTCATAGTGATATACCATTTGCCTATCTTATGACTGTCTTAGCCACCCATAGCCTTGTGGCTATGCCTGTTGGAGAAGCTCCCATTCACCATCTTACCTTCAACAACTCGAACATTAATAATATGAATTTGAGGTTGGTTTCAGGCCAAGTTGATGTGGGTGTTGGTGGAGCAGCTGAAGCAAATGAAGAGGAGGATGTTTTGCCTCCAGATGACATCAATATGAATGATATTTTTAATGAGATTGAAATAGACTCTGCAGCTAATCATGATTTTCAACCGTCTAATTTTGATGAATGTTTGCGTTCCCTTGAGAAAAAGGTAGAGGGTATGCATGTGTCCTAAGAAACTCAATTTAAATACATGCACAAATATCTGAGTCAAATTAACAAGGGACTACATCAAATCGATCCTTCCATACCTGCTCCTTCCTCTGTTTCAGATTAGTGTTGAATTCCTGATCTGTAATAACTTTTATTCTTGGATTTCTCTTGACTCTATATGCTTGGGCATGTTTTCTTGTTATTATGGACATGCTTGAATGGTTATCTTGACAATATTTATGTTATCTTGGACTTCTTACTCTCATTACTCATTGCTCTTTTTTTCCATCATCATTTATAGGTTCTTTCCTTTGTCATATTGTGACAAAAAGGGGGGAGAATTTGTGTTAATATGCCTATTTCATAATGATATTGGATTCTATAGAGTGGATGTTAATAATGTGGAGAAGTGGTTAGTAGCAAATTTTTAATTTCTTCTCCTTTGGATTCTATGGAGTAATGTATTAAGGGGGGGGGGGAGTATTGGTTTGTTGCTTTTTGCTGACTAGTTTTTAACTGGTGCATGATTCTTGATTATGCATGTATGATGCATGATTCTTTACTGTGCGTATTATGTATAATATTATTTATTTGATTTTGTCACAAATTTGACAAAGGGGGAGATTGTAAATGCTATCTTATCTCGCTTCTAGGTTTGTCAAATTTTGTAGTGCCAAAACCTCTTGGAATCTGTATCTTGTGTAGCTGTTACTATAAGATCAACTTCATGTCATCATTGCCTACATTCAAGTACAAGATCAAGAAGTTCAAATACAAGTGCAAGAAGTTCAAATTCAAGTTCAAGGAGTTCAAGTACAAGATCAAGATACTCAAGAACAACATCAAGAAGTTCAAGTACTAGATCAAGTCTTCAAGCTTTAACTACATTAAGAAGTTCAAGTACTAGATCAAGTCTTCAAGCTTCAACTACATCAAGAGAATGATATGTGATGATTCCATCTCACAAATAAGGTTTGTTTGACCTTAGATTGACCTTAGGATAGGTCATACAATTTGTATTTATATCATAGGTCATTTGATAATTTTATAGGTCATATTTCGACTAGTCATAGTCATGGTTCAACTAGTCCAAGTACTGGCTCGACCAGTTTAAGAATTTTCTTGACCAGACCAGGGTTTGTTGTGAATTTTCAGATTTTTTGTTGGACACTCGACCAGTCCTGGAGACTGCTTGACCAGTCGAGTGAACAGTGTTCGACCAGACGAGCATGCTCTACTCAAAGTCCAACAACATTTCTGGGTCCCACTCGACCAGTCAAGCAGGCCACTCGACCAATCGAGCAAGTCACTCAACCAGTCAAGTAACGATCTTATCTTATTGTACCCAAAATTTTGAATTGGTGTTGGTCCTTTGACCAATCGAACCGACCACTGGCCAGTCGAGTGAGCAGTATTTTTTCCTATAAATTGAAGACGATTTTCAGAGTTTTTCAATTCACTCTAAGATATTCAAGTCACAACTCTGAGAAAACTTGTCCCCACATTCGAGAATCTAATTGGTTAGTATTTAAGATTCTTTTAATAGCTTTTTTACATTTGATTTTGTGATCTCTATTCAATTCTATTTCTTTTGAAAAGGGAATATTGATTTTACCCTTTTTAAGATCAAAATCAAATCAAGATAGCCCAAGTGAATCAAAAAATCATTTAGACTTAAGAGCCCATTCATATGTGAGTTTGGACATTGAACATCTACATCGAATTGGTTTTACCAGGCTTCATCAGAAGAAGAATCCTCAGATAAGTACATTTCAATTTTCTGTATTTGGTTTGTAAGATTGCTAGAAAATCTTTCATTTTTGATTTTGACTGAGATATCCAGAAAATCTCAGTGAGTGGGGTTTTTTTTATTGTGGTAGCCCTTTCAAAACACAATTGTGAAGGCTTTTGGTGAACCTTGGGAAACTTATTTCATAGTTAAAGTCAATATCCCGTGAGTGAGGTTATTGGGAGTGGAGTAGTTGTGTGGCTATTTTCTAACAGTTGGTGTACACACAAGCGAACCACTATAACTGTTAGAGTTGTGGTAGATGGTTGAATGTGCCTAAGTGTATGAATGTTGTAATTTATTTTCTGCACATGTGGTGAATGATTGTAATTTATTTTCTGCACATGTGGTGAATGATTGTAATTTATTTTCTGCACATGTGGTGAGTGTTGTAATAGCAGCAGATATTTATTTCAGTTTTATTCTTTATTCCTCTGTATTGATTTGGGACTTTGATACACTGACCATTTTAGAAATCAGGTTGTCTTATCATAAGCCTTTGGTTTTTTGTGTAAGGTTGTCCTTATAACAACATATGTATCAACCTCTCAATACTTGTGCATTTGAGGTTGCTATTCATTTATGCTATTTGGAATTGATAAGTGATATCTTTATTTATTTATTTCTTATTCTGCATTTAAATTTTTTAATTTGGCATACTCCTATTCACCCCCCCCCCCCCCTCCCCCAGGACTCTTAGTTCGGCCTTTTCAAGTAATAATTCTGATTGTAAAAACTCAGAGGATGATATGGCCTTATTAGTTAAAAAGTTTTATAAGATTTTTAAAAGTAAAAAAAGAGAGTTGATTTTCAAAAACCCTCTAAGAAGAAAAAGAATAAAACTAAAAACTGAAAATCTCTAAAAGACAGTCAGTGCTTCAACTACCATGAATATGGGCATCTGGCAAATAAGTGTCCTAAAAGGGATAAGCCAAAGATAAAAAGCATGTTAGCCACATGGGATGAATCATCCTGTTCTGAAGCCTCTTCTGAGTCAAATGATTCAGAACCCGAATCTACAAGTGAAGTCAAGGTCTTAATGAATTTAGCCAGAGTCACTTCCGTAGATAGTTGTGATACATCTAAAGATAAAAATTTGAGGAGTGACCCTGAAAATGAAGATGATCTTCCGGATGCCTACAATGCCTTATACAGGGAGAGTTATAAGTCTGCTATTAAGCTTGAACTTCAAAAAGAAAAATTCCTAAAATTAAAAGAGGATTTTGTTAGTGCTATGATTTCATATCCCTTTGGTTGTCAAATTTTGTAGTGTCAAAACCTATATGTCTTGTACTTCTTGTGTTTCTTATTTGTGACTACACACTGCTTCAAGACGACTACACACTGCTTCAAGACAAGATCATGAATGAAGAACATTTTCAAGACAAGATCATAAATGAAGAATGTTTGCAAGATATGTCATGGATGAAATCTACAAGAATAGAAGACTTCAAGTTTGCTTGTAACAAGTTCAATATTAGAAGACTTCATCAAGACAAGTCAAGAATGTACCAAGCTCTAGAATGTCGTTAACTCGATTCAAGCTTCTACTTCAAGATCATCTGAGAATACAGACCTTCAAGACTTCAATGTTCATCTCACTTCAAGATTTGTTTGACCTTAGATTGACCTTAGGTTGGTTTGTATGATAGGTCATTCTGGATACATAATCCGAATATTTTAATATGCTTGGTGTGACTATTCTAAAACCAGTCCTAGAAATCTTAAGACCAGTCCTAGGTTTGCTTCAACCAGTCTTAGGTTTCTCAGGACCAGTCCTAGGTTGTTATAGATTTTTGAATTTTCCTGGTTGTCCTTCGACCAGTCCTGGACTTGCTTCGACCAGTCCTGGGAAGTCCTACGACTCATCCTTCGACCGGTCGTAGTCCTACGACTCGAACTCCAGCGACCTATCTCGAGTCCCACGACCAGTCGTAGGTGACACAGGACCATTCGTAGGTGGTCCACGACTTGTCATAGGTTACCTAAGACCAGTCGTGAGTACAGCTAATCTAATCCCGCGAAAATCTTTTGAAATCTTTGATGCTACGACCGGTCCTAGGGATCCTAAGACCAGTCGAAGATGGGATTTTTTAGGCTATAAATAATGCACGAATTTCAGAGTTTATTCACTCCATTCCATTCCATTCAAGCGATTTAAGGTTATACTCTGAGATAAGTTGTGATTATTTTTTTAAGCTATTGTGCATATTTAATATTCCTTTTGATAGCATTATTCTATTGTGATTTTGATCCACATTCCAATCTCATTTAGAAAAGAGGAACTTGTGATATTCCTTCTTCTGGGATCAAAATCAAATAGACCTTGCTCTTCTTGATTTAATCTAAAATCAATTAGACATAGAACCATTCTTTAAGTGAGTATTGGACATTGAACGACGTATCATACATCTACTCCTATTGGTTCTACTAGGCTACTTCAAAAGGAGATCCAGGTATTTTACTTTGTAATTTACTTTCTCTGGTTTTGTTTAAGATTTGCCAGAAAAATCTCATTGTATTGGTTATCTGAGGAGAGCCAGAAAACTCAGATTGTGGGGGTTTTTGGATTGTGTAAGCCCGAGATAAAAAGACACAATTGTGAAAGTTTTGGGTGAACCTGTGAAAACCTATTTTTGAGAGTGCATGCTAATATCCCCTGTGTGAGGATATTAGGAGTGGAGTAGCATTTTGTGTGGTTGTTGGCTAACAGTTGGTGAACACACAGGCGAACCACTATATATCGTTGTGTTATGGATGTGCTTGATTTCCTCCTTCATTATTGTGGATTGCATTTGTGGATGAATGTTGTAATTTTCATTACAAGCAAGTGTGGTTGAATGGTGTAATAACTTAGGATTTATTTCTGTAAGTTATTCTTGATATCATTTGTGATTGCTAGATTGTTCTAGAAATAAGGTTGTCCTACCATAAGCCATTGGTTTTAGGTGTAAGGTTGTCCTTAGAACTGATTTAGTATCATTCTCATATTTCATGTGCTTTAAGATTGTTATTATTTCAACATTGTTATTTATATCTTTTATTATTCCATTGTTTTAAATTTTATTTGGCATTGCCTATTCACCCCCCTCTAGGGCATATAGCTAGGCCCTTTTCAGATTTTGAAAACATAGTTTTAGAAAAAGTCGTATATTTCTGATTGTTTTGAAAAAGCTAAATATGACTTGAATTTCAAAACATCTGAACTTGAAAAACTAATATCAGAAAATGAGAAACTAAAACTTGAAGTTTCTTCCCTCTTGTGTTTAAAGGATACTTAGAGGTATGCCTAGGGAGACCCTAAACTTGAAAAGTTACTAACCACATCAAGCAAATGTGGAGATAGATCGGGTCTGGGCTATGATAAAAACATGCCTCTGAAAAATAAGAGCGTATCTCCTAGGTTTGTTAAAGGAGAATCCTCTAACTCAAAAGGAAAGAGCTTGAATCAAAACAACTTTAAAAATCCTAAAACTTTTCAAGCTCTCAAAGTTAATGCCAACCATATCAGCCTTAGAAATCAAAATTATAACTCATTAGCTGAGAAGATTGTGGACTTACTCAAGGAGCTTCTGAAATCTAACTCGAATGTGAGAGTTAATAATAATTATAAGCGAAAGAAAACCGACAGTGCTCCAAAACCCAAAATGATAATGAAATGGGTCCCTAAGGTTACATGTCTGGTATCCCACACTGCCTTCAAGGCTTTGAGTCAATCAAAGTGGTACCTAGATAATGGTTGCTCTAGACACATGACAAGTG
The DNA here is from genome assembly GCA_030180095.1 of Magnolia changhungtana. Taxonomy (NCBI): domain Eukaryota; kingdom Viridiplantae; phylum Streptophyta; class Magnoliopsida; order Magnoliales; family Magnoliaceae; genus Magnolia; species Magnolia changhungtana. Next base: position 139,903 of record JASAUF010000150.1, read on the forward strand.
ACAGAGATTTGTTCACCAACTATAAAGAATTGGGTCGAGATGGGCATCACTTATGCAACACATGGTTAAATGTTGTGCGAGTTAGCGCAATAAACATGAATGGATTATACCAAAATGTAATTCATAAGCTCAATTGTATAAAGGCAAGCGGAAGGCGAAATTTTATATTCGAAATATGTAAAGTATCAAAATTTTGTGAACTCCAGTATGAGTACTAGCGAGTACCAATATACAATTGTTTCTAAGTCAAAAATCAAAATACAACTCGTAGATAAGCCCGGTTCAGTCTTGTATAAAGGAGAACTTTTCAATCTTCCTCCTTTTAAAAATGTTTTATTCATAGAAGGTCTTAGGCACAATCTTTTAAGTATTTCTCAAATCTGCGATAATAAGAATAGTGTTAAATTCACTAATCAAGGATGCGAGATCTCAAATGAGAAAAGTTGTGTGATATTAAATAGTCGAAAACATTGGGAAACTAAGGTACCTCCCTTGTATCATTCCCAAACATGATCCATTCTAGGGTCGTCGATACGATATTATGGTTTAAGCGTAGTGAAGGTAAGTCGGCCGCGGAATTCGTAGCGGCTCAATTCTTGGCCTCGTCTAAATTATCTTGCTCAATTACATGTTCCAAACCAAGTTGTGAAAGACCGGTCGCCAATCACGGACACTTGAGTATACTCGAAAATAGTTAACGGCACATGTCTCAACTCGGCTCGCCGCCGTAAGTATCGACATGAATATATGTCCCAAACCTAGTGAAATTGCGCAATGGACTACGGGGAGCACATGGCCCCCGATCTAATAAGACCAGTGTCTACCACCAAATTGAAGAAAATGGAACGGGATCGTCCTTGGTAAGTTTGGTACCCAAATGTCAAATCGACCAAACATGGTGAACACATAATAAGGAGTAGTCAAGTTAAGAAAGTGAACTGACCAACTTCGCCACATCTAAACACCCGTTGTGGCGATATGAACTCCTCCACATGGAACTTGACTATTGGACCAAACTAAGGCATGAAGTTAAGCATGAAGTAAATCATGGAGGACAAGAAATGAAGTAAACATGAAGTAAGGTAATTTGTAAAGCATGTTGTAAAATGTTGGGTCATAGATATAACATCCACATCTCAAGTGTGTGGTTATAGTAACCACCGCAACACATCACTTATGTGAACATAAATAATGATGATTAAATGTTGTCTGTGTTAGACAATTAAACATGACGTGAGCAAATGCGTATTATATTCTTTCGCCAAGCGGTTATTTTATCCGTGCATACCATATTCATACGATAAATAATCATGACAATTACATTTCAAAATTTATACATATGCGGTATTCATACAATTTCAACATACATAGTGATCAACATAGTATTCCTTTCGCCAAACTGGTATTTTATTCATGTATTGTATAATCATATATTAAATAAATATGTCAAACATTATTCCAAAAGAATACGTATAATGTATTTCTAAAATACACAATTTCAACATATATTTATAGTGAATATGTATTTTTATCGCCAAATAGTATTTTATTCATATATTATATATCATATTAAATAAACATGTCAAACATTTAAAGAAACAAAATCATTTCCATATTTTGCAACGTTATGAACCGGAAAGCATCGAGTCAATTGCAAGCGAGATCATGAATATACATACACATATCTTATACATTTAATGTTGAAAAAGAATCAAAAGGGTATAAACATCTAAAAGGATGTTACACAACCCACATCGATCCTACCTTAAATCGGAAATACCGTTGATCGAGAAAAACACTTGGAATGGAGCGGTGTAGGTGTAACAATTAGGAGGAAGATCTCCCACAAATCCCAAACTATTCTCCCTCTTTTCTCTCTCTCTCTAGGGCGTATGGCTGTGAGAATCTGCATGTATGAGAACTCATCCTGGTCCTCATCGTAGCTCGATCTACGTGGGATTATTTTTGACTGGGTCGGCCTCTGAGTCGTCGGCTCATCTAAACTTGAGATCAGCACGTGGTGGTGGCACTTTCAGTTCAGCCGGTCATAACATAGGAGTGAGTAGCTAACTCGGTGGAACAATAAAGCATAGGTTAACATGAATGATATCACTATTCCCGGATATTTATTTTGGAATGGGAATAATGATCGGAAGCGATTTTGAGATGATTGTTAAAATCAAAGTTCCCCTAACGGACTCTTATTAATGCGATCTAGTATGAATACGTTTCATTCGAGATGGATTGGCCTTTAGGGTCAGCGTAATGCACCCTCCCTCGTGCGATCGACACTAATCATCTTAGTTACTTTGTTAAATTGCTAAGGAATTTAATGCTACGTGATCCTCGAGGTGCTACCACATCTTACAAATTGGCTAAAGTACAGTTCAACTTTTCAATCTTCCTCCTTTTAAAAATGTTTTATTCATGATGAGCATCTTTTAAGTATTTCTCAAATCTGCGATAATAAGAATAGTGTTAAATTCACTAATCAAGGATGCGAGATCTCAAATGAGAAAAGTTGTGTGATATTAAATAGTCGAAGAACATCTGAGAATTGATATATTGTAAGTAATTCTAGCTCGTCTAAATTATCTTGTTACATGTTCCAAACCAATGAGACCGAGTTAAGGCACAAACGCCATGGATATGTAAACTAGTGAAATTTATATAGATTGAGCAAGGCCGATCTAATAAGAGGTCTACCTAAATTGAAGAAAATGGATAAATTTTGTGACAAATGTCAAATCGAGAAACCTCCCTTGTATCATTCCCAAACATGATCCATTCTATTATACCAAAAATAGGTCAATTGTATAAAGGCAAGCGGAAGATCAACTGTATATATATGTATGTAAAAGAAACATTAAATCATTTCATTCTCCCAGTATGAACCCATACGAGTCACCACATAATCTATTTAATGTTCAAAAAAGTCAATATAAGGATTACATCTGACAAATTTAATCGCTCATCTAAACTTGAGGCCAGTGCGGTTGGTGTGCGCAACACCATCCGCCCAACAGGAGTGAGTAGGCATCGATTGAAGACGATGGTGTATTTTCTAGGTCACTAATGTTCAAAAGGTGCCAAATTAGTTGCCCGGGCCTAGTTGAGCTGCCGCAATTATGTCCTCATCGTACCAGCTCGCCTCCCGAGGTTACACCACTCCCCATCACCTCTTTAACGATTCAAGAAATCAAACTCTTATTAATGCAAGTAGAAATATGGCACTCCTCTAGTCGTGACACCATCTTACAATTTCATATCCCTCTGCTCACATCTTCCCGGGCACATACATGTGATGAGCACGAGTTTTTATTAGTCCATTTCAAAACTCTAAGGCTCACAAACATGATCCATTCTAGGTCGTCGATCCTAATTAATTTCGAGTATGTATATTTTCGAGGTCACTACAAAACATTACGCACAAAGGTTACACCACTCCCCATCACCTCTTTAACGATTCATCACTATACGAGAAATATACAAAGGTCACTACAAAAATTTTACACCGCTCCCCCATCACCTTATAAATGTAGGCCGACAGCACGAATATAGTGTCCCATACCACCATAATCGGCTCACGAGTCTGGTTGCTCACTGGTCACTACGTGGAGGCACGGGGCCCGAGCATAGGCCGACAGCTCGACCACGGTGTCGCATACCACCATGCTCAGCTCATGAGTCTTAGCGGATCGAGGTACCATGGTTAACGGGATTCCACTAGTAAGTTTGGTACCCTAGGTTTAAGCAGTAGCGACCAAACATGGTGAACATACATTAGACACATCAGGTTACATGACGAGCCTGACTAGCTCGAGCGCACAATCAATTAGACGATATGAAGTACATAAATACTTCGCGTGGCCTAACCACTGTCACCAACTGACGTACGACTCGGGTTCGTCAAACACATCTTACGTAGCGACATGAAACTCAACCACGATCTCAAGTCTAGTACCGACTGTCTGGACTATAGACATAGTCCCAAACTCAATCAAACCTTATTCGTAGCATGTGGAGTAAAGCATGATAAATAAAGTAATTCAAGCATGTTAGTAAGCATGTCATAAAGCATGTTATAAAGCATATTATAAAGCATGTTATAAAGCACTAATAAATAGGAATACAAACACATATATTGCAAAAGTAAGCGGTTTAAGTAAACAACCTCATGGAGGAAATCATACATGTCTCTAAGGTAGTTGAGAATCCCATCTCAACACCCTCCTAAGGGATCAACATCCAAACACTTACACAAGCATTTTCACAAACACTTAACATACACTATTTCAACATACTTAGTGTATGTTAGCAAACATGTATTAGGGCGAGTCCTTTCACCAAGCAAGTATTTTACGCATATATAATATATTTATACAACAAATAATCATGGCAAACACATCTCTAAAATATATATGTATACGGTACTTTCTACAATACAGTATTTCTACATACATAGTGTATATTAGTAAAACATGTATTTGGGCGAATCCTTTCACCAAATAAGTATTTTATCCATATATCATATATTCATATAACAAATAATCATGTCAAACACATTTTCAAAATTTATACATATACGGTATTTTCTACGAATACCTAGAATATGTAAAATTCCATAATCTACATCTTTAATCGAAACAGAAAACAGAAAGCACTTTATACATGTGTAATTGCATGCAGATCATGAATCTATCATTATCTGACATTGAAAGTGTTGAAAATCGTAACCTATACACCTAAAGTCCTTACCTTATACCGTGGAATCGCAACGGATAAGCTAGGTTTTCCAAGCTTCCGTATTTGGTAGTTTGATAGCCTAAAGAATGAGATAGGTTAGCTATTTCATAACCTACAACCAACACACCCCAAAACAGATTTAGGGTTAGGGTTTCTTACCTAGAAATGTCACTGAAATTGCCGGGAAAGCGATAAGAATAAGGTGGTTAAGCACCTAAGGCAGCAGGAAGGAAAGGCAGGAAGGATCTCCCACAACTCTCCCACTTTCTCTCTCTTTTCTCTCTTCTCTCTCTAGGGTTTCTCTCAAATTCGTATGGCTGTGAGAGAGAGGGTTTTAAGGTCCTTATATAACCTAAAAAGTCTCCAAAATAGACTTAAGGTCAAGGTATACTTGGGTTATAACCAAAGCGGACCTGTTTCAGCTCAACGGAGGACTTCTGGCGGGCCTCCTTGAGCCAAAGGTCAGACTTAAGCTCATTAACCTCGGATCCATGTAAAGTTAAGTTTTCGTTTCAGTCGGATTCCCAAATCACGTGTGGCAGACCAGTTTCAATTCAACGGTCAGCGGGTCTCGATCCGAAATTGCAAGTACATGTAAATGTTTATGAAATTTTTCCTGATCCGAGGGTGTATTTGGGTCAGATTCTGACGGTCTGGTTGCTTACAAATTAACCGCAAGTATCAAGTCTCAGATCACTATTCCATATATTTATTTTGTAAAGGAAACATGTGTTTTCACACTCCTTCGCTCCGGACTCAAGCGAACAGCCGTAAGACACTATCTGGGTCTGATTTTTGAGATGGTTGTCAAGCCCAGCGAGGCGGTCCTAAGTCCTTAACCTCGTATTATTCGGACTCCCGATGTGCGGTCCAGACCTGATACGGAGTTTCAATGTGTTCCCGAGAGCAGTCGGGTAATGAGTTTGATCCTAGATTTTAGGGTAACCTAGCGTCAATGATTCTACAAGTTTTGGGTCTTGTAGATCGTATTTAAAGTGATTCAAATGGATTTCATGGCTAATCTAGTTTAGCACTTAGTTAACTTTGTCAAATTTCTAAAGGATTTAATCCTAAGTGATTTCTGGTCGAGGTGGTACTCAAACCATTGTACGGAAATTTACGAGTCATTACATAATTGTGGATGATTTTACCAGATTTACATGGGTAGCATTCATGAGAGAAAAGTATGAAACTCTCAATGAAGTGAAAAGGATACTTAAGCGTATCCAAACTGAAAAAGAAACTAATATTTCTAAGATTTGAAGTGACCATGGATCAAAGTTTGAAAATAGCAATTTTGAGATGTTCTGTAGTGATCATGGATTATCGCATGAGTTTTCTGCACCTAAGACACCTCAACAAAATGGAGTTGTTGAAAGGAAAAACCGTGTGCTTCAAGAAATGGCTAATGTTATGTTGAATAGCATGAAGTTACCTAAAAATCTATAGGCTGAAGCTGTTAACACTGCATGCTATATAATAAACCGAGTTTATATCAAAAAATCAAAAGATAAAACAACTTATGAACTGTGGTTTAACAAGAAGCCCATGGTCAAATACTTTCGAGTTTTTAGAAGTAAGTGTCATATTTTGCATGAATGCAAAAATTTAGAGAAGTTCAACACTAAAAGTGACAAAGGGATCTTCCTAGGGTATGCTCTAAATAGTTGAGCATATCGAGTTCTCAACAAGAGAACCGGTGTCATTCAAGAGTCCATAAATGTGGTTATTGATGATCACCTAAATACACCAACTACCAGTTTAGAAGATGATGAAGTCAATATAATAGAAAAACCTAACTCCTCATCTTGTCAAATCAACACTGAACTTCGATCAGTTAAAGACCATCTATCACGCCCCAAACCCGGAGATCGGACTCATAGGAATCACGATCGCCGAATCCGGTGCTGACAGCCTCCATAGTACCCCATTCTCAGCTTCCAGCATTATACGCCAAATTTCAATCCTTGGATCCTATAAGAAGGATTTTCCAACGTACATTTTTTTCTCGTAAGAAGCATAACAACAAGTTTACCCAAATTACAAAGGCAACATCATCTTCATATATCCACTAATAGAATCATTTGAATACAATGTTGAAAAGGAAATACATATATAGAAAATCAAAGCTCCAAAGGTCAGCTACATGCTCCAAGCTCCACGCTACTGCAACCTAACATCACCTACACACATCTATTGTGCATAAGCATATAGAAAGCTTAGAGGGTGGTGTAAGTGTGTACACAAGATAAGTGTCAAGTATTCAATACAATGCCTTAAATCATACAATATCAAAATAAGCAGAAATACTGACAAGATCATGAATCATACAATATCAGAGTAATCGAAAATATACTAGTAAGTCTATAAATCATATAATATCAGAGTACGCAATACAAATTAGCTACGCAAATGAGGAGTCATAAAGAGCCAAATATCGGATACCGAGGATGCAATGCAATATACAATTCCTGATGTGTTCACGAATACTATCAACCATATCTAGACCATATAAATGTAGAAACACAGTAACCCAAAATGTCATATGTCGGGGATGTAATAAAGTATGGGGTGTGAATGGAATGACCATGCTGGAGTGTGAAGTCGGGATGTAGTACGTAGTATCGCAGGCTAAGGGGTCTACCACAAGGACTTCTATCCAAACCAATCCCATACATAAATTTGGATAGTCAGACTCAATGAGGTAAACTCCTGATCTCAGGTTAGTCGCGCGCCCAACCGAAATCCTGATCATGCGAAGGTATACATAACAAATAGTTGCACACCACCAGCCCGAGTGGATACTGAATGAATGAATGAATGAATATGCAATTCCTGCTCAATAAGTCCACATATCAGTACGGTTCCTCTCTGGGATCATCACTGGGGTCTATTACACTCTACATCAGCTTGCCGCCCCTATCCGAGTGCACAACTGGGTAAGTGAAAGAGACTTCACTATTCGTCTGCCAATATTGGGTCTGGCTCGTCAATAGTGGACTTATTCCTCAAGCTGGTCAAACTCAACCTAGATATTGCCCCCTCACTCAGGCAGGTAAGGTCACACCCCTTTCCAACCGACCACGACATAGTGGGAGACGCGGCCTACTGGTATATGGCCCTCATGCACTCATATACATCCACTCGGTCTCGACATTGGGGCCACGGAGGTTTAGAGATTTTTACCCAGGGACATCTATGGCACCCGTAAGCTAGAACCAAATATTTTCGGTGTCTCATCTGGCCATCCACGATATGTCTGTGGAGGCCACAACCTTGATATTGATAGGGCGTACAATAGTCATATCACAAAATGCGTGATACATGAGTGATACAATCCAGTCATACATCAATCCTGCGCATATTGTGCGCTCATGTTAGATAACCTTTGCCTATCAGGGAGTCTCATATCAACCTGCCCAATGACATATGCAATGGTCAATCACATCTCATAACAAACATGCAAATGATGCATATGGGCATGTGTCATGGTGTTATGCTGTTACATACTCATAATTGGTATCGGATGATATACTCGTAATCGGTATTGATAACCGGAACCAATAATCGACCATGATAATATGGACATTTAACCAACATTTGTCCCCAAGGAATGGCCCACATAGAACCTAACATATAGTGGACCCATGACCTCACACAAAGGCCAAATATACAACACTATGAACCTCACTTAAGGGCTTAACATGTCACGATGGGCCTAACATACATCACAACAGGCTATATCGCCTTGCCCTCAAATACATCACAATAAGCCTCATCACATAGGCCTCATATACATCACATTGGGCCTTAAACACGAGCTGAATACACATCACAACGGGCCGCAAATACATCACATTGGGCCTCAAACACGGGCCGAATGTACATCACAATGGGCCTCAAATACGGGCCGCATATACATCACATTGGGCCTCGTCAATCGGCCTCGATATCCGGCCTCGCCAATCAGAATCGGCCTCGATAATCAGCCTCGACAATTGAAATCGGCCATGTCAATCGGAATCGGCACTCGGCTACCACAATCGGCCTAGACAATCTGGATCAGCAAATCGGCCACATAAATCAGAATCGACAATCGATCACGATAATCGACCTCGATCGCTGACCAGCAATCGGCCACGACAATCAGAATCGGCAAATTGGTTATATCAATCAGAATCAGCAATCGGTCATGATAACTGGCATCGATCGCTAATCGACAATCGGCCACAACAATCGGAATCGGCAATCGGTCAAGATAATCGGCCTCGATCGCCCACCGGCAATCGGGCACGACAACCGGAATCGATCGATAATCGAAATCGGCAAATCGGTCATGTTAATTAGAATCAGCAATCGGTCATGATAATTGGCCTCGATCGCTAATTGACAATCGGCCACGACAATTGAAATTGGCAATCTATCACGATAATTGGCCTCGATCACTAATCGGCAATTAGCCATGACAATTGGAATCGATCGATAATCAAAATAAAAAAATTGATCATGTTAATCGAAATCGGCAATCGGTCATGATAATCGGCCTCAATCGCTAATCGGCAGTCGGTCACGACAATCGGAATCGATCGATAATCAGAATCAGTAAATCAGTCGTGTCAATTGGAATCGACAATTGGTTATGATAATCGGCCTCGATCTCTAATCAGCAGTCGGCCACGAGAATCAAAATTGATCGATAATCGAAATCGGCAATCGATTATGATAATCAGCCTCGACAATCGGCATGGATGAGAATGGGCCTAACAAGGCCCAAGGGAAGGTCACAATGTGGACATTCAACCATCATTACCCATCAATATGGCCATTTAACCAACATTGCTCCCAAGGCGTGGCCCACATAGAGCCAAACGTACCGTGGGCCCATGGCCTCATATAAGGACCTCATATACAACATAGTGGACCACATACAATCCCAATAGGCCTCAAATACATCACAATGGGCCGCATGCATGGGCCAAAAATGCATTACAATGGGCCTCATCATATGGGTCACAACTACATCGCAATAGGCCTCACATTTGGGCCTCAAATATACATCAAGTGGGCCGCATCAATGGCCACACCAATGGGCCTAACATAAATCACAATGGGCCACACCAATGCATAATAGGTGGGCCCCGTACATGTAGTAAATGGGCCCCACCAGATGGTCGACGTGGATACATCAGGTGGGTCACACGTCCCACGGACAGTGTGGACTAAACATACATCGTGGTGGTCTCCTGTCCCTAGACGGCGTGGATGAAATCATATATCAAGGCAGACCACGCGTCCATCAAAATGGACAGACAATGTGAATACAACACATCATCAAGGTAGGACCACCGTCCTAGACAGATGGACGGAGCTGATAAAATACATAAATCATGGTGGGCCTCAAAAAGGTCTAAAAACAGGGTGGATGACATGGATACAACACCTACATCGGGGGGTCCCACTGTCCATATGTGGACAGCGTGGACAGCTGGCACACTACACATCAGGTCCCACCGTCCCATCGTCACCGGACGGAGTAGATACAACACGTACATCACGTGGGGCCCACGTCCCAGGTGGACGGTGCTGATACAGCACATCATCAAGGTAGGCACCACCCATCCAGAAACAAATGGATGGTGTGGCTCATAACACATACATTAAGGTGGTCGTCCCACCATGCATGGACGGTGAGTATACAAAATACGATCATAGTACGGCCGCTCATCTAATATCAAATCAATCGGTAGATCTCAGATTTTAACCGTACATCAAGGTGGCTACTTAAAGCTCCTGCCCGTCCCTGCAAATAGGATGGACGGTTTGGATGGAAATCATCCATCATGGTGAGGCCGCTAAATAAGGCACTGTCCAAATGGACAGTGTAGATGAAACACATACTACCGCGGTGGGTCCCACCGTTAATAGACGGTGTGGATGTAAACGCTAGGTTGTTGCTAGTATGAAGTAATCCAGACAATCCACTTCCGATCTAAGTGGGTCCCATGTGGGCCCATCATAATATAGTATTATAATATACATTATATTATATATAAAAAAATGTGATGCATCCAGCATCCAATGTCCAGAGAGGAACGGATGGCCTGGATGTTAAAATACATATATACAAGGTGGGCCCATTCCCATAGGTTCAGCACGTGTGGGGTGGGCCCCACACGACTGTAAATGCATGGACGACAAGGTTAACAGGTACATCACGGTGGCCCTGCACGGACGGTGTAGATGAAATCCATACAGCATGGTGGGCTCCACGTCCCAACAATTGGACGGTATGGATGTAAAATACTTACATCAAGGTGAGTCCCACTCCACACGTGTCACACATGTGGGGTGGCCCTCATCTCCAAATGGAAGGACAGTTTACATATAATACATACCTCACAGCGATTCCCACATGTGGGGCCATAGCTGCTAGGCAGCATGGATAAAACACTTACATCACGGTGGATCCCACCGTCCTTGCTGGACGGTGAGGATGCCACACGTGTGGTCAGGCTCCACCGTCCAGACCGTGGACAGTGGATGGCATGGATTGAAACATATACATCAACGTGGGGTCCACTGTACGGACGACTGGGTTGAGATGCTTGCATCACGTGTAGCTGCCACAGATAGACAGCTAGATATAAGACACGTACATCTGGGTAGGGCCCACCATCTGCTGGGGTCAGTACAGCAGCTATGCTGCTCGTGGGATGCACATTTGGATGGCTTAGATCTGACGTACATGTGGGACCCACGTGGCTTGCTGGCGTCTTTCCAGCAACCGTATGCTGCTGGATCTCCACCGTCAGATGGATGGTGGGCCCAAATACCCAAATCACGGTGGATGACATCCACATCCAAACGGATGGATGGCGTTAGTGAAACACATGCACCATGACCGGGTCCACATGGTTGTACGGCATGGATCAAGTGGACCACACCCATATCATCTTCACCATAAAAGAAAAAAGGAGGAGAGAGAGAGAGAGAGGACGGTGAAAATGGGAGGGACCCCGCCACTATGGACCCATCCTAGATACAAAATATACATCAAGATGGGTCCCACCACAAGTGGGCCCAAACATCATCAAAATCATACAAAAAATCACACACCTTTAAAACTAATCCTCCTTCTGCATAGGGTGATTTAGCTCCAAGGAGAAAGAATCAATGGTTGAGATCGATCATGGAGGGTGGGGATGGGAGATAGGAACTGGGCCACATCTAGCTTCTCCATGGAAGCTTAGACGATTGCTCCCATGGGAGTTGCTTGAAAATGAGAGAGAAATGAGAGAGAGAGAGAGAGGGGTGATGTGAGTGATCGAGTGATGGAGAGAGGGATGGTGAGGTGATGGGAAAGTTGACTTTTTGGGGTTGCTTTTGCACTTGGGAATGGGAAGAGTGATGGGTGTACTTTTGACAAGTGAGGTGATTTATGTGATGGATTCTCTTGGATTTTACAACGAGCGGCTTTTTTCTCGAACTGAACGCGGGCCCACATCTCCTGGTCTGGATATCGCATCAGCACGTGAGACACGGCATCGAAACCGCGGCGAAAGTGTGGTCACAAGGGTACAAGTCTCGGGTCGAGCCGACTTTGCAATATGGGACACGACTCAGGGCTGCACGCAAACGCCAATAACAGATCGTGGGTCACTGGAATTCGACCGGAAGGATCGCGGAAGCTTATGGAACAGTACGGGCTAGGATACAGGCCTCACACCATCCTACTGATCAAATTTTAGGTAACCTCTCACTGGTGTGCGTACTTTAAAATAATTAGAAAACACAAGTAATTATGTGTGTTTTACTTCCCAAATTGAGCCGACCAATGTAAAAGAGGCACTTACTGATGAAAACTGGATAGTTGCAATGCAAGATGAACTGAATCAATTCATTCAGAATGATGTATGGTATTTGGTTCCAAGACCATCTGATAAACATTTCATTGGAACCAAGTGGATCTTTAAAAATAAATTTGATGAGTTAGGGAACATAATAAGAAATAAGGCAAGACTAGTTGTACAAGGGTACACTCGGATAGAAGGAATCGATTATGATGAAACCTTTGCCCTAGTAGCTCGTCTTAAATCCATTAGATTATTCATATCCATTACATGTTTCAAAAAATTTAAAAATTTTCAAATGGATGACAAGTGTGCTTTCTTGAACGGTGATTTACATGAAGAGGTTTGTGTTGAACAACCTAAAGGTTTTGAAGATCCTAAACACTCTGATCATGTGTATCGCCTGAAAAAAGCACTTTATGGTTTGAAATAAACTCCCTGGGCAAGGTACGAGAAACTGACTAAGTTTAGTCATAACTTCGCTATGGGGAGTATTGATAAAGCTCTATTTGTTAAGAAAAATAATGAACATATACTTATAGTACAGTGTAACATCCCGAATTTTTGCCAACCTTGAATTAGACGTCCTTAGGCAATGAGTTGCTCCTAACACCTTATTAACCTATCAGAACTGAATCCCACAGTCTAAAATCGCTTCTGAACCCATTTCCTTCACAAATCCAACCCTTCACCATCTTGTTCTTTCAATTTTCCTAAGTACTTTCACCCTAGACACTATCTTAAACTAGTTAAGTATTATAACTTGGATCATTCTATATACAAACTACGAAGGACTAAGTACCACCTCAGACGGAAATCACTTAGGATTAAATCCTTTAGAAATGAGATAAAGTAACTAAGTGCTAAACTAGATTAGCTACGAAATCTGTTTGAATCGCTTAAAATACGATCTGCAAGACCCAAAACTTGTAGAATCATTGACGCTAGGTTACCCTAAAATCTAGGATCAAACTCATTACCTGACTACTCTCGGGAGCACGTTGAAACTCTGTATCTGATCTTGACCGCACATCGGGAGTCCGAACAATATGAGGTTAAGGACTTAGGACCGCCTCGCTGGGCTTGACAACCATCTCGGAAATCAAATCCAGCTGATGTCCCACGGCTGTTCGCTTGAGTCCGGAGCGAGAGAGTGTGAAAACACTTGTTTTCTTTAAAAATAAATATCTTGAATAATGTCCCGAGACTCGTAAACATGGATCGGTTTTAAGCAACCAGACCGTCAGAATCAGACCAAATTACACCCTCGGATCAGGAGAAATTTTATACACATTTATATGTACTCGGAATCTCCGATCGAGATCCGCTGACCGTTGAACTGAAACTAGTCCGCCACGCGTGATCTGGAATCCCAACCGAAACGAAAACTTAATACAACGTAAATCCAGCGTTAGTGAGCTTAAGTCTGACCTTTGGCTCAAGGAGGGCAGTCAGAAACCCTCTTTTGAGCTGAAACAATGCCGATTTGATTATAATGTAAGTATATTTTGAACATAAGTCTATTTCGGTAAATTTTTAGGCTATATAAGGACCTTAAACCCTCTCTCATGGCAGCCATACAAATTTGAGATTGAGAGGGAGAAAAGAGAGAGAAAGTGTGGGAGATGTGGAAGGAACTCCCTGCTGCTGTTCCCTGCCGCTATTCGGGCTCCACCGCCTGATTCTCATCGCTTTCCCGGCGATTCCGGCGTCGTTTCTAGGTAAGAAACCCTAACCCTAATCCGTTTTAGGGTTGTATAGGTAGTAGGTTATAAAATAGCTAACCTGTTTCGTTCTCTAGGTTGCCAAACTCCCGTATACGGAAGCTTAGCGAACCTATCGACTCCGTTACGATTCTACGACAAAAGGTGCGGACTTTAGGTGTATAGGTTATGGTTTTCAATGCTTTCAATGTTAGATAATGATAGATTCATGATCTGCATGCAATTGCACAAGTACAAAGTGCTTTCCGTTTTCTGTTTCGATTAAAGTTGTAGAATATGGGATTTTACATATTTTAGGTATTCGTAGAAAATACCATATACGTATTTTTTTTGAAAATATGTTTGACATGTTTATTTGTTGTATGGATATACGATATATGGATAAATACTTATTTGGCGAAAGGATTCGCCGAAATACATGTTTTACTAATATACACTATGTATGTAGAAATACTGTATTGTAAGGAGTGCCGTATACATGTATATTTTGGAAATGTGTTTGCCATGATTATTTGTCGTATGATTATATAATATATGGATAAATTACTTATTTGGCGAAAGGAATCGACGTAATACATGTTTGCTTGTATACACTATGTATGTTGAAAATGTGTATTCTAGAAAATACCGTGTATGTATAAATTTTGGAGATGTAATTGCCATGATTAATTGCTGTATGAATATGAGATACACGGATAAAATATTTGCATGGCGAAAGGATAGCCATAATACATATTTTTCTAACATAAGTCATGTATGTTGAAATAGTGTATCTTAAGTGTTTGTGTAAATGCATGTGAGAGTAAGTGCTTAGATGTTAGTGCCTTAGGTAGGTAGGTGTTGAGATGGGAGTCTCAACTACCTTAGAGCCATGTATATTTTCCTCCATGAGGTTGTTTACTTTAACCACTTATGAAATATATGTGTTTGTATTCCTAGTTTTATAGTACTTCATAACATGCTTATAACATGCTTTATAATATGCTTTATGATATGCTTGATAACATGCTCAACTGATTTTATGATTTTAATTATGTAATGCGAATGTTTAAATTCATAATTACGTTGTATGATCCGTCATGGGTGATGGGGGAGTGGAGCAACGAGTGCGTGCAACAGCCCTGGCAGCCCTAAACGGATAATACCAGACTTGATTGTATGATTTGAATCTTGATCCATTACTGCTTTATCTATTTGTAATTGAATGTGATTGGGGCTATTGTATGGTTCAGTCAGTCGGTAATGGAATCGAATTTGTGGCTGAGATTCATCCGCCACGTAGGATGTGTTTGACGAATCTGAATCGTGCGTTGCTTGTCGACAGTGGTTAGGCCACGCGAAGTGTTTATGCACTTCATGTCGTACAACTCAGCGGGCACTCGTGCTAGTCGAGCTTGCCAAGTAACCCGATCTGTCTAATGTTTGTTCACTATGTTTGGACGCAACTGCTTGAACCTAGGGTACCAAACTTACCAGTGAAATCCCTTTAACCATGGTACCTCGATCTGCTAAGACTCATGAGCCGGACATGGTGGTATGGGACACCGTGGTCGAGCTGTCGGCCTACGCTGGGGCCACGTGCCTCCCTGTAGTGACCAGTGAGCAACCAAACTCGTGAGCCGATTATGGTGGTATGGGACACTATATTCGAGCTGTCGACACCTACGGCGAGAGCCGAGTACGGTGAGACCTATATTCAAGCTGACGGGCAACGAGTCCTCTGTAGTGTCTTCGAGCATACTCTAAGGTCTGTGATTGGCGATGAGCCCTTCACAGCAACTAGAGCATGAGTTGAGCCGAGTACGGTGAGATCTATATTCGAGCTGACGGCTAGCGATTGAGCTGAGTACGGTGAGACCTGTATTCGAGCTGACGGCCAGCAATTGAGCCGCATACGGTGAGATCTGTATCCATGCTGACGGGTGACGAGCCCTTTGTGATACCTTCGCTACGCCTCTCAAACCATAATATCGTATGAGATTAACTAGGACTGACGACCCTAGAATGGATCATGTTTGGGAATGATACAAGGGAGGTACCTTAGTTTCTCAATACTGCTGTTTGAAATGAACTAATAATTACTCGGTAATCATGCTCATCATCGCACTGTATGTGCCTGGTAGATGTGGAGCACTGAGGGATGGACGCATTCGCGAACGTAAGATGATGTCGCATGAGGGTAGTTTGGCAAGGGCATTCATCATGTCATTTCATACTTACATTAATAAGAGTACTTAGAATTGTTTGATTGTACTGCTTTATCATTACTGCTTGACTGAATTGATAACATGTTAACCTATGCTTTACTGTTCCACTGAGTTGATCACTCACTCCCACGTTACGGGACGGTGTTGTACACACCAACCAGATTTGTTGAGTTTCAGGTGATGGCAATGCTTATGAAGCAGAGCCGGACTACTTCTATGGTGATGAGGAGGAGTTCTCCTATTTGTATCTCTCTGGTAGGTCTATGAAGACCTGATATTGTATTGACGGGGCTATGGTACTTGGTATAGAAGACATTACACTTCCTCGCATTATGTATATTTTAGAATCGTACTTGTAATTAACTAACCTGATAACTTTATCACACTCTGGAGACTCACCACTGTTTTTATATTATATATATCTATCACAGTCTTCCGCTTGCAATTTAATTGTCTCTGGAGTATGATATGCTGTTTTGGCTTAATCTCACTCATGTTCAATGCACAAATACAGTCAACATTCAATCATCATTCATTTTGTTGCATAAGTGATGTTCTGGAACACGGGAGTTGAGTTTATGCTTAACCCCCGATTTTTGGGATGTTACAGATGGTATTAAAGCATGATTTGGATTAAACCGAACCTAGGTTATGGTCACATGACGCACACTGACGCACTCTGACTTAGGAGGGAACGACGGAATGTAGACACAGTCTTAAGCATCCCTGTTCCGTCCAACGGCTGGTTCGCTGAAATTGAGTCTGTATTCAACCATGGTCGCACGGGTCGACCTTGAAACATTCCTAGCCGTCTATTAATGAGTCTAGATTACAATCCACCTCACCCCAACCGATGACAATCGGTAGAATACAGGATAGGCGTGATGAGGATAACTACTCCGAATTCTCTGAGCTTCTCTGTACTCCTCACAGAGACTTCTCGAATCCATGAGAAAAGAAAGCAGAAACTAGAAATAAATTCTAATAAATCCAAAATTGATTAATGAATGACTAAAAATGAGTTCACAACCCTTTAAATAGGGATACCAAGCAATGGGAAAGAAATCGGAAACAAACTACAACTAAAACTCCTAGAATTCGCGACTTACCATAAGGTGGTGATGTCTACTAGTGTCCTATTTGGCTTCACCAAAACGTTCTCCTAATTATTCTAAGCTCTTTTCACAATGAGCGTAACCCCTAAAGCCCAACAGATGAAGAATAATTAAACTAAAACTACTATTTTAGTAAAACAAAATTGAAACGAGGAAACGATCGTCAATCGGAGGGTTTTTTTTTAATTCCGGGCTGCGCAACCCAGCATAGCGGGGTTGGTTGGCTTCATTAGCTCGTTCTACCCCAAATTCATATATTAAC
Source organism: Magnolia changhungtana (assembly GCA_030180095.1). Classification (NCBI taxonomy): domain Eukaryota; kingdom Viridiplantae; phylum Streptophyta; class Magnoliopsida; order Magnoliales; family Magnoliaceae; genus Magnolia; species Magnolia changhungtana. The sequence continues at coordinate 157,807 of JASAUF010000150.1, forward strand.
GTCAGACAACTCATTCCAGATTGCAAGATACATCCGATTTCACCCGAAATGACTTGAAACGGAGTCAGGGGCCACACGTATCAATCCGGGGGGGGAACTAAGTGGACCCAGGGTGCATTTGGCACCTTGGGAGGTTGGGGAACATCACCCAACTGCGATGGCAGCACGCCGACCAAAGTGGACCACGGTGGAACCGCGGTCACCGCGGCGCACCGCTGTCAGGTTGGGCCGGGCTGGTCGGGCCAGTGCTGGTCTTGGTCGACCCGACCCCTAGGCACATGTGGTGCGTGCGAAATTGCTGGGGGACTCCTATTTTAGATCCATTTTCCCCCATTTTTCTCATTTCACCCTTTAAGCCCCTTTTCCCTTTTCAACTTGTTGTTTTCTCTCTCAAACCTTCCCTCTAATCACTCATTTCATCATTTCCTGCCCAACTCATCCTCTTTTAACGTTTACAACATAACCTACTCCCTACCCTCTCCATTCTCTTTCTTTTGATCACTTACATACCCCATTTGGAGCTCAAATTCGGGTAAGCTCTCAACCCATCCCATCTATTCATTTTCCTTCTTCAAACCCTATCTATTGGGCCTCTACGACGTCTATTGAGACTCCAATCTGTGGAGAACCAAAAACTCCAGCCCCCCATTTCCCCTTGTTCTCATTTTCCATGGCTTTATCCGAGCGTGTACGGCCATTTTCTTGGAGGCCTAACCATCCATACTATGTTTGGGATGTAGGCAGTTGAACATAAATCCCGTGTTTTCCTTTCAAATTACACTTCGAAATTCATCATCATGGGGTTTGGAAATCCCATCTCACACTTTTCTGACACAAGGCTCATTTTCCAAAGCCTATACCATTAAAATTAATCCCCACCCACCCTCCTACCAAACATGTCATTCCCAATCCTGAGGTAGGATTAGTAATACAGTCCTATTTAATACAACCAAAGACCACTGGCCCAGGATCGAAACTGTGTTCGTTGAATACGAACATTATAGAAGCCCTAGCAAGTTCTACTATGAGAAACCATTTTATGATCATCTAGTAAGATTTGATTCACTACTTCCTTAGACACAGATAATATCAAGGCTTCTCTTAGACTAAGACCTAAAGGGTAACCTTAGACATAAACAATTTGAGCTTTTCAATGATGGACATTTCCCTACGTTTTTAGAGTGATCGGACTATGGAGTTACTGAAATATACAACTGCGAAACATTCGCGGCTTGACCCAATTCTCAATCTTGAGCGACTACCAACGGACTCACTGCTTGACCGAGTAGAAGACTAGGATTCACCAGGATCCGGAAGGGATACGATGAGCCTTCTACCCTGGTCAGGTAGATGATCGATGTATCGGGATCAAGCCAACTATTACCGTCTCTCCGTATTGGTCAAACAATGAAAACAACTATCTTACTCTAAATTGTGGGAATTGTCGTCGAGACTCCAAATAGGTAGAGAAATAAATTGTAACAAACAATCAGAGTATGAGAAATGGATAAAGAAATAAGTTTTAAGGGGGTAGACTAAAATGAACCAGGCTTGTATATACCCTACTGCGCGTAGGAACTCGAAATCAATAAGTCTTAGGCAAATGAAATAATAGAAATCTTTCCTTATTACCCTTAGGCAATTTCGGGGACGAAATTTTATTTTAAGGGGGGTAGATTGTAACATCCCGAATTTTTGCCAACCTTGAATTAGACGTCCTTAGGCAATGGGTTGCTCCTAACACCTTATTAACCTATCAGAACTGAATCCCACAGTCTAAAATCGCTTTTGAACCCATTTCCTTCACAAATCCAACCCTTCACCATCTTGTTCTTTCAATTTTCCTAAGTACTTTCACCCTAGACACTATCTTAAACTAGTTAAGTATTATAACTTGGATCACTCTATATACAAACTACGAAGGACTAAGTACCACCTCAGACGGAAATCACTTAGGATTAAATCCTTTAGAAATGAGACAAAGTAACTAAGTGCTAAACTAGATTAGCTACGAAATCTGTTTGAATCGCTTAAAATACGATATGCAAGACCCAAAACTTGTAGAATCATTGACGCTAGGTTACCCTAAAATCTAGGATCAAACTCATTACCTGACTACTCTCGGGAGCACGTTGAAACTCTGTATCTGATCTTTACTGTACATCGGGAGTCCGAACAATATGAGGTTAAGGACTTAGGACCGCCTCGCTGGGCTTGACAACCATCTCGGAAATCAAATCCAGCTGATGTCCCACGGCTGTTCGCTTGAGTCCGGAGCGAGAGTGTGAAAACACTTGTTTTCTTTAAAAATAAATATCTTGAATAGTAATCTGAGACTCGTCGCTTGTGGATCGGTTTTAAGCAACCAGACCGTCAGAATCAGACCAAATTACACCCTCGGATCAGGAGAAATTTCATACACATTTATATGTACTCGGAATCTCCGATCGAGATCCGCTGACCGTTGAACTGAAACTGGTCCGCCACGCGTGATCAGGAATCCCGACCGAAACGAAAACTTAATACAACGTAAATCCAGCGTTAGTGAGCTTAAGTCTGACCTTTGGCTCAAGGAGGGCCACCAGAAACCCTCTTTTGAGCTGAAACAATGCCGATTTGATTATAATGTAAGTAAATTTTGAACATAAGTCTATTTCGGTAAATTTTTAGGCTATATAAGGACCTTAAACCCTCTCTCATGGCAGCCATAGGAATTTGAGATTGAGAGGGAGAAAAGAGAGAGAAAGTGTGGGAGATGTGGGAGGAACTCCCTGCTGCTGTTCCCTGCCACTCTTCGGGCTCCACCGCCTGATTCTCATCGCTTTCCCGGCGATTCCGGCGTCGTTTCTAGGTAAGAAACCCTAACCCTAATCCGTTTTAGGGTTGTATAGGTTGTAAGTTATAAAATAGCCAACCTGTTTCGTTCTCTAGGTTACCAAACTCCCGTATACGGAAGCTTAGCGAACCTATCGACTCCGTTACGATTCTACGACAAAAGGTGCGGACTTTAGGTGTATAGGTTATGGTTTTTAACGCTTTCAATGTCAGATAATGATAGATTCATGATCTGCATGCAATTGCACAAGTACAAAGTGCTTTCCATTTTCTGTTTCGATTAAAGTTGTAGAATATGGGATTTTACATATTCTAGGTATTCGTAGAAAATACCGTATACGTATTTTTTTTGAAAATATGTTTAACATGTTTATTTGTTGTATGGATATACGATATATGGATAAAATACTTATTTGGCGAAAGGATTCGCCGAAATACATGTTTTACTAATATACACTATGTATGTAGAAATACTGTATTGTAAGGAGTGCCGTATAGATGTATATTTTGGAAATGTGTTTGCCATGATTATTTGTCGTATGATTATATAATATTTGGATAAATTACTTATTTGGCGAAAGGAATCGCCGTAATATATGTTTGCTTGTATACACTATGTATGTTGAAAATGTGTATTCTAGAAAATACCGTGTATGTATAAATTTTGGAGATGTAATTGCCATGATTAATTGCTGTATGAATATGAGATACACGGATAAAATATTTGCATGGCGAAAGGATAGCCATAATACATATTTTTCTAACATAAGTCATGTATGTTGAAATAGTGTATCTTAAGTGTTTGTCTAAATGCTTGTGAGAGTAAGTGCTTAGATGTTAGTGCCTTAGGTAGGTATTGAGATGGGAGTCTCAACTACCTTAGAGACATGTACGTTTTCCTCCATGAGGTTGTTTACTTTAACCACTTACTTATGAAATATATGTGTTTGTATTCCTAGTTTTATAGTGCTTCATAACATGCTTATAACATGTTTTATAATATGCTTTACGATATGCTTGATAACATGCTCAACTGATTTTATGATTTTAATTATGTAATGCGAATGTTTAAATTCATAATTACGTTGTATGATCCGTCATGGGTGATGGGGGAGTGGAGCAACGAGTGCGTGCAATGCCACAGCGACCCTAAACGGATAATACCAGACTTGATTGTATGATTTGAATCTTGATCCATTACTGCTTTATCTATTTGCAATTGAATGTGATTGGGGCTATTGTATGGTTCAGGCAGTCGGTAATGGAATCGAATTTGTGGCTGAGATTCATCCGCCACGTAGGACGTGTTTGACGAACCCGAGTCGTGCGTTGCTTGTCGGCAGTGGTTAGGTCACGCGAAGTGTTTATGCACTTCATGTCGTACAACTCAATAGGCGCTCGTGCTAGTCGAGCTTGCCAAGTAATCCGATCTGTCTAATGTTTGTTCACCATATTTGGACGTAACTGCTTGAACCTAGGGTACCAAACTTACCAATGAAATCCCTTTAACCATGGTACCTCGATCCGCTAAGACTCATGAGCCGGGCATGGTGGTGTGGGACACCGTAGTCGAGCTATCGGCCTACGCTGGGGCCACGTGACTCCCCGTAGTGACCAGTGAGCAACCAAACTCGTGAGCCGATTATGGTGGTATGGGACACTATATTCGAGCTGTCGACACCTACGGCGAGAGCCGAGTACGGTGAGACCTGTATTCGAGCTGACGGGCAACGAGTCCTCTGTAGTGTCTTCGAGCATACTCTAAGGTCTGTGATTGGCGACGAGCCCTTCACAGCAACTAGAGCATGAGTTGAGTCGAGTACGGTGAGATCTGTATTTGAGCTGACGGCTAGTGATTGAGCCGAGTACGGTGAGACCTGTATTCGAGCTGACGGCCAGCAATTGAGCCGCATACGGTGAGATCTGTATCCATGCTGATGGGTGACAAGCCCTTTGTGATGCCTTCGCTACGCCTCTCAAACCATAATATCGTATGAGATTAACTAGGACTGACGACCCTAGAATGGATCATGTTTGGGAATTATACAAGGGAGGTACCTTAGTTTCCCAATACTACTGTTTGATATGAACTAATAATTACTCGGTAATCATGCTCATCATCGCACTGTATGTGCCTGGTAGATGTGGAGCACTGAGGGATGGACGCATTCGCGAACGTAAGATGATGTTGCATGAGGGTGGTTTGGCAAGGGCATTCATCATGTCATTTCATACTTACATTAATAAGAGTACTTAGAATTGTTTGATTGTACTGCTTTATCATTACTGCTTGACTGAATTGATAACATGTTAACCTATGCTTTCTTGTTCCTTTGAGTTGATCACTCACTCCCACGTTACGGAAGACGGTGTTGTACACACCAACCAGATTTGTTGAGTTTGGTGATGGCAATGCTTATGAAGCGAGAGGACTACTTCTATGGTGATGAGGAGGAGTTCTCCTATTTGTATCTCTCTGGCAGGTCTATGAAGACCTGATATTGTATTGACGGGGCTATGGCACTTGGTATAGAAGACATTACACTTCCTCGCATTAGGTATATTTTAGAATTGTACTTGTAATTAATTAACCTGGTAACTTTATCACACTCTGGAGACTCACCACTGTTTTTATATTATATATATCTATCACAGTCTTCCGCTTTCAATTTAATTGTCTCTGGAGTATGATATGTTGTTTTGGCTTAATCTTACTCATGTTCAATGCACAAATACAGTCAACATTCAATCATCATTCATTTTGTTGCATAAGTGATGTTCTGGAACACGTGAGTTGAGTTTATGCTCGACCCCCAATTTTTGGGATATTACATACAGATGTATGTTGATGATATTATTTATGGCTCTAAATGTTCTAACATGTCTACTGAGTTTGCATAATTGATGAAATCCAAGTTCGAAATGAGCATGGTGGGAGAACTGAATTACTTCCTAGGTCCACAAGTGAAACAACTTAAAGACGGTATTTTCATTTCTCAAACCAAGTATGCCCTAAACTTGGTCAAGAAGTTTGGATTTGAGAGTGGCGAAAACTTTAATACTCCTTTGAGTACAACTCTTAAGCTTTCTAAAGATGCATCAGGTAAGAGTGTAGATCCTAGGTTGTATAGCATTATGATTGGAAGTTTATTATATTTAACTACAAGCCGACCTGATATAGCATTCAACGTAGGTATCTATGCTAGATATCAATCAGATCCTAAGGAATATCACCTAATTGTTATCAAGAGAATTATTAGATATGTCGCAAGTTTGGTTAATTTAGGCCTATGGTATCCTCATGATAGTAATGTTCAATTAGCCAGTTACTCGGATGCTGACTGGGCTGGGAATATAGATGATAGAAAGTCCACTATCGGTGGATGCTTTTATGTTGGGAAATGTTTGATTTCTTAGCATAGTAAGAAACAAAGTTCTGTGTCTCTGTCCACAGCTGAGGCTGAATATATTGTAGTCGAAAATGTCTGTACTCAACTAGCGTGGATGAAAAGAATGTTAAATGACTACGGTATTGTGTAAGATACAATGATTCTGTATTGCAATAACTCTAGCGCAATCAATATTTCTAAGAATCCCAACCAGCATTCCCATACCAAACATATTGACATTCGATATCATTATATTCGGCAATTAGTAGAAGAAAAAATTATTTCATTGGATTATGTGCAGACTGAAAATCAACTTGCAGACATATTTACTGAACCACTTGACAAAAATAAGTTTTTTAAATTAAAATGGATATTGGTATGTGTAATTCTAACAGAGATTATCATGCTTACATGCTGGTATTTTTGTATATTTTTCTATAAATTATTTTGAATTAAATTGATAAAATATGTAATTTTTGTGCTCGCACAACCGTCGAGCACATACTCGATCAGTTGAGCATGTACTCGACCAGTCATGGTGCGTGGGTGGAAACCCCTTTTTAGTGGGAAAAAGTCATTTTTCTCCAAATTTCTCATCTTCCTCACTCCCCCCTTCTCGGACCCGTCGAACCCATCTTCGATTCATGCGAATGCTCCATTTTCAATTTCTTTTTGGATTTAGGTTTTTTGAGTCTCACTTTGCTTGAATCTTACTTTTATTTCATCTTTCTTATGGTTTATTGGGTCTTTTTTAGAAAAATTTGTTCTGTTTGAAACCCTTGCTTTCTTTGTTGAGTTTTCTTGTTTAATCTTGCTATGGAAGGCCGTCCAAAGAAAACCAGAGCTTCATCTTCTTGGACAACTCATGTTAGGGTGAGAACCCTACGGCCTCCTGGTGATGACCCCGAATATGTGTGGGATTTCTGTCAACGTGAGGTCATTGTTGAACGGCCAGTAAATGCAAATCATCTTGCTCAATTTCTGATTATTCCTCTCCTTGTTACTGTAGGATGGGAAAACATTTTGAATTGGGGTGGACCGACATACCTCTCCATTGCGCAGGCCATGTTCGCTTGTATAAGCGATGTCTCGATTGAGGAATTAACCTTCATAGTCACATTTAGAGAAGGTTTATACAAAGTAGATCGATTCATTATTGCTGGCCTACTTGATGTTAATATTAATGACGACGGTATACCTATACCGGTTTTAGCCGAGAAAATAACTAAATCGGAAAAACGTCTTTTGACTTGCAAACTGTGCAACATGGACTCGGAATGGAATTTGGGGAATGCGCTCCAAGCCAACCAAATGTTGCCCAAATACAGAGTTTTGCATCAGATCTTTATTTCCAATGTTTATCCTCGATCCGGAAACAAACCCGAGTTAACATCTTTTATGGTTTATATTCTTCATTCCGTAGTGTCTGGTAATCCTATGTGTCTTCCCTCTTTAATTTGTTATATCATCATCCAATTTAGACTTCATCCGGGTCACAGTTATATTCTTTTTACTTATTTGATGACCGCACTTGCTTTGCACTGCAATGTGATCATGCCACCTGGTGAAGCTCCTATTACGCTTCTCCCATTCAACAATTCAAACATCAATAAGATGAATTTGGAGCTTGCTTCTAGTCAAAAGTATGGGGAAGCAAAGGAAGTTGGAAAGGAAGATGCGCTACCGACTGACACTATGATGGATGACATTTTTTATGAATTAAAAGAAGATGATGTTGAGGCTGATCCTGATTTTCAGCCTTCTAACTTTGATGAGCGCCTTTGCGCCCTAGAGGAGAAGGTGGATGGATTAAAAGTATCCCAATATAGTCAAATGAAGTATATGCGTAAGTATTTTAAATGCATCACAAAGGGATTACATCAAATTGATCCCTCCATTCCACCTCCTTCTTTATCTAGTTCTGATTAGCTTTCTTTATATTTGATTCTGGTCATGTATAAATGCTTAACTTTACTCTCACTTGGTGACTACTTTGACATTTGGACATGTATAATTATGTGATGTTAATACTCTACATTCGTATGTTTTAAACTACTAAAGTTCACTCTCTTTCTCATATTCTTCACATATTTTTATAACCACAATCATATATTTCAATCATTTCTTCCTTTGTCATTTTGTGACGAAAAGGGGGAGAATTTGTGTATATGCTTAATTTATGTATGATTGGTAGATGTAGAGAAATGGAAATACATATCATGTGGCATGTATGTGAAAATTTTTTGGATATGTATATGTTAATACAGGTCTCTACAAGTCTCTCTGCTCAACTTGAGGGGGGAGTAGATTGAGGGGGGTTTGTGAATGTTAGATTCATCATGAAGAATTTTTTGAACTTTATGAATCTGTGTATTATGAATAGGTTAATCTTCTAAGTTGGTTTTGTCATAAAAATTTGACAAAGGGGGAGATTGTAAGTGCTATGTTGTAGATCTAGCACCCTGTATTGTCAAATTTTGTGGTGCCAAACCACTTTGGAGTGATTGACTTTTTTTGATAGATGGAAAGTTCACCTTCATTTGAAGATGCGTTTCAAGTCATCTACATCAACATCAAGAGCTATGACAACTTCAAGTTAGTGTGCATGTTCAACTACTAGAACAAGTTCAAGTTCAACTAGTACAAGTATGACGTCAAGTCCAAATGCCTAAGTACTCAAGTCTCAAGTACGCAAGCTCAAGTTCAAGTACACAAGCTCAAGTTCAAGTATACGAGGTCAAGCTTCATGTTCTTCAAAGTTAACTATCTACCGAAGCGACCGATGTTACAAGTTCTATGCTCACATTTAAGGTATATGTGACCCTAGAAAGACCTTAGGCTTAGGTCATTAGTGTTGCATATTCAAATTGGGTCATAGTACTTATTTTAAGTTGTGCTTCGACTAGTCCTAGTCATTGCTCGACTAATCCAGGCACTGGCTCGACCAATTTAGAAATTAACTCATATTTTTGGATAAGTCTGGTAGGTCTTCGACCAGTCGACCACCCTGTTCGACTGGTCGTGAAGACTGGCTCGACCAGTCGAGCAGGACTCGACTTGAACTCCAGCAAGGAGATTTTTACCCACTCAACCAGTCGAGAGTTTGTTTTATCCGATCGCGCCAAAAAATTTAAAAATTGGTTCTGCCAGGACCAGTCGAGCTGAACCTTAGACCAGTCAAGGGAACTGAATTGCGGTCTATAAATAGAGGACATTTCTCAAATTGTCTCATCAATTCCAAGCTAATTCAAGCCACCACTCTAAGAGATTAGTCACCACTATTGTGAAGCTATTGTAAGGTATTTAAAATTATTTTATATAGCTTTTTGGTTTCTTAATTTCTTGATCTCTTGTTATTCCATTCTACTTGATGTAAAGGGGATTTTGCTTTAACCCTTTTTAAGATCCAAGAAATTGAACCCAATTAGCCAAAGGTTGGATTTAATTTAAATACATCTAGACCTAGAACCCCTTCATTTGTGAGATTGAACATTGAACATCTTCATCTACAAAGAAGCAATTTTACCGGCTACATTGAAGAACATTCTTTAGATAAGTATTGTTTTCAGTTTTCTGTATTTAGTTTGAGAGATTCAGCCAGAAAAATCTCTATTTGTGGTTTTGACTGAGATCAGCCAGGAAAATCTCAGCGTGGGGTTTTTAATTGTGTAAGCCCAATTGAAAAACACATCTGTAAAGGTTTTAAGGTGAACCTTAGAAAACCTTCTTTCTTAGTGAAAGCCAATACCATGTGGGTTATGGATATTGGGAGTGGAGTGGGTGTGGCTGTTTACAAACAATTGGTGTACACACCGAACCACTATAATTCTTGTTGTTGTAGTGGTTGTTGTATCTGGTTTATGTGTGTGAATGCTTGTATCTATTTTATAGATTTGTGGTGATTATTGTAATAGCTAGATTTATTTCTTTTACCTCTGTATCGGTTTGAGTTTTTGATACTTACCGAAGTTCTAGAAATCAGGTTGTCCTACCATAGACCTTGGTTTTTAGTGTAAGGTTGTCCTTAGAATGACATTTGTATCAACCTCTCAAGACTTGTGCATTTAAGGTTGCTATTAATTTCTGCTATTTGAGTTTATTTTTTGCATTTTATTTTTATTTGGCATAGTCTTATTCACCCCTCCCTCTAGGACTTAGAGCTCGCCCTTTTCACTTCCACGGTTCTCGTTGAAGATTCTTTTGAACCGTTTAACCAAAAGAGCCACCTCCTCATCACTATTTTCATTCTCACTTTCTTCTTCCTCAATGAGTGTTATGGTTTTAGAGGCTTTGAGAACATTGTTTTTGAATTTTGTGGGTGTTTTAAAGAGTAGCTCAAAAGATTTGTAGAGACCCCACCAGTTCCTCTACTTTCATTTCTTCAATGTTTTTACATTCTTCAATGGTGGTGACTTTGGAGTTGAATCATTCCGGTAAGGATCTCAAGATTTTTCTACGAACTTTAGGTCTCCGTATTTTCTCTCTAAGTCCCCACATGGAGTTGCATATGTAATTTAACTTTGTAAAGAACTCCATAAAAATTTCATGTTCTTCCATTTTTATATGTTCAAATTGAGTTGTCAATAGCTATAGCTTTGACTTCTTTACTATGCTTATTCTTTCATGAGTAGTTTCCAATAAATCCCATGCTTCTTTTGAAGTTCCACAAATGCAAATTTGATTAAACTCTTCTTATGAAACTGCAAAGTAAATAACATTCATTGCTTTGACTTCACATGTGTCATTTGTTATTCATAGTCAGTCCACATGGCTTTTGGTTTGGTTTTAAAGATAGTAGTGCTATTATAGAGTGCCACTTGTTTAGTTGGTGGCACATATTCATTTTCAACAATTTCCCAAACATCATGGTCTAAGGACTACAAAAAGACGTTCATCCTAGCTTTCTAATATGCATAGTTTGAACCATTAAAGATAAGTGGTTGAGAGACAGATGGTCCCTCTTCCTTGGCCATAATTCCAACTTCAATTAGGATCTTCCTCTAGGTTGTTAAACCCTTCAAGAGAAACCCGCTCTGATATTAAGTGAAATTGTGGTAGGACCGCTACTATTGAAGTATGGAAATATGTCTAATGATCCTAGAGGAGGGTGAATAGGACTTTTCAAAAATATTTACTTGTTAAAACATATAATGCCTTGAATTAATTTATCAATCAAGCTATGTAAGGCAAAGTAACTCTAAAGCTTCCAAGCCAATAGATGGTCCATTCACATAGGCTACACATGATTTGTATGTAAAGCAACTAGCCTATAGAGATAGTATATGAGAGTGTGTGGGATGTGATTCCTATCAATGCTTAGACATTCATTTAATTGTGCATCATTAATAATCATTTAAGAAACATAAGCATGACTAGATCAATGCACAAATAATAATCTCAAACACAATCATATATAGTGGTTCGACTACTTACCTACTCCACTCTTGGTAGACACACACTCTCTTAAAGTGTATTAGATTTCACTATCCAAACATTTTAAATCAGTTTAACCATGAACCTTCACAACCTATACAAGGTTAACTAAGGAGCCTACATAAGGCAACAAGTCCAACACAAGGATACTATTAAGAGCCTACACAAGGCAACATATGCCTACACAAGGTAATGAGTCCTATAGAAGGACAACAAGTCCTGCATAAGGATACACAACATATTCTCCCATCAGAGGCCTATGAAAGGTCTTAGCGAGTTTGTCAACTCAAACTCTGAATCCCAATCTTACCCAAGGAAATGGCTTCAAACCCAACGAACTCTGTATACTTACAAATAAGTGAGTGAGCCCCATTTTAGCACATTTTGAAGATGGTCTTCTTTGTTGGTGAAGAGTCTTCGGCTCCCTTGAAGTGCAATCACGTGTCGATGTTTCAATCGACAATGCGAGGTTGTGAGGTTTAGGGTTTGGTCTAATCTTCTCTACTGAATGATATGAAATAAATACCTAGAGAAGATTCCCATGAGCTTTCATTCAATGATCCCAGCATAATGATTTGATAATAAAGAGTGTTGCTGGAAGATCAATGTTGAGTGTCAAATCTTACATATTTTTCCCTTGTTTATCTCTTAGTTTTATGAACATGATAATGCTTAATGGGTATATTTTATACATGTTTGTATTGCAAGGTGAATCTGAGAGCTTAGATTGAAAGAATGTTAAAAGCATGGATTTGATGCTCAAGAATCACCAAGGCAAGGGATGGATCTTAGAAAACTAAGATTGAAGATTTCAAGACCCCATGATTCAAGGAAACTAAGTAGAGAAGGAAGGAAGTCGAAAGTGCAAAGTGCAGAAATTCACAGAATCTGAACTTCACTGTCTATGTCATCGATTGTTGGTCGATGACATCAAAGACAGTGTTCAATGACATCGAAGAATTACATGAAATCGAGTCTAGTTGCTAGACAAATTAAATGCAGTTCTCGATGACATCGAAGCCTTGTTCGATTGCTCGAAGACCCGCTTGATGACATCGAAGGCAGTTCGATGACATCGAGATTTTTATGAATTTTTGGAGCAACTTGCTGGAACACTCTAGACACATTCTCGATTGATCGAACACACTTCGATGCCATCGAAGGTATGTTCGATGACAAGAAGCATTACGCAGTGCCAAAAGGCATGACTTCTGAATTTAAGTTACGCTCGATGACATCGAAGGCGTTACACAGAGTGCGTAAATTTAAGGTAATTTTCAAAGACAATCGGACAAAGGCTATAAATATGGGTTCTTTGAGGAGTTCTAAACATGAATTAGGTTTTAAGAAGCACATCCAAAGGGTGGAGCAACCTCCCAAGAGTTTTTCTTCCTTCCTTATTTATTTTTACTGATTTCTTTTAGGGTTTTAGATTCAATCATGTCTATGGTTGGCTAAACCTCTTAGCTAGGGCTAAGAGGTGAAGCTTGTAGCGTGTTGGAATGATTATCTTGCTTTGATTCTTGTTTTTCTTAAACTTCATTGATTTATAGTTTGAATATATGAAATATTTTCAGTTTTCTATGATTTATTGTGACTCAAATTACAATACATGTTGTGATGGCTTTGAATATCTTCTTTTCTTGTTTTGAGATTGTGAGATTGGTAAATCTCGTTGTTCACCATTGTATCTTAGGCATGGTAGGATGATGAAATCTCTTCCAATCATCATAATACTCCTTCATGTGTGGATAGGTCAATGAAAAGTTCAGATTTGGTTTAATTGCTTCATCTTTCAATTAGATAGGATATGACTCTAATTACAATTGTGTCTCTTGGATCAAAGTGCGGTAGCATCCTAATAACTACAAGTGGATCCTTGGCACCTTAGTTCCTACCTTTCGATTGATAGTTTTAATCAACATTATTCACAATTACACTCTTTTATTCTAGATTTAGGTTTAGATCTTTTTCTAGTTCTAATTCTAATTATTTTCAGAATACGTGCAAGTTTAGTCCCTGTGGATTCGACCTCAGTCTCATCGAGTTATTACTGCATTGTAACCCTACACTTGGGGTTGTGAACAATCAATGAATGATGGAGTTCATAGTTCAATCCAAGCTATTGAATAGATCAATGAATGCTTGAGCAATTGATTGAATGATGAACTCCTATGGGAAAGAGAGCTTAAGCATGAGGGTGTAAGTGCCCTGGTTTGTCAATTAGCGTGAGTGTTGAGTCAGTAAGTCAAGTGAGCCCCACGGGAAGATCATTCAAGCGTCTGCCTTAACCGGATGTGTGGTACGAACTCGTCAAAGGTAAATTAAGCCTCACATCTCATGTCCCAAAAACACCTAGGTATATAAAAACCTTAAAATGAGTAGAACAACATAGGTGTTAAGTATGAAAACTTATCTTGCAAAATAAGAAAATGTCTAAGTTTTCAGCCTTTCTCGATATATCGATATCACATTGATGTGATCAAACACCTGTTATCGATGTCCTCGAAAAGTACTCGATATCATCGAATTGAGGACATCTTGTGTCCAACAATAAACTTGATCCTGGACAACATTCTCGATGAATCGATGGACTCTTTGATATCATCGAAATTCAAATACTGATAACATCGAGAAAACTCGATATAATCGAATTCTGGCTAGTTTGTGTCCAGCGTGCCGATGAAGCAAAACTCATATTTATCGATAACTCAAAGCGAGCCTCGATTCCATCAGAAATCAAATTCCGATGATATCGTGGGACCTCCGATGTTATCAATTTTGGACCAAACTAGTTTAGCGAGTTCAATAGGAAAATTCTCTAGAAATGACTGAGGAATCGATAATGTCTCGATATGATCGTATTTAAATATCGATGAAATCAATATATGCTCGATATCATCGAAATGGATCAAAGATTGTCCAGCAAGCTCTTTTGAAAGTCATGTGAAAATGATCGATGTATCAAACATATTGTCGATGAAATCAGAATTCGAACTCCGATGACATTGACGCACGCTCGATGGCATCGATCCTCAGGTAAAAAGTTTCAAGTATATGCTTCAGTGGAGTTTGTATCATCGAACCTTGCTTCGGTAGCATCAAAAGTATACATTCAATGATATCGAAGCAGGCCCGATGATATCGAACTCAGTCAGAATCTGACATATTTATTACCGTTAGAACTTTTTGTCTATTTAAGGAGAGCTTGTTCTTGGTTGTTGCATTGAGAAAAAGAGAGAGCTTTGAGAGAGCAACTACATATCATCTAACCAAAGTCCTTTTTCTCATGGGAGTTCATTCTTCAAACCACCCTCATCATTGACATTCAATAGAGTGGATTGATGAATGAACTTCCGCATTCAAGGATCTTCTAGATACCACCTTAATGGTAAATCATTAAGCTGGGATCCCTTAAATGCCTAAGATCTTGGAATTACTGTCTCTTCAATGATTATCATTTAATAGAGTAATTACCAACATAACCTTGACCCAACCTGTCGCCATACATTGGAGCATCATCAGTGTTGTGGTTCAAGGTAGTTGAAGATTCTTCATCATTAAATGAGGAGATCTTCATCAACGTCACTTAATGGGGCTCATCTACTTATCTGTAAGTCATTAGAGTCCAGAGACTGCTGATCATTCTTTTGTGTAGGATTAGGTCACAGGTGATTCTCACCCCTTTCAAGTCCTCATAGGAGGCCTCTAATGGGAGAGTATGTGTGGGTGTTGTGTGTTGACCCTTGCTCTTGTAGAGCATAAACTTAGGTCCTTAGTGTAGGTCCTTGGCCTGTGTGGCCTAAAAGTTACGTTCCTTGTGTAGATCCTTTGCTCTTGTTTAGGGTAAAAAAAAACTTAGGGGTTGTGTGTTGACCTTTGCTCTTATGTAGGGCATAAACTCTAGGGTCCCTATGTGGATCCTTGGCCTGTGTGGCCTAAAACCCTAGGTTCCTTGTGTGGATCATTTACTCAGGTGTAGAGCATAAAACCCAGGTGCTGTGTGTTGACCCTTGCTCCTGTGCGGGGGCATAAACTTGTGTCTCGTGGAGACATGCCTAGGTTCCTTGTGTAGGTCCTAGAGTGTAACATCCTAGAAATCGGGGGTCGAGCATAAACTCAACTCCCGAGTTCCAGAACATCACTTATGCAACAAAATGAATGATGATTGAATGTTGATTATATTCGTGCATTGAACATGAGTGAGATTAAGCCAAAACAGCATATCATACTCCAGAGACAGTTAAATTTGCAAGCGGAAGACTATGATAGATAGAAAAAATATATAAACTATGATGAGTCTCCAGAGTGTGATAACATTACCAGGTTAAATAATTACAAGGACAGTTCTAAAATATACCTAATGTGATGACGTGTAATGTCTCCTATCCCAAATACCATAGCCCCGTCAGTACAATACTAGGTCTTCATAGACCTGTCAGAGAGATACAGATAGGAGAACTCCTCCTCATCACCATAGAAGTAGTCTGACTCTGCTTCACAAGCATCGCCATCACCTGAAACTCAACAAATCTGTTTGGTGTGTACAACACCGTCCGTAACGTGGGAGTGAGTAGCTAACTCGGTGGAACAATAAGGCATAAGTTATCATGTTATCAATACATCAAGCAAGAATGATAAAGCAAAATCAAACACTCCTAGTTACTCGATTAATGCAAGTATGAATGCGGGTATGATGGATGCCCTCACCGACATACTCCCTCATGCGACACCATCTCACGTTCGCGACATGCTTACATCCCACGGTGCTCCACATCTTCCAGGCATATGCGATGCATGATGAGCATGATTACTGAGTTTTTAATTAGTCCATTTCAAACAGCAGGATTGGAAAACTAAGGTACCTCCCTTGTATCATTCCCAAACATGATCCATTCTAGGGTCGTCAGTCTTAGTTAATATCAGACGATGATGTGTTTTCTAGGTCACCTGCAGAGGTCGCTTAAGAGTTACATTACGCACAAAGGTTGCACCACTCCCCCATCACCCCTTAAACGATTCATCACTATACAGAAACAGGCCTAGTTCATACTCTATATAACGCGGCGAACCCTAAGGCGCACTGCGACTTCAGAATATGCTAGCGGCCACTACAAAGGGCTGCCAGGGCTGTTACGCACAAAGGTTGCACCGCTGCCCCATCACCTTATCAATGTAGGCCAACAACACGAATATAGTGTCCCATACCACCATAATCGGCTTACGAGATTGGTTACTCACTGGTCACTACGGGGAGGCATGTGGCCCCAGCGTAGGCCGACAGCTCAACCACGGTGTCCCATACCACCATGCCCGGCTCATGAGTCTTAGCGGATCGAGGTACCATGGTTAACGGGATTCTCACTGGTAAGTTTGGTACCCTAGGTTCAAGCATTAGCGACCAAACATGGTGAACATACATAAGACACACGGGTTACTTGACGTGTTCGGCTGGCTCGAGCACACAACAAGTTGGGCGATATGAAGCGCAGAAGCACCTCGTGTGGCCAACCACTATCGCCAACCGAAGTACGACACGGGTTCGCCAACACATCATGTGTGGCGAAACGAATCTCAACCACAATTCCAAGTCGGATCTGGGATGCTGGACTATGGACATAGTCCCAAACTCAATCAATTCCTAACCATAACATGTGAAGTACAGTATGATAAACAAGGAAATTCAGAACGCTTAGCAATCATGTTATAAAGCATGTCATAAAGCATGTTAATAAACAAGTTACAAAGCATGTTCAAAAGCATGTTGTAAAGCACTATACAAATAGGGATACAAATACATATATTTCATAGGTGAGTGGTTAGAGTAAATAACCACATGGAGGGTATCATATGTGACTCTAAGGTAGTTGAGAATCCCATCTCAGCACCTACCTAAGGCACTATCACTTAAGCACTTACACTCACAAGCATTTTCACAAACACTTGGAATGCACTATTTCAACATACATGATGTATGTTAGAGGAATGTGTATTAGGACTGTTCTTTTACCAAACTAATATTTTATATGTATATATCATATTCATACAGCAAATAATCATGACAATTACATCCGCAAAATTTATACGTATGGGGTATTTTCTAGGATACCCAATTTCAATATATATAATGTTTACAAATGAACTTGTATTACGGCGATTCTTTTCACCAAGCAAATAATTTATATGTACATAATATATTTATACAACAATTAATCATGACAAACCCATCGCTAAAATATTCACGTATACGGTACTTCTTACAATACCGTATTTCTACATACATGGTGTATATTAGTAAACATGTATTTAGGCGAACCCTTTCGCCAAATGAGCATTTTATCCATACGTCATATATCCATACGACAATTAAACATGTCAAACACATTTCCATAAAAAATACGTATACGGTATTTTATACGAATACCTAGAGTATGTGAAATTCCAAATTCTACAATTCTAATCGAAACAGAAAACGGAAAGAACTTTGTACATGTGTAATTGCATGCAGATCATGAATCTACCATTATCTGACATTGAAAGCGTTGAAAACCGCAACCTATACACCTAAAGTCCTCACCTTGTGTCGTAGAATCGTAACGGAGTTGATAGGTTCGCTAAGCTTCCGTATACGGGAGTTTGGCAACCTAGAGAACGAAACAGGTTAGCTATTTCATAACCTACAACCTATACAACCCTAAAACAGGTTAGGGTTAGGGTTTCTTACCTAGAAACGACGCCGGAATCGCCGGGAAAGCGATAAGAATCAGGCGGTGGAGCCCGAATAGCGGTAGGGAACAGCAGCAGGGAGTTCCTCCCACATCTCCCACACTTTCTCTCTCTTAATCTCAAATTCATATGGCTGCCATGAGAGAGGGTTTAAGGTCCTTATTAACCTAAAAATTTACCGAAATAGACTCTTGTTCAAAGTATACTTAGGTTATAACCAAAGCGGGACTTTTTCAGCCCAACGGAGGACTTCTGGCGGGCCTCCTTGAGCCAAAGGTCGGACTTAAGCTCACTAACGCTGGATCTACGTTCTATTAAGTTTTTATTTCGGTCGGGATTCCAGATCACGCGTGGCGGACCAGTTTCAGTTCAACGGTCAGCGGATCTCGATCGGAGATGCCAAGTACATGTAAATGTGTATGAAATTTCTCCTGATCTGAGGGTGTAATTTGGTCTGATTTTGACGGTCTGGTTGCTTAAAACTAATCCGCAACCGACGAGTCTCAGATTACTATTCAAGATATTTATTTTGTAAAGAAACATGTGTTTTCACACTCTCTCGCTCCGAACTCAAGCGAACAGCTGTGGGACATCAGCCGGATTTGATTTTCGAGATAGTTGTCGAGCCCAGTGAGGCGGTCCTAAGTCCTTAACCTCGTATTGTTCGGACTCCCGATGTGCGGTCCAGATCAGATACGGAGTTTCGAGATGCTCCCGAGAGCAGCCGGGTAATGAGATTGATCCTAGATTTTAGGGTAACCTAGCGTTAATGATTCTACAAGTTTTGGGTCTTGAAGATCGTATTTAAAGCGATTCAAATGGATTTCATGGCTAATCTAGTTTAGCACCTAGTTAACTTTGTCAAATTTCTAAAGGATTTAATCCTAAGTGATTTTCATCTGAGGTGGAACTTAGTCCATTGTAGTTTGTATATAAAGTGATCCAAGTTATACTACTTAGCTAGTTTAAGATTGTGTATAGGGTGAAAGTGCTTTGAAAAATTGGAAGATCAAGGTGGTGAAGGGTGAGATTTGTGAAGGAAATGGGTTCAAAGGTAGCTTTAGACATTGGGATTCAATTCTGACAAGTTAATGAGGTGTTAGGATGGACCCATTGCCTAAGGACGGCTAATCCCAAGTTGGCAAAAATTCGAGGTGTTACATAGAGTCGACCGTGTGTGAGTTGTGAAGGTTAGAGGTGAACCTGATTTAAAACCTCCTTTAGTGAGATCCGGTACACTCAAGGTTGAGTGCCTCCGCCGGAGGTGGAGTAGGCACGTACCTGAACCACTATAAACAACTGTGTTTGGGATTGATCTTTTTACCTTACTATTTGTGTTTACTTTGAATGTTCTAATAAAGCATGCTAACATGATTATTTAGAATTGATAAGAATCACATCCCACATACACATAGTCGCATTGTTCATTCATCATAGACTAAGATTGCATACTATTTAAATACTGAATAGTCTTATGATTGGACCCTCTATTTGGCTTGGAAGCCATTAGAGTTAAATTGGGGTCATCTTGATAGTTTTTTGTTAAATCGGGATTTTGATAATGAGATTTTAGATCATCATAAGATTTTATAAAGTCCTAATCACACTCCTCTAGGACACTTTGACCTATTCCTACTTCTGCTAAAGCGGTCATCACTGCAATTTCAGAGGGTATTAACTATGGTATTTTCTCTCTCAAAACTCTCTTAATTTTAAGCTCATTTGTCCAAGAAGCAACCCAAGTTGTATATAAAGACAAATCCCAATGGTAAAAAAATAGGTAGAAATCTGACATTGTCGATGCCATTAAAGGGTCTTCGATGCCATTGAATTTTGAATTTCGATATCATCGAACCTTTTCCGATTGCATCGACTTACTGCGCCAAGATATTCAGTTGGGTGTATGACAGATTCTATCCAATCTCATCTTGCACCCTTCGATGTCATCAACGTACACTTTGATGTCATCGAGTGATGTTTCGATGCCATCGGGATTCCTTTGAAAAATACACTTTAGTTGTTGGACAAATTTGTCCCTTTTTTGACGCAATTGATCAGACCTTCAATTCCATCAAAATTTGAATTTCGATGTCAGCGAACTGTCTTTAATACAATCAAAATTATCAGATTTTCCTAGAAAGCTTGCTAGACAAATAGGTCCTTATATCGATGCAATCGAACGCGCTTCGATGCCATCGATAACTTACTTTCGATGCCATCGAAGGAGGTTCAATTACATTAAGGAACACTTAGAGTATTTTTAATAAATGGAGGGAATAAGCCCAAGGTCGATTCAATCGAATTGGGTCCGATGCCCAACTTTATTCGATGTAATTGACAATACCCAACATTTATTCAGTTTATTGCTGGACTATATAGGCTTGTTTTCGATGTAATCAAACCATGTTTGATGCCATCGAGATTGTCCTCGATTGCATATCGATGCAATCGTCAGAACATTGATTTTACCTATATAGTTCATATTTCCTCCAATACTTAAAGTGTTATAAATTAAGCTTACCAAAGAATTTTTGAAAATAGTTGTGGGTAAGTTTAAGTTCTTGTGGATGGGGACATATACCTCAAGGGTTTGGTTAGGAAAGTGAGGCTTTGTTTACTTATGTTGAGCGCTCAAGCTTTCTTCAATGTTGGTTGAGTTTTTGGTCTTGTAATCTTCAGCTTGTGGCTCACTTGACAAACTAACTTAACACTCAGGTATATTGACAAAACAGGGCACTTTCACATTTAAGCATAGATGTATGGATGATGCATAAGATTAATGGTCAGATCTACACACATACATTGTGGAAGGCCTGCAATGCTTAATGACATACTTCCAACTGTCAGGATTGGATTTCAATAGTACAAACCACTTGATTTCGTATTAGGATCACAATTTAAGGATCATATTCATTAATGATCGATCGTAAAGACTTAAATCACATATAAGGTTGGTTTCCTTGATAACATCCTGGATTATCTTAAAAATTAGTGGTTGGAGGCTAGAGTTAAGGATGAAGATTATTCTCAATAGTTAGATTTAAGCTAGAATAAATGTGAATATTCAAGTAAGCTAAATTTGTATTTATATTAGGTTAGGTTTCCATAATAACACTTGAGTATTGAAAAGTATGGTGTGTTACAATCTACCCTCTTAAAGATAATTTCGTCCTCAAAATTCAACACGTCTACCATGAATGGAAACAAGTACAATTTAATTCGTGGTGTTTCTAAGCCTTCACTATATTCACATAAAGGTTGGTTGTATTTATAAATGTATATGACGTACTAACAAGACTAGGGTCATTACATAGATGCAAAAAGGTGCTAATAGATTTTGGATTTTCGTTACCACAAAGAGATCAATTCAGCCTTATTTTGAGGTTTAAATGGCTTAGACTACACTTTGGGTTGGTTTAGATGGGGTTGTGGATGATTTAAGATAGATTTACATAAACTTGGATAGGTGTTTGTGGTTCCATAATTAGATGACCGAGCACAATTGGTCGTTCCGTGGATAGGTAAGGTCTTTGCACAAGTCAATTTTTCTTACACAAGATACGTACGTGATGACCCTTGTCTCATAAATATGAAAATTTCACTTACTATTTAAACAAAATTTCTTTTGCCCAGTGCTCAAAGAAATCATTATTATATATTTATTACATTATCATTTCTTTTCCTTCTTTTCCAACTAATCGAACGTGCCATTAGGATTAAAGATGCTTCTAGCCACTCAAACCTCCACAAGATTAAGTTGGCAGACATTGATTACATGCAGGAGAGGAAAAAAATCATTTACAAGACATTTATACGGTTTCGGCAAAAGAGTATCAATGATATGTTAAAGTTGGGAGTGGTGGGTGTGCCTAGATATATCTCGTATCCAAGTGTCATGGCCCCCCTGGGTCCTTACTCTTGCTCGGGTGGTAGACTACCAGGAGTTTCAACTCTCGGTCTAGGGTTCGAGTACCCATAGGTGGTGAAATTCCACGTGAGTGTGTGGGGTGTGTGTGCGTGTGTAAAAAAAAAGTGTCATGGCCCACAAACGAACAAATCCTACTCCAAGAGCTTAGAAAATTCGATTTGGTATCTCGAAACAGAACTCAGATATTTGTATTGGCACAATTAGATACTTGTATTCTTATGATTATATATGTTGGGGAAAAAATAGTACAAGTCCGAAGGCTATGGAATGGACCAACTCTACTGACACTGCCCAAGATTCCAAGGCATTAAGCCCGACTGAGGTAGAGAAGCAAAATGCCTAATAGAGAGACTTAGCTCGGACTATGAGGAATTAATCCAGATTGAGATTTGTTAAGTCACGAGCCACAAGACAAACTGCGTGAGATGCATAAAGTGGACTCGGTAAATGGCAGCAACATCCAAAAAGGTCGATTAAGACCTAAAGCTCAGAAGCGGCTCGACCGACTATAGAACCGACTCAAAATAGGTTGGTTACATTGTTGGTTATCGGATTAAGGAAGGATATCGATTATGGATCGGTTCCATTTCACCCGACAAATGGCGAGCAACTTGATCCTTAAAGCTGGCCGAGACTAACTCATCATTAGAGTCAGTCAAGACTGGGCTGAGCAAGGAAAAGAGAGCGTAAATGAAAACGTTGTCCTGAAAATCTTGTAAGAAGATCCCCGATCCTGAAGATCTCGGGATCAGATAGAGTCCAAAAACAAATCAAATCGAATCTCTGAGAAATCAGGAGAAGAATTCTTACACGCTAGGGCCCTCTCATTCTTATAAATACAAGAGACCTCCAAGGAGAAAGGCACGCAAAAGACTCTCCTATAAAAACCTCTTACTACGGTCCTATCACTGACTTTAGCATCAGAGGGCCCCCGGCTCTAGCCAAGGTCTCCTTTGTCTCCTTCTTGTGCAGGTGGTAGGACGGAGCAGGACGCACTAGTTTTTTACACCAATAATTTGGCGCCATCTATGGGAAATGATACAAAAAGACATTTTCCAGGCTCTATAAAAAAGCTTCGAACAAGTTTCAATGGCGAGAACCAGAAGAATGCTCAAAACGAGTTTACTGAGGTCGTTGTTACTAGACCACCGGCAATTAAAGGTCCACCGGGTACGAACAGAGCCCAAGGGGCCCAGAATCAACCTAATAATCGATAAGGCTCTACCCCCGTCCAACGACTTTCATTTCAACCTGGCACAATCAATGGAACCAAGGAAACAGTTGGTTAGATAAGGAAGTCTAAGAGCTCAGGACCGATCTGAATTATACGAAGCAGATGCTGGAGTAGATCCATCGCCAGCAAGTTCCGCCTCAATACGATAGTGGCCGGGCGAATGCTCCACAACAATTCGCCGATCCTCAGCCTACCACTCCGCGATCTATCCCTCAGCCGAGTCAGCACCAGGGTCTGACCGAGCCTACGCTCGCTCACTCCGTGACCACCCCGCTACTAGCCTCTGATCTATGATACAAAATAGATCGGAAGAGGCGTAACAAGCCTCTGGTTGAGTGTACGGCCGATAGTGACGAACCCGGGAAAGCTGACCTCCAAGACTTCAGGAGGGAAGTGCGGGAAGAGATCGCTGATATGAAGCAAGGTTGCGATGCACATCCAGTAAAGTCCAAGGTAAAAGCATCTTAATTCATAGAGGAGATAATGCAGGCTCGGTTACCGGAACAATTACGTCTTCCGCAGATTACGCCCTTCACCAGCAAAACCGATCCTACAGAGCACATCGAATCCTTTCGAACATATATGGAGCAGCACGACGCCTTAGACGTTGTAATGTACCGAGCTTTCTCCCTCACTTTAACTGACGTAGTTCGACTTTTGTTCAAACAACTAAAACCAAAATCCATTAGCTCATTCGCAGAGCTCAACGATGCCTTCCTTACTAATTTCATTGGTGGGAAGAAAAAGTTGAAGCCACCTGCACACATGAATAACATAGTTCAAAAAGAGGGAGAGCTGCTGAAAGATTATATCAAATGTTTTAACTTCGAGTCACTTTAAGTCCGGAAACATTCAGACGAAACAACGCTCAACTCAATCATGCATGGTGTCGGAGACAAGCCATTTCTGGCCTCCTTGGATAAAAACCCGCCAATTACTTTGGCGAAGTTCATGGCTCGGTCAGATAAATAAGCTCGGCTTTGATATGTGAACATGAAGGAAAGCAATTATCGGTTTATTATGTCAGTAAAACATTATTACCGGCAATTACTTTCCTTCATGTTCACGTATCAAAGCTGAGCTTACGGCTACGTAGGAAACCGCCAGATACAATAACAAAGCTTCCCCAGGCTCAGGTTTTGATAAGACAGGTGGAGATCTAAGGTATGTCTTCAACTGCTGGAATGCTGCTTCACACTCTTCTGTCCACTCTACCGTTTTTTGACCCTTAAGCCATTTAAAGAACGGGAGGCACTTATCGGTAGCTCGGGAAATGAAGTGGTTGAGTGTTGCTACTCGTCCAGTCAGCCTTTGTATGTCCTTGATCATTTTTTTGAGATTTCATGTCGAGCAATAATTTGATTTTTTCTGGATTTGCTTGGATTTCCAACTGACTGACCAGGAATCCAAGAAATTTACCCGAGCTTACCCCAAAGGCGCACTTACTCGGGTTCAACTTCATTTGGTATTTTTGAAGGATGAGAAACATCTCCTTTAGGTCAGCAATATGATCGGCAGCGTGTATACTTTTGACGAGCATGTCGTCAATGTATACTTTTATGGTTCAGCCGATCTGCCGAGCAAACATTTTGTTCACCAATCATTGGTAGGTCGCTCCTGCATTCTTTAAACCAAATGGCATCATACGGTAATAATAAAGTCCTTTGTCGGTGACAAAGGTAGTCTTAGATTTATCTGATTAATGCATTACAATTTGATTGTATCTCGAATAAGCATCCATAAAACTAAGAAGTTCATGTCCGGCCCTACTATCCACCAGCTGATCAATCTTCGGAAGAGGGAAGTTGTCCTTTGGGTAGGCTTTGTTTAAGTCAGTATAGTCAATACAAACTCACCACTTCCCATTTGCTTTCTTAATGAGTACGACATTAGCTATCCATTTTGGATAGTATATCTCCTCGATGAATTTAGCCTTGAGGAGCTTGCTGACTTCTTCTTCAATTATGGTGTACCTTTCGGGGCCGAGCGGTCGTCACTTTTGTCAGATCGGTCGGTAGGTCGAATTGATGTTAAGGCGATGAGTCATCACCAAGGGATCGATCCTAGGCATATCTTCATGGCTCCATTCAAATACATCAACGTATCGTCGAAGTAGTGATATCAGTTTGTCTTTCAAAGGCGACTGCAGAGACGAGCCAATCTACACTGCTTTGAACTCGTCTATCTCTACCAAAGACACTGGGATAAGGTCTTCTATCGGTTATCCTCACTCATGTGTCTCAGCCCGAGGGTCCAACGATTCAATCATGGTTACCTCAGTTGGAACTTTCATGGTCATTGCATAGCAGTTCCGCGAGTCCTGTTGGTCACCTTTTACGACTCCTACTCCCGACTCGATCAGAAATTTCATGGAGAGATGGTACGTCGACACCACAGCTTAGAGAAGGCACAGGGAGGGTCAGCCGGGTATAGCGTTGTAGACCAATGGTTGGTCGACTATCAGGAAGTCGACCATTACTATCGCCTGGTGCGGAGAGTTACCGGCAGTGAGTGGCAATGAGATGACTCCTTAGAGGAGTGTTCGTCCACCATAAAAATCGATTAATGGGGTGTGAACTGGCCGTAACGCCGATCATTCGACACCTATTTTGTCAAATGCTTGAGTGAATAGTACGTCCGTAGACGACCCTGTGTCCACGAGAATACGAAATACCTTGCGGTTTGCTATCTTGAGGATGATAACTAATGCGTCATCATGCGGATGATGGATGCCTCAAGGGTCTTCATCAGTGAACGAAATGCAGTATTTCTCCCTTTTCTTTTCTTTCGAAGGTCGAGCTAGTATAAGGATTTCAGACTCGGGTCGACCGATGCTCCTAGAGAAACAAGATATTCGCCCATGGAGAAAGTAGCCCTAGTCCTAGTTATCTCCTCACGACGACTTCGGCCATACTTTCAAGATCACACTATCGTCGTTATGATCGACCTTCCAATGCGTTAGATTCTTCAAAAACCAGAAGCTTCCGGCTGACTGACGAAGTGGGCGGTAGAGCTCAGTGAATTCGACATTCAATACAAGACCATGGTATCAGTTAAAGGATAAGTTGTGGCTGACTTCATAACCGAGGTTACACCACAAGCTAACAATGTAACCGAGCTAACAGATGAGCCAACCAAACAGCTGACTACTTCTCCCGAGTCATTGCCCAGCCCAATCCCCTGGAAGTTTTATGTCGATAGCTCATCCAACTCTAAGGAAAGCAGGGTAGGAGTCGTCTTAGAAACTCCTGATCAAACCTATATGTAATATGCCTTAAGACTTGGATTTCAAGCCTCGAACAATACAACAAAATATGAAGCCTTGTTGCTCAGCCTCCGACTATCAGCCATTTTAAGTATTACTCATCTCAACGTATTCAACAACTCGCAGTTGGTCATCAACCAGGTCACCAGCGTGTATCAAACACGAAAAGAGTAACTTAAAGCATACATGAAGAAAGCCAAAGAGATGATCGATGGTTTTCCACTATGTGTTGTGACTTAGATCCCTTGAACAGAAAACGCTAAGGATGATCTACTGGCCAAACTTGCCTCTGCTGACGAAGACGACATACCTAGGTTCATCCCAATCAAGTACGTTGCTAAGCTGAGTATTGATGACCCGGTTAGCTCCACCGTATATTCAATTGATTCGGAACCTACTTGGCTCGACCCAATTGTCCAATATCTCGATAGTGGAAAGTTGCCCGAGGATCATGCCGAGGCCCGACGATTGAAGATCCGAGCCTCTCGTTACACTATACTTAACAGAGCGTTATATAAGAAAGGATTCTTCGCTCCTCTATTACGATGCCTAAATCCCGATGAAGCCAATTATGTGCTGCGAGAGATCCACGAAGGGATTTGTAGAAATCACTCGAGAGGACCATCACTCGTACATAAGGTCTTACAATAAGGATACTACTGGCTGACTATTCGGCACGACGCTCGTAAGCTCATCCAAAGCTACGACAATGCCAATGATTCACGGTCGTTCCGAGATAACCTCCCAAGAAACTAACTCCTATGGCTGGTCCTTGGCCATTCGTACAGTGGGTAATCGATATCATCAGACTGCTCCCTTTGGGAAAAGGCCAGACCCAGTTCGCTGTCGTTGTGGTGGATTACTTCACAAAGTGAGCCGAAGCCGAGACATTGGCCAAGATAACCAAACAAAAGATCACAAACTTTGTTTGAAAAAACATTATTTGTCGATTTGGGATACCTCAGACCATTATCACTGACAATGGGAAGTAGTTCGACAATAGGCAATACTGTAATGTCCCGGAAAAATCCATACAAGGACCCAAGTATCACCTTAGGCAGAAATCACTCAGGACCAAATCCTATAGAAATTAGACGAGAATTAGCTAATGTTAAACTGGAGTACCTGTGAAATTAACACTAATCACTTTAAATATAATCTGCAAGACCCAAAACATGCAGAATCATTAACGCTACTTTACCCTGAAATCTAAAATCAATCTCTAAACCTGGTTGCTCTCGGGAGCACCTTGAAACTCCATATCGGACTTGAACGGCACGTCAAAAGTCTGATGACCTTGAAACTATATGAATATGACCGTTTTATTGGGCTTAACAACCATCTCGAAAATCAAGTCCTAACAGTGTCCAGAAATGCACAACTTAAGCCTGGAGTGAAGTATGTGAGAAACGCGAATACCTTTAAAAAACGAACTCAGATTTAAGTGATTTTGGTCATTCGCTTGTGGGCCAAATGTAAGCTTTTAGACACCAATTACACCCTCAGATCAGGAAAAATTTTTAACACATGTCAATGTACTTGCGGCCCTGATAGAGTACCGGTGACCGTTAAACTGAAACAGGTCCCTCGCGGCCAATCTACTGATCTGATCGGGCCGGGATCTTAACCTGACTTAGATCCAATGTAAGGGAGCTTAAGTCCGACCGCATGTAGAAAAGGGGCCTCCAAAAGTGCTCCGTTGGATCGAAGCAGGTGCCTTTTGGCTATAACCTAAGTATACCTTTGCCCTGGGACCATTCCATCAGTTCTGGGCCTATATAAGGGCCTTAAACCCTCTCTCTCTCATTCCGTACAAGTCATTTCGTACAAATTAGCAACCCTAGGAGAGAGAAGAGAGTAAAGAGAGAAGGAAAGAGAGAGAGAAAGTGTGGGGGAAAGCTAGGGTTTGCTATATAGATTCTTCCCTGTCGCTCTACGTATCGTATCACTGCTACCATATCGCTATACTAGCGATTCTGGTTCTATTTTCAGGTAAGAAATCCTAACCTTAACCTATTTTAGGGCTTCAAATAAAGTAGAGGATGAAATAGCTAATATATTTCATACTGTAGGTTGTACTTGTGTCGTAGACGACGAGTTAGAGAACGAACTGAGTTCGTTACGAGTCTACCGGTGAAAGGTGCAGACTATAAATGTTTAGGTTATGGTTTTCAAGGCTTTCAATGCCATTTAATGATTTATGACTGACTTGATTGCTGTCACATGTGCTTAGATGCAAGGATTTCCGTTTATTACATATATATGTGAACTATGTCGAATATAATGCATTTCATGTGTTTGTTGAAATGTTTGAATGAATATAAAATTAAGATTTGTGCTTGTTATCATTGATGTGTGGGAATACATGATTATTGTACGTATGGCAACTCTTATGTAGAAGAATTTGCTATAACATGTGGATTAACTAATTTATTACAAGTATGTAATATGTGTAGTCTAAGTGTTTGATGAAATGTCTGAATAAGAAAATGCTCGTCTATATGTATGTAATGAGGCTGCTGAGATAGGATTCTCAACTCCCTTACCTATAGTTGCAGTTCCCTTTATGTAACTTATCTTACTACTATGTGATTTGTGGATGAAATGCCTATGTATGATAATATGTACCTTATGTGTTCGTTAAATTGTTTATATGAGATCTATATTTGGATTGGTTGCAACATGCTGTTTGACTAGTACATATGAATGCTTGTTGTATTTGAGGTGTGATTCGGGCTACGATGTAGTCCAGGCAATTGGCAACAATTCCTGTTTGAGTGGCCGAGCTAGTCTCACCACATTTGATGTGTTCAGCGAATCCGAGTCATACGATGATCGTCGACAGTGGTTAGCGCTCCATGTTAATTACTTCAGCATACGCTTGTACCAGTCGAACTTGTCTAATAAAACTGATTGTCATACTGTGTGTTCACCATGTATGTTGCTACTACTTGAATCTAAGGTACCAAACTCACCAGTGAAAACTCGTTCAACCTTGGTACCTCGATCCACTAAGACTCATGAGCCGGACATGGTGGTATGGGACACCATGGTCGTGTTGTCGGCCTATGCTAGGGCGATGAGCCTCCTCGTAGTGACCAGTGAGTAATCCAAACTCGTGAGCCAAATACGGTGGTATGGGACACTGTATTCGAGCTATCGACCTACCCTTGTGCAGCCTGGATGTGGTCTCCAGTCGGGTTGGTGAGGAGCCTTCGAAAATAGACTTCTAGTTGGTCGGGTGTGGGTGGTAGTGACCTCGAGTGTACTCCGAGACTGCATTGAGGCGACAAGTCTTTCTGTAGCAATTAGAGTATAAACTAGGAATACACTGATCAGGTGATGAGCCCTTTATAGTGACCTAGAATGACAACATCATATAAGATTTACTAGGACTGACAACCCTAGAATGGATCATTGTTTGGGAATTGATATAAGGGAGGTACCTTAACTTCCCAATCCTACTGTATGAATAAACCCAAGTAAGAACTTGGCTAATCACGTGCATGCACCGCATTACATGTGTCTTTGGCGTAGCAGGTCAAGCACTGGGAAGGGTTGTATGTCGCAATCATGAGATGAAGTTTCTAAGGGAGCACAGGTGAGGGCATGCATCATTATTTCATATCATTCTTACATTTACAAGAGTACTTAGGACCTGATTGTTGTATTGTGTTATCATTACTGCTTGACTAAATCAATAACATGTTAACCTTTGCTTTATTGTTCCACTGAGTTGATCACTCACTCCCACATTACGGGACGGTGTTTTAAACACCAACTAGACACTGTTTTAGTTTCAGATGATGGTGATGCTTACGAAGCGGAGCTGGACTTTTATGATGTTGAGGAGGGTTTCTCCTATATGCAGCTATTAGGCGGATCTATGTAGACCATGTTCTGATCGATGGGGTTATAGGGATGTTGATTAGACGTCATTACACTTGTTATTTTACACTTTTGGAGCACCTATGTCTATTATTTTTGTTCATTTTTGAAGTATACATATATATATATTTAACCTAGTAACATCTTCACACTCTGGAGACTTACAACAGTTTATATATTTTAAATATCAACACAGCCTTCCGCATGCTTATTTAACTGTCTCTGGAGTATGATATGTTATTTTAGTATAATCCCACTCATGTTTAATGCACTAATATGGACAACATTCAATCACCATTATCTATGTTGCATAAGTGATACGTTGGAACTTGGGAGTGGAGCTTATGCTCGACTCCCGATTTTCAGGGCATTACAAATACCGAGAGATGTGTGACAATCTTAGAATAAGAAACGTCTACTCATCTCCCCATCATCCTCAGACGAATGGACAGGTCGAGGCAGTCAACAAGATTATCAAACAACATCTCCGAACCAAACTCGATTGAGCTAAAAGAGCATGGGCCGAGGAACTTCCTAAAATTCTATAGGCATACCGAACCACCACTCGCACCGCCACAGGAGAAACTCCCTTCTCCCTTGCATATGGATCGAAAGTCTCACTCCAGTCGAGATCGGACTACCTTCAACTCGAGTTAGCTCATTTAATGAAGAAGACAATGAGGAATTACTGGCTCTCGGACTCGACCTCTTGGAAGAACGGAGAGAAAGAGCTCGGCTGCGAATGATGACTCGACAATGACAAGTAGCCCGGTTCTACAATGCCCAATTCAAAGTTAGGCGCTTCCGAGTGCGAGACATGGTCCTCCGAAAAATGTTCCTAAACGCTAAGGAGGTTGGTGTCGGCACACTAGGATCCAATTGGGAAGGACCTATGTTGTCTCGAGCACCATCCAATCTGAAACATATCGGTTGGAATATCTAACTGGGTAATTACTTCCTCATCCTTGGAATGCCGAGCATCTAAAAATCTATTATCCCTAGGTCTGCCGTCAAGCAATTCAAAAGATTCGATCGAGTGAAGAATGAAAAACATATAAGTTGAATCAAATGAATAAGAAAACCTAGTATATTCATTCATCAGTAAGTGTGTTACATCGGATTACATCAGTTCCTATTTTATAATTACATTAATAGGATAGCAAAGATAAAGGAAAAAAGAGTTGGCCACGACACACGATCCCCTCTCTCGATTACAGATGCTCTCGAGCCCGCCTTGAAGCTTGGTGTGCTTGAAGTGCCTGACGCTTGGTGTGCTTGAAGTGCTTGACACCCAAAATGAAGCTCCAAGGTTCATCAAGAGCAAACTCAAGAGGTAGCTTGGACTCAGCTGCTGCCGCCACTCGGAGCAACCTCTGGCACCGTCTCAGGAGTAGCCTCAGGATCAACCTCGATACCAGTAGCAGCATCAGCAGACCCAGCTACCTCGGCCTCTGGACCTTTAAACCCAGAGGCACCTTCATCAAATCCCAAAAGATCAAGATTGAGGAAGGATTCCTTCATCAGTTCGACACACTTGGTATAATCGTCCTTATACAGGCGATCCTGCTCCTCTAAATACTCTTGGGAGTCAAGGAAGTCCTTTAAGGCTCGGGCCTTAGCCTGCTTAATGGTAGCCTTAGTCTCGGTCCTAAGTTAAGACAACTTCTCCTCGGAGGCATCTAGAGCCTGGTGACTCAGCCGACGCTCCTCCCAAACCTCTTAGAATTGCGTGGCCAAATGAGCACCCTCGGCTCTAGAGTCATCGACGGCCTTCCTGGCAAGCCCTAAGTCGCTAACCATTATGTTGAGCCAAGTCACGGCAGCTTTAAGTTTTGCTTCCGCCTGCCCTTTTCCGAGCTACTTCAACCTCCGATGCTCGACTCTGAGCCTCGGCCAAATCCGAGCTAGCCTTAAGCAAACAAGGAGCGAACTGTAGAAGAAAAAGATAAGTTATATTAAAATCAAAAGGATCGGCAAGATAAGTGGGAAGTTCAAGTCTTACCTCGAGGAGAATCTTTGCAGCGTGAGAGAGAGTCCGTCTCTAAGGAGCTTCGAAGTGGGCAGTGAATTCTTTCTCGCTCCTATGAGAAATCGCCCAAGGGACCATGTCCGACACAGCCCGCTGGAAAAATGATGACTTCTGTTGAGTCATCTCCCCTCTTGAAGGCTCCTCTCTCCTCTCCTCCATCTGCTCCTCCCTCTGCTCTGGAACCTACTCTGCAACAGGTCCTGGCTCAGGAGCCGCCTGAGACTTGAGAGTCACCGCATCCGCCGCTTCCACCCCTTCTTCAGGGTTGGGGATTGTTATGGTCGGAATGGCCGGGGTGGCTTGCCCTTTAGCCTTCGAGATCGTCTTCGGCTTCATCGAAAGCAGAGTCTCTGACTGAGTCTCTAACCTCGGAGGGGCCTTTATCTTGGAAGGCGGATGAAGAATGGGCCTTACCTCAGTCATCTCTACATCAGAAGCAAGACGAGTTAAACAAAACTCAAAAGGAATACGATGAGGAAACCAAAAGGTACCTGTCATAGTCGAGTCCAAACCCGATTCAAAAAGACACTCCGGTTGGAGAAGTCCCTTCCAAGACCGCTGCTCCGGACTCAGCGCCTTCAGATCTTTGATCTGAGCTAAAGCGCCTATTCCGAGCTTCAGCCTTCGCTTGGGGATATCTGCAAAACACATTCAGTCAAACTCAAAGACACAACAGTGCGAGGAGATTTTTAAAAAAAAAAGCATGCCGAGACACCTACTTGGGAGAACGCCCGAGGAACACGAGATTCGATGAGTCCTGGTTCAACAGTCTCCCAGCGACCATATGCCCAGAACCATCTATCTCTCCAGTGCTTGTTGGAGGTAGGAAGGTCGGTTATCAAAGGTCCACCCTTGTTCTGTCAAGCACACAAAAAGTACCAGCTGGGCTATTGCGGATTCAGTCGTACTTGATACAAATGGAGAAACTCGTCGATGGTCAGTGGGGGCTGCTCTGTCTCAGCCCACAACAATGAGCATCCGAACAAGTTCCTCCACCCATTCAGAACTATCTGCCCAGGCGCAATCTGGAGTCGGGAAAGCAAATCTGGAGCAATGCCTTGGAGGGGCAGATGCAAGCCGCATTGTACAGTGACCTAAAAGATTGTGATCATCCCAGCAGGAGAACAATCGGGTAACTCACTCGGCAGGGGAAGACGAAGAATGACTGAGTCCGAGACATGGTACCCAGCCCTGATCCTATCCAGATCTACCTCGGTTAAAATCGAGGGAACTGGACCCTTCTTCTCCTCTCCTACCTCCCCTCCCACGGCCCCGACTCAGCAACCTTCGTCAATCTCTGGGTAGAGACTGACTCACTGGCTCCTTCAACCTCCTCATCCTCTTCCTTCGTTTCCTCCCCAGGAGGATTAGGTCTGTCAGGAGTAGTCGCCAATGAAGCCCCTCCATGAGAGGGACATACAAAAGTAGGGCGCTCCGGTGAAGACCTAACTGCCATTTCTGAGTACTGAAAGGCCTCATTGGCACTACTGGCCATCTCGACCGGCAACGAGAGTGATTGTGAGACATTCCAGAAATGTCTCTCTTCGCCCTCGTCACTAGAAGCTCCCTCCCGAGGGCTCTGGGAACCTTGCATTGTTATGAGAATTAAAAGCGAAAGGGAGGGAGAGAGATAGAACTCACTGGAGATGGCAGAAGAGATGGCAGAAAGGACGCGAGTGTGAATGGAAATCAGGAAGGAAAGACAAAAATGGCAGAAAGTAGAAGAATAAAGGAAATGAAAATGAGAAGAGAAGAGGGCGCGCACGTAAATGAGAAAGGGGCATCCCGCTCCTCCTTTTATAACCCTACCACGTGGCAAGGGCATTTAAGGAGGAGTCAAATCGACGGCCGTTTCGACTCCCCCGCCTGACACATGGCACGTGCCTACTGACGGAGACGTCGCCCTCGCTACACGTCGAAAGCTCATTAGCCGAAGAAATGCTCTAATGGCTTCTCGCGTGTGCAACCTTGATCAACGAATTGACGCATGTTCTGGACAACGCAAGACTCCTGTGAACATTAAATGCTTCATCATAACATCGGCATCAGTCCAAGTCGACCCAAAAAACACTTTACTACTTCGCATCAACATGCCTAACGCAAGGAGTAAGGGGGGTTACTATTGGGGAAAAAATAGTACAAGTCCAAACGCTCGGCTATGGAATGGACCAACTCTACTGACACTGCCCGGGATTCCGAGGCATTAAGCCCGACTGAGGTAGATAAGCAAAATGCCTAATGGAGAGACTTAGCTCTGACTACGAGGAATTAATCCAGACCGAGATTTGTTAAGTCACAAACCACAATGCAAAGTGCATGAGATCATAAAGTTGACTCGGTAAATGAGGCAGCAACATCCAAAAAGGTCGATTAAGACCCAAAGCTTAGAAACCGCTCGACCGACTATAGAACCAACTCAAATTAGGTCAGTTACATCATTGGCTATCAGATTAAGGAAGGATATCGATTATGGATCGGTTCCATTTCACCTGACAAATGGCGAGTAACTTGATCTTTAAAGCTAGCCAAGACTAACTCATCATTAGAGTCGGTCAAGACTGGGCCGAGCAAGGAAAAGACGACGTAAATGAAAACGTTGTCCCAAAAATCTTGTAAAAGGATCCCCGATCCCGAAGATCTCGGGATCGGATAAACTCCAAAAACATATCAAAATCAAATCTTCGAGAAATCAGGAGAAGAATTCCTGCACACCAGGGCCCTCCCATTCCTATAAATACAGGAGACCTCTAATGTGAAAGGTACGCAGAAAACTCTCCTCTAAAAACCTCTTACTACGGTCCTATCACTGACTTTAGCATTGGAGGGCCCCTAGCTCTAGCCAGGGTCTCCTTTGTCTCCTTCTTGTGCGGGTGGTAGGGCGGAGGAGGACGCACCAGTTTTTTGCACCAACAATATACATAAGCATGGACATTGAATTGAATTAAGCCTTGAGAAAACTTCAAGGGTGGCAAAGCACCATCACTTGTAAGGGATTATGTGGATGTTGGTAAATTTTCAATAGAAATTTTTCATAAATAAAGGCTGACATAGCCCCCTGTTTTTGTTATTGGGAAAGAATTTACATGTAAAATACTGTAGGTGGCTAGTTAATGATATAAAGTTGCCCGCATGCATACTACTAACGTGCGCATGTGTACAGAACCGATACAATTTCGAAGGACGAGGATTTCCTGCAAAAGACTTTCGCATGATGTTCCTACACTGGGATGCAAAGTGGGGGCCACCATGATGTTTATGAGAAATCTAACCCGTTCATCCTTTTTTGAGCTCATTTTAGAACATATGATTAAAAATGAGGACACAAGACTCAAGTGGGCCATACGAGATGAAACAGTGAGGAAAGGAATGCTACCGTTGAAAACTTCCTAGGCTCTACCTTGATGTTTATATGTTTATATTTCATCCAAACTGTTTACTGTGAGACCCGTATCCTAGACCGTACTGTTCCATGGGTTCCAGCGGTCTTCCCGATCGAGTTTCAGAAACCTTCGACCCATAACCGGTATTTGCGCGCGACCCTGAGTCATGCATCGTCAACCTGAATCGACTCAACCCAAGACTTGTACCCTAGTGACTGCGTCGTCGCTGCGGTTTCAATGCCGCGTCTCATGCGCTGATCCGATACTCTGGCTAGGAGATGTGGGCCAGCGTTCGGTGCGAGAAAAATGTCATGCGTGCAAAAATCGAAGAGAATCTCTACGACTTGTCACATCAATCATCCATCAATCAATCTCACCACGTCAAGTACACATCACCTCTCACCCTTCCCCAAGCAACCACCAAAGTCAAAAAGGTTCTTACACACCCATACTTCTCTTACTTCAAAAACCACAAAAGTCAAAAAGTTCTTACACCCATCACCCACCACATCCATCACTCCATTAACCATCTTTCTCTCTCTCTTTACAACCATCACTCTCTCATTTTCAAGCTCACCTCCCAAGTAACCTAAGAGCACCATCCGTCCAAGCCTCTCCAAGCCCTCCCAAGCAACAAGGGTGGCCCACTTTCCTACCCTTCATCCCCAATCTCAACCATCCAAACCTCATCTCCTCCGTTGGAATCGAAGCTAAGGAGCTAAGGAAGCCTTGGGTACAAGTAGAAGCCGGTGGGTGATCTTGAATGTTGTCTTTTATTCTTTCTTTGATTTAAGGGACCACATATGTGAGATCCACCTTGATGTATGTTTTGTAACAAAAAAGGGGCCCATAGTGGCGGGGCCCCTCCATCGCCGTCAAAATCTCTCTTTATCTCTCTTGTATTGTGGACCCCACTATGATGTATGATCCATGCTGTCTCATCCGTGGGGCCAACCTTGCTGACCACCTTTGGGTTGGCCTGGATGCAAGGGAAACACAAATAATGGCTTGATTAAAAAAAAATCAAGTGGGCCACATCCCTATGGGATCCACCATGATGTTTGTGTTACACCCACACTATCTAGTGTCCAGGGACGCTGGACGTGTGCTGGAGTGAAGGTTGGGCTGCCAGTGGTGGCTAACAGTGATGTGAACTGACGGTGGAGTCCATGGGACCCACTCCCGTCCTCCACCCCTCCAAATGGGCCACACCGAGATGTATGTGCTTTATCCAAACCATCCATTGCATTCTGACGGTGGACCATGCCCGTGTGGGGGCCATTTCCACGTCGTCCATAGCTCCAGTGGTAGGCTACGTGAAAGATACCTCCTTTCAACGTTGAGGTCATGGCATTGATTCCTAGCAAGGGATGGCCAACAGTGATGTGAGTGACGGTGGGGTCCATAGGACCCATAACCATCCATCACCCATTTAGTGGGCCACATGTTGAGGTGTGTTTCATCCAAACCGTCCACCATTTCTAATGGTGGGGCCATGTCCAGGTGGGGCCCTCATCCCAAATCCATAGCTCATTAGCAGACTGAGTGGAGGTACCTCGTTTCAACGATGGCCCCCAAAGCTTATGTGGTAGACTATGTGAAAGATACCTCATTTTAACGTTGAGGTCTTAGCATCCATCCCTAGTGGCGGTGGCAACAAAGAAGTGTCTGCTGGCATGGGGTCCATGGGACCCACCTATGTCATCCATTCATTTTTAGGTGGGCCACACCATGATGCGTGTAGGGTTTCCACCGTCCCTGGACGGTGGGACCCACCCCACGTGTGACCACTATGAGGTATGTGTATGTCTAGCTATCCAGCTGGATGTTAGTTACATATTAAATATAATATTAATATATATTGTATTATATTAATTTAATATATGTTATATATATATATTATATTATAATATCACATGATATAATGAGGGTGGGCCTTACGTGGGACCCACTTTTGCCCTCCTAGTGTAGCCAGCCGCCTGTGCAGCAGCCATATAGCTACTCCTTGTTGACAGCAGGCCCCACATTGATGTGTATCGACACCGTCCACTACCTTGAACGGTGGGCCCCACCATGATGCATGTGTTGTATCCATGTCGTTTAACCATTTGAAAGATCATATTATGGTGTGGGAAAATGAATGAATTAGATCTAAAGTTCAAGTGGCCCCCACCATTCAAATAGTGGACCGTGACATCCACCATTCAAACTTCTAAGGACCACAGTGGTTCCCACTCAAATTGATATTTGGTTTTCACTTCATTTATGAATTGGTCGGGTCTCGAATATACATAAGGTTGGGCCCGATTTGATATAAATGAGGCCCATCAGTGTAGACTATTTGATATACCTAAAGCCCATTGGTGTGGCCCATATAATGCGGCCCATGTAATGTGGCTCGCTTGACATAAGAGGCCCATTGTGATATATTTGAGGCCCAGGTGTGAGTCCCACCTGATGTGTATTCGGGACCCGATGCGATGTATGTGAGGCCCATAAGCGAGGCCCAATGTAATGAATGTGTGTGGCCATTACAGTATAGGTCATGCCTTGTGAGCAATGTTGGTTTGACGTCCACATTGTACGAATAATGTTGGTTAAATGTCCACATTATAATTCTCCTTAGGGCCTATTGTTAGGCCCATACTTGTAGGCCGTCTAGGCCCATCTTTGTTATAAACAGCATCTATCACCGTATAACGTGTTTAGTATAGTTCCTGATTTATGATCATATGCATCATATGTATGCTTGATATGAGAAGTGACTGATCATAGCATATGCCTTCAGGCAGATTGTTTAGGGGCTCCCGGATATGCGGTGTTACCCCTTCATGAGTGCACGATACGCGCAAGATTATTGCATGACTGAATAGTGTGATTCGTGCATTCGCATTGTGTGATTTGGTTACTGTACGCCCTAGCGACATCAGGGCCGTAACCTCCACAAGCATATCGTGGTTGGCAAGATTGGATACCAGAAATCTTGTTCTACATGGGGTGTTATAGATATCCCTGGGTGAAAGTCCCTAAACCCTTATGGTACCAAGAGGTTGGTCTTATGTCTAGACCGAGTGGGTGTATGAGCGTCGAGTGCCGATTACCAGATGACCGCGCTTTCCACTGGTGATATTCCAGATTTGAGCTGTATTGATATGTAGATATAGATGAGGATTTGTATGCTTGAGTTGCATCTCGCATCGCATGGCCTTGGTATGGCCGACATCATTCATGCCTTGCATCGTATAGCTTTGGTACGACTATTGGTATTCATGGATTTATCAGTATGTTCCGCATTACTCTGATACTGCGTATCTGTATTACTACCTTGCGTACACTTTCACCACCCTCTAAGCTTTCTATAAGCCTATACACGACCGTTGCATACAGGTGACGTTGGGACTCAACAGCGCTGAGGCAGGAGCGCAGAGCAGATCATTTTGGAGCTTTTTGTCCTTTATCATTTTATTTCCCTTTATGCTTATTGTACTTGTAAAGTTTTTTATCATAGTGGAAATGTGATGGAGTTTTTGGTTGGTGTTTGTGGGTTATGTCTTTGGTTATGCTTATTACGAATTAAACTGATATTGGAAATCCTCCTTTAGCATCCTAGGATTGGAACCTGGTGAATGGGCGCCGGGAGCTGAGAATAGGGTTTTATAGAGGCTGTCGGCACCAGATTCGGTGATCGGGAATTTTGTGAGCTCGATTTCTGAGTTTGGGGCATGACATAAGTTGGTATTAGAGCATAACTCGAAAAAAACTAAGAACAACATTACATGTCTGCTATGAGTTCAAGAGATTGAGTCTCAAGTCCAGATAGCTTAAGGATCTTTTATTACTGACCCTTAACGTGCATGCCTTCGAGAGCTTTTAAGTTGATAGGCACCTTCGCTCTTCCTTTAGGACAAGATGCCCAGGAGGGTGACCCGATCGACTCCCGCACCACCACCTAAGACTCCCGCACCACCACCTGAGATTCCCGCACTACCACCGATGATCCCTGCTCCACCACCAGAGAATCCTACTGCCCAGCCTATGGATGCAGCTCCTCCACCAGAGACCGGTGTGGATCCGACCGTATTCGTGAGTGCCTTCCAATTATAGCAGATGTTACAGGCTTTGACGACCGCCCTTCAGGGGTAGGGCAGGCACCCTGTTGTTTCACAGGAGAAGGCTGAGCAGGATCGCGTGAGTGCCCTTCTTCGAGAGTTTCGATGGATCGATCCCTCGAGTTTCCAAGGTAAGCCAGACCCAACGGTATCTGAGAGATGGCGTGGTGATGTGGAGAAGATATTCAATATAATGGGATGTCCGACCGAGCGGCAAGTTCGATTAGCTATATTCCTTCTCCATGGTGAGGCTGAGCACTGGTGGACGTCAATCTCGCGAGCAGCAGGCGCCGATTTTGTATAGACGTGGGAGGATTTTGTGGATCGGTTAGACCGACAGTATTTCCCTGATCACATTCGACGATAGCGGGCATTGGAGTTCGAGGCCTTGGTGCAGGGCGATATGACAGTGGCTCAGTACGTGGTTCGTTTTGTAGCGCTGTCCAAATTTGCACCGTACTT
Source organism: Magnolia changhungtana (assembly GCA_030180095.1). Taxonomy (NCBI): domain Eukaryota; kingdom Viridiplantae; phylum Streptophyta; class Magnoliopsida; order Magnoliales; family Magnoliaceae; genus Magnolia; species Magnolia changhungtana. The sequence continues at coordinate 198,485 of JASAUF010000150.1, forward strand.
GGTAGATGATGAGGAGCGGAGAGCCCACCGATTCGAGTACGGTTTACACTATGGTCTTTGAGGCCGTGTCATTGGACATAAGCTCTTGACTTTCGAGGGGGTGGTATGGAAGGCCCAGATTTTTTAGGCTGAGTAGGCCGGTTCTTAGTCTAATCACAGTTAGAGGAGAGATCGGAAGAGGCAGGTTCCTTCTGATGACTTGCAGCAGCGTCGACCGCAGCAGCAGAGGCACACAGGTCGCCCAGCCTTCCGAGCGCCAGCAGCACCTCTAGCACCACCTCCGAGGCAGTTCACCAGCACATGTTTTAGGTGAGGTGCGATGGGGCACCGTATATGGGAGTGTCCCCGACCCCAGTAGCAGCAGCGATAGCAGCCTCCACCACAGCAGCAGCAGCAGAGACCCTCACAGCAGCAGCGATAGCAGTCCCCACCACCTAGGCCACCTCAGCAGTAACATCAGCACCAGCCTCCGAGGTCACCCTAGTAAAGGCAGCAATTTTGACCGCCTTAGCGACCCCAGTAGTAGCAGCACGCTCAGAGAGGATAAACACTTCCCCAGCCGGTTCAGGCTAGATTTTATGCAGTCCAGTAGGATCCTCAGTCGTATGGAGGAGTCGTTGAGGGTATACTTCCAGTCTCTCCATGCATTGCTCGAGTTTTATTTAATTCCGGTGCTTCGCACTCGTTTATGTCCGAGGAATTCTGCCGTTCGACTGGATTGTTGACAGAGTCTGCTCGAGAGGGGATGACCGTATCGATGCCCTTGGGGAAGACAATAGTATTAGGATGCTTCTGTTCGTCTTACCATGTGCTAATGGGAGAGATCTTCTTACCTGCCGATGTCAGATTTTGATGTTATCTTGGGCATGGATTGGCTTGCAGAGAATCACGCCATCTTGGACTACTTTGCGAGGACAGTCATGTTCTGCATACTAGGATTGCCACAATTCTAGTTCATTGCAGAGCCCATAAGAGAGCCATTGTCTTGCTTGATGTCCTGCGCCATTGAGGAGCCTATTGCTGCTTGTATTAATCAGTTGTCGATTGTTTACAATTTTTTCGATGTGTTCCAGGGGATTCCGGGATTACAGCCTCACCGACTCACCGAGTTTCAGATTGATCTCGTGCCTGGTACCATGCCTATTTCAAAGGCCCCGTATCGTATAGCACCGTTGGAGTTACAGGAACTGCAGAAGCAGTTGGACGAGTTACGCAAGTTGGGGTTTATTCGTCCGAACAGTTCACCATGTGGAGCGCTGGTACTCTTCGTGAAGAAGAAGGATGGCTCGTTGAGGCTCTGCATAGACTACCGTGAGCTCAACAAGGTCACGGTCAAGAATAAGTACCCGCTTCCGAGGATTGATGATTTGTTTGATCAGCTGCAGGGTGCACAGTTCTTTTCGAAGATTGACTTACTTTCGGTTATCATCAGATTCGGGTCTAAGAGGAGGACATTCTGAAGACGGCTTTCAGGATGCGTTATGTTCATTTTGAGTTCCATGTCATGTCCTTCGGACTGACCAATGCGCCCACGGTCTTCATGCAGTTGATGAACGAGGTCTTCCGCCCTTATCTCGATCAGTTTGTTGTAGTCTTCATCAACGACATTCTAATCTATTAGAGGACCCGTGAGGAGCACGAGCAGCATCTGGAGGTTACGTTGTAGACCCTCCATGCACACCAGATCTATGCGAAGCTGGAGAAATGCAAGTTCTGGCAGGAGGAGGTGAAGTTCCTCGATCACGTGGTGACGAGGGAGGGCGTCGTAGTGGACCCCTCGAAGGTTGAGGCAGTGCATCAGTAGGGCCAGCCCACGACTGCATCCGAGATCCGCAGTTTCCTTAGTTTAGTGGGCTATTACAAGAATTTCATTGAGGGTTTCTCCCGTATTGCAGCCCCGCTGACCACGTTGACTCGGAAGGGCGCAGAGTTTATTTGGAGCGACGCCTGTGAGTGAGCATTTATGAAGTTGAAGGACCGTCCGACGTCTGCTCTTGTCCTCACTCTTCCCTCTGGGAGTGATGGATTTATTGTATTCACTGATGCCTCGCATATTGGTGTGGGTGCTGTCCTGATGCAGCACGGGAGACCAGTGGCCTTCATGTCTCGCCAGCTCAATATCCATGAGTTAAACTACCCCACGCATGATTTGGAGCTGGCTACAGTTGTCTTCGCACTGAAGGTGTGAAGGCACTATCTCTATGGGGTTCGGTTCGAGCTCTTCTCCTACCACAAGAGCTTGAAGTACCTAATTTCACAGTTTGAGTTCAACATGAGGCAGAGGTGCTGGATAGAACTCCTGAAGGACTATGACTTCAATCTTTAATACCACCCGGGCAAAGCAAACTGGTGGCTGATGCCCTCAGCCATCAGCCACGAGGCTTGGTGGCGCATATGATGATTCAGGAGTGGCAGATGCTTGAGGATATAGCAGAGTTTGATTTTGAGTTCGGCCTGCAGTCTTCTATCGTGTGGTTATCGAGCCTATCGATTCAATCCTCTCTTGTCGCAAGGGTGATCGAGGCTCAGTATGCTGATGAGTTGTTGCAGAGTTATATGGCTAAGGCGGCATCTGAGACTCAGGCAGATTGGAAGATTGGTACAGACAGTGGACTTCGCTTAAGAGGCCGATTATGTGTCTCGGATATTCCTAAGTTATGCAGAGATCTTATGACCGAGGCACATCAATCGCGATTTTCTATCCATCCTGGCTCGACGAAGATGTACCGTGACATGAGGCGACGGTATTTTTGGACAGGGATGAAGCGCCAGATTGCTAGTTTTGTGGCCGAGTGTGACACGTACCAGTGTGTCAAGGTCGATCATTAGAGACCCCCTGGTCTATTACAGCCGTTGAGTGTCCCGATGTGGAAGTAGGAGCACATGTCGACCGATTTCATTATGAGTTTACCAAGGACTCAGCACGGTCATAATGTCATTTGGGTTGTTGTGGATAGTCTAACGAAGTCGGCACATTTTCTTACGATTTGTGCCACTTGGCCTTTGGACCGGCTTGCGAGGTTTTTCGTTGAGGAGATTGTGAGAGTGAATGGTGTTCTAGTCTTAATTGTTTCTGACTGAGACCCGAGGTTCACGTTTCAACTTTGGGGGAGCTTCCAGAGAGCGATGGGGACTGATTTGCAGCTCAGCACCATGTACCATCCACAGACCAATGGCCTGACTGAGAGGGTCAACTAGATCCTTGAGGATTTGCTTCGGGCCTACGCGATTGATTTCGGGGGTAGTTGGGATGAGCATCTACAATTGGTTGAGTTTACGTACAACAACAGCTATCAGGCGACCATCGGCATGGCTCCTTTTGAGGCACTATATGGCAGACCATACAGATCACTGAGTTGTTGTACCGAGGTTGGAGAGCGTCGTCTCCTCGGTCCCAAGCTTGTGTAGAAGACGTCAGAGGCTGTTAATATCATCAGGCAGAGGATGCACACAGCTCAAAGTCGGAAGAAGATTTTTACTGATCGTCGGCGTCGTCCCTTAGAGTTTGACGTAGGGGACCATGTGTATCTCAAGGTCTCACCCATGAAGGGCGTAGTTCGATTTGGAACGAAGGGCAAGCTTGCCCCAAGATTTATAGGACCTTTTGAGATCACTGGGTGCGTTGGCGCCGTAGCCTATCGACTTGCCTTGTCATATCAGTTGTCTGGCATCCACAACGTTTTCCATGTCTCCATGTTGAGGAAGTGTGGGTCAGACATCGTTCATGTTATTGATTGGCAGCCATTAGAGGTTCGTGAGGACGCTTCCTATATTGAGCAGCCAGTCTGTATCCTTGATCGGAAGGAGCAGGTCCTTCAGACTAAGGTCATTCCGTTGGTGAAGGTTCAGTGGGGTCACCATTCTGTTGAGGAAGCTTCTTGGGAACGTGAGGCCGAGATTCGAGAGCGTTATCCCCATCTCTTTGATGATTGATCATGTGTTGTATTTTGTATGTTATCTCTGATTTTATATTATGATGTTATGTTCCTTATTCCTCATGAGTTATGACTAGTTGCGATGATTGTTTAAATTTCGAGGATAAAATTTTTATTAGGAGGGGAGAGCTGTAAGACCGTATCCTAGACCGTACCGTTCTGTAGGTTCCCGCGGTCTTCCCAGTCGAGCTCTGGCAACCTTTGACCCTTAACCGGTATTTACGTGTAACCCTAAGTCACACGCCATCAACCTAAATCGACTCAACTCAAGACTTGTACCCTAGTGACCATGTTGTCACCGCGGTTTCGATGCCGTGTCTCACGCGCCGATCCGATACTCTGGCCAGGAGATGTGGGCCAGCGTTCGGTGCGAGGAAAATGTCACGCGTGCGAAAACCAAAGAGAATCTCTACGACTTGTCATATCAATCATCCATCAATCAATCCCATCATGTCAAGTACACATCACCTCTCACCCTTCCCCAAGCAACCACTAAAGTCAAAAAGGTTCTTACACACTCATACTTCTCTTACACCAAAAATCACAAAAGTCAAAAAGTGCTTACATCCATTACCCACCACATCCATCACTCTATCAACCATGTTTCTCTCTCTCTCTCTTTACAACCATCACTCTCTCATTTTCAAACTCACCTCCCAAGTAACCCAAGAGCACCATTCGTCTAAGCCTCTCCAAGCCCTCCCAAGCAACAAGGGTGGCCCACTTTCCTACCCTTTCATCTCCAATCTCAACCATCCAAACCTCATCTCCTCCGTTGGAATCGAAGCTAAGGAGCTAAGGAAGCCTTGGGTGCAAGTAGAAGCCAGTGGGTGATCTTGGATGTTGTCTTTTATTCTTTCTTTGATTTAAGGGACCACATATGTGGGATCCACCATGATGTATGTTTTGTAACAAAGAGGGGGCCAATAGTGGCGGGGCCCCTCCATCGCCGCCGAAATCTCTCTCTCTTGTATTGTGGACCCCACTATGATGTATGATCTACGCTATCTCATTCGTGGGGCCCACCTTGCTAACCACCTTTAGGTGGGCCTGGATGCAAGGGAAACACAAATAACGGCTTGATTCAAAAAAAAAATTTAGGTGGGCCACGTCCCTGTGGGACCCACCATGATGTTTGTGTTACACCCACACTATCCAACGTCCAGGGACATTGGACATGTGCTAGAGTGAAGGTTGGGCTGCCAGGGGTGGCTAACAGTGATGTGAACTGACGGTGAGGTCCATGGGACCCACTCCCATCCTCCGCCCCTCCAAATGGGCCACGCCGAGATGTATGTGCTTTATCCAAACCATCCATTGCATTCTAACGGTGGACCATGCTCGTGTGGGGCCCATTTCCACGCCGTCCATAGCTCCAGTGGTAGGCTGCGTGAAAGATACCTCCTTTCAACGCTGAGGTCATGGCATTGATTCCTTGCAGGGGATGGCTAACAGTGATGTGAGTGACGGTGAGGTCCATGAGACCCATCACCGTCCATCACCCATTTAGTGGGCCACACCTTGAGGTGTGTTTCATCTAAACCGTCCACCACTTCTAACGGTGGGGCCACATATAGGTGGGGCCCTCCTCCCAAATCCATAGTTCATTGGCAGACTGAGTGGAGGTACCTCGTTTCAATGGTGGCCCCCAAAGCTCACGTGGTAAACAGTGTGATAGATACCTCATTTTAACGCTGAGGTCTTGGCATCCATCCCTAGTGGCGGTGGCAACAGTGAAGTGTCAGCTGGCGTGGGGTCTATGGGACCCACCTATGTCGTCCATCCATTTTTGGGTGGGCCACACCATGGTGCGTGTAGGGTCTCCACCATCCCTGGACGGTCGGACCCAACCCACGTGTAACCACTATGAGGTATGTGTATGTCTAGTCGTCCAGTTGGACGTTAGTTACATATTAAATATAATATTAATATATTATATTAATATAATATATGTTATATATATTATATTATTATATCACATGATATAATGAGGGTGGGCCCTATGTGGGACCCACCTTTGCCCTCCTAGTGCAGCCAGCTGCCTATGCAACAGCCGTATAGCTGCTCCTTGTTGACAGCAGGCCCCACATTGATATGTATCGACACCGTCCACTACCTTGAATGGTGGGCCCCACCATGATACATGTGTTGTATCTATGCCGTCTAACCATTTGTAAGATCATATTATAGTGTGGGAAAATGAATGAATCAGATCTAAAGTTCAAGTGGCCCCCACCATTCAAATAGTGGACCGTGACATCCACCATTCAAACTTCTAAGGACCATAGTGGTTCCCACTCAAATTGATATTTGGTTTTCACTTCATTTTTGAATTGGTCGGGTCTCGAATATACATAAGGTTGGGCCCGATTTGATATAAATGAGGCCCATCGGTGTAGCCTATTTGATATACCTGAAGCCCATTGGTGTGGCCCATATAATGTGGCCCATGTAATGTGGCCCACTTGACATAAGGGGCCCATTGTGATATATTTGAGGCCCAGGTGTGAGGCCCACCTGATGTGTATTTGGGACCTGATGCGATGTATGTGAGGCCCATAAGCGAGGCCCAATGTAATGAATGTGTGTGGCCGTTACAGTATAGGCCATGCCTTGGGAGCAATGTTGGTTTGACATCCACATTGTATGAATAATGTTGGTTAAATGTCCACATTATAATTCTCCCTAGGGCCCATTGTTAGGCTCATACTTGTAGGCCGTTTAGGCCCATCTTTGTTATGAACAGCATCCATCACCGTATAATATGTTTAGTATATTTCCTGATTTATAATCATCCGCATCATATGTATGCTTGATATGAGAAGTGACTGATCATAGCATATGCCTTCAGGCAGATTGTTTAGGGGCTCCCGGATATGCGATGTTACCCCTTCATGAGCACACAATACGCGCAGGATTGTTGCATTACTGGATAGTGTGATTCATGCATTCGCATTGTGTGATTTGATTACTGTACGCCCCAGTGACATCAGGGTCGTAGCCTCCACAAGCATATCGTGGTTGGCAGGATTAGATACCAGAAATCTTGTTCTACATGGGGTGTTATACATATCCCTGGGTGAAAGTTTCTAAACCCTTATGGTACCAAACGGTTGGTCCAACGTCTACACCGAGTGGGTGCCTGAGCGCCGAATGTCGATTACCAGACGGCCTCGCTTTCCACTGTCTTGATCGGTTGGAAGGGGGTGCAGCCTTACCCGCCTAAGAGGAGGGAGCAAAGCTTTACTGAGTTTGACCAGCACGAGGAATGGGTCCGCTATCAACGAGTCGAGCCCGATATTAGCAGGCGGATAGTGAGGTCTCTTCCACTTACCTTATTACGCGCGATGGGGCAGCAATCTGGTTTAAAGTGTACCAGACCTCGGTGATATTCCAGATTTGAGTTGTATTGATATGTAGATATAGATGAGGATTTGTATGCTTGAGTTACATCTCGCATCGCATGGCCTTGCTATGGCCGACATCATTCATGCCTTGCATCGCATAGCCTTGGTATGACTATTAGTATTCATGGATTCATCAGTATGTTCTGCATTACTCTGATACTGCATATCTGCATTACTACCTTGTGCACACACTTTCACCACCCTCTAAGCTTTCTATAAGCTTATGCACGGCCGTTGTGTGCAGGTGACGTTGGGCAGCAGCACTTGTGGCTGAAGAAAGGCGTGCTTGAAGTGCATCATTTTGGAGCTTTTTATCCTTTATCATTGTATTTCCCTTTATGTTCATTGTACTTGTAAAGTTTTTTATCATAGTGAAAATGTGATGGAGTTTTTGGTTGTTGTTTGTGGGTTATGCCTTTGGTTCTACTTATTACGAATTAAACTGATATTGGAAATCCTCCTCGTAGCATCCCAGGATCGGAACCTGGCGAATGGGCACTGGGAGCCGAGAATGGGGTTCTACGGAGGCTGTCGGCGCTGGATTCGACGATCGAAAATTTTGTGAGCCTGGTTTCCGAGTTTGGGGCATGACATATACAAGGTCATTTTCACTAGGATGAAGTGAAAATACCAAAAACTAGACCGATACAAAACATTTGTGGCCATATAAATGTTTCAACGGTGGTCACTAAATCCCCACTGTTTCCTCTCGTGTGGCCCATTCAAGTTTTGAATACACCTTATTTTTAGTTGTATGTCCTAAAATGATCTCTAAAAACGGATGGATGGAGTGGCTTTCTCACAAACATTGCAGTGGGCCCCACCCAGATTCCTTGCTCAGGAACTTCATACAAAAGGCTTTCCACGAAATTGGCGTCCGATTTTGAAAAAAAAGAAGAAAATAATAATAATTAGCTATTGGGAATTAAAATCATTTTCGTGCAGCTTCTCTAATTCTTAGAAAACAGATGAAGACTTGTGTCAATGTACAACCACAGTGACACCCAGATCCATAGCTCAACTGGCAGACTGAGTGGAGATACCTCATTTCAACACTTGAGGTCTTGGTATCGATCCCTAGTGGGGGTGGCTAACATGGAGTGTGTGTACGGACATGGGTGTGTACTAACAAGTTAACCCAGAAAAAAAAAAAGCTTAAAATTTTAAAATGGTTACAACCACATTGACAAATCTCATTTTGGACAATTTCTAGCATGATAATATCTTGGGAGATTTTCAGACCTGGATCTTTTTCTTGCTATATTATCCGCAAAATCCCACTGAAAATAAAAGATAAAAAATTATTATTATGAATTAATAAAATAGCTTAAAATTTTAAAACGGGTACAAATAAATTTCAACTTCTAAATATTTACTTCGTTTAAATCATAATAAAATTGTAAAAATTAAATCTACCAAGATTTGATTTATTTTATTTTTTTATGATATTAACACCATAATATCGCATGATGAATTTTCCGCAAAAATGGGCACAACCAAACTTTAAAAAAAAAAAAAAAATACTGTAAACTGTTGGGGATTTATACTGCGGAATCACACATATCTAGATCTAGGATAGCAATTCAATAGTAACAAGTAAACATAGAAGAACACAAAGATTTAACGTGGAAAACCCTTGCAGGAAAAAACCACGGCACAAAGCGACAGAAATCCACTGTGAAAAGAAATTACAAGAGAGAGGACTTACCCGATTCGAATAACATCGAATCTCACCCTTGCTACACCCTTTAATAACCCTAGAACCCTTTAGAAAGCTTTAGAATACGCTTGAATACGTCTCAATCCCGTATACACCCCTTTATATAAGTTTAGAAAGAAGTATAATTGGAATAGGAAACAAAAAATCGCAAAATCTTCGTTTCTGCAGAAAATCTGCATAACATCTTCGATATTATCGAAGGTCCATCGATGTCATCGAAGATAGACCAAAACTGTCCAGCGACCAGGGGTGAAAATTCCATGAATTATCGATGGCATTGAGCAACCGTCGATGTCATCGACGACTAGCTTCGATGTCATCGAAATCCCGTCGAATCTCACCCTTGCTACACCACTAGCTTCGATTGTTTATAACAATCTCCACCATGTCTTCAATCTTCATCCGTGTAGTTTTTTGTCCATTTTTCTTATTTCTGCATTACATCATAGCTTCAATCAATGCTTCTCATACACACTCCGTCCTTCTTTTATGCCATCGCCAAGCCTAGAGAAGTTGCATATAACTTGAACTTCTTTGTAGGAACAACCTTGGTGAGCATGTCTGCTGGATTCACGCTGGTATGAATCTTCTCCAGTTTTACGCCTCCTTCCTCAAGCACCTGTCGAATAAAGTGGTGACGAACATCAATGTGTTTAGTACATGAGTGATAAACATAATTTTTAGCCAAATTAATAGCACTCTCGCTATCACAATTAACCGGCACGGCCTCCTGCTGAAGTCCCAACTGATTTATCATGCCTCTAAGCCAAACACCTTCTTTAAACGCTTCTGTCACTGCCGTATATTCTGCTTCGGTCATGGAAAGAGCAACCACGGACTGAAGCTTCGACATCCAACTGATTGCTCCACCCGATAGTATAAACAAGTATCCTGAAGTAGACTTCTTAGAATCTATACTGCCTGCGTAGTTGGAATCTACATACCCTACTAACTTTGTCCCTATTTTCTCAAAAGTTAAGACGTAGTTTTTCGTACTTCGAATGTATCCAAGTAGCCATTTCACCGCTTCCCAATGTTGCTTGTCGGGGTTTGACATGTATCTGCTCACAACACCGACTGCCTGTGAAATATCTGGTCTTGTACAGACTATGGCATACATTAAACTGTCAACCACATTCGAATAGGGCACATGAGACATAACATGTTTTTCCTCATTTGATTTAGGACATTGTTCTGAGGAAAGCTTAAAGTGAGCCGCGTGGGGAACGCTTATCAGCTTTGCCTGATCCATCCCATACTTGATCAATACCTTTTCAAGGTATTCTACTTGTGATAACCAAAGCCTGCTCCTCTTCCTGTCTCTATGAATATTTATGCCGAGAATCCTCTTTGTAGCCACCAGATCTTTCATCTCGAATGTCCCTGATAACTGAGTCTTTAGTACGTTGATTTCAGACATATCATGATAGGAGATCAACATATCATCAACATACAGTACTAGGATGATGAATTTTCCATCACTCAGTGTCTTGTAATAGACATAGTGATCGTATTCACTCTAAGTAAATTTCTAATTCACCATGAAAGAATCAAATTTTTTATACCACTGCTTAGGCGACTGTTTCAGGCCATACAATGACCTCGTTAACCTGCAAACCTTTTTCTCTGCCCCTTTAACTTCGTAGCCCTCTAGTTGCTTCATGTAGATCTGCTCTTCCAATTCCCCTTGTAGGAATGTAGTCTTCACATCCATCTGTTCCAGCTCGAGATCATATTGGGCAACCAGTGCCAACAAGAATCTGATAGACACCTGCTTAACCACCGGTGCGAATATCTCTGTAAAGTCGATTCCTTCTCTCTGAACATAACCCTTCGCTACCAACCTTACTTTGTATCTATCCTATTTTCTTTTGAATAACCACTTGTATCCAATCGTTTTTCGGCCCATAGGAAGCTCTACTAGCTCCCATGTATGATTTTTATGCAATGAGTCCATCTCATCGTCCATAGTTACCTTCCACTTTTCTGCATCAGACTCATCTAGAGTCTCCTGAATAGTAGACGGGTCCTCCTCATCTGTAATGAGGGCATATGCAATATTAGAGTCGTCTTTGTATCTTGCCGGTAACCTGCGATCACGCGGTGGGTTCCTTCTCACAAGTGGCTGCTCCACCTGATCTTGTACCTCTGTCTTCGCATCTGTCTCTGCCTGAGTATCATCTGTGTCAATCTGGATGTCTATGGTCACCCTTTCTGGTTCCTCTTGCTCCTCTTAATCACTCTTACGAAATAGGGAGCTTTCATCGAATCTGACGTCCCGGCTAGTAATGACTTTGCGTGTGACCTTTTCGAATAACCTATAACCTTTCACACCAATGTCATAACCAACAAAGATATACTTTTTGGCTCTATGGTCTAGCTTATCTCTCTCAACTGACGGTACATGAGAGTAAGTCTCACAACCAAATATGCGTAGAACTGAGTACTCGATTTTCTGACCACACCATACTTCCTCTGAGATTTTACATTCAATTGTCGTTCAAGGAGGTCGGTTCACCAAATAACAAGCCGTGTTAATGGCCTCTATCCATAGGTCCTTGCCCAACGCAGCATTACTTAACATGCATCTGACCCTCTCCAGGAGAGTCTGATTCATTCGCTCAGCTACACCGTTTTGCTCGGGTATGTGGCGCACTATGTTGTACCTGATGATCCCTTCATCCTTTCAATACTCATTAAACTCAGTGGAAATAAATTCTCCACCATAGTCAGTCCTTAAAACCTTTATTTTTCACCATGATTGTTTTTCTACCATTGCCTTCAATTGATTGAATATGGTGAAAACTTCAGATTTACGTTTCATGAAGTAAACCTAAACTTTCCTGGAGTATTCATCAATGAATGAAACAAACCACGACGACCCCCTAATGGAAACTTCTGGCGATGGCCCCTATATGTCAAAGTGCATATAATCAAGCACTCCCTTACAAACATGTTTTCCATATTTAAAAGACAATCTAGATTGTTTACCATATATACAATGCTCGCATATATCTAAATCAGAATTTTTAAAAGCTGGAATCAAACATCGATCAGAAAGTACCTTCATGCCTCGCTCACTCATGTGGCTCAGATAAGTATGCCACATACGTAGAGACGTGGAGTCTGCAATAGTTATTGCCGCTCTACTTGCTGAAGTGTTCCCAATCAACCTATAAAGGTTTTCGTGCCTCTGTGCTCTCATAACCATGAGAGCCCCTTTTGAAACTTTAAGGACACCATCAATACCAATGAACTTGCATCCTATAGCCTCGAGTGCACCAAGAGAAATCAGACTTTTCTTCATATCAGGAACATGCCTGATGTCAGTTAAGGTATGCTCCATCCCATCAAACATCCTGATGCTCACCGTGCCAATAGCCACAACATTACCGCCATTGTCATTGCCCATAAAAACCTGTCCACCATCACATTCCTTGCAACTGGTAAACCAACTCCGATGAAGAGTCATGTGATAAGATGCTCCTGTGTCAAGTATCCACTTGTCTTTATGATTGTCATGCAAGCGACCAATCATGGAAACAGAGAGAACGTCACCACCACTTGATTCTTCAACGGATGTGACCACATTGGCCTCCTTGGAAGAAACCGCTGAATTTTCTTTCTTCGTTTTAGGATTTCTACAATCCTTCTTCATGTGTCCAGACAACCCACAATTCCAACACTTTAATTTTCATTTGCCCTTGTGTAACACCCCGTACTTTCCAGTACTCGAGTGTTACTATATGACCCAATTTAATAGCTAAGTGAGCATTCACAGTTGAAATCCGACTGTTCTATACAGTTCCCGTCCATGTATCAAGCTATCCATCTGTTATCCTTCAAGATGGACCAACCGTCACATCATGAGGAAGACCTATCCCTGGGATTTTAATTCCCTTGGTACACAAATCTAACCAATCACCAGGGTTACCTCTATAAGGCCCATCATTCTTAAATGCAAACAGGCTATCCGTCCATATAACAAATTAAAATCAATTTAATCTTTGTTTTTGAAAAATATATAGCTTAGCATTAAGAGACTATAATAGAAATTATTTTGTGTGGTCCACTAATACATGTGATTCACCTTGAATTTGGGACCAAGGCCTAGTAAGAACTTAATTACAGACTTAACAGATGTCACTGATAGGAAATAAAATAAAATAAAATAAGGTTTCGCCTAAAATAAATAATAATAAAAATAATAGTAATTATGATAATAATAATTTTATGAGGTATAATTGAATTATAAATATCGACATAGTATTAAATATTTTATATAAAAATTATGAGATATTAATCGAATAGTATATTATCTAACAACGTGATTTCAAAAGAGATGTTGTACAAATTTTAATCCATACATATGTGTAACATGGTATTGTATACTGAGAATTATATATTAATAAGTATGTGACTAGTAGCATGTTAATATAAAAAATATATATATATATATAATAAAATAAATGAATAGTTATATATATATGAGTTTTAAATTATTTTAATTACAAGTAAATCCATATTAATATTAGTCTTAGTTAATAATGCATGAGGAAAGCCTTAACTGGACCCTTGAACCATTCTAACCATTGATGTTCAGTTTCGAGCCAATCTGGCCATTAGATTAGCCGGAAACCACCCTTAGAACTACAAATCAACTGGTGGGCCCCACCCAAACCTTAGATCTGCCCCATCCTTAATAAAAGGGCTATGACAGGGCCGCCAAGTGAAGTGGATGGAGCGGATTTATCACAAACCTGCTATGGACCCCACATTACGCAGCATGTGTACCACAGCAAGCATGCACCCGCAATGTACCGCAATGCAGGGCTGTTTCAAACAGCGCTCGACCCGCGCCTCTCTCAAACTGAGAGATTTCTCTCTCCCTCTCTCTGGTTTATATAGCGGACGGACAAACGTCTATCCGTTTGGATTGGTGGCCCACCATCGTGCCCACGTGTACGATCCAAACCACTCATCTTGTAGAATGGGAGCTCACGACCAAAACCATAGTTGTTCCACCCGAGGTTACACATGAGTGTGCACACACGAGCCGACGAAAAATAGCCCAAAAACACAAAAATACCGAAAATGGCACCTGTTCTCCCTTGCTAGCTTGGCAATCCGGATGCTTTCTCCCCTCTTCAATCTCAGCCGTTCGTATCAGGCAAATCCTAGCCTTTCAGGCTAGGTTTTTCTTCTCATAAATAAAAGGAATAATGTTGGTCGTTTTCCTTCCACTTACAAACCCACCGGCCTACCCTCCACAAATCTTCAGTGAAGCTTGTTTGTAAGCTTTCATGGGTCTAAACGGACCATCCCTAAGGCCCAGATTGGAGTAAGAAGCTCCACATTCGAGTCCGCCATTAACAACCATCAGCTTCTTCCCCGTTCCATCTCCAAGCCATACCGAGTCAGGTAACCGCTCTCTCTCTCTCTCTCTCTCTCTCTCTCTCTCTCTCTCTCTTTCCTCTTTCCTGTTGTGAATCCCACCATGATAAGTGCATTTCATCTGGACCGTGTAGACTGCACAGACCATTCAGACGGTCTAAGTTGTCCAGACCGTCCAGACGGTGCCGATCCAATGTGTTGCATGTGTTTTACCAACGTTGCACATCTGTGTGGCCCACGTGATGTAGGTCCCACCTCGTGGATGGGGTGGATCTCATGTACATATGTGGCCCACCTGATTTTCAATGACCACATGGCTGTCCATTGTTTGAAGGGCGTGGCCAATGTCTGGACAGGCTTAACTCTTGTATAACGGGTTTTACGTACTGAGACCAACCTGTTGGGCCGCTAGCGAGACGACAGCTGGTCCCTGCATGGGCTTTAAACAAGGGCTGAAATCAGCCATGTCGTGGGCTAAGAAAAGCCCTCTATAGGACCCTCAATCAGGCCAAAAAAAAAGGGGGGCCTATAATTGGGCCATGTGGGGAACTGGAAACACCTACACCTGGGGCCTCTATATGGCCCCAAAATCAACTCGAAAATGGCCTCCAAACAGGCCTTGTATCAAGCTGCAAAACAGGCCATGTGCTCAGCTAAAGTACCCTCACCTGGCCCTGCAACTGGTTGAAACATGGCCGAAACTGGCCTCTGGGATGGGCCCAGAATCAGCCAATGATGGACCTTGATGTTGGCTAGGGTCAGGCCTCAAACAAGCCTTCCATTGGATGGCGTTTTGGGCTGGGAAGCCGCCTAAGAAAATAGGCCTATGGTGGACCGAAATTTCAGCTGAAAACGGCCCAGAAGTGGGCCTTCATGTGGGCCACACTGTGGGCCTCGCCATAAAGGTCACAGTGACCATCCCTTCCAGCCGTGCTACTGGGCCAGGACGAGCTCATCCCAGCAACCCATGTAAGGTCGTGTGAATGGGCCTGTGGTGAGGGCGGCCATAGGGCTACCCAACTCCATTCTTGGGCTTGATTGGGCCCAACACTTGGGCCAAAATGAAGGCTCAGTTCAAGCCCAGTTTGCATAAGTTGAGCCCAAATCCATAAGCCACCTAGTAGTGGTAATCCATCAGTAGGTTAATTTGCTAAAATTAGCGATTATGGATATTTGATACTAATAGTTAGCATTATGATTAGAAATTTTTCATCCTAAATTGGTGTTGATAGTATTAATCGAAAATTTGCCACTTATCAGTACTCCATTGCCAGTATTATTTTGAATTAATTACAAGGATTTGATTTCAAAACTCTAAGCCAAACCCTAAAGTTAGGTTAGTGGATAAACCCTGAATCTAAGTAACCTAAATCATAAATTATGATCCTAATTGATAAGTTATCCTCTATGATATCACTACAGATTCCTTTACCATGTTAATACTATTATAGGCCACTACTAGTATCATTGCTCATGGCTTGTTAGATAATTTAATACAATATTAACCGTTGTAATATTCCCAAAATTTATGACAAATTTAACAATATCATTAACTGTCACACCAATGAGAGTCCAAATTCCATAATCAATCCTAGAATCCAAGTTTTAGACTAAACCCTAGGATGAAAAACCTAATTTTACATCAAAACCCTAAAAGTAAGTAATCCAAACCCTGGTTATAATCTCAACCGTAAAAGGTATGTAGAACTTGAATCTGACCATACGATTTTACAATTCATGGTAGGATTTGACCATAAGAGCACACGTGCTATTTAGCAACATTAGTGGCGATTCGACCTATAAGGTGATGATTCTTCCCCTTGAGCTTTCCATTTTCCCATTAGCTTAAGTTATAGTTTTCATTTGAATTTATAATTGATATCTCTCTCTTATAATAACATGTGTTGGCTGGTGGAAATTGAATTGCTATATTGTCTGCTTAATATTTATCCTGCATATTTATCCATGCTTGTGAATTATTTGTGAATTGCTTATGGAACTTAAACTGCTACACCAGTGGAAAACCTCCACCTATATGTGTACACCCATACTTGGGATGTAACCCGACTGGTTGTGATAGTAATGGACCTTCAACTTAATGGTTATTGAATGGTGGTTTAAATTAACCAGTGATGTGGGCCTACCATCCAAGGTTATAGTGTCCAACGGTTTGCAAGGATGGTCTTTTATCACATGATTTTGATACTTGCCCTACGTGGCTTATTTGACATTTGCCTTATGTGTCTTGTTTTGATATCGTCTTATGTGTCTATCCTAGTATTTTTCTTATATGGGTTCGATGTTTTTATATCGTATAACCATGAGAAGGTAAGCCTCATATATTGTAATATATTGGCCACTAGTCGACAAGTTTTCATTAAACATCCTAAGGTGGTAGTCTCATGAGCCGGGGATAGTGGTATGGGACACTATGCCCGAGCTGGTAGCCTACGCTAGGCTCTGAGCTCCCCGTAGTGACCTTGAGCTTACCTAAATTGGCTGATTGTAACTGGACTAATAACGGTTTGGTTAATCATGCATCCATAGCATGTTGGCGATGACGAGTGGCTAATCTGGATGTTGTAGCACGTGCCCTTAGGATCTTCAGGGTATCGTTTTGCTGGCTCCCAGACCACCGACTATCGACCCCTGTTCGACTGGATGATTTTTCTAGGTCTTGATTTGCATGGGCGACGAGCCCAAGTCTGGCTGGATGTGTATCCCCAGGCTGATGTGCATTCATGCATCCATGTATTTAAAAAGACTGCATCATGTATTGTTTTAATTGCCTTGTTGTTTTTATAACTATGCTTACCTAATGCGGCGGTGTGTAATCTTGAGGGAAATTCACACTGAGCTGGCCACTCATCCATCAAATATATAACTGTACAGGTAGAACAGGTGGCCCAGATGATGTATATGATCAGACTTGATGAGGAGATGTGCAATTGCCATGGAGGCACAACCGTATTGCTAAAAGAGAGTTGTGTGGTCATGTGGCTTACATTTATATGCTTTCTGCTATTTCTTATGTATGCAAATCTTGTAATCGTTAATGTTGAGACATTGGTTTGTATAAGTCATTATGGGCAGCTTCTTATATATTTGAATGATAATGAAATTTTCTTTTACATTGATTTATCCACACTACGCTCATCCGCACGCGATACTCGATAGTTATAAAAATATATATATATATATATGTACACTCGAATTTGACCATCCTTTAAGGTTAACACTCGAGTTTTTGGGAAACGACTCGTATACTCGGGTCCTGAAAAGTCGGGGTGTTACAGTTGGTATCAGATCATAGTTTGGACAAACTTGGCCTTGGAAAATGATCTTATACAAGCCTTAAATGTCTCAATGTTAGGTTGTTTGAATTTAGAAATTTGAACTTAGGTGAATCTCCTTTAGGCTTAGGAGAATGAATGAGAATATAGAAACTCAAACTTAGGTTCCCTTCGAAGTTGTTTGAATGGCAATCCAAACTTTCACGATATTCCATCTGAATTTAGGACAATTTGAGAACATAAAGACTTCAATTATAGGATCTCCCCGTAGTGACCTTGAGCTTACCTAAATTGGCTGATTGTAATGCTTGGACTAATAACGGTTTGGTTAATCATGCATCCATAGATGTTGGCGAGGAAATGAGTGGCTAATCGGATCTTTGTAGCAAGTGCTCTTAGGATCTTGTGGTATCGAAAGCGCTAGCTCCCGGACCACCGACTATCGAAATAATCTTGGATGATTTTTCCGGTCGTGATTTGCATGGGCGCGAGCCCAAGTCTGTTGGATGTGCATCCCAGTGCCGATGTGCATTCATGCATCCATGCATTTAAAGTGCATCATGTATTGTTTTAATTGCCTTGTTGTTTTATAACTATGCTTACCTAATGCGGCGGTGTGTAATCTTGAGGGGAATTCACACTGAGCTGGCCACTCATCCATCAAATATATAACTGTACAGGTAGAACAGGTGGCCCAGATGATGTATATGATCAGACTAGATGAGGAGATGTGCAATTGCCATGGAGGCACGACCGTATTACTAAAAGAGAGTTGTGTGGTCATGTGGCTACATTTATATGCTTTCTGCTATTTCTTATGTATGCAAATCTTGTAATCGTTAATGTTGAGACATTGGTTTGTATAAGTCATTATGGGTAGCTTCTTATATATTTGAATGATAATGAAATTTTCTTTTACGTTGATTTATCCACACTACGCTCATCTGCTTACTCTGATAGTTAAAATATATATATATGTACACTCGAATTTGACCATCCTTTAAGGTTAACACTCGAGTTTTTGGGAAACGAGTCGTATACTCGGGACCTGAAAAGTCGGGGTGTTACAGTTGGTATCAGAGCATAGTTTGGACAAACTTGGCCTTGGGAAATGATCTTATACAAGCCTTAAATGTCTTAATGTTAGGTTGTTTGAATTTAGAAATTTGAACTTAGGTGAATCTCCTTTAGGCTTAGGAGAATGAATGAGAATATAGAAACTCAAACTTAGGTTCCCTTCGAAGTTGTTTGAATGGCAATCCAAACTTTCACGATATTCCATCTGAATTTAGGACAATTTGAGAACATAAAGACTTCAATTATAGGATCTCCCCGTAGTGACCTTGAGCTTACCTAAATTGGCTGATTGTAACTGGACTAATAACGGTTTGGTTAATCATGCATCCATAGATGTTGGCGATGACGGGTGGCTAATCTGGATGCTGTAGCAAGTGCCCTTAGGATCTTCAGGGTATCGTTTCGCTAGCTCCCAGACCACCGACTATCGACCCCTGTCCGACTGGATGATTTTTCCAGGTCGTGATTTGCATGGGCGACGAGCCCAAGTCTGGCTGGATGTGCATCCCCAGGCCGATGTGCATTCATGCATCCATGCATTTAAAAAGACTGCATCATGTATTGTTTTAATTGCCTTGTTGTTTTATAACTATGCTTACCTAATGCGGCGGTGTGTAATCTTGAGGGGAATTCACACTGAGCTGGCCACTCATCCATCAAATATATAACTGTACAGGTAGAACAGGTGGCCCAGATGATGTATATGATCAGACTTGATGAGGAGATGTGCAATTGCCATGGAGGCACGACCGTATTGCTAAAAGAGAGTTGTGTTGTCATGTGGCTTACATTTATATGCTTTCTGCTATTTCTTATGTATGCAAATCTTGTAATCGTTAATGTTGAGACATTGGTTTGTATAAGTCATTATGGGCAGCTTCTTATATATTTGAATGATAATGAAATTTTCTTTTACGTTGATTTATCCAAACTCGCTCATCTGCTTACTCTGATAGTTAAAATATATATATATATATATATGTACACTCGAATTTGACCATCCTTTAAGGTTAACACTCGGGTTTTTGGGTAACAAGTCGTATACTCGGGTCCTGAAAAGTCGGGGCGTTACAGTTGCTATCAGAGCATAGTTTGGGCAAATTTGGCCTTGGGAAATGATCTTATACAAGCCTTAAATGTCTCAATGTTAGGTTGTTTGAATTTAGAAATTTGAACTTAGGTGAATCTCCTTTAGGCTTAGGAGAATGAATGAGAATATAGAAACTCAAACTTAGGTTCCCTTCGAAGTTGTTTGAATGGCAATCCAAACTTTCACGATATTCCATCTGAATTTAGGACAATTTGAGAACATAAAGACTTCAATTATAGGATCTCCCCGTAGTGACCTTGAGCTTACCTAAATTGGCTGATTGTAACTGGACTAATAACGGTTTGGTTAATCATGCATCCATAGATGTTGGCGATGACGGGTGGCTAATTTGGATGCTGTAGCAAGTGCCCTTAGGATCTTCAGGGTATCGTTTCGCTAGCTCCCAGACCATCGACTATCGACCCCTGTCCGACTGGATGATTTTTCCAGGTCGTGATTTGCATGGGCGACGAGCCCAAGTCTGGCTGGATGTGCATCCCTAGGCCGATGTGCATTCATGCATCCATGCATTTAAAAAGACTGCATCATGTATTGTTTTAATTGCCTTGTTGTTTTATAACTATGCTTACCTAATGCGGCGGTGTGTAATCTTGAGGGGAATTCACAGAGTTGGCCACTCATCCATCAAATATATAACTGTACAGGTAGAACAGGTGGCCCAGATGATATATATGATCAGACTTGATGAGGAGATGTGCAATTGCCATGGAGGCACGACCGTATTGCTAAAAGAGAGTTGTGTGGTCATGTGGCTTACATTTATATGCTTTCTGCTATTTCTTATGTATGCAAATCTTGTAATCGTTAATGTTGAGACATTGGTTTGCATAAGTCATTATGGGCAGCTTCTTATATATTTGAATGATAATGAAATTTTCTTTTACGTTGATTTATCCACACTACGCTCATCTGCTTACTCTGATAGTTAAAATATATATATATATATATATATATGTACACTCGAATTTGACCATCCTTTAAGGTTAACACTCGGGTTTTTGGGAAACGAGTCGTATACTCGGGTCCTGAAAAGTCGGGCGTTCTGATTGGTATCGAGCATAGTTTGGACAAACTTGGCCTTGGGAAATGATCTTATACAAGCCTTAAATGTCTCAATGTTAGGTTGTTTGAATTTAGAAATTTGAACTTAGGTGAATCTCCTTTAGGCTTAGGAGAATGAATGAGAATATAGAAACTCAAACTTAGGTTCCCTTTGAAGTTGTTTGAATGGCAATCCAAACTTTCACGATATTCCATCTGAATTTAGGACAATTCGAGAACATAAAGACTTCAATTATAGGATCTCCCGTAGTGACCTGAGCTTACCTAAATGATTGTAATCGGACTAATAACGGTTTGGTTAATCATGCATCCATAGATGTTGGCGATGACGGGTGGCTAATCCGGATCTTTGTAGCAAGTGCCCATAGGATCTTGGGGTATCGTTTCGCTAGCTCCCAGACCACCGACTATCGACCCCTGTCTGACTGGATGATTTTTTCAGGTCGTGATTTGCATGGGCGACGAGCCCAAGTCTGGCTGGATGTGCATCCCTAGGCCGATGTGCATTCATGCATCCATGCATTTAAAAAGTCTGCATCAAGTATTGTTTTAATTGCCTTGTTGTTTTATAACTATGCTTACCTAATGCGGCGGTGTGTAATCTTGAGGGAAATTCACACTGAGCTGGCCACTCATCCATCAAATATATAACTGTACAGGTAGAACAGGTGGCCCAGATGATGTATATGATCAGACTTGATGAGGAGATGTGCAATTGCCATGGAGGCACGACCGTATTGCTAAAAGAGAGTTGTGTGGTCATGTGGCTTACATTTATATGCTTTCTGCTATTTCTTATGTATGCAAATCTTGTAATCGTTAATGTTGAGACATTGGTTTGTATAAGTCATTATGGGCAGCTTCTTATATATTTGAATGATAATGAAATTTTCTTTTACGTTGATTTATCCACACTACGCTCATCTGCTTACTCTGATAGTTAAAATATATATATATACATATATGTACACTCGAATTTGACCATCCTTTAAGGTTAACACTCGGGTTTTTGGGAAACGAGTCGTATACTCGGGTCCTGAAAAGTCGGGGCGTTACAGTTGGTATCAGAGCATAGTTTGGACAAACTTGGCCTTGGGAAATGATCTTATACAAGCCTTAAATGTCTCAATGTTAGGTTGTTTGAATTTAGAAATTTGAACTTAGGTGAATCTCCTTTAGGCTTAGGAGAATGAATGAGAATATAGAAACTCAAACTTAGGTTCCCTTCGAAGTTGTTTGAATGGCAATCCAAACTTTCACGATATTCCATCTGAATTTAGGACAATTTGAGAACATAAAGACTTCAATTATAGGATCTCCCCGTAGTGACCTTAAGCTTACCTAAATTGGCTGATTGTAACTGGACTAATAACAGTTTGATTAATCATGCATCCATAGATGTTGGCGATGACGGGTGGCTAATCTGGATGCTGTAGCAAGTGCCCTTAGGATCTTTCGGCTATCGTTTCGCTAGCTCCCAGACCACCGACTATCGACCCCTGTCCGACTGGATGATTTTTCCAGGTCGTGATTTGCATGGGCGACGAGACCAAGTCTGGCTAGATGTGCATCCCCAGGCCGATGTGCATTCATGCATCCATGCATTTAAAAAGACTGCATCATATATTGTTTTAATTGCCTTGTTATTTTATAACTATGCTTACCTAATGCGGCGGTGTGTAATCTTGAGGGAAATTCACACTGAGCTGGCCACTCATCCATCAAATTTATAACTGTACAGGTAGAACAGGTGGCCCAGATGATGTATATGATCAGACTTGATGAGGAGATGTGCAATTGCCATGGAGGCACGACCGTATTGCTAAAAGAGAGTTTTGTGGTCATGTGGCTTACATTTATATGCTTTCTGCTATTTCTTATGTATGCAAATCTTGTAATCGTTAATGTTGAGACATTGGTTTGTATAAGTCATTATGGGCAGCTTCTTATATATTTGAATGATAATGAAATTTTCTTTTACGTTGATTTATCCACACTACGCTCATCTGCTTACTCTGATAGTTAAAAAATATAGATATATGTACACTCGAATTTGACCATCCTTTAAGGTTAACACTCGGGTTTTTGGGAAACGAGTCGTATACTCGGGTCCTGAAAAGTCGGGGCGTTACAGTTGGTATCAGAGCATAGTTTGGACAAACTTGGCCTTGGGAAATGATCTTATACAAGCCTTAAATGTCTCAATGTTAGGTTGTTTAAATTTAGAAATTTGAACTTAGGTGAATCTCCTTTAGGCTTAGGAGAATGAATGAGAATATAGAAACTCAAACTTAGGTTCCCTTCGAAGTTGTTTGAATGGAAATCCAAACTTTCACGATATTCCATCTGAATTTAGGACAATTTGAGAACATAAAGACTTCAATTATAGGATCTCCCCTTAGTGACCTTGAGCTTACTTAAATTGGCTGATTGTAACTAGACTAATAATGGTTTGGTTAATCATGCATCCATAGATGTTGTCGATGACGGGTGGATAATCTGGATGCTGTAGCAAGTGCCCTTAGGATCTTCAGGGTATCATTTCGCTAGCTCCCAGACCACCGACTATCGACCCCTGTCCGACTGGATGATTTTTCCAGGTCGTGATTTGCATAGGCGACGAGCCCAAGTCTGGCTGGATGTGCATCCCTAGGCCGATGTGCATTCATGCATCCATGCATTTAAAAAGACTGCATCATGTATTGTTTTAATTGCCTTGTTGTTTTATAACTATGCTTACCTAATGCGGCGGTGTGTAATCTTGGGGGGAATTCACACTGAGCTGGCCACTCATCCATCAAATATATAACTGTACAGGTAGAACAGGTGGCCCAGATGATGTATATGATCATACTTGATGAGGAGATGTGCAATTGCCATGGAGGCACGACCGTATTGCTAAAAGAGAGTTGTGTGGTCATGTGGCTTACATTTATATGCTTTCTGCTATTTCTTATGTATGCAAATCTTGTAATCGTTAATGTTGAGACATTGGTTTGTATAAGTCATTATGAAGCGACTTCTTATATATTTGAATGATAATGAAATTTTCTTTTACGTTGATTTATCCACACTACGCTCATCTGCTTACTCTGATAGTTAAAATATATATATATATATATGTACACTCGAATTTGACCATCCTTTAAGGTTAACACTCGGGTTTTTGGGAAACGAGTCGTATACTCGGGTCCTGAAAAGTCGGGGTGTTACAGTTGGTATCAGAGCATAGTTTGGACAAACTTGGCCTTGGGAAATGATCTTATACAAGCCTTAAATGTCTCAATGTTAGGTTGTTTGAATTTAGAAATTTGAACTTAGGTGAATCTCCTTTAGGCTTAAGAGAATGAATGAGAATATAGAAACTCAAACTTAGGTTCCCTTCGAAGTTGTTTGAATGGCAATCCAAATTTTCACGATATTCCATCTGAATTTAGGACAATTTGAGAACATAAAGACTTCAATTATAGGATCTCCCCATAGTGACCTTGAGCTTACCTAAATTGGCTGATTGTAACTGCACTAATAACGGTTTGGTTAATCATGCATCCTTAGATGTTGGCGATGACGGGTGGCTAATCTGGATGCTGTAGCAAGTGCCCTTAGGATCTTCAGGGTATCGTTTCGCTAGCTCCCAGACCACCGACTATCGACCCCTGTCCGACTGGATGATTTTTCCAGGTCGTGATTTGCATGGGCGACGAGCCCAATTGGATGTGCATCCCCAGGCCGATGTGCATTCATGCATCCATGCATTTAAAAAGACTGCATGATGTATTATTTTAATTGCCTTGTTATTTTATAACTATGCTTACCTAATGCGGCGGTGTGTAATCTTGAGGGAAATTCACACTGAGCTGGCCACTCATCCATCAAATATATAACTGTACAGGTAGAACAGGTGGCCCGGATGATGTATATGATCAGACTTGATGAGGAGATGTGCAATTGCCATGGAGGCACGACCGTATTGCTAAAAGAGAGTTGTGTGGTCATGTGGCTTACATTTATATGCTTTCTGCTATTTCTTATGTATGCAAATCTTGTAATCGTTAATGTTTAGACATTGGTTTGTATAAGTCATTATGGGCAGCTTCTTATATATTTGAATGATAATGAAATTTTCTTTTACGTTGATTTATCCACACTACGCTCATCTGCTTACTCTGATAGTTAAAAAATATATATATATATGTACACTCGAATTTGACTATCCTTTAAGGTTAACACTCGGGTTTTTGGGAAACGAGTCGTATACTCGGGTCCTGAAAAGTCGGGGCGTTACAGTTGGTATCAGAGCATAGTTTGGACAAACTTGGCCTTGGGAAATGATCTTATACAAGCCTTAAATGTCTCAATGTTAGGTTGTTTGAATTTAGAAATTTGAACTTAGGTGAATCTCCTTTAGGCTTAGGAGAATGAATGAGAATATAGAAACTCGAACTTAGGTTCCCTTCAAAGTTGTTTGAATGGCAATCCAAACTTTCACGATATTCCATTTGAATTTAGGATAATTTGAGAACATAAAGACTTCAATTATAAGATCTCCCCGTAGTGACCTTGAGCTTACTTAAATTGGCTGATTGTAATAGACTAATAACGGTTTGGTTAATCATGCATCCATAGATGTTGGCGATGACGGGTGGCTAATCTGGATGCTGTAGCAAGTGCCCTTAGGATCTTCATGGTATCGTTTCGCTAGCTCCCAGACCACCGACTATCGACCCCTGTCCGACTGGATGATTTTTCCAGGTCGTGATTTGCATGGGCGACGAGCCCAACTCTGGCTGGATGTGCATCCCTAGGCCGATGTGCATTCATGCATCCACGCATGTAAAAAGACTGCATCATGTATTGTTTTAATTGCCTTGTTGTTTTATAACTATGCTTACCTAATGCGGCGGTGTGTAATATTGAGGGAAATTCACACTGAGCTGGCCACTCATCCATCAAATATATAACTGTACAGGTAGAACAGGTGGCCCAGATGATGTATATGATCAGACTAGATGAGGAGATGTGCAATTGCCATGGAAGCACGACCGTATTACAAAAAGAGAGTTGTGTGGTCATGTGGCTTACATTTATATGCTTTCTGCTATTTCTTATGTATGCAAATCTTGTAATCGTTAATATTGAGACATTGGTTTGTATAAGTCATTATGGGCAGCTTCTTATATATTTGAATGATAATGAAATTTTCTTTTACGTTGATTTATCCACACTACGCTCATCTGCTTACTCTGATAGTTAAAAAATATATATATATGTACACTCGAATTTGACCATCCTTTAAGGTTAACACTCGGGTTTTTGGGAAACGAGTCGTATACTCGGGTCCTGAAAAGTCGGGGCGTTACAGTTGGTATCAGAGCATAGTTTGGACAAACTTGGCCTTGGGAAATGATCTTATACAAGCCTTAAATGTCTCAATGTTAGGTTGTTTGAATTTAGAAATTTGAACTTAGGTGAATCTCCTTTAGGCTTAGGAGAATGAATGAGAATATAGAAACTCAAACTTAGGTTCCCTTCGAAGTTGTTTGAATGGCAATCCAAACTTTCACGATATTCCATCTGAATTTAGGACAATTTGAGAACATAAAGACTTCAATTATAGGATCTCCCCGTAGTGACCTTGAGCTTACCTAAATTGGCTGATTGTAACTGGACTAATAACGGTTTGGTTAATCATGCATCCATAGATGTTGGCGATGACGGTGGCTAATCTGGATGCTGTAGCAAGTGCCTTAGGATCTTCAGGGTATCGTTTCGCTAGCTCCCAGACCACCGACTATCGACCCCTGTCCGACTGGATGATTTTTCCAGGTCGTGATTTGCATGGGCGACGAGCCCAAGTCTGGCTGGATGTGCATCCCCAGGCCGATGTGCATTCATGCATCCATGCATTTAAAAAGACTGCATCATGTATTGTTTTAATTGCCTTGTTATTTTATAATTATGCTTACCTAATGCGGAGGTGTGTAATCTTGAGGGGAATTCACACTGAGCTGGCCACTCATCCATCAAATATATAACTGTACAGGTAGAACAGGTGGCCCAGATGATGTATATGATCAGACTTGATGAAGAGATGTGCAGTTGCCATGGAGGCACGACCGTATTGCTAAAAGAGAGCTGCGTGGTCATGCAGCTTACATTTATATGCTTTCTGCTATTTCTTATGTATGTAAATCTTGTAATCGTTAATGTTGAGACATTGGTTTGTATAAGTTATTATGGGCAGCTTCTTGTATATTTGAATGATAATGAAATTTTCCTTTACGTCGATTTGTCCACACTACGCTCATCTGCTTACTCTGATAGTTTTTTTTAAAAAATGTATGTACACTCGAATTTGACCATCCTTTAAGGTTAACACTCAGGTTTTTGGAAAACGAGTCGTATACTGGGGTCCTGAAAAGTCAGAGCGTTACACCTTGCCCTTAGATTTTGATCTAGGTCTTGAGGACCCTGTACCTTGTTCAGAATCTCTGCCCCTCGTAATCAGTGCATCGGAAGATGCCCCCATGTCGTCGTTTGGCTTTCTCATAGCCTTCCCTTGAAGGGCTAAGATAACGGTGTTAACACTTAGGGTTTTATTTGCGGTGCACATCGTGTCCTTAAAAGACTCATATGATGCAGGAAGAGAATTCAACAATATACATGCATGTTCCTCATCTTTGACCACTTCCTCCATATCCAGCAATTTGTACATCAATTTATTAAAGTTGTTGATATGGGCTTCTAGATATCCACCCTCTGTCATCTTGAAGGTACAACACTATAGCTTCAAGTGTAGGCGATTTTCAGAGGACTTCTTTGCATAGATGTTCTCTAACTTTGCCTACAAACTAGCAGCAGTTTTCTCCCTTAAAACATTATAAAGAACCTCATCCGTGAGACATAAACGGATAGAGGCTAAAGTATTACTATTAAGGTTTTCCCATTAATCATCTTTCATGGTAGATTTTCGCTCCTCAAGAGCCTTAATTTAGCCTTGCTTGGTTAACAGGCTAATCATCTTAACATTTCATAACTCAAAATTATTTTTGCCTGAGTACTTCTCAATATCAAACTTGACGTTTCCTATTATTACTAATCCTGCAGATTTAGATCTGTGCCCCAACGATTGCTCTAACACCACTTGTTGGGGATTTGTACTGCGGAATCACACAGATCTAGATCTAGGATAACAATTCAATAGTAATAAGCAAACACAGAAGAACACAAAAACTTAACGTGGAAAACCCTTGCGGGAAAAAACCACGGCACAAAACAACAGAAATCCACTATGAAAAGAAATTACAAGAGAGAGGAATTACCCGATTCGAGCAACCTCGAATCTCACCCGTGCTACACCCTTTGATAACCCTAGAACCCTTTAGAAAGCTTTAGAA
This sequence comes from Magnolia changhungtana, assembly GCA_030180095.1. Lineage (NCBI taxonomy): Eukaryota > Viridiplantae > Streptophyta > Magnoliopsida > Magnoliales > Magnoliaceae > Magnolia > Magnolia changhungtana. The sequence continues at coordinate 226,881 of JASAUF010000150.1, forward strand.
TACCCTTGAATACGTATCAATTCCGCATACACCCATTTATATAAGTTTAGAAAGAAGTAGACTTTGAATAGGAAACAAAAAATCACAAAATCTGCGTTTCCGCAGAAAATTTGCGTAACATCTTCGATATCATTGAAGGTCCATCGATGTCATCGAAGACGGACCAAAACTGTCTAGCGACCAGGGGTGAAAATTCTGTGAATTATCGATGGCATTGAGCAACCGTCGATATCATCAACGACTGGCTTCGATGTCATCGAAACCCTGTCGATATCATCGACAGACAACCAAAGAAATTTAAGACATCTGTTTATAACATAAACACTGTATGTATCTAAAGACTGTACCTGCATCAAAATGACCCAAAAATGAACATCTTTTGCATGTGTTTGTGTTATAATAATATGGAGTATCTCCGTTAACTTCTAATTGTGTATATGGTAATTAGTTTTACTGGCAAGTAAAGCTCAAAGCTCGAAGTGTCACATACACGATCCAGACCAGCCTGCGATGGCAGGCAACTCACTTGGCATACCCACACGTGCTTCAGAAAAAGTGGGACCCACAGTAGATGGTTCGAAAACCACAGAACAATCCAAACCATCATTTGGATTGACGGGCTTCTATTGAATTTGAAACCACAGAGATTTCTATCGATAAGAGTCGTACACTTTTTTGAGAAATTAATAGGATCGTGAAATTAGTGGACCTTGTGATTTGTCCCATAATTATCTTGGACCCCAATATTTCAAGTTGCAACCTTGGATTTAAATAAGCTCATCACCAACAACAACATCGAACCTTTTTAGCTTCCTACCATTACCTTCCCTTTAATATGTATATGTATTTAGGTACGTGTCTATACGTTGATCAAACGATAAATGAAAGAAGAGGCGAAAAAAGGAAGAAGAAGAAGAAAAAGAAAAATATTAGGCCAAACAAGGAAAGAAAAGCTTCTTGTCTCTGGGATGGGGTGTGAGGTTAGGAGGGTATTATTACAAGTTTCGACAATTTAAATAAAAAAAAAAAAAGTGAAGTAAAAGAGAAGGATGTATAGATGATGGAAGTTGGAGTTCTTCAGGCACCGTGGCGGATTTCGGTGAGCTTGGTCTTGATCCATTTGAAGCTGCTCCGAACTGATGATTTGAGCTTACCTTCAGCGGAAAATACGTTGTATGAAGCAACCCTCTTCTTCCTTTTGAGCTCAGGATCGCTGGAGCTTGCAAAACCGCTCCCCTTGTTGATTGGCCCATTGAAACTGTACGAGTTCGGCTGCTCATCAAAATCAAATCGTCCTCCGGTGTAAGAAGATGAATACTCGGGAAAGGATCTGCTCTTCTCCATGTCTATTGATATGGAGGGATGGATGGATGGAAAACCCTGAGGAGAGGGCACAAGAACTGCTCCTCCCATTCGATATAAATAGCCTCCCTAAAGATTTTTTCATGAACTAGTGCCTTGCACGATTGCACTCTTTTGGGGAATCACCGCTCACACGTGCAAAATGACAACCAGTCGCGGATTCAGTACGAGTTAGGTCAGGACGTGACCAGGGGACCCACCTTCGTATATTTGTTGTATATCTACGCCGTCCATCTATTTTCGCAGCTCGTTTTAGGACACGGTCCCAAAACTGAAGCAGATTCGGTGAATCACACCACCGGAACAGTGGTTATTGACCATTTAAAACTTCTTTTGGCCCACAAAAGTTTTGGATAAAAGCTAATATTTGTATTTTCCTTTCATCCATCCAGGTCCGTTTGACTTTATCAACAGGTTAGATGTCAAATAAACATTATGTTGGACCTTTAAAAGATTTTAATGGTAAGAGTTAAATGGCCACTGTTTTCCATGGCGCGGTTCAGTTAAAATTGAATGTTCTTTAGTTTTGATCTCATATCCTGAAATGAGCAGGAAAAATGGTTGAACGGCCTGGTTATACAAGACATACAATATGGTAGGCCCTCAGCCCAACGTCACCAATCTTAGTCAAGCTTCCACCTGATTGAATCCCCACCCCACTTGTACCCTCGTTGATGGAACCACGGACATCCCCATCCCTAGTTACTTGATGTGGCGTGATTTGATTGGGCTGTGTGAAGGCATCCAAGGTGGACACGCATAGCATGTTTAAAAGTTTTTATGTTGAATATGTATTCACTGAGGACCCGGATTGCGCACTGAGTAAACTCTGTGGGGTCCACTATGATTTACATATATTATCCACTCCGTCCATCCATTTTAAAAGATAATTTGAGCGCTCTATCCCAAAAACGAAGTATACCCAAATCTCAAGTGGACCTCATCAGGTGAAACAGTGTGAATTGAAATTCTACCATTGAAAATTTCTTAGGAGCCACAGAAGTTTTGGATCAATATGTTATTTATGTTTTCCCTTCATCCATGTCTGTGTGATCTTATGAACAGGTTGGATGACAAATAAACATCACTGTGGGCCCTACAATGATTTCAACAGTAGAAGTCATTATTCCCACTGTTCTTATGGTGTGGCACACTTGGGCTTTGTACATTCTTCAATTTTCAGCTCAACCACTAAAATGAGCTGAAAAAATGGATGGACGGCGTGGATAACCTACACACATTCACAGTATGTCCAACTGAGTTTACTCAGTACGATAAAAGCCTACTTGAGTAACTCAGTACGCAATCCGATTTCATTCACTGGGCTCATCTTTAAAAGTCACATATGGCTCAATCAAATTCCTCCACCTCAGTTCACCGGATGGCAGGACTACCACGCAATCTGCATCCCCATTACTTGGGATAAGCTGTGGCCGTCCAAAAAGGTTCGCACGCCGGAATGCACTTTGGGATGCATTTAGCAGTAATAACAGTGAGGTTGGAGACTTATAATGATTCCTGGGGACAGGATGCTGGTGCTGTGGCAGACCATGTGTGATGTTGGAAGTATTGATTTTCCCCCGTCGAATCATCATATCAGCCACTTGGGCAAAGGGTCGTGGTGGTGGGGACACTGGAAAGATGCCCTCGTGTTCGTCTATGATCTTTTTTTGTATGGGCTTCTTATTACTTCACGTGCTCATGGGACCATAATTTACTTCTGCAGTGCACCCCATGGAGTTAGGAGTTGGGTTTTTGGAGCCCACCAGATTCAGCAGTGTTAAGAGGATTTGTATGACAGCCATTCACCCTACCCACGGACACTGTCTTCACACAATGTCAACAACTTGAGTTTGGATCAACCCAAACCTAATCAGTCCAATCCCGGTTTGGGTTGGCTTGGGCAGGTCCACAGGTTGGGTTTCGGTTGGAAAACGCCAACCCAATTTAAAATTGAGTTGGCTCCAGGTTGAGTAAATTCTGATTAGATTAGGTCATGTTGAGGATAACAATGTGTTTTTGGTTCAGGTTAGGTCCAGGACAGGGTAATTTTAAGTTGGGTTCGGCTTGGAATTTGGGTTGAGTTGGTACGCAGGTTGGGTTTTTTAAGCCCAATGTGGCCACACAATCAGATTAAGTGACCGGCCCTATCCTCCCATTAATGTATATTTTTTTGTTCAATTCAAAGTTTAAAATTTATGAACGATTCCTGATATGGGTTTGAGAGGCATATATGCAAGTTGCATAAAGCATGCTGCATGGTGTTGTTGTTTTTAATGTCTTAAATCATGTCAAAAACAGGGTCTATCAATGTCATTCACAGACCCTTCGATGACATCGAGCACTGTTTGATGCCATCGACAGACCATTCGATGCCATCGAGATTTTCTGGAATTTCTCCAGTTTGTTGCTAGATTAATTGGGTGCATGCTCGATGCCATCGAGCTTAGGTTCGATGCCATTGAAACTTAGGTTCAATGTCATCAAGACTCATTTAAGTGCAATCGAGAATTTTTGGATTTCCACGATTTGTCTCTATACTTTTTTGGTCTTTGTTTAATTCCATCAAAGTGGGGTTCGATGCCATCGACGGTCTGTCGATGACATCGAAGTCCCATCAAAGGTGTCATCGAATGTGTCACAAATTTATGCGGATCCGCGTATCTGTGGAAATTTGTTTCAGATTTTTTTTTTGGGATTCTTCCCATTGTTATAAATATAGGTTGTAATCGGAACTTAGGTATTACATAACTTTTCCAATTCATTTATAGGGTTTCAAGGGTGTAATTTTGGGTTGATTCGAGGCTTGTTCGGATTGGGTATTCTCTAAAATCTTGTAATTTTCTACTTTCATAGTGATATCTGTCGCTTTGTACCATGGTTTTTTCCCGAAAGGATTTTTTCGCATTAAATTCGGTGTGTTCTTATTGTGCTTGCTAGGTGTGATTGGATTACTTCACTTGATTCATCTCTGTGTGCTTCTGTGGTCCTCCAACAAGTGGTATTAGAGATAACGTTGAGGCACATGCTTGAATATGAAAGTGAGTATCAATGGTTGTCAATCGAAAGTATGATGTTAAGAAGTACTCTAGAAAAAATAAATTTGAATTATGGAAGGTCAAGATGATTGACCATTAGTTCAGTAAGGATATGATTAAGTCCTTAAGAAGCGACTGGAATCCATGGATGACGATGAATGGAAAAAACAAGATAAGAAAGCAAAAACCTCAATCCTTATGTGCTTAACGAATGAGGTCATATACAATGTCATGTAAGAGAAAACAGGAGCAAGTTAGCGAGCGAAGTTAGAGGACATCTATGTGAAGAAGTGCCTTGAAAATCGACTACACTTGAAGTTGCCGTTGTTTAACTTTAAGATGGCAAATGGAGGAGATGTTGAGACCCACATCAGCAACTTTAATGAGATTATCTGCAAATATGTGAAAAAAGTGGTCAAGGATGAAGATTAAGTGTGCATCTTGTTGAATTCACTCACAGCTTCGTACGAGTCTTTTAAAGACATGTTGTGCATCGATAAATCGTCCTTTAGTGTTAATACTGTCATCTCATCCCTTTAGGGAAATGGAATGAGAAAGAAAAATGGTAGCATGGAGGCCTCCACTAATACATTGATTACGAGGGGGCGCAATTATGAACAAGACGGTTGATTTTCTTGATCGAGATCCAAATCCAAAGGCAAGGGCAAATGAAAGTTAAAGTGCTGGAATTATGGGATGTCAGGGCACATAAAAAAATGATTGTATAAATCCTAAAGTTCAGAAAAAGAACTCAAATGCTTCTTCTAGGGAGATCAACACTACCACATTTGATGAAGGAACAAGCGTAAGTGATGTGTTGTTAGTATCTATGATCGGACACTTATACGACGATCATAGAGATGAGTGGATTTTGGATATAGGGGCCTCATATCACATGACTCATCATCAGAGTTGGTTCACCAGTTACAGAGAGTGCAATGGTGGTTAGGTATTTATAGGCAATGAAAATGCCTATAATGTTGTTGGTGTTGGTATTATCTGCATCAAGATGTTTGATGGGATGGAGCGTACCTTGATTGAGGTGAGGCAAGTTTCTGATATGAAGAAGAGAGTGATATCTCTTAGTGCTCGAGGCGATTGGGTATAGATTCACTGGTTTTAATGGTGTCCTTAAGGTTTCAAAGGAGGCACTCGTAGTTATGAAAAGTACATAAGCATGAAAATCTTTACAAATTGATCGGAAGCACATCAATGGGTGGAGCTGCAGCGGCTGTAGTGGATTCTACGTCTGCATGCATGTGGCATACAGCATGGGCCACATGAACAAGCGAGGTATGAAAGTACTTTTTTATCGTTGTTTAATTCCAACTTTTAAAAGTTTTGATTTAAATATATTTGCATTATATATATGGCAAACAATCTATATTATCTTTTAAATCTGGAAAACATGTGTATATAAGCGTGTGCTTGATTATGTGTATTCTGATAAATGGAAGCCATCACTCATGGTTTCCATTGGAGGATTGTCATGGTTTGTCACATTCATTGACTACTACTCCGGGAAAGCATGAGTTTATTTTATAAAAATTAAATCCGATGTTTTCATCAATTTCAAGCAATGGAAAGCGATGGTGAAAAAGTAGTTAGGGCGAAAGGTGAAAGTATTAAGGACGGATAATGACAATGAATTTACTTCGGGTGAATTTAATTAATTTTGCAAAGATGAAGGGATCATAAGGCACAACATAGCGCCACACACCTGAACAAAATAGTGTGGCTAATGGATGAATCAGACTCTTTTAAAAAAGGCCCGATGCATGATTAGTAATGTTGGGTTAGGCAAGAACCTATGGAATGAAGTCGTTAACCTGACTTGCTATTTAGTGAATCGGTCTCATTCTACAGCGATTAATTGCAAACTTCCAGAAGAAGTATGAAGTAGTAAAAAGTAGACTACTTGGGAATATTACGTGTGTTTAGTTGTGAAGCTTACTCCCATATATCGTCAATTGAGAGAGATAAGGTAGACTAAATAGCCAAAAAGTACATATTTGTTGGGTATTGTGGTGGTATGAATGGATACAGATTGTATGACCAAGTCACACAGAAGATCATCATTATCAAGGACATCAAATTCGACGAAGGGTCCTTATTCTGTAAGAGTGAGCAGGATGAGTAAAAGGAACTAGAAAAGTTGGCTATAGATGTTCAGGTTGACACGGGTGATACTCACAGTACAAGAAACACGAATTTTAGCGACGAACATTTTCGTCGCTAAAAGTCAAATTTTCGCAGTTAAAAGATTTTAGCGACGAAAATTTTCGTCGCTAAAAGACCGAAAGGCTTTTCTCAGCGAAAATTTGAAAGCGAAGCTAAATGCAAGCTTTTTAGCGACGAAAATTTTCATCGCAAAAACAAATTTCTAAGACATTTAGCAGCGAAAATTTTCGCTACCTAAAAAATTTTCAAGACTTTTAGCAGCGAAACTTTTCGCCGCCAAAAAAACTTTCAAAACTTTTAGCAGCGAAAATTTTCGCCGCCAAAAAAATATCCAAGACTTTTTAGCAGCGAAAAGTTTCGCTGCAAAAAAAATTTTACAAGACTTTTAGCAGCGAAAATTTTCGCTGTCAAAAATATTTTCCAAGACATCCAAAAAATATCTAAGACTTTTAGTAGCGAAAATGTTCACAGTGAAAAAATTTTCCAAGACTTTTAGCCGCGAAAATTTTCGCTACGAAAAAATTACAAGACTTTTAGCAGCGAAAAGTTTCACCGCCAAAAAACTTCCAAAACTTTTTAGCGGCGAAAATTTTCGCCGCCAAAAAATATCCAAAACTTTAGCAGCGAAAAGTTTTGCTGCAAAAAAAAAATTTCGAGACTTTTAGCAGCGAAAATTTTCACTGCCAAAAAAATTTCCAAGATTTTTTAGCAGCGAAAATATTCGTTACTAGAAAAATTCGTTCCACTTTTAGCAACGAAAATTTTCGTTGCTAAAAGTCTTTGTTTTTTTTTTTAAATATACAGCTCAAAATTCTGCACAAAATTCCTGATATACACCTGTTAACAATATATTTCATCATATTCATCCTGATATACACCTGTTATATAATATATTTCATTATATTCACATTCACATCCAGCTAAACCCAAACTAGTAAATCCATCCAAGCCTCGGTTATAAATTGAGGCTAAAAATGTTTAATTTTTTCAAATATTTATTTAAACTACTAATCCATTCATTCAATCCACTCATGAAACAATCAATCATGAAAGCCATAATACCAACAAAATAGTTAACAACTCAATCAAACAATTAATCTCACTTGTTTACTATTTAAAGTTTTCAAAACAAAGTCAATCAAACTATTACACAACAGTAGGTTCCAAAAATAATACAAAGTCACAACGCAAGATTTGGGTATGACTTTTGCTTGGCTGATGAATAACTACAGCTTGTTCGGTAGTCTGAAAGCCTCTATAAAGAAGAAGAACTCGCCATTAGCAATAATTTATAGTGGAGTCCATATCGATAGTTCAGATTGCCCCACTGGCATGTCCCTGGCTCCTAGTTTTACTTTTAACATCTCTAGAGGTTTCTTTCTCAAACATTTAAATGTCAAAAAAACATAGTTATCATATGAAGTCTAAAATAGACTTGTTTGACACATGTATAAGCATATGGATATCCAAGCAAAAACATATGAGAGCAAAAGAGAGAAACCTTCGGTGATCTTGAATTAAAAGGGTAGCAGAGAGCCGATGTAGGATAGACTTACTCCACACACAATCTTCATTTTCTCTTCAATTTCTTATCTATGAGCTGAAATGAGAGCCTCTTCTTCCTACACAAGTGAAGAACACGGTCCCAGACTCAAAAAAAAAAAAAAAAAAAAAAAACCATTGCATACAGAAGTAGGCTTTGTACATAATTCCTCAATATGTGACATGCAGAAAATTTTCCCTGAAAAAATGACCAAGATTTAAATGCAAAACACCATGGGAGAAAAAAACAAATGCAATAGAAATCTTTGTACAAAGGTATCTTAAACAGATGTTTCAAAACTTATCTCCAAATCAAGCAACTCAAAGAATGCTAAAAACAAAACTCACGTCATACAAATACACCATGTCATTCATGGAGCGTGTGATACATTCCTCCAAGCAACTTAACTTACCTCTAATTCTGAAATCCGTATTTCCTAAATCTGACAGAGCAAGACCAACAGCAATTTTCTTGGGTGTAGACAAATGCAATTGCTTGGAGAGACCTTCTAGAAATCCTTCACTCATCACTTTACTTCTCAGTGCTTCATAGAAAACTGTGACGAAATTTGGCCTACCCAAAAATATCCGTCGCTAAAAGTCCCTTTTTTATATATATACAGCTCAAAATCCCTGATATACACCTGTTAACAATATATTTCATCATATTCATCCTAATATACACCTGTTATACAATATATTTCATCATATTCACATTCACATCTATCTAAACCCAAACCCAAACCCAAAAATAAACTACATTCATCCAAACACAAACAATCTTATCCACATCACATTCATTCACGCATAAATACATATAAGCTTAACATCATAAACAAAAATACCCTAAACCTAAACCTAAAACCTAAACCTTAACCTTAACCTATAACCTATAACCTATAAGTTTAGGTTTAGGAAATGGGGTTCGGATTCGGGATCGGGTTTAGGTGTGGTTAGGGAGTTGAGATTAGGATTAGGTGTAGGTTTAAGGATTTGAGAATACGTTAAGGTTTACGTTTAGGAAATCGGGCTCGGGTTATAGGTTTAGGTTTAGGTTAGGTTATAGGTTAAGGTTTAGAAACTGAGTTTAGGTTATAAGTTAAGGTTATAGGTTAAGGTTTAGGTTATAGGTTAAGTTTTAAGTTTAGGTTAAGGTTATATAGGTTTAGGTTTAGGTTATAGGTTTTGAGATTTGAGAATAGGTTTAGGTTAAGGTTATAAGTTTAGGTTTAGGAAATCGAGTTCGGGTTCGGGATCGGGTTTAGGTTTGGGTTTTCAAGTTAAGGTTTAGGTTTAGGTTAGGGAGTTGAGATTGAGATTAGGTGTAGGTTTAGGTTTAGGGATTTGAGAATACGTTAAGGTTTAGGTTTAGGTTTAGGTTATAGGCTAAGGTTTAGGTTAAGTTTTAGGTTTAGGTTAAGGTTATAGGTTTAGGTTTAGTTTAGGTTTTGAGATTTGAGAATAGGTTTAGGTTAAGGTTATAAGTTTAGGTTTAGGAAATCGGGTTTAGGTTTGGGTTTTCAAGTTTAGGTTTAGGTTTAGGTTAGGGAGCCGAGATTAGGATTAGGTGTATGTTTAGGTTTAGAGATTTGAGAATACGTTAAGGTTTAGGTTTAGGAAATCGGGTTCAAAGGTTATAGGTTTATGTTTAGGTTAGGTTATAGGTTAAGGTTTAGGAAATTGAGTTTAGGTTATAGCTTTAGGTTATAAGTTAAGGTTATATGTTAAGGTTTTGGTTAAGGTTATAGGTTTAGGTTTAAGTTATAGGTTTTGGGATTTGATAATAGGTTTAGGTTAAGGTTATAAGTTTAGGTTTAGGAAATCGGGTTCGGATTCGGAATCGGGTTTGGGTTTGGGTTTTAAGGTTTCGGTTTATGTTTAGGTTAGGGAGTTGAGATTAGGTTTAGGTGTAGATTTAGGTTTAGGGATTTGAGAATACGTTAAGGTTTAGGTTTAGAAATCGGGTTCGGGTTATAGGTTAAGGTTTAGGTTAGGTTATAGGTTAAGGTTTATGAAATTGAGTTTAGGCTATAGGTTTAGGTTTAGGTTAAGGTTTAGGTTTAGGTTATAGGTTTTGGGATTTGAGAATAGGTTTAAGTTAAGTTTATAAGTTTAGGTTTAGGAAATCGGGTTTGGGTTCGAGATCGGGTTTAGGTTTGGGTTTTCAAGTTTAGGTTTAGGTTTAGGTTAGGAATTGAGATTAGGATTAGGTGTGAGGTTTAGGTTTAGGGATTTGAGAATACGTTAAGGTTTAGGTTTAGGAAATCGGGTTCAAGTTATAGGTTTAGGCTTTTAAGTTAGGTTATAGGTTAAGGTTTAAGAAATTGAGTTTAGGTTATAAGTTTAGGTTATAGGTTAAGGTTTGGTTATAGGTTAAGTTTTAGGTTTAGGTTAAGGTTATATAGGTTTAGGTTTAGATTATAGGTTTTGCGATTTGAGAATAGGTTTAGTTAAGGTTATAAGTTTAGGTTTAGAAATTGGGTTCGGGTTCTGGATCGGGTTTAGGTTTTCAAGTTTAGGTTTAGGTTTAGGTTATGGAGTTGAGATTAGGATTAGGTGCAGTTTAGGTTTAGGGATTGAGAATACGTTTAGGAAATCGGGTTTGGGTTATAGGTTTAGGTTTAGGTTAGGTTATAGGTTAAGGTTTAGGAAATTGAGTTAGGTTATAGGTTTAGGTTATAAGTTAAGGTTATAGGTTAAGTTTTAGGTTTAGGTTAAGGTTATATAGGTTTAGGTTTAGGTTATAGGTTTTGGGATTTGAGAATAGGTTTAGGCTAAGGTTATAAGTTTAGGTTTAGTAAATCGGGGTTCGGGATCGGGTTTAGGTTTGGGTTTTCAAGTTTAGGTTTAGTTTAGGTTAAGAAGTTGAGATTAGGATTAGGTGTAGGTTTATGTTTAGGTTTAGGGATTTGAGAATACATTAAGGTTTAAGTTTAGGAAATCGGGTTTGGGTTATAGGTTTAGGTTTAGGTTAGGTTATAGGTTAAGGTTAAGGAATTGAGTTTAGGTTATAGGTTTAGGTTATAAGTTAAGGTAATAGTTTAAGGTTATAGGTTTTGGGATTTAAGAATAGGTTTAGGTTAAGATTATAAGTTTAGGTTTAGAAATCGGGTTCGGCTTCGGGATCGGGTTTAGGTTTGGGTTTTCAAGTTTACGTTTAGGTTTATGTTATTAGGGAGTTGAGATTAGATTAGGTGTAGGTTTAGGTTTAGGGATTTGAGAATACATTAAGGTTAAGGTTTAGGTTTAGGAAATCGGGTTCGGGTTATAGGTTTAGGTTTAGGTTAGGTTATAGGTTAAGGTTTAAAAATTGAGTTTAGGTTATAGGTTAAGGTTTAGGTTTAGGTTTAGGTTTAGGTTATATGTTTTAGGATTTGAGAATAGGTTTAGGTTAAGGTTATAAGTTTAGGTTATAGGTAATAGGTCAAGGTTTTAGGTCATAGGTTTTGGTTTAGGTTAAGGTTTTGGTTTAGGTTAAGGTTTAGGTTTATGTTTAGTTTTAGGTTATAAGCTATAGGTTTAGAGAATTGAGAATTGGTTAAGGTTTAGGTTTAGGTTTAGTTTTAGGTTATAAGCTATAGGTTTAGAGAATTGAGAATTGGTTAAGGTTTAGGTTTAGTTTTAGGCTAAGGTTTAGGTTTAGGTTATAAGCTATAGGTTTAGGAATTTGAGAATTGGTTAAGGTTTAGGTTTAGGGAATCGTGTTCGGGTTCGGGATCGGGTTTAGGTTTGGGTTTTCAATTTTAAGCTTAGTTTTAGGTTAGGGCGTTGAGATTAGTATTAGGTGTAGGTTTAGGTTTAAGGATTTGAGAATACATTTAGGTTTTAGATTTAGGTTTTAGGTTTAGGTTTAAGTTAAGATTTAGAGATTCGGGTTCGGGTTCGGTTTAGGTTCGGGTTTAGGTTATAGGTTTTGGTTTAGGTTATAGGTATAGGTTTAGGTTAAGGTTTAGGTTATGGGTTTTGGGATTTGAGAATAAGTTTAGGTTATAAGTATATGTTTAGGTTGGGTTATATGTTAAGATCTAGGAATTTGAGTTTAGGTTAAGGTTTAGGTTATAAGTATAGGTTTTAGGAATTGAAATTAGGTTTAGATTAAAGGTTGGGTTATATGTTAAGGTTATAGGTAATAGGTTAAGGTTTTAGGTCATAGGTTTTGGGATTTGAGAATATGTTTAGGTTTAGGTTTTTAGGTTATAGGTTAAGGTTTAGGATTTAGGTTTAGGTTAATGTTAGGTTATAGGTTATAAGTTTAGGTTGTAAGTTATAGGTTAAGGTTTTAGGTCATAGGTTTTGGTTTAGGTTAAGGTTAAGGTATAGGTGTAGGTTTAGGTTATAAGTATAGGTTTTGGGATTTGAGAATAGGTTTAGGTTGGGTTATAAGTTTAGGTTAAGGGTGTGGTACCTGCAAATACAAACATAAACACGGCCTGTCCAAATGGCCAGGCCCCTTCAATGTTGTCCATAGGAAATGGACAGCTTCATCATGGTCATAACAGCGGTTCCCACCTTCTAGGGACCCCCACTCATCCGGATAGCTCCGACGCACATCCGGGTCTGCTCCATTAATTTCGAGCAAATATATAAACATGGTCTGTCCAAATGGCCAGGCCCTTCCAATGCTGTCCATAGGAAATGGACAGCTTCATCATGGTCATAACAGCGGTTCCCACCTTCCAGGGACCCCCGCTCATCCGGATAGCTTCGACGCACATCGGATCTGCTCCATTAATTTCGAGCAAATACATAAACACGGCCTGTCCAAATGGCCAGGCCCTTCCAATGCTATCCATAGGAAATGGACAGCTTCGTCATGGTCATAACTGCGGTTCCCACCTTCCAGGGATCCCCGCTCATCCGGATAGCTCCGACGCACATCCGGGTCTGCTCATTTAAATAAAATGGATTATCAAGATCATTTAAATAAAATCAGGTCCAATCAACAATCTGACCTGGAGGATTCTGTTAGCATTGTTGATGGCACCTCGAACCTTGTTTAAATCCAGGTTGCAATCTGTGGCCACTGATGCTATTTGTCTTTCTGTGAAGTTGGCGACAATTTCTGCATCAAACCCGGCAAAAGCAGCCCTAATGATAAAAAACATTTCTTTCCATGAATTCATTATCTCTCTCTTTTAATTTTTTAACTTTCCATTACAATAATAACTACCTAAAATTATGGCGTTTTCTCAAGATAGAAGTCCAATCCATTCCAACTTGTGCACCTGTTAGAACAAGCAATTCAAACAATCCTGCAACACATTTAAATGCCTAATCAGTCTCACTCTAGTCTTATATATTGAATGCCTAATGTACAGTCTCTTGAATTGGTGCAAACCATACCTGAATTGAGTGTAATAAATCAAAGAACGAAGAAATTCGACATGTAACTACATACAAGAAAGATAAAGGATATGCATATCCGGAGTGTTGTTATTCTCACATTGCTGTGAGAGAGTAGGGTTTCATTATATATATTGATCAACCTATGGAATTTTATGATCATATGAAAAATCTCTCTCAAAATTTTAAGATAAAGGACTTTAAAGACCTTCAGTACTTTTTAGGTAAGAGTGTTATCAATTTCGATCCTTTGAAAGAAGCTCATTGTTAGCTTAGTTGTAAAGTTTGGTTTATTGTGAAACAAAACCAATTGATCCTTTGAAAGAAGCTCATTGTTAGCTTAGTCTCTCTCTGTTAAAGCAAAACAGAAGGAAAAAAAAATCTCTTTTATGTTTTTTCAATCCATCTTCCATTTTCTTTTTAACAAGAAAATCCATATTTACTAATATTCTCATTTTTCTATTTTTCAAAAGAATGGGTTCAGACTCAAAGCGTCGGCTCAAACACTCGTACTTCAGCCCAAACCCTAACCAAGGACTCCAAAATTACCTAAGCCACTTTAGGCGTGGCACCTACCATACATGGCCCACGATTGACGATTGACAGATCGATATTGCACACATACGCTAGGTCGATGATTTGACGAAAGGTGTAGGATAAGCAAATATGTATGTGTGGTGGATGGATGGTGGATATTGTGCAGTAAAAAATAAGAGGATGTTGTTACCTTTGAGAAGGAGAGCATCAATGAGGTTGTTGTAAAATTCAATTCCTGCCCTATTTATCTCACCAAATCTTCCTTCTGTTGTTCATTAACATATATTAAAATGAAGATTAAGTCTCTGCCAAAATATGAGGTGTCAGACACACCTAAACGTCAACATGCTAAGTGGAGAGAACATTCAACCCATCCCAAAGGTTAAACTCACCATGAAGAACAAATATCTTAAAAATAGGTCAATCCGCTCATCAGATGGGACATACCAAAGAATAGAATGGACAACCTCTCATTTGGTCCAAACTAGAGTGTGGCGTGCCGATCAAGAGATTTGCCTGATTTTAGCACCATGTGATCTTCATAGTGGGATCAACTCTTTGGAGGGGATTGGATGTCCTAACAAGAAATTGGAGAGATGTAAGTAAAACTCACTTGGGAGGATTCTAGACCAAGATATGGAAAATCTGTAGGAATTCACTCCAAGGGAATGCATCAATTTAATGTCTTCCTGTTCATGTCCAACAAGTTATCATTGTGTTAGTCTTTTTCTCTTTTTCTTTTTCTTTTTTCTTTAATTTTTTTTTCTTTTTGTGGATTGATAGCTATATGACATAAAAGGCCAACTTGAGCCCATCTGACCATTGTACTATCTGTGGGGTGAGTATTTGGCTTCTGGGTTTAACTCTAGCGGCCCCACCATGGATGGAGCCAGCTGAAATCTCCTAGATTATAAGATCCTAACCCTTCAATACTTAGAGTTTCACATTCTAATGGATGTAGACTGTCTCCATATTTTTCCTGAATATGGAGACAGTAAAATTCAATGAAATTTTAATTTTAAAATTGTATTGTACTATACCTAAAAATTCTCCAAGAGAGAAAGGAAAGGAAAAAACAAAACCAACCTGGTATGTGAGAGAAAACATCCCAATTGCTTATACCTTTGTTGCCTTCTAAGTAGGCCCCTTCAATCTACAAAACAAAACATAAACAAAATAAATCAGTCGTACATCTTTGTCTTTTCCTGTTTTTCGGGACCAAAGATACTCTACTCTGGGTGGACCAGGTTGGGTTGGACTTGTGCAGTCTAAGGACCCATGATCTGGGCATCATCTTGATTTGGACTTGTGCATTCTAACCCAATATGGTTAAATAAGTGGGACTGGGTTGCATCATGTCAGGTTGAGCCTGCTGGGATGAGCCTAGGCACATATATTTAGCACATGGGCTGTGTTTGCGAAGGCGGAACACAAAGAAGACATTGACAGGTATATAGCCACTAAGAGTTGGAAATCGGATGTGCCCAGCCTGAGCAGACAAAAATAATAATAATAAATAAATAAATCAATCAAATTTTGAATAGGCTCATCACATGAGAAGTTCAAGATTTGAGTCTAAATCATAGATTGCCGACTCTCATGGGTTGCACTTGTCTTGTGCAAGTATAGAATACAACTCCACTCACCCCAATTTAATTAGAAATACTCATCTCAAATGAACATAGGAGACAAATATGCCACACATTTATGTTATGTTTCAATAAAATTTCAAGACAGGTGTTGCTTTTATTATTCTACATGAAGGAAGAAAGAGATACACTTCGCATTTAAGTAACTTTCTCTAGTTGGAGATAATATTCAAGTCTTGATTTGAGTTTCGATCTGTTATTTGCTACTATTGTGTAGATGGGAATGAGAGCATAAATGTGGAGTCGATGCAATATGATCTAGGTACAATTAGAGCTGCCACAGACAACTTCTCTGAAGCTAATAAGCTTGGACAAGGTGGATTTGGTTCTGTTTACAAGGTAATAACTACTTAGAAAAACAAACATTTAGTTCTAAATGGCCCAGACTCATGTCATATGTATGGTAATCTACATTCTAGACCATCAAAATTGTGGGTCGTGATGTGGATATATAACATAGTATAAAATTATTAGACAATCTTAAGCATCCAATTTGGCTCAGCCGATTTATTTTAACCATTCGTTCTATTGCCACCAACTGGATGGTTAGGATCGCACAATCAATATAAATTTCAGGCGATCATCCATGGTACAATGAAGTTTTGTCCATGGCACTTATGTTCAAGTCCTTAAATTCTTACAGGGTTCGCTTTGGAGTGGACAAGAAATAGCTGTGAAGAGGCTCTCCATGAATTCTGGACAAGGTGTACAGGAGTTCAAGAATGAGGTCGCATTAGTGGCTAAGCTTCATCACAGGAATCTTGTTAGGGTCTTGGGTTGTTGTTTGGAGGGCAATGAAAAGCTACTCATCTATGAATACGTTCTCAACAGTAGCCTCGACAAATTTTATTTGGTTTGGCTCCATTTTCATATGCATTTCTCCATGAAACTGGAATCAGTACAACGCTTTCTATGTTAAGCTTAAAAAACTAAGTGCATTGAAGTACATTTAAGTGTCTAATTTCATCTGTGCTTTTACATGCACCAAATTGCTTCAATTAACATACACTTAAATGCACTTAGATGCGGTGCAGGCTAAGCTTTATGTACAAATCTGTATTGGGTCAAGTCTCTTTCTGCATCTATCTATTAAGATTTTCAAACCAACTGATGATTAGGCAATTGGTAGAAGGAAAGATCGAAAGACAATGTGATTCATGGCATTGGTTTTAATGTGGTACATGTTTGTGAGATCTGAGTCATTTCCTAGTTAGGGCCTACCATGAAGATGCCTTGTCTTAGAAATTAGGTGTCTCAACATATAATGTGGGCGAGGAAGGTATGTAGAATATATAACGGTTGTTTTCTTGTTACAATCCATTTTCATCATACACTTGTGCCCACTAGAAGAAGAGTTGTTGAGCTTGATTTTTTTGAGGCAAGGTGTGTTCATGGTGGGCCGCACTTGATGAATGACCCATGCCTCCTTGACACGTGTCTCGGACCCTCAATTGAATCTTTCCTTAGTAAATTGCCTTTGCATTTCTCTTTTGAATCGTATCAGTCTAGATAACACAATGTTTTCTATGAATGATCCCCTCATGTGCATTGTTGACCTGTTTGGATGCGTGTAGATCCACTTAAAAGGGCATCTTTGGATTGGAAAATACGTTACAAAATCATCAGAGGGATTGCACAAGGTCTTCTCCACCTTCATCAAGACTCTCAACTTAGGATTATTCATCGCGATCTCAAAGCTAGCAACATTTTGTTAGATGCAGAGATGAATCCCAAAATTTCAGATTTTGGTCTGGCAAAGATTGTTGGAGTGGACCAAACTAAAGGCAATACAAAGAGAATAGCTGGGACTTAGTAAGTTTTTCAAGCTCACTTCATTTATGCAATTAAAATTTGAGTCCTCCTAAGTCACATTGAAATTGATCGATTGAAATCTGACCAAATTCAGAATGAGACATTTCACAAAGTGTATGTGACAAGCTGAATCATATTGACATTATTTATCTAAACAACAAGAGATTGACGAAATACATCACCTCCATGCCAGTCCTAGTCACCTTAGTCGAGGGAAGAAATTTCTTCACGAACTCCAAATCAAGCTGAGCCAGTTATCCTATTCACTTAGTGAGCAATTTTCAGAGTTCCAAGACAGCACGAGTTGCAAACCTAAAGAGCTTGAAAACCAAAAATGAAGTTCTGAATCACATTAGGAAGACCCTCTAGAAGAAGTAAATTGCTGAGCATGAAGATTTGACTATAGCATTAAACCTTAGAAGAAGTTTTGGCATCACCTTTCATGTTAATAGCAGGAATTTATCAGATCTGCATAACTATTGGACATACTCCAGTGTGCTTGTTGCATTGCACGTCACCCCAAAATGAACTTGAACATGTATGAGGGTGATATATCAATCTAGACCATCCATCGAATCAAGCCCACTATCCATAACACTAGTTCTAAAAGGTAAAGCAATTGGATGATGCTAACATCTGACCAATTAGCATGCAAAAAAGAATGGTCAGGATAATTGACAGCAAAACTGATAATCATCAACTTGAATCATCCACTTGACCACACGGCCCACACCTTGGATTATTGATGGTTATAAAGAATCACTTCAATTGGACATTGCTAGCCTATAAGCATTCGAAGAATGCAACATTTTTTTTATTTTTATTTATTTATTTTTTTCAAAGTGGACTGATGCCACAATTCCATTAAACATAGAGATGTACAGCTACTTCGGGTGAGGTCCTACAAAAAGAAAGGATCCGACCTATCGTAAAGACAAGCCAAAGCCCAAAAAGAAAAACCGCCAACTATGAATCCCATCAGCCAACGCCCAACCGCTAGGGAACGCCCAGCATAAGTCGAGTAGATCCTAACCCGATCTTGTCCAGAAACATCAGGCCACGGATTGGCGCAGGAAGATCACATGTGAAATGCCTTCATTATTCTCCCAGCCAAATCAGCTGTTTAGAGACTTGACCACAAAGAATCCCGCACCAAACGCTTCTAAGTAAGATTCTCTTAGTAAAGAAAGGTAAAGATAAATCTTTTACTTGGAATTAAAATGCAAAACAACTTTACTTCCTACAGAACTTCCTACAAAAATACTCTTTGAAAATTGAAACATCCCATCTTCCTCGCACCCTCATTCCAACCCATGAACGACTGTAGATAAAATTGTTTCTATTTTGTTAATCCTCAATTTCATAATCTTTTGAACCATTAAACGTAAATTTTTTTCAGTAAAACTTCAATTTTTTGCTAGACATATTGTCTGCTTCCTTCTTTTTTTCTAGTCTAGAATTATTATTTTTAATTAATAAGACAATTCCTCCCTCATTTCAAAAGGAAGTACTAAAAATTTGCATATTCTTTATTGTCTCTCTAAGATGTAAAATTTAAGAAAAAAAGAAACAGAAACGTTTATGTCATACTCATACATATAAGCAAGTCTTCAAAGACATCCATGAAAAAGCATAACTGACGTTGTCAGCATTATACA
Source organism: Magnolia changhungtana (assembly GCA_030180095.1). Taxonomy (NCBI): domain Eukaryota; kingdom Viridiplantae; phylum Streptophyta; class Magnoliopsida; order Magnoliales; family Magnoliaceae; genus Magnolia; species Magnolia changhungtana. The sequence continues at coordinate 246,003 of JASAUF010000150.1, forward strand.
ATGTGAGAATGATGTGGCTCCTGTTTGTTGCAAGTAGAGGATCCGGATTTCTATTTAAAATACACAAAAAGCATATCATGGAGATGGTTTCTGAGGCATTCTTGAGCAACAACAGGTAGCAAGAGTAGCTAACAGACTTAAACTGTGGAAAATCTGGTCGTATGGATTTTTGGCTTAAGTGGAGACCGTGGCAACAAAAATATATTTATTCAAAAATACTCAACAAGCAGATCATGTAAATGATTTCTGAGGCATTCTTGAGCAACAACAGGTAGCAAGAGTAGCTAGCAGACAACTGCGGAAAATCTGGTGATGGATTTTTTGCAAATGGAGATGATGGGAACAAAAATATTGTATTCAAAATACTTAAAAATCAGATATGGAAGTGGTTTCGAGGCATTCTTGAGCAACAACAGATAGCAAGAGAAGCTATCAGACTAATGTGGAAAATCTGGTGATGGATTTCTGGCGTGAGTGGAGATGGTGCCCACAATTGCAGGTTTAAGTGTTAGAAGTAGCAAAGTAGATTCTGTCGACGACAAACTTCAGGCGATTAATAACAACTAAAGGAGACAAATGATGGTGACAACAACTTTGGATTGATAGGAAATTATAACAAACATCAGACTTAAGAACCAACAGACAAGTGCAGACAGGGATGCAACATGATAAACAAAAAAAATCTAACTGGAGATGATCAAATCCAAATTTAGGTGCTGTGTAAAGGACGATTCAATCAAATATGGCAGGTGGGATGAAACAAGCTTGCAGATAGCAGTTACTAACTGCATTAGGCACAAGTGCAAAACATATCGATTTGACTATTTTCAATCAAATTAAGTTTTTTACTATTTTCTCAAGTCTCAACATGTGTGTTAAACATGGAGCGTCCCTTTTGTCAATTGAAGTTTTCAGCTCTCATTGGTCAGTTTAATACTTCCCTCCAAGGGATCGCATGCTTCTATGTTTTCTGTCTCATCTTCCCATTCATCATAAAAAAAAAAAAAAAAACCTTCTAAATATATAAAAAATGTTAGCTATAATATATGGCATAGGTGGGATAAGGAAATTGATTCTATGTGCTACAGTGGCAACATTAAAGCAATTATAAGACATGACAGCATGATATATAAAGTAACACCCATCACAAGGTGATTGCAATGACATCCCATAAAGGAGAGACTTCCTCCAAAAAATGAAAGACTTTGATCTCATAAACGTGTTACAAATTTTCACTCTCATAAATCCCCAAATGAAATACCCAAATCCCTAAAATCCCCAAATCACCAAATCCCTAAATCGGTATTGAGAGAGAGAGAGAGAGAGAGAGAGAGAGATACCTCACAATCGTCAATGAGCTAGCCTTCAACCGAGCTTCAGAGAGAGAGAAGGCGTGCGTGGGTAGGGCGTTCGGCAACGGTTGGAGAGATCGAGAGAGAGGAAGAGAGACAGAGAGAGAGAGAGAGAGGGAGAGAGAGAGAGAGAGAGAGAGAGAGAGAGAGAGAGAGAGAGAGGGTGCGAGAGAGGCAGAGAGAGAGAGAGAGAGGGTGCGCAAGAGAGAGAGAGAGAGAGAGAGAGAGAGAGAGAGAGAGAGTTGGTTTTGGGAAGATGGCGCGCGCGGGAGGATTAGAAGGGATTTGATTTTGGGGGCGGTGAAGGATGGAACGTGATGAGATTTGTGGGGCCCACCGTGATGTATGTTATTGATCCACTCCGTCCATTCATTTTAACGGATCATTTTAAGGGTTGATCCAAGATAAGTCCAGAGGTTAAAAATCAAGTCAATCTGTGACTTGTGTGGGCCACACCACGTACAATAGTTGAGAGGGATTACTCTCCATTAAAACATTCATAATTATTTTTTGGGCCCACCGAGATGTGGTCCACAAATCCAGTCCATCCATTATGTGTGTACCACTTGTATGAGGGGTTATACCAAGTTCCAGATGCATCCAAATTTTAGGTGGAGCCCACCAAGTACTTTTATATGTTTTAGGCATGTCTTCACATGATTTTAAATGGTATGACCCTATACGGCTGATTTTTGGGATATCCCATAATTTAACAGGGACCCATCAAATGCATGGTGTTAATGTTTGACACACGTCATGGTGGGGCCCACACAGCTTAACCCCATGGGTGTACTAACAAGCTAATAAAGAAAGAAAAAAATAAAACTTATCGAAGCCGTGCATGTACGAAGCAGCTCATGTAGGGGCCACACATGCCAGCATGGCACACATGAGCTACATTCTACACACGCGTGGGCCTTTGGTGTAACCTTTGTGGATTGGCGGACCGTGCCAACCAAAATCATAATGTTAAACATGACCCCGCCTAGTGTGGGGCCCACCTTGAAGATGTGTTCTATATTTACATCGTCCATTTATTTTACTCCATTCTAGGACGTGGTTCCAAAAATTGAATAGATCCAAATATCAGGAGGACCACATCTAGGGGAAATTGTGGTGTTACCAGTCCATTCCAGGATGTCGTTCCACATGGACCACATCTAAGGGAAATTGTGGTGATCGAATGCTCACCATTAAAAACTTCCTAGGGCCTACAAACCTTAATAAGGTCAACCAGACTTATATGAAGGGAAAATACAAAGAGTCCCTGACCCAAAAATCAAGTCGTTCGCCTCAATTAACCAAACAAATGTATGGTTGTGAAATGTATGGCTCATCTGATGGGCCCCACAGTACAATTAGTAGGGCTATGCTGGGGCCTGCCAAGCACAGCCCACGGGCGCCCACCTTCCCGAATGAGCCCATGGCCGATGATAGGCCCTTTAAGTTGTTGCTGCCCTCGTTAAAATTCTTAGATTTTCTCGATTTCTTTATCTTCAATGTGCTGCTGTCCTTGTCTATATCAAGGTTCTTGATCTTGGCGAGCACTAGCTGGGCTATGTTGTCGCATAGAGCTAATGTGCAGTGTGCGCACATCTGGTGGCCACAATCCTGGACCTCAATCATGCACACCTGATCAAAGCAGATGCAGCACAGCTCGTTGTTGTTGTCCTGTGATACGAGTCCCGAGTGAGTTAGAAGAAAATACTACTTTTGCTTTTCTTGCTCAGTGTTGTATCATTTAGGGGGGTTAGGAGCAATTCAAGCAAGGAATCAAATACTTTTTACTTCCATCAAATTAAAATCTTCGCAATTGTTGAAAAATGCAAATAAGTGAATCAATCAACATATGGTGGAAAGGTCTTATCTACTACAATGATGTTCATATTAATGCACATTGCCACTACTAGAACCATAATTCTATTTGGGAATAGAAAATCTCAAGACATTGGATACGGACATGGGTCATTGGACACAGGGAACTGTAGAAAACTCAAGATGCTAGCACAAGCCAGAAATGGGTTCATCTCAATTTAGTTAATCTTAATTAGGTATTAGAGAGAATGATTTTTTTTCCATCCAGCTCGTTGAACCGAACATGAGACTTTCTTCGAATCACGATCAATGCATCGTAAATGGGACGATTAAATAATATTACAGCAGCACATTTATTAGATAAAATGTAGGATTTATCGAATTGTGTATATATCATACCAAGTATATGTATCTTTTAGGAGAGGATGATTCGAAGAGGAGAGTGCGCGGATTAGGTAAGGCAATAACTTAGTGATGAATTCATGAATATGGGCCACTTAAATGTATATATTATCTGTCCATTTGGTACATATGTTTTTCTAGATCATTTAAGCCATAGGTGTTGGTGTTCAATATGCATCCCTGAATATGGCCATTTAGTTAATCACTTAGGTTGTAACATTGCAATAAGATTTATATTAACGAAATAAATACTAAAACCATATATTTTCTTATGGTTTTAGTGCAACATTAGCAGAACAAGCTAATTCTACAATTAGGCTAGTTTCTCTACAACATTAGCAAAATAAGCTTATTCTACAAGTACACAGCTTCCCAGTGGCATTTGTAATTTAGTTTTACAATTTACAGAGACATCAATCTTGTTTAAAATAATGAACTTACACTGACTTGTCCATATTGCAGAGTTTTAAGCCATGAGTGTGTCATGTCTTGGTTGGTGTCCTCAAAATTGAACTTATTGTTGCATTTCTATCCAAGTTTCAACCAGCATCAATCTTGTTTTTTATGTTTGTCTGTATTCATTTTTAAATCATTCCATTCTCTCACTTGTAGATTCCAACCATATCAAATGTTGAAAAAAAAACCTCTACAGTACAGTGTTGTTGCAAAATAAAAAAAAAAAAAAAAAGAAAAAGAGGTAAAATGTATTACCTTTTCCCGCTGTGTTCTTTATCAGGCACTGTTCGAAAGTTAAAAAATAATACGTAGATTATACGACTAATGTAGTTGAAATAATGCGCTCTTATGATGAATGTATTTGAAGTCTTAGATTTTAATGAACATAGACCATATATGTGTTATAAATGTGGGATAGTGGAAATCTTGTTACAAACTCAGATGGACTATAAGGCCGAATGAAAGTCTAGATTATGGCACAAGCGAGTGACTTGAGTTTGGATCCTCTTCATTTTCGGGATTTTGAGATAAAATTGGAATATGATGGAATATGATCGGCTACTCCGCCACGGCCAATGGCGAGTGGTCGGTGCTCTGTGGGCCCCACCATGATGTATGTGTTTCATCCATTTGTCCATCTATTTTTTTAGATCATTTTATGGTATGAAACCAAAAATGAGATATAACCCAATCTCAAGTAGACCACATTATAGGAAACTGTGTTGAATGAACATTGACCATTAAAAACTTTTTGGGGTCATAAAAGTTTTGGATCAATCTGATCTTTGTTATTTCCCTTCATCAGTTCAGTATGACCCAATCAACAGATTGGATGTTAAATCAACAATATAGTGGGCCTTAAGAGGATTTTAAAGGAGGATATCTAATCACCGTGTTTTCCTGTGGTGTGGTCCACCTGAGATTTTTATCTCTCTAATATTTTAGACCAAGCCTTTAAATGATCTGTAAAAATGGATGAACGGCATGGATGAAATACATACATCATGGTGGGTCCCACAGATCACCGAACACCAGCCACGGGGGAGTTGTCAATCCGTTTCCCATGAAATGAGCTGCGCTCGTGAGAGAGTTCTCACTCTCATTCTCTGTCTCGCACCCTCCCGCTCCTCTCGCTCTCTATCTCTCTCTCTCTCTCTCTCTCTCTCGATCTCTCCATCATGTCCTCTCTCGGCCTCTCTCGCGCGTCTCTCTCTCTCTCTCTCTCTCTCTCTCTCTCTCTCTCTCTCTCTCTCTCTCCTCGAGCTCGGAAAGCCGATTGGAGATCTCTCAGCCCAAGCCTCCTCTCGTTCTCTTCCTCTCCCCTCGAAAGGTAAAAACCCTACCCCATGACCCAAGCACACACCGACAAAATGAAGGTGGGCCCTAATCCAACTTTGAATTAGGAATTTTGGTACCCTAATCCCAAATCGAATTTGGGATTAGGAATTTGGGATTTGGGTACCCAACTCCCACTTCAAATTTGGGGATTATAGTACCCCTAATCACATTTTAGAATGGGGGTTTTGAAATGGCCACATTGTTAGATTTATTGAAGATTCGAAGAATCCCACTGATATGGTTAGATGAAACCAACGGATGACACTCCATGTCTTTGCAAGTGGTTAATTGGTAAGAGTTCTTTCCCCGCTTCATATGTTTTTATTTACCTCTCAATCCATACTTCAAATTTCTATGATCAAATCTTTTTTTTATATATAATTTTGTGAAGTGTTTAATTATTTCTTTATATTGAAATCTGCACACTAATTGTTTGAAAAAATGCTTCAACCAAGATCCTTTTCTGGATGAAACCATGCTAGCAGTCCTCCGGTTTTGACATGCATAACTCGCTGTATGGTTAGATGAAACTACTATCGTCCATCTGGTTGACCTGACCTTTCTTTGGTGGACTACTGTATAAATTCACAGTGGTTTTGACGAGTTAATTGTTAGATCAATGACAATTTCCTTGTTAAATTTGACGACTTTAATTGTTAGATGAAACGACTATCGTCCATTTTTTTTTTTTTTTTTTTTGCATATGCTCATCTTCTATATAATTGTTTGCATGCATTCCTTTAAGTGGCAGTACCCTAATTTTTGTTGTTGACAGAGAACATTGATGAACCAAGAAGTTTGAAATTTATGGTCAGTCCAAACTTTCAAGCCGATACTAAATGAAAATGGTGATAAGCTAACCAGGACGAAAATTAATTTGCATCTATAATATGTCTACAATAACTAGTTCTCATTCTATTGAAATCTAACCCAAGCGAAAGTAACTAACCTCCCCATCTTTGGCCTTTTCTGCAAGCATATTTCTATATTTGTTTTTCCTTAAGTGTTTACTTTTAGGACACTAATCGAAGGATTAGGAACTTCCAATTTGAGGGAAGCATGACAATCTAAACATTTATGTACTCTATTTTGCCGAGGAGCAGCTATAGTATGTATTTTATTTGGAGCCATAAAAAGGAGTCATACGATAGGTGAGGCCCAGTTATTTTGTGGCGCCCACCTGAAATATATACAGCCAATTTTTTTTGTCAAGAGGAAAAAAGAGTTTGATTCCATCATTTATGTTAAATGTTGATTGTCAATTTTGTTCGTATACGATTGGCTCACCTAAATTGTGTCTGACCTGATTCTTGGACCAAGCATAAGTTGTGGGTGAGGTTTTGAAAGCCCACATGTGTGTGGAGCATTGCCCAACCAAATACCACCACATGCACCAATGTAGCATAAGTGTTACATAAGACCTAATTACCATCTAGTAGGTCACTTTTTTTTTAGTACTTTTAACTTAAAAATCAAGTGTTTCCTCCTCAAGTGGACCACTGTGTATGAAACAAATGGATGTTCAAAAAGAGTTGTATTGGCCATTCATTTCTTTGTATATTGTGCCTAACTTCAGTGCTGAAAAGCTTGATTCTTGCATGTGGCTTGTCTAATTAAAAGCTGGGATCCCACACATGTTCCATATTGGCATGTGTGGCCGCATGTGGATGGTCATGATTCCACATGCATGTGGGCTCAACCTCTATTTATGTTTACTTCATATGTTTTTAGACTTCTTTGGTCCCATATGATATACAGCTGGCATCATAGCATGTATAAATGTTTAATTTATTTTTTATTTTATGATATAGGGTTTGTAATGAGATTTGAATGAATGTTTCTAAAAGCTTAGTTTTTACAGATTTTTGTTCTTAGAAATGGAAATTATGAGCTTAATTCTACTAATTTCCATATTGGGATACATCGACTTAAAATCTCTAAATTCATGCGGTGTGGTCCACTAGAGTTTTGGACTAGGGTGAGTTGTTGAGAGTTCCTTCGTCTTGGTGAGAGAGGAAGTGTGATGCACAAGTCAATCGAAAAGTAGCTGAAATTGGGTTCTTAATAAATTCTGCATTCGTTGTGTTTGTTGAAATTATCGTGAGCCTTGACCCATCATCTTCCCACGCTTTTTTGTTGTTGATGTTTCTCCATGTGTGAGATCTGTGGCTGCTATGTCAATTTCGTTTTGAAACTTCTATTTGAAAGGTGTGTTTTAGAATCTAGAGGTTATATAGTGAGTGAACACATCTACAACTATGAAGGTATGTTTTAGAATCGAAAGGTTATATATAGTGTTAGAAACTAGTGGATGGCTTAGAAAATTCAGAGAAGTTATATTAAATTCAGATTTGCTTCTTCAAATGTGAACACGAAGACTTCACCATGCCCCTAGTGATAAAAGAATTGGAGTCTGTTTGATTGGCTGGTGAATCCCATAGAACATGGATCTCGTGGAAAAAAGGATAAGTAACTGTATTTCTATACTTGTATTTTAGAATGTGAGAAACCACTCACCAGGTGATCTTGGCATTCAGGGTCAATAGTTCGAAAATGGAAATGATTAGACAATCATAATCATTTTACTGGATGACACATCCAATGTTAACCAATATTACTTATTTGGTCTTTTTAGCTTTTATTTGCTTGGCACAGAATGTATAGTCAGATCATCGGCGTATATATCATACCAAGTATACACCGGCGTAAGAAAGTGTATACGTGGCATAAATTAACTCAAACTAAATCGAGTAAATTATGGAACTCACTGTCGCCGATACAACATCCCAAAATCAGATTCCGACGACCAATCCTAACCTCTTATTTGTGGACACTTGTTTACTAAATGGGACCATTTGATAATTCTCTATTTTAGCTGTCCAATAATTATTTCCAATCCACTGGTGGTTAGATAAGCTGAATTTTTGGGTAATGATATAATTTCAACAGTGTAATTTGAATCATCTGTACTCCAATTTTGTATCATGCTTAGTTTTTATGTTTTCAATTCATCCCACTGGAAATGACCTTCCGGTTTGAATGTTCCAAACATCATGAGACAACAGTTGGGGAACAGAACAGATGAGATTTGAACACTTTCCCATACCCGCAAAACCAAAAATCCATCTATCTATCAGCTTTTTACCCATACCTGTTTTGTTCTTTATGTTAGCACTCAAAACCACGGCAAAGATATTAGAAAATACACGCACACACATGACAGATATATAGATATATAGATTTATAAAACAGACGCATATCTAGTATCGGAATTTTTAAAATTTTTCATACAACATGCTTAAAATCAAAACCCCATATTGAGAAAAATCATGAAAATAAAGCCCATATAAAAGGAAGAAAAAAAAAGGCATCTAATTTGTTCCAAGTGTCATTGTCCCAGTGGAAGACATGGACCATTCTCTTTCTTTCAATTAAAAAAGAATAACACACATGCACATGTTGATGGAAGAAACCCATATCTATTGTAGCTTCTCTTTCTTCTTTAGCTTTGCACACTACATGCATAGAAATAAGAGCCCAAAATAAGAAAATATTAATAAGAAGAAAACCCATATAAAAAAATGAATCAAACTTACTAGAAAAATCACTTTTGTAAAGACAGACTTATGAAATTCTTAGTACTTACATGTTGAAAACTAACAATTCCATAACAAGAAAAACTATCCAAAAAGATAAATCATGTTTAAAATAAAAAAACATAAAAAAGAGAGCCAATTCATTTGAAAAAGGTAAGATTTCTAGAGATGGGAATCCAAGATAGAGAGAGAAGCTGGTAGAAGTCATGCAAATAGCATGATGATAGTAGCATTACAACCAAAATGCCAAATTTAAAAACAAACAAAAACAAAATGCATGTATATGAATGTGTGTGTGGATGTAGGAATATATGAAACACTACAACAAAAAGGGGATTAGTCGGCACTTTTGGAGTCGCATTGTACTGGCGCTGAACAAAATAGGGAGCTGCTAAATGAGGTGTATAAATACAAAAAAAAGGGGTGCGTTTGAGTAGTTTTGTTCAATGATTTAAGTGTTAATCACAGTCAGTTTCAGAAAATTTTCAGCAACAGTCCATATTCAAGGAGGAAACGGCAAAGGATCGAAGGGTTAGAATCTCCTAATCCAACAAAGGGCCCACCTGATCAATGATCTGAGTCATGGAAAGCCCCCTTTTTCTGTTTTTTTTTCTTTATTTATTGATTTATTATTATTTTTTTAAACATGATTTTGTGGTTCTAGAGCTGCAAATGTGTGTTATATGAACTTGTGTAGAATTGGAGTGACTTTGAAAACTTGAATGATTTTAATGAGGTTTTTCTTCTTCTTCTTCTTCTTCTTCTTTCTGGGATTCGAATTTCCTTGTTTGGTTTTGGATCTGTGACTGAATGGTGCAAGAATTTTCAGAGAATAGTGGTGACTTTGAATTGGATTTCGTTCTGTTGGGGTCTTTTCTATTGAACTATTGAGGTTTTTAGAGAGAGTTTTCTTCTGTAGTATGTGACTTTGTTTGGGGATTGGGATTTCTTTCTTCCTGAGTTGTGTTTGTTGAGAATTATTGTTTTTATTGATTTTCATTTTCCTTTGGGTGCAGAAAAGCAGTATGAACCAGAACAAGGATATTCAGATCTAGGTATTATCGTAGAGCTTTTTCTTCTCTTTTCTTGATTTTAATTAAAGAATGAACTGTTAGTGATTTAGCACGAAATAGGGGAATGATCACATAGCTGTTAGGGGCATTACCATATAATGCATTACCATATTCATCATGAGATACCAACTTATGTACATATCATTGCAGTTTATCTTGGGTTAAACAAAGTTTTATTGCATTAGTGCTATCAGTAATCAGCCAGCATGGATTGGTGCTGCTGTTGTCTAACTTGTATTGATTATTAGGCTTTGGGAGAGTGATTTGTTTTGTGAATTGCATTCGAATTTTTTCCTGGTAGCATCATGGAAAAACTATCACACTTAAGTGTGCAGAACTTAGTTGTATTACATAAATAAAGTAACGGGGCCTTCTTTTATTCTAAAAATTATATCATTTACAAGTATGAAATGAAAAATTCAGTTGGACTCCTTTCACAAGGCTGTGGGTGGGTCATTGAGAAGAAATTTCTACATGCAGGTTTTTTGTATCTTGTTTCTATGTATAATCCCACTGCCTACTTGACACCCAAGCTATGTGTTCTATTGTATTCCTTCTAAATTAATAGTGAGTCAGAAATTATGATGTTCTCTACATGGTTTTCAGCTTTGGAAGTGATATTTCAAGATCAATGCAATAGATGAATTTCTTTAAAACATTTGCAAAGGCTTCAACTTCAACAAAACACAGGAGGACTCGTAGTGCAAATTCTCCAAGATGGAAGAGGATACTTCTTGAATCTTCTCTGAGCGAAAAGGGCGTCAAGGTGAGTTGTGTCATTTTCTTTTCTTTTTTACATTGTTAGGCATTGACCGATATTCACATAGGTCTTTTCTTTTACATTGCTAGGCTTTTATTGCAGGTCAGTGCATACTCATCCTTTGCAAGGATGGTGGGAGTTGGAATTGGTTTGGAGCAACAAAGAAGGAGAATGGACCCCATGACTAATGAACCGTAGTTCACAAACTACACTTGAGATTTCATTGGCACAGTTGATTACATATTTTACACAGGTAAATTTCCTTGTTGCAAGATGACTTTGCCTGAGCTTTCTTTCCCACCATCCTTGCAAAGGATGAGTATACACAGCTATGCTTATCATGCTAGACCACATTTTCTACAAAAATGTCACACATGTAGAACACCCTAGCTGAGAAAACAGTGGCTTACTCACCTCTGTTAAATCAGGTTAAGCCACTGATCGGGTGGGAATCAAAATTAATGGAGTAGACCCGGATGTGCGTCGGAGCTATCCGGAAGAGCGGGGGTCCCTGGAAGGTGGGAACCGTTGTTATAACCATGATGAAGTTGTCCATTTCCTATGGATAGCATTGGAAGGGCCTGGCCATTTGGACAGGCCGTATTTATGTATTTGCTCGAAATTAATGGAGCAGACCTGAATGTGCGTCGGAGCTATCCGGAAGAGCGGGGGTCCCTGGAAGGTGGGAACCGCTATTATGACCATGATGAAGCTGTCCATTTCCTATGGACAGCATTGGAAGGGCCTGACAATTTGGACATGCCATATTTATGTCTGTATTTGCAGGTACCACACCCTTAACCTAAACCTATAACCCAACCTAAACCTATACCTATAACCTAATCCTATTATCAAATCCCTAAACCTAAACCTAATCTAGAATACCCAAATCTAAACCCGATCCAGAACCGAACCCAGTTTCCTAAACCACAACCTCAACCTATTCTCAATTCCCAAAGTTATAACCTATAACCTATAACCTAAACCTTAAACCTAACCTAAACCTATAACCTTAACCTAAACCAAAACCTAAACCTTAACCTAAACCAAAGCCTATAACCTTAACCTAAACTAAAACTGTAACCTAAACCTTAACCTAAACTTATAACACGAACCTAAACCTAAAACCGTAACCTAAACCTATAACTTATAACCTAAACCTATAAACTAAAACCTAAACCAAAACCTATAACCTCAACCTAAATAAAAACCTATAACCTAAACCTTAACCTATAACCTATAACCTAAACTTATAACATTAACCTAAACCTAAAACCAAAACCTAAACCTATAACCTAAACCTAAACATTAACCTATTCTCAAATCCCTAAACCTAAACCTACACCTAATCCCAATCTCAACTCCCTAACCTAAACCTAAACGTAAACATGAAAACCCAAGCCTAAACTAGATTCCGAACCCGAACCCGATTCCCTAAACCTAAACCTTAACCAATTCTCAATTCCCTAAACCTATAGCTTATAACCTTAACCTAAACCTAAACCTTAACCTAAACCTATAACCTTAACCTAAACCAAAACCTATTACCTATAACCTAAACTTATAACCTATAACCTAACGGTAAGAACTAAACCTAAAACCTAAACCTTAACCTATAACCTAAAACCTAAACCTAAACCTAAACCTAAACCTAAAACCTAAATGTATTCTCAAATCCCTAAACCTAAACCTACACTTAATCCTAATCTCAACTCCCTAACCTAAACCTAAACCTAAACTTGAAAACCAAGCTAAACCCAGATCCAGAACCAGAACCAGAACCCGAACCCAAGGAACCAGAACCCGAACCCGATTCCCTAAACCTAAACCTAAACCAATTCTCAATTCCCTAAACCTATACCTTATAAACTAAAGCCGAACCTAAAACTAAACTCGATTCCCTAAACCTAAACCCAAACCAATTCTCATTACCTAAACCTATACCTTATAACCTAAACCTAAGCTTTGAACAACTAAAACTAAACCTAAACCTTAACCTAAACCTATAACCTTAACCTAAACCAAAACCTATGACCTAAAACCTTAACCTATTACCTATAACCTAAACTTATAACCTATTACCTACCATTCACCTAAACCTAAATCCTAAACCTTAACCTATAACCTAAGATCTAAACCTAAACCTAAAACCTAAATGTATTCTCAAATCCCTAAATCTAAACCTACACCTAATCCTAATCTCGACTCTCTAACCTAAACCTAAGCTTAACCTTGAAAACCCTGGACTAAACCCGATCCAGAACCCAAACCCGATTCCCAAAACCTAAACCCAAACCAATTCTCAATTCCCTAAACCTATACCTTATAACCTAAACCTAAACCTTATAACTTAAACCTAAACCTAAACCTAAACCTTAACCTAAACCTATAACCTTAACCTAAACCAAAACCTATGACCTAAAATCTTAACCTAAACCAAAACCTATTACCTATAACCTAAACTTATAACCAATTACATACCATTCACCTAAACCTAAATCCTAAACCTTAACCTATAACCTAAGACCTAAACCTAAACCTAAAACCTAAATGTATTCTCAAATCCCTAAACCTAAACCTACACCTAATCCTAATCTCAACTCCTAACCTAAACCTAAGCTTAAACTTGAAAACCCAAATCTAAACCCGATCCAGGACCGAACCCGATTCCCTAAACCTCAACCCAAACCAATTCTCAATTCCTTAAACCTATACCTTATAACCAAAACCTAAACTCCGAACCTAAAACTAAACATAAACCTTAACCTAAACCTATAACCTTAACCTAAACCAAAACCTATGACCTAAAACCTTAACCTATTAAACTTATAACCTATTACCTAACATTAACCTAAACCTAAAACCTAAACCTTAACCTAAACTTCAAAACCCGATCCCGAACCCAATTTCTAAACCTAAACCTTAACCTATTCTCAAATCCCTAAACCTAAACCTACACCAAATTCCAATCTCAACTCCCTAACTTAAACCTAAACCTAAACATGAAAAACCAAGCCTAAACCCGATCCCGAACCCAAACTCGATTTCCTAAACTTAAACCTATTCTCAATTCCCGAATCTATAACCTATAACCTAAACCTAAACCTATAACCTTAACTTATAACCTTAACATAAACCCAAAACTTAAACCTTAACCTAAACCAAAACCTATAACCTTAACCTAAACCAAAAGCACTCAGTAACCTAAACCTTAACCTAAACTTATAACCTTAACCTAAACCTAAAACCAAAACCTAAACCTATAACCCAAACCTATAAACTAAAACCTAAACCTAAACCTAAACCTAAACCTAAACCTAAACCAAAACCTATAACCTTAACCTAAACAAAAACTATAACCTAAACCTTAACTATAACCTATAACCTAAACTTATAACCTTAACCTAAACCTAAAACCAAAACCTAAACCTAAACCTAAACCAAAACCTATAACCTTAACCTAAACAAAAAACTATAACCTAAACCTTAACCTATAACCTATAACCTAAACTTATAACCTTAACCTAAACCTAAAACCAAAACCTAAACCTATAAGCTAAAACCTAAACCTAAACCTAAACATTTACCTTTTCTAAATCCTTAAACTTAAACCTACAAGAAAATCCTATTCTTAACTCCCTAACCTAAATCTAAACCGAACTTGAAAACCCAAACCTAAACCCGATCTCGAATCAAGAACCCGGTTTCTAAACCTAAACCTTAACCTATTCTCAATTCCCAAAGCTATAACTTATAACTTAAACTTAAACCGAACCCAAACCCAAACCTATAACCTTAACCTATAACCTAAACCTATAACCTTAACCTAAACCTATAACCAAAACAAATATTTATAAGCTAAAACCTAAACCTAAACCTATTCTCAAATCCCTAAACCTAAACCTCTAACCTAAACCTATAAACTAAAACCTAAACCTATAACCTAAACCTAAACCTATAACCTTAACCTAAACCAAAACCTATAACCTAAACTTATAATCTTAACCTAAACCTAAAACCAAAACCTATAACCTAAACCAAAACCAAAACCTATAACCTAAACCAAAACCTCAGTAACCTAAACCTTAACCTAAACTTATAACTTTAACCTAAACCTAAAACCAAAACCTAAACCTATAAACTAAAACCTAAACCTAAAACCTAAACCTAAACCTTAACCTATTCTCAAATCCCTAAACCTAAGCCTACACCTAATCCCAATCTCAACTCCCTAACCTAAACCTAACCTTGAAAACCCAAGCCTAAACCCGATCCCGAACTCGAACCCGATTTCCTAAACCTAAACCTAAACCTTAACCTAGTCTCAAATCCTAAACCTAAACCTACACCAAATCCCAATCTCAACTACCTAACCTAAACCTAAACCTAAAAATGAAAACCCAAGCCTAAACCCGATCCCGATTTCCTAAACCTAAACCTTAACCTATTCTCAAATCCCTAAACCTAAACCTACACCAAATCCTAATCTCAACTCTCTAACCTAAACCTAAACTTGAACTTGAAAACCCAAACCTAAACCCGATCTCGAACCCGAACCCGAACCCAGTTTCCTAAACCTAAACCTTAACCTATTCTCAATTCCCAAAGCTATAACCTATAACCGAACCTAAACCGAACCTAAACCTAAACCTATAACCTAAACATATAACCAAAACCTAAACTTATAAGCTAAAACCTAAACCTAAGCCTAAAACCTAAATGTATTCTCAAATCCTAAACCTAAACCTAATCCCAATCCCAATCTCACGTCCCCAACCTAAACCTAAACCTAAACTTCTAAACCCGATCCCGAACCCGAACACGATTTCCTAAACATAAACCTTAACCTATTCTCAAATCCCTAAACCTAAACCTAAACCAAATCCTAATCTCAACTCCCTAACCTAAACCTAAACCTAAACATGAAAACCCAAGCCTAAA
Organism: Magnolia changhungtana; assembly: GCA_030180095.1. NCBI lineage: Eukaryota > Viridiplantae > Streptophyta > Magnoliopsida > Magnoliales > Magnoliaceae > Magnolia > Magnolia changhungtana. Next base: position 261,736 of record JASAUF010000150.1, read on the forward strand.
CCCGATCCCGAACTTGAACCCGATTTCCTAAACCTAAACCTTAACCTATTCTCAATTCTCAAAGCTATAACCTAAAGCTAAAACCAACCTAAACCTATAACCTTAACATAAACCCAAAACCTAAACCTTAACCTAAACCAAAACCTATAACCTTAACCTAAACCAAAACACAGTAACCTAAACCTTAACCTAAACCAAAACCTATAACCTTAACCTAAACCAAAACACAGTAACCTAAACTTTAACCTAAACTTATACCCTTAACCTAAACCTAAAACCAAAACCTAAACCTATAACCTAAACCTATAAACTAAAACCTAAACCTAAACAAAAACCTATAACCTTAACCTAAACAAAAACCTATAACCTAAACTTATAACCTTAACCTAAACCTAGAACCAAAACCTAAATCTATAAGCTAAAACCTAAACCTAAACCTATACCTAAACCTTAACCTATTCTCAAATCCTAAACCTAAACCTACACCTTATCCCAATCTCAACTCACTAACCTAAACCTAAATCTAAACTTGAAAACCCAAGCCTAAACCCGATCTCGAACCCAAACCCGATTTCTAAACCTAAACCTTAACCTATTCTCAATTCCAAAGCTATAACCTATAACCTAAACCTAAACCTAACCTAAACCTATAACCTTAACCTATAACCTTAACATAAACCCAAAACCTAAACCTTAACCTAAACCAAAGCCTATAACCTTAACCTAAACCAAAACTTGTAACCTAAACCTTAACCTAAAACTAAAACCTAAACCTATAAACTAAAACCTAAACCCTAAACCTAAACCAAAACCTATAACCTTAACCTAAACTAAAACCTATAACCTAAACCTTAACCTATAACCTAAACTTATAACCTAACCTAAACCTAAAACCAAAACCTAAACCTATAACCTAAACCTATAAGCTAAAACCTAAACCTATACCTATACTTAAACCTTAACCTATTCTCAAATCCTAAACCTAAACCTACACTGATCTAATATCAACTCCCTAACCTAAACCTAAACCTAAACTTGAAAACCCAAGCCTAAACCCGATCCCGAACCCGAACCCGATTTCCTAAACCTATACCTAAACCTTAACCTATTCTCAAATCCCTAAACTTATACCTACACCAAATCCCAATCTCAATTCCTAACCTAAACCTAAACCTAAACATGAAAACTCAAGCCTAAACCCGATCCCGATCCCGAACACGATTTCCTAAACCTATACCTAAACCTTAACCTATTCTCAAATCCCTAAACCTAAACCTACACCTAAATCCCAATCTCAACTCCCTAAACTAAACCTAAACCTAAACATGAAAAGCCAAGCCTAAACCCGATCCAGAACCGAACCGATTTCCTAAGCCTAAACCTTAACCTATTTTCAATTCCCAAAGCTATAACCTAAACCTAAACCTAACCTAAACCTATAACCTTAACCTATAACCTTAACATAAACCCAAAACCTAAACCTTAACCTAAACCAAACCCTATAACCTTAACCTAAACCAAAACACCGTAACCTAAACCAATGACCTATAACCTAAACCTATAAACTAAAACCTAAACCTAAACCTAAACCTAAACCAAAACCTAAACCTAAACAAAACCTATAACCTATAACCTAAACTTATAACCTAAACCTAAAACCAAAACCTAAACCTATAAGCTAAAACCTAAACCTAAACATTAACCTATTCTCAAATCCCTAAACCTAAACCTACACCTAATCCCAATCTCAACTCCCTAACCTAAACCTAAACCTAAACCTAAACATGAAAACCCAAGCCTAAACCGGATCTCGAACCCGATTACCTAAACCTAAACCTTAACCAATTCTCAATTCCCTAAACCTATAACTTATAACCTAAACCTAAACCTTAACCTAAAACTAAACCTAAACCTTAACCTAAACCTATAACCTTAACCTAAACCAAAACCTAAACTTATAACCTATAACCTAACAGGTAACCTAAACCAAAACCTAAACCTTAACCTATAACCTAAACCTAAAACCTAAATGTATTCTCAAATCCCTAAACCTAAACCTATACCTACAATCCTAATCTCAACTCCCTAACCTTAACCTAAGCTTAAACTTGAAAACCCAAACCTAAACCCGATCCCGAATCCAAACCCGATTTCCTAAACCCTAAACCCTAAACCTATTCTCAAATCCCAAAACCTATACTTATAACCTAAACCTAAACCTAAACCTAAACCTAAACCTAAACTGGAGGAGCTGGTGAGGCAGAGGGAGGAGCAGGACAGGCAGAGGAGTAGGAGAGGAGGATAGATGATCAGGCGCGAGGCAGGAGGATGGAGGAGGAGTTGGTGAGGCAGAGGGAGGAGTAGGAGAGGAGGATGACGGAGATGCGGGTGGAGCATGAGCGACGGATGACGGAGATGTTTCGGAGCTTTGGCATTGCACGCTTACCCACCGATGCCCCACCACCTCCGTCTTCATCTTTGTGATTTTTTGTTTATGATGTTAAGTTTATATGCATTTATACGTGAATGAATGTGATGCAGATAAGATTGTTTGTGTTTGGATGAATGTAGTTTATGTAGTTTGGGTTTAGATGGATGTGAATGTGAATATGATGAAATGTGTATATCAGGATGAATATGATGGAATATATTGTTAACAGGTGTATATCAGGAATTTTTATGGATTTTGAGCAGGAATATTTGTTTTAAAAAAGAAACTTTTGGCGACGAAAATTTTCATTGCTAAAAGATGTCAGTTTATTTTTAGCAGCGAAAATTTTCGCTGCTAAAAGTCTTGTATAGTACTTTTTAGCGACGAACATTTTCGCCGCTAAAACTTTATGTAGTTTGGGTTTAGATAGATGTGAATGTGAATATGATGGAATATATTGCTAACAGGAATTTTGTACGGATTTTGAGCTGGAATATTTCTTTTTAAAAAGAAACTTTTGGCAACGAAAATTTTTGTTGCTAAAAGATATGTCAGTTTATTTTTAGCGACAATTTTATTGCTAAAAGTCTTGTATAGTATTTTTTAGCGACGAACATTTTCGCCGCTAAAACTTTATATAGTTTAGGTTTAGATGGATGTGAATGTGAATATGATGGAATATATTGTTAACAGATGTATATCAAGAATTTTGTACGAATATTTTTTTTTTAAAAGAAACTTTTGGCGACGAATATTTTCGGCGCTAAAAGATATGCTAGTGTAGTTTTAGCCGCGAAAGTTTTCGCTGCTAAAAATAGACATATTTTGAAAATTTTTAGCCGCGAAAAATTTCGCTGCTAAAAGTTTTGAATAGTGTTTTTAAGCGACGAAAATTTTCGCCACTAAAAGTTTATGTGAATATTTTTTTTTTAAAAAAAAGAAACCTTTGGCGACGAAATTTTTCGTCGCTAAAAGATATGTTAGTTTATTTTTTAGCGGCAAAAATTTTATTTGCTAGAAGTCTTTACTTTAAGTCAAGACTTCGTGAATCTGAAACAAAATTTTCACCGCTAAAAGTATATTCGTCGCTAAAGGTCTCATCCAATATTTTTAGCTACAAAAATTTTCGCAGCTAAAAGAAATTTATTTTAAAAATATTTAGAGTATTTAGTGACGAAAATTTTCGTTGCTAAAAGTCTAATGCAACTATTTTTAGCTACGAAAATTTTCGTCGCTAAAAGCTCACTTTTAGCGACAAAAATTTATTTCGTCGCTAAAAGTGACTTTTTGCGACGAAAATGAGTTTCGTCACTAAAAGTTTCGTCGCTAAAAACCCTCTTTTTTGTAGTGTCAAGCTGAGACAGATGCGCAGACAGAGGTACAAGAAAAGGTATAGCAACCACTAGAAGGAATCCATCGCAAGATCGTAGATTACCGGCGAGATATATGGATGATTTAAATATCGTATATACCCTCGTTACAGATGAGGGGGACTCATCTACTCTTCAGAAGGCTCTTAAAGAGCCTGATGCAAGAAAGTGGAAAGTATGGATGGATGACGAGATGAAGTCCTTGTACAAGAACGACACATGGGAGATGGTAGAACTTCTAGTAGGCCGAAAAGCAATCGGGTGCAAGTGGATCTTCAAGAAGAAATGTGATAAATATAAAGCGAAGTTGGTAGCGAAGGGTTACACCCAAAGAGAAGGAATTGACTTCATAGAGATATTTGCGCCGGTTGTAAATCAATTATATATCAAATTTATGTTGGCACTAGTTGTCCAATATGATCTCGAGCGGGAACAGATGGATGCGAAGACTGCATTCTTGCACGAGAAATTGGAAGATCAAATTTACATGAAGCAACTAGAGGGCTACGTAGTACGAGGGGCAAAGAAAAATATTTGCAGGTTAAAGAGGCCATTGTACTACCTGAAATAGTCACCTAGGCAATCGTATAAAAAGTTTGATTCTTTCATTTTGAGTCGAAAATTTACTAGGAGTGAATACGATCATTGTATCTATTACAAGACACTGAATGATGAAAAATTCATTATCCTGGTGTTGTATGTTGATGACATGTTGATCGTCAATCATTGCATCTCTGATATTAATTTACTGAAGACTCGGTTATTAGGGATATTCAAGATAAAAGATATGAGGGTTGCAAAGAAGGTTCTCAGCATTGATATACACAAAGACAGGAAGAGGAGCATGCTTTGGTTATTTCAGGCAGCATATCTTGAGAAGGTATTGATCAAGTATGGGATGTACGAGGCAAAGCCGGTTGGCGTTTTCTACGCGATTTAATTCAAGTTATTTTTATAACAATGTCCTAAAATTGATGAAGAAAAGCATGATATATCTCGTGTGCCTTATTCTAGTGTAGTTGACAGTTTGATATATGTCATAGTCTGTATTGGACTAGATATTTCACAGACAGTTGATGTTATAAGAAGATACATGTCTAACCCCAAAAAGCAACACTAGGAAGCTGTGAAATGACTACTTTAATGCATTTGAGGTATGCAGGACTACGTCTTAACTTTAAAGAAAATATGGGTCAAGTTAGTAGAGTATGTGGATTCAGATTACGCAGGCAGTGTGTATTCCAGAAAGTCGACTTCAGGTTACTCATTTGTGCTAGTGGGTGGAGCAATCGGTTGGATGTCGAAGCTTCAATCTGTGATAATTCTTTCCACAATCGAAGTAGAGTATATGTCAGTGATAGGGGTGTTCAATGAGGGTGTTTAGTCGAGAAGATGATAAATCGGTTGGAGCTTTAGTAGGAGGCCGTGCCGGTAATTGTGACAGTGAGAGCACTATCAATTTGGCTAAAAACTCGGTTTATCACTCACGTACTAAACATATTGATGTTCGTTACCATTTTATTCGATAGATGGTTGAGGAATGAGACATTACTCTAGATAAGATTCACGCCAGCGTGAATCCACCAAACATGCTCATCAAGGTGGTTCCTATAGAAAAGTTCAGGTTATATGCAACTTCTCTGAGCTTGGCAAAGGCATAAAAGAAGGATGAAGTGTACACTAGAAGCAATGATGGAGCTATAATGTAAGACAAAGATGAGAGAAGAGGACAAGAAGCTATATGATTGAAAATTGAAGACATGGTGGAGACTATTGTTTTTTATGTCTTAAATTAATTCATAAACAGGGTCTGTCGGTGCCATTGACAGACCATTCAATGCCATCAAGAATCGAACAGTTGCTTGATCCCATCAAGATTTTCTGAAATTTCTTCAATTGGTTGCTGGACTAATTGAGTGCATGCTTGATGCCATCGAGCTTAGCGTCGATGCTATCGAGACCCATCAAAGTGCAATTGAGAATTTCTAGATTTCCACGATTTGTCTCTAGACTGTTTTGGTGTTTGTTCGATTCTATCGAAGTGGGGTTTGATGGCATCAATGGCCTGTCGATGACATTGAAGTCCTACGAAGGTGTCATAAATTTAGGTGGATCTGCTTATATGCGGAAATTTGTTTCTGATTTTATTTTGGATTCTTCCAATGGTTATAAATATAGGTTGTAATTCGACCTAGGGTCTTACACAGCTTTTCTAATTCGTTTATAGGGTTTCAAGAGTGTAGCTTGGGTTGATTCGAGACGTGTTCGGATCGGATATTCTCTAAACTCTCGTAATTTTCTTCTTTCATAGTAATATTAGTCGCTTTGTGCCGTGGCTTTTATCCAAAAGAGTTTTTTCATGTTAAATTCGATGTGTTCTTGTTGTACTTGGTGTAATTGGATTACTTTACTTGATTCATCTCTGTATACTTCCACGTCCCCTGACATCGTCCCTGACATATGTACCTAAAAAGTATTATACGTTTTTTCTCTTACAGGACCATCTTCCACCTGTCGCTGGCCTCCATGAGCATAGCGGTTTGCCACACAGTTGTAAGATGGAAGGCATTCATCACGTGGGCAGACTTAAGACTGCAATTTGTCCTTGTCTGCTTTCATGCTTGTCTGCTTATGGGAAAGGCCACAGTTTCATCAGAAAATCCAGTTGGCAAGAGAAAAAGACCAACTGACCACAGTAAATGTGTGGCCTGGACAAGGAGTAGAGTAGCTGGATCTCTTATCATTTGTCAATATATGGTGCCCGAATATGAGAATTGCATGTCCATAACATATGGTATGCGAAAAAATAGTTATGGGCACTGTTAACGCTGTGGGCCCTAACGTCTGTTTTGAAAAATGGCTTATAACAGCCCATTACTAGTGGATATAGTGTTTTTTTAAAATATAATATAGGCCATGATGGCCTTTATCATAGCGGCAATTGCAGTGAATGTTAGTCACTGTTGCAGAGAATTCCTCTTTACTGAGGATTTAATAACAAAATTCTTAATATTCTCTATAGAGGAGGATGAATTGTGTCGTTTGCCTACCGAGCAGGATCAGACAGCTTATCGGTCGCATTTGCCTACCGAAGATCCCCTTCCACGTGTCTTTGTCGAGGTCTAGCCCAACGGAAGATTGGGTGCAAAGCACGCTTTTGCATACCGAGTAAACTCTATGGGCCACTATGTCTTATCCACGCCATCCATTCGTTTTACCAGATCATTTTAGGGCATGAGACCAAAATTGAACCATATCCAAATCTCAAGTGGACCACACCATAGGAAACAGTGTGAATTGAACACCTACTGTTGAAAACTTCTTGGCGACCACATAAGTATTGAATCAAGCTGATAATTGTTTTTTCCCTTCATCCATGTCTTTTTGATCTTATCAACAGGTTGGATGATAAATAAGCATCACTTTAGGCCCTAGCAAACTTTCAACGGTGGACATCATTATCCTGGCTATTTCCTATGTCAAATTAGCTTTGGATATGCTTCAATTTTGGAGTCGCGCCTTAAAATGAGATGCAGAAACGGATGGACAATGTGGATGAGACACATGCATCCACGGTTGGCCCACCGAGTTTACTCAGTGCGCTTTGACTTACTCGGTACGCAATCAGCTTCCCCAGCCCCACACTCTCTTTAGACCGCGGCCATGTTGCACGAGTGCTTTTATTCGGAACTTCTGCAGAGGCGTACTGCTTGAACCGGGGATATGGCATAGCCCTCTCACGGTCCCGCCACACTACTGTTGCTCGTTGACTGTCATCCAGTGGAGCCATTTCATGGATGGCCCACAGCTCATTAAACTAATTTAGATATGGCTAGAATTTGTCATGTGCTTATCTCCACTGGATGAACATCCAAATTGATACGTAACTAGAGCTGCGCATCGGACCGAGTCAGATCAAATTGGGTCCCACCCGATCCTACCCGAAATATGAATGAGTTAATCCGAACCCAATCATATCCGGGGTTCGAGTTAGGGACACTTGAATCGAACAGATCTGCTGTACAATTGTCCTCACCCGAACCGATTCCGACTCGGGTAGAAAAACCGAGACGGATCGGGTTAGATATGATTCGAATAGGATTAGATTTGTGGTCAAACTATGATGTATGTTATATCTAAACCGTCCATCCATTTGTAAAGTTCGTCTTAAGGCTTGAGCCAAAAAATAAAACAGATATAAAGATCAGTTGGCCCACACTACAAAAAACAGTGGGGGATTGAACATTTACCATTGAAATACTTTTAGAGATCATGGAAGTTTCGGAGTAATATAAAATTTGTTTTTCCTCTTCATCCATATATTTTTAACCTTAATAACAGATTAGATGGAAAATAAACATTGTGGTGGGCCCTACGAATTTTTTAACAGTGAAAATCATTATTCTCCCTGCTCTTTGTGATGTGGTCCAGTTGATCGTTGGATATATATATATATATATATATATATATATATATATATATATATATATATATATATATATATATATATATATATATATATATAATGCTCCAAAATGATCTCCAAATATGGACGAACGTTGTGGATATAATAAATACATAATTGTGGGGTCCATGTAACTTTGATTTCATTTGAGCCGTTCGTACTGTTCGTACAATTCGGAGCTCGAGGCCTGCCTCTACTCCTCTTTGCACGACACGTCTTAACGTGCTGGGCAAGAAATGCCTAGGGTTACAGCTATATACTGATGATGCTGACGGTGAGTCGGTGACGGGTTGAGTTGGCGTGCGTCACCAAGTTCCATGAGCTCCACTATGATAAATGTGTTATAATCCACACCGTTCATCCATTTGTAGATATCATTTTAGAGAATGAATCAAAGAACGAGGTAAATAAAAGTTTGTAGTGGACCACACTAAAGAAAACAACTGGGAAAGTCATTCCCACCGTTGAAACTATCCTAAGGCCAACCATAATGTTTATTTGAAATCCAACCAGCTCAAAAGTTAAAAAAGACATGAAATAAGAGAAAACACAAATATAAGCCTGATGTAAAACTTTCGTGGCCTTTAAATATTTTCAATGGTGGGCGTCACTGTCCCACTTTTTTCTGTACAGGGGTCCACTGGAGCTTTGGATTTAACCCGTTCTTTGGGTGTTGCCCTAAGATGATCTCTCCACATGGATGGAAGGTGTGGATATAAAACATACATTATGGTGGGGCCCACGGAATTTGTTGACGTAACTTCACTATTCAGCAGCAAGTCTCGGTGCTCAACCTGTCACTGTCTATCTCACAAACGTATTATGCATGCAAGTGTTGCGTGGTTTACAGGCATGTATCTGAGTAAACTCTGGTGAGGCCACCGTGAATGCATGTGGTTTATCCACGCCGTTCATTTAATTTTTCAGATCATTTTAGTTGTTGAACTCAAAATTGATGCATATCCAAAGCTCAAGTGGACCATACCATAGGAAAAAGTAGAAGCATTGATTTTCACTGTTAAATCACACCGAATCGAATCGGATTGGTCCGAGTCGGATCCAAACAGATCGGATTTCGGGTCGGTTCGGTTGGATTTACTACTCACCCGATTCCGATCCGAATAACGTTCGGATCTACTTGTTCCTACCCGATCCTACCTAATCCAAGCCATTGGTTCTGTTCGAATTGGGGCGGATCAGGTCGAATCGGGTCGGATCTGCCGGATCGGGTCCATCTTGCACACCTCTATACATAACAGGTCATTGGCTACGTGTATTAAGGCCTGGTTATTTTACATTTACAGTGCATGCAAATGAATAATCATTAATTACCCATGTAAATGGTGAGTATTTTCACCATTTCACCTCATGTAGGTAGGGACGTGATGAGGTCGATCACCCATCTTTCTAAGGGGATAACTACTTCGAATCTATGGAGCTATATGGACTCCCTACAAAGCTTCCTTGAATCCATGGGAGAAAAGAAAAAAATAATTTTAAATAAGCTATAAATAATTTGATTGATGATAAAAAATGAAATTGTAAATTTTTTTATAAAGAAACTCGAACATAGGATGGAGTTTTAGACTTAGACTCTAACTCAAACACCTTTGAAACCTGATACTATTAATAGACTGCCTCTATTCCAACTAGACTTCATGGTTTTCAGCCAAAAATAGTGTCTAATTTGTCCTAACCTTGTTATTCTCTTGACTTCTCTAAGCTCTTTTCATGTCGGGAGCGACTTCTACAACTCAAAGGATCAAAAGTTATACTCAAACTAAAACTTATTATTTATAGTAAAACGAAATTAAATGGGACTTTTGACAGTCGATCTGATGGAATCTCCCAAATCTGGTGTAGGCAACCCAACATAGCAAGGTTGGTTGGATTAAGTAGGTTCTCCTACCTCATAATCAAATATAATAAGTCGAAAAACACATCCAGGTTTGCAAGATACGACTGATTTAAGGTCCTGATGGTTTGGATCATTTTCCTCTGATCGGGCCTTCTCTGGTCCATCTTTTCCATGAAACCTACTCTGCATCAGTCCCCTCTACTTCAAAATAACTCAACTTCGAGTTCACATCCAGCTTCGGTTCATGATACTTGTTCATGTCTGCAACGTCGAAAGTATGCATGATGTCTATGTCATCTGGAATATCAATAACATAAGAGTTGCCATTGATCTTTCAGAGGATCGGTACCAGTACAATCTTTTTATTCTTCAACTTGTTGTAGGTTTTAGTCAGAAATCTCTCTATGTGTAAATGAACCATAACATTATCTCCCATCTCAAACACCTTCTACCGCCAATGCTTGTCGGCTTGCTCCTTGTACATGTTGTTCAAAACTTTGTAAATTTTCTTACACATTCGTATGAATGCTCACAATTTGGTCCATCATATGTTCTGCGATAATTCTCATGCATGGGAGCTTCGGCAAAGGGACCAAGTCAAGTGTCTGGCAAGGCACTCGACCGTAAACAATCTAGAATGAGGACTTCCCTGTTGAGCGGTTAGCCATATTGTTAATGCAAACTCCACTTGAGACAAGGCCGAATCCCCCTACTTCGGCTTGGTACCTGAAATACATTGGAGGAGGTTTCCCAATGTGTGATTTATAACTTCAATATGCTCATTGGTCTGTGGATGGTAGGCACTACTGAACTAAAGTCGTGTACCGAACAAATTCCACAAAGTCTGCCACAAGTAGCTAACGAACTTTGTTATGGGTAAAATCAGATTGATCAACTAACCCGACTGAGAGAGAACACAAAGCTGAGAAAATGAGATGAGCCCGCCCCGATTGCCAAGCACGACCTCCATGAACAGCTCGAGCGCAGACTGCTAGCAGTATCTCGGCCTTGGCATCTTGTTATCACGACTAACGAATGACTTTAGGTGCCAACCCGACCTTAACAATACGCCTTGACAACGATTAACTATTAGGCTTGGTCTGCAAGACCTTGGCTAATATGACGTAGAGGTCGGCATCAGCTACCGGCCATAACCTCCTTGGATGCCAACCATTGGGAGACAACTCTATCGTGTACAAGAGGGTTAACTCTCTAAGATCTTCACTGAGAACCGTGTCGAGGATAATGCCTTGGATCCCTAGGATGATTCCTTATATGATATGTGATTGTACGATAGATTCATTGTCGTATACACAACTAGCACCACAGGGTTATAAATAAGAACCCCACCCACGATAGAAAGTATGCAGAAAAATACTAGTTCTACTAGACCTCGAGTGCCTGTTCTAATTTTGGCATCAGAGGGTCCCCTGCAGTAGTCAGGGTCCCCGTTGTGGTTTGGTTTTGTACATACACGAAGGTCTAGTCGAGACAACCAAAATTTTTCATTAGCAAACTTTGTGCCACAATTAGAAATAATGGTCTTCGAAACCTCGTGTAGCTTCATGACCTCTCTAAAGAATAGATTCTACACGTGTGTTGCATTGAGGGTCTTCTTACACGGGGATAAAGTGCACCATCATTGAGAAATGTTCTACCACCACGAACACTGAATCCATGCCACAATGTATTTGTGAAATGGCCAAGCTATATGTCCTAGAGGGGGGGTGAATAAGACTATGCCAAATTAAATTAAAATCAGCGGAATAAAAATAAATAGATAACCTTGCAATTATAGATCAATTCACAATGCTCAAATCAATTCAATCTCAATAAATAAGGATTGAGAGGTTGATGCAAATTTAGTTCTAAGGACAACCTTACACCATAATAAACAAGGGTTTATGGTAGGACAACCTTATTTCTAGAACGTCTTTTAAATCAATAACTCAATCTGAAATAAAAATAACTCAATAGCAAGGAATTGAAATAAAGTGCAGAAATAAAGATCTAAATTATTACAACAATCCCACACTTGCTTGAAATGAAAATTGTTATAACATTCACATCCACACTTACAATCCACAACAATTGAATGAAAAATGATATGAAATTTAAGCAAGCATTCAATCCACAAGACAAAGAGTTATAGTGGTTCGCCTGTGTGTACACCAACTGTTTTTCAATAGCCACACAGAATGCTACTCCACTCCTAATATCCTCACACAGGGGATATTAGCTTTTACTATCAAATAGGTTTTCACAGGTTCACCCAAAACCTTTACAATTGTGTCTTTTTAGCTTGGGCTTACACAATTCAAAAACCCACACTTCTGAGTTTTCTGGCTCTCCTCAGATAACCACACAAATTGAGATTTTTCTGGCGAATCTCAAACAAAAACCAAAATAGAATGGAATTTGCAAAATTGTAAAATACCTGAATTTCTCCTTTTTGTAGCAGCCTGGCAGAACCAATTGGAGTAGATATTTGAATATAGAAGTTCAATGTCCACTACTACTTTAATATGGTTCTAAGTTCTAATTGATTTTAGATTTAAACCAGTTGAGCGTAGCTATATTTGATTTTGATTCCAAGAAGAAGGAATATGTCAATTCCTCTTTTCAAATGAGATTGGAATACAGAAATAAAATCAAATTAAATAAGCTAGTAAAAAGAGAGAGAAATTATGCACAAAATAGCTTAAAAACAAACACAAACTTATCTCAGAGTGGAGCCTTGAATTCACTTAATTTTTAATGAAAAACTCTGAAATTCGTGTGCTATTTATAGTGCAGAAATTCGTCTTCGACTGGTCCTAGGGTCACCATGACTGGTCCTGGATTAAACTGATTTTTAAATTTTTGAGCGTGATCGCATCAGACCGTTGTACGACTGGTCCTAGGCAGTCCATGACTGGTCGAAGGTAGCCCACGACTGATCGAGACCCCTCTACGACTGGTCGTGCAACAATTAAATTAGTCACTGGAGTTTGAGTCGAAGCATTACGACTGGTCGAAGATTGAGTCGAGACCATCCCACGACCAGTCGAGCAGACTACAGGACTAGTCGTAGCCGAACCAGAAAATCTGATAAAATACAACAATTCTAGGACTGGTCCTGGAACTTCTTAGACCGGTCGAACCAGTGCTAGGACTAGTCGAACAAGGTCTAGGACTGGTCTTAAAATAGACTAAAAATATGTAATAATATTCATTTGAATTATGTATCCAAAGTGACCTATCCTAAGGTCAATTTAAGGTTTATCAAACCTGGGACATGAAGTATGGACATTGAATACTTCATTTGTTTAAACTTCGATCATTACGAAGCTTGAGTTCTTCTTGATGTAGCTTGACTACTTCATAAGTCTTGAAGTTAATGTCACTTTAAGTTGCACTTGAGTTCTGTACTTATATTTGAATCTTGAATTTCCACTTGCACTTGAACTTGAGTCTTGAACCTGGGCTCTTCTTTATTATCTTCTACATTTTAGCTTGAACATCATGAAGCATGAAGAATTTGTTGCATGAAGCTTGAATAATTCTTTGAACTAGACTTCAAGTGTTGATGAGGTGTCTCGAACAGATTTATCAAGATATACACAAAACAAACAAAGAAGTTTTTGACACACAAAATTTGACAAACAAAGAGGAATCGAATCATAATACTTACAATCTCTCCCTTTGTCAAATTTGTGACAAAACAAAACACCTTGTATAATAACGAATCATGCACCAGTAAAATAAGCATCATCCCCTTGAGCTCAACTCCCCCTGAGTTAGTACACCTCAACTCCCTCTGAGTAGGCATACATCATATCAATCATACTCCATAGATAGAATGTATACATTCTTCCCCTTTTGGTCAAAATATGACAAAGGAAGAAACAAAGATAGGATATGAAAGACATAAATAAAGATGATGTGTTAATCTCAAAAGTGCAGAGTTAAGAAAAATACAAAAGAAGTAATCAAGGTGAGTCAGAGTACATGTCAAAAGAGTTAACAAGTGAACTTTAAGACAGTTATCCACACAACTAAGGAAAGTAACTTAGTAAACTTATTACAGACTAAAGATTAAACATTCTCAATTTGAACCAGAAGATGGAGCAGGAATGTTAGGATCATTTTGATGAAGGCTCTTCTATAAGCGCCTAAAATATCTGCGCATATTTTTAAATTGTTGATTGTGGCCAACATTCATCTGTTCTACCTTTTCCTCTAATGCACTAAGACGTGCATTGAAATCAGATGGTTCAAAGTCTGGATCATTTCCAAAATCAGAATCAATTTCATTAAAAATATCATCCATGTCAATATCATCTGGCGGAAACTCATCTCCTTCGACGCCAATCTCAACTTCAGCAGCAGCTTCACCTGCACCAACATCAATTTGACCAGGGGCCAAATCCAACTTCATTTTATTCAGGTTGGAATTGTTAAATATGAGGTGTTGGATAGGAGCCTCATCGACGAGCATATCAACTAACATGTGAGTGGCTAATACATTCAACAGATATCTAAATGGAATATCACCATGACCAGGATGACTACGAATTTGAATGATAGAGGAACAAATCCAGGAGGGCAAATAAATATTAGCACCAGTAATGATTGAGAACAAAATACGAACCATAAACAGAGTTAACTCAATCTTATTTCCAGAGCGGGGATACAAATTAGAAGTGAAGATACGATGCAACACCCTGTATTTGGGTAACAAGTATCTGGTTTTAAGGAGATTTCCATTAGTAGTCCATGGTGCATTCATGTTGCATAATGTTCTAGTATAAATACGTTTTTCCGATTCTGACACTTTCTCAGCAAGTGCACTAGGATGAACACCATCATCATTTACAGGTATGTCCATAAGGCCTGAAATTAAATGTCGATCAACAGAAAAAGGCCCTTCTCTAGTGCTAATAATGAAAGTCAGTTGCTTAGTAGAAAAGTCAGATATGCATGCAACCATGGCCTGTGCAATGGACTGGTATGCCGGCCCACCCCAGTGTAAAATGTTTTCCCATCCTACATACTGAAGAAGAGGAAGGAGACCATACGGAGCAATATGATTTAAACTAACCGCTTTTTCAACAATAATATTACGCATACGCAGGTCACGTACATGAGGAGGATCATCTTCAGGATCCCTTAGATGACATATAGTGATCGCATTTGAACGGAAAGAAGATGCACCTCTATGAATTTTCTTTTTACCTCTAGATTCCATATTCTTGATGAAATGAAGGAAATTTTAAGAAAAAGAGATGGGTTTCTCTAAATTCAATAAATGAGGAAGGAAAAACCCAAAAAGTTGAAAATCTTTATGAAATAGACAACAATAATCAAGAAATCTAAGAGTAAAGATTAAGATTCTTCAAGAAAGTAAGGAAAATCACTCTAATCTGAAGGAATCGAACACAAGGGTTCGACTAGTCAAAGCTCGGCTCATTGGTGAAGAGGGTTAGAATGAAGAAGAAGAGAGTTTTTTCCAAATTAAAGAGATCAGCGTGCTACATGACCGGTCTTGGAACATACTCGACCAGTCGTATCAAGACTGGTCGAGCACATCCTCGACTGGTCATAGACTAGAAAAAATATGCAATTTTCATGAAATTTTAAAATTTAAAATAATAACATATTAACATTATATACACTATGATACAAAGTTGTATGATCAATCATTTAAAATTACATATACCAAGATCAAATTTTAATTTATTAAACTTGCTTTTGTCGAGCAGTTTATTGAAAATGTCAGCAAGCTGAGTCTCGGTAGGTATATATTCTAAAGATACTATTTTTTCTTCACTAATTCACGAATATAATGAAACCGAATGTTAATGTGCTTAGTACGTGAATGCTGGATTGGGTTTTTTGAAATATTTATCGCACTGAAATTATCACAATATAAAACTATCGAGTCTTGTGCGATTCCATAATCACTCAGCATACGTTTAATCTAAACCAACTGAGTACATGCATTTCCTGCTGCAATGTATTCGGCCTCAGCGGTTGAGAGTGATATGGAACTTTTCTTCTTGCTAAACCAAGAAACCAAACAGTTTCCAATATAAAAACAACCACCGTTGGTTGATTTTTTGTCATCTAAATTCCTGCCCAATCAGCATCCGAATACCCAGCTAATTGAACTCTAGTATCATAGGGATACCAAAGACCCAGATTAACTGAACTTGCAACATATCGAATAATTCGCTTAACAACAGTTAAGTGAGATTCTTTAGGATTAGACTGATATCTAGTGCAAATTCCAACACTTAAAGCAATATCAGGTCTACTTGCAGTTAGGTAAAGTAAGCTACCTATCATACTACGATACAATTTAGGATCTACAGTTTTACCTGTAGAGTCTTTTGAGAGTCTTAGAGTTGTACTCATTGGAGTATCAAAGTTCTTACCATTTTCAAATCCGAACCTCTTAATCAAGTTCAATGCATACTTAGTTTGTGAAATAAAAATTTCATCAGATTGATGTTTTACTTGCAACCCCAGGAAATAATTTAATTCACCAATCATGCTCATTTCGAATTTAGATTTCATTAGATCTGCAAAGTCAACAGTCATGTTAGTACAAGTTGATCCATAAATTATATCATCAACATAGATTTGAACCATTAAGATATCATCGTTATGTTTCTTAACAAAGAGCGTCTTATCAACACTACCCATTTGAAAATTGTGACTTAGTAAAAACCTAGTCAATTTTTCATACCATGCTCTGGGAGCTTATTTCAGACCATAGAGAGCCTTTTTAAAGCGGTATACATGATTAGTGAGTTTAGGGTCTTCAAACCCAGTCGGTTGTTCAACATATACCTCTTCAAGTAAGTTATCATTCAAAAAGGCACTCTTTATATCCATTTGAAAAATTTTAAACTTTTTAAAACATGCAATAGATATGAAAAGTCTAATAGATTCAAGGCGAGCAACTGGGGCAAAAGTTTCATCATAATCAATCCCTTCAATTTGCGTGTACTCTTGCACAACTAGTCTTGCCTTGTTTCGAATGATATTTCCTAATTTATCAGACTTGTTTTTAAAAATCTATTTTGTTCCAATAATGTGTTTATCTTTAGGTCTAGGAACAAGATACCAAACATCGTTTCTGATAAACTGATTAAGTTCTTCCTGCATCGCTAATATCCAATTTTCATCAAAAAGTGCTTCTTTTACGTTTACTGGTTCAACCTGAGATGTAAAGCACACGTAATTACATATGTCTTCTAGTTGTCTACGAGTGCGCACACCAGTGAGAGGGTTTTCAAGAATTTGATCAGTTGGATGATCTTTAACATTCCTTAATTCAGAGTTAGTTTCACTTGATGAAGTATCTGGTTTTTCAAATATAAGAGCTTCATCATTATCTGAACTAGGGGCATGTGTATTCAAGTGATCATCAATTACAACATTTATTAACTCTTAAATCATACCGATCCTGTTGTTCAGAGCACGATATGCATGACTGTTTAAAGAGTATCCTAAAAAGATCCCTTCATCACTTTTAGTGTCGAACTTTCTCAGATTTTCACGGTCACGTAAAATATAACACTTGCTACAAAAAACTCGAAAGTATTTAACAGTAGGCTTTTTCTCAAACCACATGTCATAAGCCGTTTTATTATTAGATTTGTAAATATAAACACGGCTGATAATGTAGCAGGCAGTGTTCACTGCTTCAGCTCATAAATTTCTAGGAAGCTTCATGTTATTCAACATAACATTTTCCATTTCTTGAAGCACTCTATTTTTCCTTTTCACAATACCATTTTGTTGTGGAGTTTTTGGTGCAGAGAATTCATGTGATATTCCCTGATCGCTACAGAATTTCTCAAACTGCTATTTTCACACTCGGATCCATGATCACTTTGGATCTAACTGACTTGAGAACTTTTTTCAGTTTGGATCCGTTTGATAATCTTTTTCACTTCATCAAGAGTTTCTGTTTTATCTCCTAAAAATGAAACCCAAGTGTATCTTATATAATCATCTACGATGACCAAGATGCATTTTTTGCCACCTCGACTTTCCGTTCTGGTTGGTCCTATAAGATCCATATGGAGAAGCTCGAGTGGTCTAGATGTGGTATTTGAGTTCACCTTTTTGTGAGAGCTCCTACTTTGTTTACCATACTGGCATTCACCACATATCTTGTCTACTTTTTGAATCTTAGATAGACCTCTAATAAGTTCTCCTTGGCTCAATTTGTATAAATTTTGGTAGTGTACATGTCCAAGATGTTTATGCCATAATTCTGTCTCATCGGTATGGACCATGTAACACGATTGCTTAGATGAGCTACCGTTGCTTAATATATAATAATTTTCAGAAGTTCTGTGACCAGTTAATATTACAGAACCCTTTTTATCTATAATCTCACAATTTTGATTAGAAAATTTAACACTATGGTTGTTGTCGCATATTTGAGATATGCTTAATAGGTTGTGTTTTAGTCCCTTAACATATAAAACATTTTTAAATAAGGGAAGATTATAAAGTTGAACCGTACCTTGGCCAATAATCTTGCAGTTGCTACCATCACCAAATGTGACTGACCCATCAGTCATATCTTTTAGATCGGTGAATAAAGCCTTGTCCCCTATCATGTGCCTAGAACATCCACTGTCTAGGTACCATTTTGAATGGCTTATTACTTTGAAAGCAGTGTGGGCAACCAAGCAGGCAACTTTAGGAACCCATTTAAGAACTGTTTTGGGTTTAGGAACATAGTTAGTCTTCTTTTGTCTCATGTTGTAAAAATGACCGACTGAGTTAAATTTCAAGAGCTCCTTAAGTAAATCAACTATTTTTTCAGCAAGAGGATTTTTGATCTAATTTTTAAAATATCTACTTTTAGGTTTTTGAAAGTTTTTGTATTTTTAGAAAAACCTTGATAAGTACCTTTTCCTTTTGATTTAGAAGCTTCTCCTTTCACAAAGTTGAGAGGAGTATTCTTCTGTTTAGGAGATGTATTTTTATCATAGCCCAACCCGGATCAATCGCCACATTTTCTTGATCCAAATAGTAATTTTTCTAACTTTGGATCACCTTGGGCATATCTCCATGTATCCTTCAAACTCAGAAGAGAAGATACTTCATTTTTAAGTTTCTCATTTTCAGATTTCAAATCATCAATCAGGGAGGTTTTGAATTCCAAATCACATTTTGATTTTTCGAAACAATCTGAAATTTACGATTTTTCTAAAACAAGAGTTTCAAAACATTCTTTGAGTTTAGAAAACTTTTCTTTTTGAAGTTTAAGTTTGACAATAATTTTACAACTTTCCTTATATAAGGCATTATAAGCATCTTGAAGATCTTCTTCATTTTTATGATCATTATTCAAATTTTCTTCACTTGTTGAGTCATCATGATCTGAAAAGGTAGACTTGGCTAGAGTCATAAAGGCCTTAACTTCATTGCCTGACTCGGTTTCAGAATTTTCTGATTCAGAAGAGGCTTCAGAATCAAACGATTCATCCCAAGTAACCAACATACCCTTCCTTTTGGGTCTGTCCTTTTTAGGACATTTGTTTGCTAGATGTTCATATTCTTGGCAGTTGTAACACTGACTGTCTTTCAAAGACTTCCAAGTTTTGGACTTAGGTTTAGATCGTTTCTTTTCATTAGTCTTTTGAAAATCGACCCTTTTCTTACTTTTGAAAATCTTATAAAATTTTTTCGCTAAAAGTGCCATATCATCTTCAGAATTTTCTAAATCTGAGTTTTCTTCAGACATAATTTTAGAAGATTTCAAAGCTATAGATTTACCTTTAGGAGCTTTAAAGTTTAACTCATATGTTTGTAAAGAACCAACTAGTTCTTTTACCTTCATATTATCTGTATCACAAAGTTCCTGGATCGCGGTTACCTTAGAGTTGAACCGTTCAGGAAGTGATCGTAGTATCTTTACACACACTTTACTTTCTGAAATTTTATCGCCGAGACCCCACATAGAGTTTATAATGTCATTTAATCTTGTGTAAAAGTCCATAAACATTTTATTTTCCTCCATATGAATTTCTTCAAATTTGGTTGTGAGGAGTTGGACTTTAGATTTTTTGACAATTGAAGTACCCTCGTATGTCATTTCTAATATATCCCAGGCTTGCTTTGCAATATCACAGGATATGATTCTTTTGAACTCATCCGGTGATAGTGCACAAGTGATTGCATTTAGTGCTTTTGCATTGGCACTACTCTCACTTTTCTGAAGTGTGGACTAAGATGTATAAGGTGTTATTCTCATTGATTTTGATCCATTGATACCAGTTACATTCAATGGTAGGAGGGCTCCATTTAGTCACTATGGCTTGCCACACACTCTCATCCATTGATTTGAGGAAGATCCTCATTCGGGCTTTCCAATAGGCAAAGTTGGAGCCATCAAAGGGTGGAGGCCTAGTGACTGATAGGCTATCAAAATTTGACATCTTATTTAAATAGCTTAGATCATTAGCTCAGGAAATAAATTCAAATAATAATAATAATAATAATAATAATAATGAGCTATTAGGCTTTGATACCACTTGAAATGGCCAAGCTATATGTCCAGGAGGGGGGGGGTGGGTGAATAGGACTATGCCAAATTAAATTAAAATCAGCGGAATAAAAATAAATAGATAACCTTGCAATTATAGATCAATTCACAATGCTCAAACCAATTCAATCTCAATAATTAAGGATTGAGAGGTTGATGCAAATTCAGTTCTAAGGACAACCTTACACCATAATAAACAAGGGCTTATAGTAGGACAACCTTATTTCTAGAACGTCTTTTGAATCAATAACTCAATCTGAAATAAAAATAACTCAATAGCAAGGAATTGAAATAAAGTGCAGAAATAAAGATCTAACTTATTACAACAATCCCCACACTTGCTTGAAATGAAAATTGTTATAACATTCACATCCACACTTACAATCCACAACAATTGAATGAAAAATGATATGAAATTTAAGCAAGTATTCAATCCACAAGACAAAGAGTTATAGTGGTTCGCCTGTGTGTACACCAACCTGCTTTTTCAATGACCACACTGATCTATCTACTCCACTCCTAATATCCTCACACAGGGGATATTAGCTTTTACTATCAAATAGGTTTTCACAGGTTCACCCAAAACCTTTACATTTGTGTCCTTTTAGCTTGGGCTTACACAATTCAAAAACCCACACTTCTGAGTTTTCTGGCTCTCCTCAGATAACCACATAAATTGAGATTTTTCTGGTGAATCTCAAATAAAAACCAAAATAGAATGAAATTTAAAAATTGTAAAATACCTGGATTTCTCCTTTTTGTAGCAGCCCGGTAGAACTAATTGGAGTGGATATTTGAATATAGAAGTTCAATGTCCACTACTCACTTTAATATGGTTCTAAGTTCTAATTGATTTTAGATTTAAACCAGTTGGGCGTAGCTATATTTGATTTTGATTCCAAGAAGAAGGAATAAGTCAATTCCTCTTTTCAAATGAGATTGAAATATAGAAATAAAATCAAATTAAATAAGCTAGCAAAAAGAGAAAGAAATTATGCAAAAAATAGCTTAAAAATAAACACAAACTTATCTCAGAGTGGAGCCTTGAATTTACTTAATTTTTAATGAAAAACTCTGAAATTCGTGTGCTATTTATAGCAGTAGAAATTCATCTTCGACTGGTCCTAGGGTCACCACGACTAGTCCTGGATTAAACTGATTTTTGAATTTTTGAGCGTGATCGCATCAGACCGTTGTACGACTGGTCGTAGGTAGTCCACGACTGGTCGAAGGTAGCTCGTGACTGGTCGAGACCCCTCTACGATTGGTCGTGCAACAATTGAATTAGTCGCTGGAGTTTGAGTCGAAGCATTACGACTGGTCGAAGGTCGAGTGGAGACCATCCCATGACTGGTCGAGCAGACTCCAGGACTGGTCGTAGTCGAACCAGAAAATCTAATAAAATACAATAATTCTAGGACTGGTCCTGGAACTTCTTAGACCGGTCGAACCAGTGCTAGGACTGGTCGAACAAGGTCTAGGACTGGTCTTAGAATAGACTAAAAACATGTAATAATATTCATTTGAATTATGTATCCAAAGTGACCTACCCTAAGGTCAATCTAAGGTTTATCAAACCTGGGACATGAAGTATGGACATTGAATACTTCATTTGTTTAAACTTTGATCATTACGAAGCTTGAGTTCTTCTTGATATAGCTTGACTACTTCACAAGTCTTGAAGTTAAGGTCACTTTAAGTCGTATTTGAGTCCTGTACTTATATTTAAATCTTGAATTTCCACTTGCACTTAAACTTCCACTTGCACTTGAACTTAAGTCTTGACCCTGGGCTCTTCTTTAATATCTTCTACATTTTAGCTTGAACATCATGAAGCTTGAAGAATTCATTGCATGAAGCTTGAATAATTCTTTAAACTAGACTTCAAGTGTTGATGAGGTGTCTCGAACAGATTTATCAAGATATACACAAAACAAACAAAGAAGTTTTTGACACACAAAATTTGACAAACAAAGAGGAATCGAATCATAGCACTTATAATTTGTGGGAGGCCAAGCATGAAGTCCATAGAGAAGTCCTCTCAAGGGTCATCTAGCATAGGTAACGAGGTGTGGCTGACTGTATTCTAAGACTGCCCCTTGGAGGTCTGACAAATATGATGGTGCTGCACCGCTTTACCCATGTTGTGCATCACTAAGGCCACCTGCATGTAACACTTAGATAATCTACTCCCTTAGAGAAATTTTTAGGATGCACAATTAATTCCCTTTGAATATGAAATTGTATTGCATATATAGGTCACTGGAATGACCCTCTTAGCACCTCATCCATGCATCCTTGAAATCCTCATCTTCGGCATATAAACAGTCAAAGCCGACCACCTCATTGCTCATCATAACCAGTAGTGATGTAAGAAAACTAAGTGCATCACCCACTTTATTCTACTACCCTGATTTGTGCTTCAGAACAAATGTGAATTCCTATAAAAATGTGACCCATCTAGCATGCACATGGTTCATGTTAGCCTCACTATTAATAACTTTGAGGCTTAATGGTCAGTGTAGAGAACAAACTCTTTTTTAATTAGATAATGCCGCCAATGTTGCAATGCTTGAACCGCTTCGTATAACTCAAGTTCACATGTCGACCATTTATTTTGGGATTCATTGAGCTGCTCACTGAAGAAGGCTACTGGGCTGCCTTCCTATGATAAGACTCCTCCAATTTCAACATATGAGGCATTACGCTCAGCCTGAAATAGCTTGTCGAAACTAGAAAAAAATGAAGACTGGTGTTGTAGACAATCGATGCTTGATTTCAACAAAGCTCTTATTAGCCTCGTCGGTCCAATGAAATGATCCTTTTTCATACAATATGTAATGGGTGTGACTATAGTGTTGAAATTTCACATGAATTGACAATATAATATTGTTAACCTGTAGAAACTCCTCTCTTCATGAATATTCATCGGAATAGGCCATTCCTTAATGGCTCGCACCTTTTTATCATCTACACAGATGCCCATGGACGTCACAACAAATCTTAAGAACAATAAGCTATCCTTTAAAAAACTACATTTCTTCAATTTGAGCTACAACTTGTTAACTGTCAGGACCTGTAACACATGCTTGAGATGTTCCATGTGCTCTAGCTTACTCTAGATATATATCAAGATATCATCAAAATATACTACCACAAAATGACTAATGAACGGCTTCATCACTTGATTCATCGAATGCATAAAAGTACTCGGTGTTCGATAGACCAAAGGACATGACCAGTCACTCATACAACCCTTCGTTGGTCTTGAATGTCAGTTTTCACTCATCATTGGGCCGGATACGAATCTGATGGTACCTACTCCTCAAATCTAATTTAGAGAACACCTTGGTACTTTCTAGCATACTAAGCATGTTATCCAACCATAGTATTGAGAAACGATATTTAATAATAATTTTATTACTTGCCCGACTGTTGACACACATGTACTAGCTCTCATCTTTCTTTGACGTTAATAAAGCTAGCACAACACATGGGCTCATGATTTCTCAGAAGACCCTTATGGATCAATTCCTCTACCTGCCCTTGAAGTATCTCACACTCTCTCGGACACATCTGATAATGAGGGTAGTTGGGCAAGCTAGCCTTAGGGGCGAGGTCTATGTGATTTTAAATGTCCCACATGGGGGGAAGCCATCGAGTAACTCTTTGGGCTAGATTTCTTTGCATTTGTTTAATAATAGCCTTAGACTTGGAAGAATGTTTAAGGCCTCCGATTCCTCATCATTTACCACCGTGGTGTACACCTGGCCGGTTTTCTTTGATTCCTCCACAAAATCTTGAATGCTCAGAAGGGAGCTCCCCTCCACTTTAGAAGCTTCGAGGTGGTTCTCTGCTACTATAGGGGCATGGATCATCTTATGATTATCCTTGATGAAGACGTAGACATTGTCTCATCCTTAGTGGGTCGTACCACGGTCCGATTGACGTGGTCGACCGAGAAACATATGACATGCTTCCATGTTGACTACGTCAAATGGCACTTGATCTAAATAATTCCTACCAATTGAAAAGGAGACACTTCATTGTTCAGTTACCTTGATCTCGTTCACCTTTTTTATCTAGCCAATCTAGTAAGGGGAATGATGTTTTGTCATAGGTAGATGCAACTTGTCCACCATCACCTTTGAGAAGATATTCTCATTACTACCACTGTCTATTATGACATCACAAACCTTGTCGTTGATGGTACACCACATGTGGAATATATTGTGCCGCTGCGGGTGCACTTCCTTCCTTAGAGTATAATAACTGCCTCACGACCAAGGATTTTCCATGATCCTTAGCCAACTATTCTTTGTCACTAGCTCCTTTAGCGACTTATTCATCTTCATCAAGTCCTAGACCATCTTCCACTACTTCACATTCAGTGCCCCCTTCGTTAATGGCCAAGTGGGTTGTGGGGTGTTAAGGGAAGGTGTTTGATAAGTGGCTCATTTAGCCTCAATGGTAACAATAGTCTGACCATGGTCAACCATAAGAATTTGGAATCCTGCTCAGACCCACTGCTATGGGCGTTGTATGTTGAAACCTAGATGGACCACTCCCTGTGTCATAGTTTGTGGTTGTAGGAGGTTGAGGACGCCCTCTTACTAGTTCTTTTCCTCTAGTCAGTGTTGAATCATGCGTGAGACCCATCATTGGAGCATGAGTCGAAGGATAAGGCTGAGTAGGGAATCTTGCAAGTTGTGTTTCCTCCCTATTTCCAACTGAACCGCTTCATCCATGGTCCTGACCGGGTGCATCTGAACTCGGTCCTGAATTGTCTGTCGTCAACCGTGTTACCTTCAGTGATTCGATCTCTGACAAATCATTCTATGTTGCCAAGCGCTGGAATTCTTTAGTGTAATTTATGATGGTTTGATTCCCTTGATGCCAATTTTAGTATTACTAGAACAACAACTACTCGTAATCATTGGGGAGGAATCGTGATTGAAGAAGGCGTCTCATCCACGACCATGATCGAATGGGCACCATGTTTTGTCAGACATATGAGAGTTGCAATTGCTCCCATCATGCAGAAGCATCATATATAAATTTGAACACAACTAACTTCACTTTCTTTTCTTCCAACACGTCCATGTAATTAAAATATTACTCTTCTTCGGCTAATCAATCGAGGAAGTCTTATATACGCAATAAGCCATTAAAACTAGGATGTTCGACCTTACCTCGATAGTCTATTTTAGCACAATCTAGTTAATTATCTCAATGGACTAGCCGTCAGGCAACAACGCCACCAACGTTCTCGTTGCTGGAGCTTAACTCATTTGGGATAGCCCTACGATTTGCCTTTGAAAAAGCTCTACGAAAAATATGGTTGTGCCGTACAATGATCACAGGCGGTTGATCGTTATCTTAGGCTTGGGGTAGAATTAACGCATTTATATTACGGTCGAGGGTTGCCTGCAGCCCTTGCATGGTCAACTGACTCTCATAGTGGAAAGCTTTTATTCTTTCTGATAGATAACGAATCCTTGGATCATTGTCCATAGGATTTCGGTCCATTCCGTCATTATTGTCATTCGCCCGAAGGGAGTCCTCGCTTTGATACCACTTAGCACAGGTATGGATGTGATCAGGTCGATCACCATCTTCCTCAGGGGATAACTACTCCAAATCCATGAAGCTCTTTGTAGTCCTCACAGAGCTTCCTCAAATCTACGAGGGATAAAAGCAGAAATAATTCCTAATAAATTAAAAAAAAACTTGATTCATGATTTTTTAAAAATGAAATTAAAAATCTTTAAATAAAGAACCCAAACCTAGGATGAAGTTTTAGACTTGAATTTAAATCAAACACCCTAAAAACATGACTTATTATAAATAGTAATCTTACTATATATAGACGACCTCTATCCCTATTAGACTTCATGGTTTTCGGCCAAAAATAGAAAGTGTACAATTTGGCCTAACCATGTTATTCTCCTAACTTTTCTAAGCCAATTTCATGTTGGGCACCACTTCTACAACTCATAGGATCAAAAGTTATAATCGAACTAAAACTTACTATTTATAGTAAAAATGAAATTAAATAGACTTTTAACTGTTGATCTGATGGAATCTTGCAAATCTGGCATGGGAAACCCAACGTAGTAGGGTTGGTTAGCTTAAGTAGGTTATCTTATCCCAAAATCATATATAATATGTCGAAAAACTCATTCGAGTTTGTGAGATACAACTGATTTATTGTCTTGATGGTCCAGATCGTTTTTGCCTCCGATTGGGCCTTCTCTAGTCCATCTTTGCCATGAAACTATCTGCAACCTGGTCTTCAATATCACCCCTACTATTTTCACTCTCTGTTTTTAGATAGTGAAATATGAAATCAATCATCGTTATGGATTTCCATCGTTTGATTTGTGGTTGGAAGAGGGAAATGCAATCAGAAACCATGGTATGTTGCTCCCCATATCATCATTAACTTCATTGACCGGTGCAATTGTTTGATGCAAACCCCAAGTGCAAGGATATGATGTATTAATAACTTGGTGAAACCGAGGTCATACCTACAAGGACTTATGATTGTGCAATTTTTGAAACACTTTAGAACTATAACTAGATATAGTCTAACTTATAGAATATGAATTAACGAATAATGATGTAATTGCAAGAGAAATCAATAGAGTTAAAATACTAGAGCATTAAGGGTATACTTATAGCCATTCTTTATATTTCATTCACCTGATTCAATCATATAACTTAACTAGAATTTAAGTCCTATCCTATCTAACTGGATAATAGAGCGGTTAATTTATCATTTGTAAACAAACAAATTTAAACTTCAATTGAATTGGCTCCCATATTAAGCATCAAAGTATTGATAGCAGGGAATTTAAAGCACCTATTGTGCCTTTAGTCTACGATAGATGAATGAATTTCATAGATCAATCCCTTGCAAAATAGATAAGCAATTACTATTAGTTTCCTAAGCATCCAATGTGCTTAGAGTTGACAATATATCAAAGAAAACTAGAAATATATCTTTATTCAAATTAAATATCAATGAATTGTTCAAAATTAAACCAATTGCTTAAATCAAAGTAAACTAAACATTAAGAATAACTACAAGCTTCACCTTTTAGCCTTAGTTAAGAGATTAGCCAATCATAGACATGATTGAACTAAAACTCAAAAGAAAAACAAAATAACTGAAGAAGAACCAAATGATTGGAGAAGGACTCCTTAGAAGCTCCACAACTTCTTGTTCTATCTCTTCGACCTTGATTTGTACCTAAGAAAGACTAAAACACCCCTTTAAAAAGAGAATCCACACCGACTTTAAACCAAGTTCAAATTTACACACTTTTGTTACACCGACTGTATGCTTCGGTCGTACCGAATTTTAATTTGCTCACATCAAATTACTCTCTTGATAGCTGCCTGTTGAGTGTGAAATATTGCATATTTTTTCCTTACTAGACTTTGGTTTTATGAGAATTAATGTACTTAAAAGATCTAATTATGCTTGTTTTCTCTTGCGAGGTAATTTCAAGAGCTTCGGAGAAAAGAATGCTTAACAGGGAGAATTAACGCTCAAAAGATTAACAAGACAAGGAATGGATCTTTGGGGGTCAAGGATGAAGATTTCAAGAGTTCAAGATCCAAGAAAACCAAGTGAAGAATGAAGAAATCTGAAGAAATCGCAGTGTAGAAATCGGAAGTGCATAAAATGTCACTTCGATATCATTGAAGATCCCTTCGATGCCAATGAAGTAAGTGTTCAATGTTATCAAAGTAAGTGTTCGACGCCATCGAAGGTGGCTCGATTTCATCACGAAAACCCCAAAAATTTGATTTGGTAGTTGAATAAAATTGGGACCTCTTCAATGCCATTGAGGGAAGGTTTGATCCCATCGAGGCCAATTCGATGACATTGGAAAAATCCTGAATTTTGAAGTTTGTTCACTAGACAGTTTTTTACCATTCTCGATCCCATCGAAGGATAGTTTGATGCCATCGAAGGATGGACGATGACATTAACAACTCAAGCAGACTTGAATGATGCGCACTGGACCCCGACTTAAACCTCGTTTCATGACTTCGATCTCATCGAAGCTCCATTGAAGTTGCATAAGCTACGTAAATTTAAGGCGGTTTCAAAGTTGGTTCGATCAAAACCTATACATAGGAATCTCTTAGGGATTTCTAAGCATAAATTAGGGTAGGAAGAGTAGAGAAAGGTTTTGGAGAACTTCAAAGAGTCTTCCATCTTCTTCAATCCATCCATTCTAATTAGTTTTTCATGTTTTTTCTTTAATGTTTTTAGCTCAATCATGTTTTTGGTTGGCTAATCTCTTAGCTAGAGTGAAGAGGTGAAGCTTATAGTTTGTTTTAATATTTTTCATATTTTGATTCAAGTTTATGATCTTCATATTGGATAATTTATAGTTTATGGCTTAAATAAAGAGGTATTTTTTAATTTACTTTGATCTACCATTGACTAAGGGCATGGTACATGCTTTAAACTTTCTACAATCAATACAATAAAACTATTATATGCTTAACTGTTACAATGAATGTTTAGAATTTGTTTTGAATTGTTTATAATGTTTTAACTGCTCTATCATCCGACTGGATAGATTAGGACTTTGATTCCAGTTGAGTAATCTATGTTGAATCAAATAAGATGGCATTAAGATATTGCAAGTGGATCCTTGATGCTATAGTTTCCATTACATTGATAGTTTTCCTTCACTACAACATTCTTCTTAAATTCTAGATTTAGATTACAACTAGTTCTAATTCTAAAGTAGTTCAGAAAATCACAACACATTCAGTCCCTGTGGGTTTGACCTTGGTCTCATCGAGTTTTTACTACTTTGTAACCATGCACTTAGGGCAAGTGAACAAGTTTTTAGCGCGGTTGCCGGGGACTGCACTATATTTCTTGGATTATTCTAGTTTTAGAATTAGTTTATGATTATGACTAATTTTTTTACATTTTTTTTTTGTTTTAATTATGATTTTCCTAGACTAACATTGTTTCATTCTTTGTTACTAATATGATTTTTCTATTTTGTAGCATCTAACTTAGCGATTCTTCTTTGGTAATATCCTTCTAACTATTCTCTTTCTCAGATTTTCTAGATCTTGAATTTCTATTTTGGGTGTATTTTGTTTAGAACTAGAGGGATCTAGAGTGTTTCATGCCCAATTGGGTACGTGATAACACTCTACGTCTTTTGAGCGAAGGAGGATCAGTCGAATGGTTGCTTCCATCACTGGATTAAACATCACCTGAGATCCTCTAAGTTAGTAGAAGTTATGGCTACAAATCAACCTCACCATCTAGCTAAGGAACTTCAAGATGAGAATGAGGTGCATCATGCTCCCTCACCTAGAACACTACAAGATTACCTACAACCTGAGAGGGTGAGTACACCTTCCTACATGGTGTTTCCACATAATGCAGGAAACATGGATTTCAAGCCGGGAGTGATACAACTCCTTCCCAAGTTTCATAGGCTAGACTCTGAAAGTCCATATTTGCATTTAAAAGAATTTGACGAGATTGTCATTACCCTATAGTTTAAAAATATTTTTAAAGACAATCTAAGTTTGAAATTGTTTCCTTTTTTCCTAAAAGAGAAGGCTAAGTCGTGACTCCACTCATTAAGGCCCCGATCATCTGGAACATGGGCTGAGATGATCTGGGAGTTCCTTAAAAAGTTCTTCCCGGTTCATAAGATAAACACCTTAAGGAGGGCGATCATGAATTTCACTAAGAAGGAGGAAGAGACTTTCTTTCAATGTTGGGAGAGATTTAAGGATGTCTTGAATTCGTGTCCACATCACGACTATGAAACATGGCGAGTAATAAGTTTTTTTTTTTAATGATGGATTGACTTCACCCATGTGCTAGTTCGTAGAAATGATGTGTAATGGCTAATTCATGAATAAGGAGGCCGATGATGCATGGGATTATTTTGATCTACTCGCTGGAAACACACAATCATGGGACACCACCTCAAGGCCCATCACTTCTAAGCCAACTCGATCAAGAGAGATGGGAGGGATATATGTCTTAAGAGAAATGAGATGAGCACTAGGGTGGCCAATCTCACAAGGAAAGTCGAGGCTATGGAACTTAAGAAGGTAGAGACGGTCAAACTCGACGAGGCCGTGGAAGTTGCTTGGGGTATTTATGCTAGCAATGTACACTTAACACATGAATGTCCCACAATTCCCACGTTTCATGAGTTATTGTATGACCAATCAAACACCGTGAACAACTACCAATGACCATCTCAAATATATATAATCCCAACTGAAGGAACCATCCGAACTTTAGTTGGAGGAATGGATAAACGACTACCCCTCTAGAGGCCCTTTCTTGACTCCTAAATCAAAGGAAGCCTCAAGAGAACACGGTTTAGAAATTTATGCCAAATCAAGAGCAATTCAACTAGAATACACTACAAGTATTCCAGGATATTAAAATGACTTTAGGAGTATTTACATCATCCATTTAAAGAATTTAGTCACAACTAGCCATTAGGGAGAAAGGGACACTTCTAGCACAACCTCTTCCTAACCCAAAATAACAATGCGAGATAAGTGACCCAAGCTCTTCGAACCACATGGAGCAAGCTTAGTCTATCACCACTCTTAGAAGTAGAAAGACAATTGATAAGACTATCCCAACAAGGGCTAAAAAGTCTAAGGACTGGGAAGAAGCTAAGAGAGATGATAGCCCTAGCATTACTCCACAAGAGAAATAACTGGAAAAAACATATAAGCCGGTTGTGCCATTCCCCTAATGGTTGATTGCACCAAAACCTCTCTCTAACACTCGGGATATTTTGGAGGTCTTAAAATAGGTGAAGGTCAAAATTCTTCTTTTGGATGTTATCCAATAAATAACATCATATGCCAAGTTCTTAAAAGACCTTTGCATGGCCAAAAGACGATAAAGTATCTAAAAGAAAATTTTTCTAACTGAAAAAGTAAGTGTTATCCTAAAGGAAGATGTGCTATAAAAGTACAAGGATCCAGGTAGCCTAACTGTCTCTTATGTAATCGGGGACTACCGGATTGAGCACACACTTCTTGACTTAGGAGCGAGCGTAAATTTGATTCCTTATTTAGTTTACAAGTAGCTTGGTCTAGGTGAATTAAAACCCACTTGGACTATACTACAACTCGTTGATCATTCGGTTCGTATACCGAGAGGAATGATCAAGGACATGCTAGTCCAAGTTGACAAATTCTACTATCCAGTAGATTTTATCATCTTTGATACACAACCCATCATAGACACAAGCGCTCAGATTCGAGTTATATTAGGCCGTCCATTCCTAGCTACATCAAACACTATAATCAATTGTAGGAATGAAATCATGAAATTGACTTTCGGGAACATGACATTAGAGCTGAATATCTTTAACATGTGCAAACAACCTGAGGAAGTTGACGATGCCCACGAAATTAACTTGATTGATTTATTCGTGGAAGAAAGAGCCATCTTGACTCTTTACTCTGACGCTCTAGAGACGTGCTTAGCCCACTCCCCTGATTTGGATGATGACATGATTAGGGAGATAGATGACTTTCTTGATGCATCACCGGTACTTGAAACTGACCGGTGAAGGCCACAATGTAAACAGTTGTCCCTTAATGAGATAAACCCTCTACCGTCAAGTATCAAGACACCAAAGCTTGACCCAAAACCATTGTCAGATGATCTTAAATATGCTTACATAGGTCAAGATGAGATATATCCGGTGGTAATTTCTTTCCACATAGATGAAGAACAAGAGAGCATGCTCATTGCTACTTTGAAAGAACACAAAGGAGCCCTTGAATGGACCATCGAGGACCTTAAGGGGATTGATCCTTTGATTTGTACTCACCGTATTCACCTTGAGGATAATGTGAAAACTTCTAGACAATCACAACGTCGATTAAATCCAAATATGAGAGAGGTGGTTAAAGCCGAGGTGCTTAAATTGATGAATTGGGTATTATATACCCAATATCTGATAGCCAATGGGTGAGTCCAACTCAGGTGGTTCCCAAGAAGTTTAAGATCACCATCATAACCAATGCAAAAAATGAACTCATGCCAACTAGAGTCATGACTGGCTGGAGAATGTGCATTGACTATCGAAAATTGAATACTGTCACCAAGAAAGACCACTTTCATTTACCTTTTGTTGACCAAATTTTAGAAAGGTTAGCTAGTCATTCCTGTTACTGCCTTTTTAAATTGTTATTCAGGTTATAACCAAATAGATATAGCCCTTGAAGACTAAGAAAAGACAACTTTCACATGTCCCGTTACCAGTTTCACATACCGAATAATGCCATTCGGGCTATGTAATGCTCCTGCCACATACCAGCGATGCATGTTGAGTATCTTCTCATACATGGTGGAGAAATTCTTAGAAGTCTTTATGGGCGACTTGTCTGTTTTTGGTTCGTCTTTCAACAATTGCATTGAAAATCTCAAACATGTACTGAAATGATATGATGAAAAGAACCTTGTGCTCAATTGGGAGAAGTGTCACTTTATTATTCGTAAGGAAATAGTGCTTGGACATATTATATCATCCAACAAAATTAAGGTGGACTAAGAAAAAAATGATCTTATCTCTAACCTACCTCCACCCAAAGCATACGCGACGTGCATTCCTTTTTAAGACACATCAGCTTTTATAGAAGAATCATCAAGGACTTCAGTCACATATCTCATCATTTGTGCGATCTTCTTCAAAAGGATATTCCGTTCTAGTGGTATGAAGAATGCCAAAAAGCTTTCTCTAAACTTAAGGAGAGGTTGACTAGCACTCTGATCATGCAACCACTTGAATGGAATTTGCATTTTGAAATAATGTGTGATGCAAGCGACTATGCTATTGGGGTGGTGTTGGGCCAGAGAAAGGAGAGGAAGCCTTATGTGATCTACTACACAAGTAGAACTCTAAACTCTGCCTAGATGAATTATTCCACTACGGAGAAGGAACTCTTAGTCATAGTCTTTGTACTAAACAAGTTTAGGTCCTACTTGATCGGATCTAAGATCATAGTATTTATGAACCACTCGACGCTGAATTACCTTCTTTCTAAGAAGGATGACAAGCCCCGTTTGTTGAGATGGATCCTCCTACTCCAGGAATTTGACATAGAAATTCATGACAAGAAATGAGTAGAGAATGTAATAGCTGACCATCTTTCCGGGCTATTCCTGTACAATTCCATTGAGACGACATACATTAATGACATGTTCCTTGATGAAAAAAATTTCAAAGTCTCCCATCAACCTTGGTTTCCTTACATTGCAAATTATCTTGTCATAGGTATCACACCAACATATTGGATAAAGGAAGATAAAAAGAAATTCTTCACCGAGGTGCGCAAGTACATTTGGGATGATCCATACTTATTCAAGTATTGCCCACATCAAATATAAGGAGATGTGTTCCTGACGATGAACATCAAAGCATAATCTCCTTTTGTCATTCACAAGCCTGTGGTGGCCATTCTTCGGCTAAGAAGACCACGACAAAAATTCTGCAGTGTAGCTTTTATTGGCCCACTTTGTTCAAGGGGTCTAACAATTTTTGCAAAGCTTGCGATCATTGTAAAAAATTGGGTGGATTATCCCATCGAAGTATGATACCTTTGGAACCCCATTCTTACCATTGACGCATTTGATTGTTGCGGCATCGATTTTATGGACCATTCCCCAAATCATTCAAAAATCTCTATATATTGCTTGTAGTAGATTATATTACTAAATAGGTTGAAGCGATCCCGTGTCAAAATAATGACTATCGTATGATCATTAAGTTCCTAAAAGAAAACATCCTTTCTCAGTTCGGAACACCTCGAGTCATTATCAGTGATGGTGGAACCCACATTTGTAACAAGCCATTTGAATCATTAATGAAGAAATACGACATCTAGTAAAAGTGAGTACCCCCTATCATCTGTAGACAAGAGGTCAACCTGAGCTTTCTAATAGGGAATTCAAGAAAATTTTGGAGAAAACGGTAAACCACGATCGTAAATATTGGTCAATTCTATTGACCGGTGCATTATGGGCATACTGTACCGCATATAAAACCCCTATAGGAATGTCTCCCTTTAGACTCGTTTATGGGAAGGCTGGCCACTTGCCTGTAGAGCTGGAGCGTAAGGCATAATGGGCAATTAAAATTTTTAATTTCAATTTAGACAACGTCGGCATGCTGTGCAAATTATAACTCAGTGAACTTGAAGAAATACGGAACAATGCTTACGAGAGTTCTAAAATTTACAAGGACAAGATTAAGAAGTTGATCGGAACATTCTTCAAAAAACATTCAAGCCAAATCAAAAATCTTTCTGTACAATTCTAGACTTCATTTGTTTTCGAAAAAACTGAGAATTCGTTGGACCAAGCCTTTCATAGTTAAAACGGTCTATCCTTATTATTGGTTGTTGAGATTGAAAATCCAATTAATGGTAATGTTTTTAAAGTGAACGGTCATCGACTCAAACCATTCGTTGAAAATTTTAATTTAGAGGATAAGTCCATCCTTCGAATTGATCCTGTTTATCAAGATTGACCTTCTAGTCTGACAAGGTGTAGTTAAATTTATTGCTTTCTTAAGATTATGAATTCCTCATCCTAAGCCTCTAAACTTATGACTTCTAAGTAATCTTCTTTGAGATTAACACTTTAGTGAGGATTCAAAAGTTCAACTTGTGCTTGAACTCCATAATTTTTAGAGATTAGACCAACCTCTATAAGTATACCCTTGTCTAAATTCTCTAGAAGACCTATTGTAACGCCCTGAGTTTTCACGGCTCGAGTACATACTCGTGCTCGAGAATTCTGGGTGTTAATAATGTAAAAAGTGGGTGCTTAAAAAATTACACCTTTTTTTTGTTTGGATCACATTAAGTTACATTCACAAAGGTAACCATTCATGAGAGTAAAATCAATTGTATTTATTATTCCATTAGAGTAAAAAGAGTTCAACAAATCATTAAATGCCCTCTTAATAGGAGCTTAGTACATTATCAAAGTTTGCAATGAAAAATAAATAAAACTAATTATGCAATATTCTTCTTCTCTATTCGAACACATCTTCCATAGAACGGTCATTGTCCATATCATCAAACGTATAATTTACCTGCAACATCTGTATGGTTGGAGAGGGTTAATGCCTTATTCATAGTGGTTGTTATCCTTTAAAGTTTACGATGATTCAAGTGGTTCATAAGAATACTAGAAGGGTCCCGATACATCTCATACTCCACAAATACAAGTGGTATTGGTATACTCGAATTCTACACGTAATGCATGCATAGCAATGTGTAGTCCATCACACTCAGGGATCATCACAATGTGGAAAAAAAATTTAAAAATACCCGGCTCGCCCCACATTCCATACTACAGAGATTCGTCGGCATGTCTAGTGTTAACGTGGATTTATGCGAACATCTCAAAGCAGCACAACACATGGATCGAATAAATTAAGTGACATAATTTGTTCATGGAGTGACTATTTACGACATCCAATTCCAGAAGTGATGTAACACGCATTGTGGATTACTTGCATTGATTTGTGCACCACTACCCATAATCCATGGAATTGCATGTCGACCAAGAGGGTCACTACCCAAAACGTATTATGTCCATGATGATATATGGACAGCTAGAGTTGGATTTCCAACACGATACTTGTGTGACGAGGTAATAATGTGATAATTTAAATTGTGTAACAGTCATTCAAAAAGTGATGTTTCTCAATAATAAAACTCAAGCATGTAAGAATAAGATAATCAAATCAAATTATTGCAAAATTTAAAGGAGAAACCCTCACCTTTAGAAGGGGATTGCTTTCTGAGGTTGTTAGTACTCGTCGTATATGGCGTAGGGTCGGATTCTAGTTTGGTTCCTACGGTTAGATTTTAATATTAAGCGGTTAAGATTAAATACTAGATTTTGTAGATATGGGTTTATAGTAAATAGTGATTTAACTAGGAGTTCAAATTAAGTTAGAATAACTTACCCTGTTTAGAAAATTCCTAGCCCAATAGCTTGGACTTCAGCAACACTCGGTGTTGAGGCGACTTGTCTTAACTCGATTATGAACAGCCTTTCGCATTGGGAAGTTTGTCCTAAACTTAGATTTCGGACTAGCTATTGCCCCTGACTCGGTGAGTCGTGACTCAATGCACCTACTGTTCAGTCTCTTCATCTTCCTCTCTCTCCTTTGTTGTGGTTTACCGGATTCAGTCCGACAGGCCCTAACTTCCATTGGGACTGATGTTGTCTCCGGCGCTTGATCTCCTCCTCTCTCTCTCTCTTTCTCATTTTCTCTCTCTCTTTATCTCATTTTATTGTGTACATCCTCCAACATAAAGGAGAGGAGGATTTATAAGTTGGAGGGTTTATTGAACCTTCCTGCGTAACTCGTATGTAGATTGTTCCATGCGAGAATGAACTGCGCCGCACACCGCTTTTTCCAGTGCATGTCCATTATGCCAGAAATCTGGATCCTCTCCCATATTTCAAGGCATTGGTGTGTATCTGAATGGGACATTAGGTGGACGACTTGGATCTTAGAATGGTGTTGATCTCATTGATTAATAGTTTACACTTTCTCGAGTAAGATGACTTCCATTTTAATGGCAAATTTTGTTCTAGCTCATATTTCTTCATGTTGTCTCCTCCGGACGGTCTGGATTGACCCTCTAATGGTTGTTGTGCCATCTGATTGAAGGTCCAGATTGGTTTTCCCGATGGGTTCCTCAAATCCTTATTGTAGCATTTTCTATACGTTGTTATAGTTTGAGTCCACGAAAGTCGGTAAATCCCAGTGGCGTGGGATTATCCTGTCTTTCCTTGAATTCTGGTTGGAGTTGGAATTGCTTATTTGAAGATTGGACAGTCTGGATCGAATAGAGGAGTTGAACAAAAGAGTTCCCATGAGAGAACTTCTCATGGACGTGAATTCATCAGATGTTGTTGTAGCGGCTGAACTTCCATTTTTATTTGCTGGTCTTCATGATCGGGTAGGGCCCACTATTATTAGACGGTTGGGATCGTTTGCCTGGCTAGGATTGAGGAGGGAGTTTCCTCACTGGATCCGTTGACGAATCTGTGGCCAGAATGGAGGAAGAAGAATCTAGGATCTCCTTGTTTTGTCTTTCACGTTGGCTGTAACAACCAGCTTTTGGTTTTGGCATAGTCACGGCCAGGTGGGGTCCAATCATGATGTTCGTTTGAGCAATCCACTCCATTCATCATCTTTGCAAGATCATGCTCAACTATGGCCTCAAATAAGGGACAAATCTAAGTCTTTGGTGGACACATTGTAACAATGTGTGGTTGATACTTTACCGTAAAAACCACTTACGTAATAGATTATTGTTGTACATACGACTATATGGGTTTAAAATTCCAAATCTACCCTTTTCCTTTGTCTGGACTCCTGCCATCCACAACTCGCAACTTTATAGTCCAAAAGAGATGAAACTTCATCACTGATCATTAATTTTCAAGATCTCTCATTTGGTTAAGTTTGGGCCATGATCTCTCAAGGATGCCCAAGATGCCCTTTTACGGCTAACACACTTCATCCTTTAGGACAATGGTTGTACACATCTAGTTAAAACCTTACGTAGTAGTTTGGTCATATACTTTAAGATCTTCATAATGACTGATTTATCTTAATATCTAGATGGCTCATTTGGCGGATCCAAACTTGATAGATGGTTAGATGGCTTGCTAAAAATAAGAAAACTTTGTGTTTACTAATTTGACTATGTATGTAGGTGGATGTATGGTTAGTTTTACAAACGGATGAAACCAAATGAGTTTTTGGAGTGATCAAGATGTAGAACATATATACCGTTAGATTCAAGTGATTTGTTCACATGTATAAGTTCCTCAAATTGTAGTTATGATGGTGGGTTAAGCATATTAATAAGTGGTGAACAAGATGAATAGATCAACATCTCTATTCAATACGTGTACAAGCAGATGTAGATATCAGGTAGTTAGTTTACTATGATAGGGTGGTCCAAACTCAAATTGGACAGTCAGATATCTTTACCTAGTGGTGAATAGTTTATTGAATGGTTGGTTATGATAAACAAATGAGAATACTTAGATATATGATGATCTTGTCCTAAAAATCAACGGTCGGATGACTTGATATATAAATGAATATTATTCCTAATGGTCATTTAGATGTAAGGTTAGAATTGGCTAAATTGGTATCGTTCACATGTACATACTAAGTTAAATTTTATGGTAACACTCGAGTACATTCAATACTAGGGTATTGAAAAGTTCAGGGTGTTACACCTATCTAGGTGAATCCCCTGGGATTACAACTATCACACTAGTTGTTAGAGAATTCACCAACCTCTAATTGCCTTGGTCACCGAAAGGAGCACCACATGTAAGGTAGTTTATCTTGGAGCCGAAGCATTGGAAATGATCAACATCATGATCGAGGGAGCAAAGGGGAGATGAATGAAGCATGAGACAACATTGATCAAGAAACCTAAGACGGTGCATCAATGGTGCTGAATCCGACAACTAAGTTATCATTTAGTGAGTTCATATATGCTCATTCTTTACGTAGGATTGAGTGTAAGAGTTTTGAAAGAAACTAGCTAACAGTCCTAAAGGGGGGAGGGGGTGAATAGAAATTTGCCAAATAAAAATTTCAAGGTACTGAAATAATAAATAAATCAGAATAAATCATTAATCTCAATAACAGTAGTATTGAGATATTTATTCAAACTTCGTTCATAGGACAACCTTACACTAAAAAACAAAGTTTTAGGTAGGACAACTTGATTTCATGAACATAGTAAGGATCAGGATCACAAAATAAGTAAGAAACAAGAGAGAGCTATGTATTACAAGCATTCACCACATAAGCATAAACAAATTATAATCATTCACCACAGATACACAACTTAAACCATCCACCACAAACACCAAGAGTTATAGTGGTTCGGTGTGTACACCAACTGTTCTCAAACAGCCACACCTACTCCACTCCCAATAATCAGAACCCACGTGATATTGGCATTCAGTAATAAATAAGGTTTTCACAGGTTCACCTTAAAACCTATACAATTGTTTTTTTAGATGGGCTATCACAAACAAAACCCTACGCTGAGATTTTCTGGTTATCTCAGTTAAAACCAATACATGAGATTTTCTGGATATCTCAAAGAAGTCAAAAAATAAAAGTACAAAATAATACTTATCTTCTTCTTGAAGACGTTCTTGATGTAGCCCGTAGAACTGCTTTGTTTGATGTAAAAATGTTCAATGTCCAGCAATACAATTAAGGGTTCTAGGTTCTAAATTGATTTTAAATTAATTCAAACCTCAGGCTACTTGTTTGAATCCTTTATATCTCAAAAGAAGAGTGATTACTCACTTTTTTAAAAGGTAAGATTCATAAACGAGAGATAAAAGGATCAAAACAAAAGCTATATAAATAGAAATATAAAATACCATGCAATAGCTTGATGATAGTGGAGACTTCTCTCTTTCTAAATGAAGGCTTTTCTTAGCTTGGATTGGTAATTTTGGAATAAAAGAAGACCTCTATTTATAGGCTGAAATGTTATTACTTCAACTCATTTAAGGTCTCATTCGACTCATCTAAGATCCTATTAAATTTCAAATTTTGAACGCGATCAGATAAAAGAGTTTTTTGACTAGTCGAAGGCCCTGCTCGATTAGTCGAGGGCCCTATTCGACTGGTCGAGTACAGCCTTCGACTGGTAAAGGGTACTAAAATTTATTCGTTAGACTTCGAGTTAAGCACCCTTTGACTGGTTGAAGGTGTCTCTTCGACTGGTCGATCGGCCTACTCGACTGGTCGAGAAACCACCAGAAATATCCGTTTCTTTAGTTTAAATCTTGGACTGGTTGAAGATATACTTAAACTGATCAAGCCATAGATTAGACTAGTCGAACCAAGGCTTAGACTAGTCGAACTAAAGTCTAACCAAAGTATAAAAACCCATATAAGTTTAACATTTGTAAGCACCTAAGTCTAAGGTCTTTATAGGGTCATTTATACCTGAGAAAATTGGACATTGAAGTGTATAGGATGAATCTTCTACATGAAGGTGGAGCTTGATCTCCTATTAGAAAAGTAGTAGAACTTGAATACTCTTTGGCTTGAATTTTCATGACTTGAACTTGTGTTTGCACTATCCAACTTCATGGTTTGTTCTTGAAGGTGAACTTTCTATCTATCTTGAAGGTAAACTTTCCATCTTGCTTCTCTTGAAGATTCACTTGAAGGATCATTTGAAGGTCCATTTGAAGGTTCATTTGAAGGTGAACTTTCCATCACTTAAGATGTTTTATCTCATCAAAATTTGACAAACAAAAGTGTGCACAACACTTACAATCTCCCCCTTTGTCAAATTCGTGACAAAACACTTAGTACAACAATCACAAAATAATGTTGAAATTTCTTAAAATTTCTTCCTCTGTTGCTACTCCCCCTCAATGAGAGCTTCGAGCTTCTCTCTGCTTTATACCCTTCTATTTCACCTGTATTATCTATATTATAACATATACTTCCAATGCACAATTCCAACAATGTCTTGCCATTCATTATTTTAATTAACAGATCAACTATAATACTATTTTCTCCCCCTTTTTGTCACAAATTGACTAAGGAAAGAGTATCAATGTGAACATATATAGGACTGAATCATCAGAATAAGTATTAGATAGTCATAACTGAACCACGAGATAAACATTATAGTTAAGTTCAGTAAGGAGTAAAGCATTAAGAGAGTAAAAAGTTAGAGTATGTCTCATGAGGTTAACAAGTTAAACACACATAGTTAAAAGTTATACAGCCCAACATGAAAGAAAGTCAAATTAACCTAATCAGAACTAGAGGAGGATGGATGAGGTATGGATGGGTCAATCTGGTGAAGTCCTTTAGTAATGCGATGAAAGTATTTACACATATACTTCATTGAGGATCTATGACTTTCAGCCAGATTATCCTGGGATACCTTCAATTCAACAACCTTCTCTTCTAAGGATCGAAGCCGATCATCAACCTGAGAAGGCTGAAAATCAGGATCAGCTTCATCATCTGATTCTATCTCAGCAAATATGTCATCCATAGTCATGTCTATAGGCAAAGGTGCTTCCTCTTCTTCTATATCATCCTTATCTCGCTGACCGGGGAGGTACTCCAAGTTCATCTTGTTAATATTTGTGTTATCAAAAGGTAGAACTGCCTCAGGTGCCTCAGTCGAAGGAATGACAACGTTGTAATGAATAGCAAGAGTTGTCATGAGATATACAAATGGGATGGAACCATGACCCGGATGTATACAAAATTGAATGATTAAATAACATATCAAAGATGGAAGACAGATAGGTATGCCAGATGCAACGGCATGAAGAACATGAGACATAAAGGGAGTAAGTTCAGACTTATTCCCAAACTGAGGATATACATTTGAAGTAAAAATATGATGAAGTACTCTGAATCTACGAATCATTTGGGTGGCACGAAGAACATTACTAGAACTCCATTCGGCATCAAACCAACATAGTTTTCAGGTAATCTCCTGACGCTCAGACTCATACATTCTATCTGCAAGTGGAGGAATGGGTATGCCTTCATCATTTACATTGACATCAAGCAATCTTGAGATCAGGTGCCTGTCAACTAGAAATGTCCCTTCTCTAAAATTAATAGAGAATGTAAGGTTTTCAAGAGACAATTCCCCTATTTATGCATACATTCCTTGAGCGATGAAGCGATAAGCCATTCCGCCCCAACCCAGAATATTTTTCCAACTGACGGCAAATAAGATGGGTAAGAGTTTGAATGGAGCAATGTGATCAAGATTCACAATCCTTTCTATGTTATATCTCTAGTGCAGAGATCCCTTACATGCTCTGAATCTTCTCCGGGAGCTCTCACGGTTCTCACTCTAGCTAGAGTCGTCCGGGAGGAGCCACTAGGGCCCTTGCGAGAAGCCTTCCTCTTAGACTAATGCTCCATGTAGAGTTTGCAAAAGAAGATGTAAATGATGGGTTTGGCTTAAATCAGATTTTTTCCTAAAACCCCTCTATGGAAAGGATGCAAATCTCAATTTAACTATAAAATGAAGATTAACAAGCATACAAGAACCCAAATCTAGAAAGAAATTAAAAATAAAGCACTTACAATGACTCTATGAATATGGGTTTTGTCGAGTGGAGTCACGATTAGTCGAGGAAGATGAAAGAAATGGCATAAAAAAAAAAAGATTTTTCCTTCTTTTAATGGGTCAGCCCGCGGTTCACGATCGGTCGAGTGTTGTCCTCGACTCGTCAAGGGTCGACTAGTCGAGGACGTACTCGACCTGTCGAGCAAATGGGAAAAGATCTCATTTTTATTATTTTAAAAATGTTTTGTAATATTTATTTATTTACAATAAAATAATAAATATACAACATGATTTAATTAATTAGAAATACACATACCAATATCATGTTTTAATTTGAAATATCTATTTGTATCAAGCGGTTTAATCATAACGTCAGCAAGCTAATTTTCAGTCTGGATATATTCTAAAGAAATGCTTTTATCCTCAACCAATTCTCGAATATAATGATATCTAATGTCTATATGTTTTGTACGAGAATGTTGAATATGATTATTTGAAATATTGATTGCGCTAGAATTATCACAATACAAGATCATTACATCTTTCACAATTTCATAATCAGCTAACATTCTTTTCATCCAAACTAGCCGGGTACAAGCATTACCAGCTGCGATGTATTCAGCTTCAGCTATAGATAAAGATATATAACTCTGTTTCTTGTTGTGACAGGAAACTAAGCAATTTCCAACATAGAAACATCCATAACTGATAGATTTTCTATCATCAATGTTTCCTACCTAGTCAGCATCGGTATATCTGGCAAGTTGTAAATTTGTATCATGAGGATACCATAGACCGAAATTAGAAGTACTTGCAACATATTTGATTATACATTTAATAGCAATAAGATGAGATTCTTTTGGATCAGATTGATATCTAGCACAGATTCTAACACTAAACGTAATATCAGGTCTACTGGCAGTTAAGTATAAGAGACTTCGAATCATACTACAATATAAGCGAGAGTCTATACTTCTACCTATTTCATCCTTTGAAAGTTTGAGAGTTGTACTCATAAGAGTATCAAACTTTTTACCGTTCTCGAATCCAAATTTCTTTACCAAGTTTAAAGCATATTTGGTTTGAGAAATAAAAATACCATCTTCTGTTGTTTTTACTTGTAAACCTAAAATGTAATTCAATTCTCCAACCATAACTTATTTCAAACTTAGATTTCATAAGCTCTACAAACTCGATAGATAAGTTAGTACTTGTAGATCTATAGACAATATCATCAACATAGATCTGTACAATTAATATGTGTTCATTATATTTTTTGACAAATAAAGTTTTAGCAACGCTTCCCATGATAAAGTCATGACTGAGTAAGAACTTGTCAATTTCTCATACCATGCCCTGAGAGCTTGTTTTAAACCATAAAGCGCCTTTTTAAGACGATATACATGATCTGAGAGTTTAGGATCCTCAAAACCCTTAAGTTGTTCAATATAAATCTCTTCATATAAATTACCATTTAAA
Organism: Magnolia changhungtana; assembly: GCA_030180095.1. NCBI lineage: Eukaryota > Viridiplantae > Streptophyta > Magnoliopsida > Magnoliales > Magnoliaceae > Magnolia > Magnolia changhungtana. The sequence goes on from JASAUF010000150.1 coordinate 306,088, forward strand.
AATGCACAATTAACATTCATTTGATATATATTTAATTTTTTAAAGCATGCAATTGATATAAACAATCTAATGGATTTAAGGCGAGCAATTAGTGCAGAGGTTTCATAATAATCGGTTCCTTCTATTTGAGTGTATCCTTATACAACCAGTCTAGCCTTATTTCTAATTATATTTTTCATTTAGTCAGATTCGTTCTTAAAAATCCATTTGGTTCCAATTATATGTTTATCAGATGGTCTGGGAACCAAATATCAAACATTATTTCTTACAAATTGATTTAACTCTTCTTGCATGGCTACTATCCAATTTTCATCGATAAGTGCTTCTTTTACATTAGCTGGTTCAATTTGAGAAGTGAAGCAAATGTAATTACAGATATTTTTTAACTGTTTTCTTGTTCGCACACCAGTAAGAGGATTACCTAATATCAGATCAGTAGGATGATTTTTGACTGATCTCAGTTCAACATTAACTGGATTAGATGAGGAGTTAGGTTTCTCAATAAAGTTGACTTCATCATCATCTAGATTTGGTGAGGGTGTGATTAGGTGGTCGTCAATTACAACATCAATGGATTCTTGTCTCACTCCTGTTCTTTTATTAAAAAAACGATATGCTCGACTATTCAGAGCATAACCCAAGAATATTCCTTCATCACTCTTAGCTTTAAACATCCCTAAATTTTCCAGGTCACGTAATATGAAACACTTACTTCTAAAAATTCGAAAGTACTTGACAGCTGGTTTCTTATTGAACCATAATTCATAGGTTGTTTTATCTTTTAATTTTCTAATATACACACGATTTATAATATAGCATGCAGTATTAACATCTTCAGCCCACAAGTTTTTTGGTAAATTCATGCTATTTAACATAACATTCGTCATCTCTTGTAGCACTCTATTCTTCCTTTCAACACCCCATTCTGTTAAGGTGTTTTAGGATCAGAGAACTCATGTGATATGCCATGATCTGTACAGAATTTCTCAAAATTACTATTTTTGAATTTAGTACCATGATCACTTCTGATCTTGATTATATTTACTTATTTTACAGTCTGAATTCATTTTAGTATTCTTTTGACTTCATCAAGAGTCTTAGATTTTTCTCTCATGAAGGCTACCCAAGTAAATCTGGTAAAATCATCAATGATAATCAGAAAGTACTTCTTTCCACCTCTACTTTTCATTCTTGTTAGTACAACCAAATCCATATGGAGAAGTTGAAGGGGTTTGGTTGTGGATAAGGAGTTCACTTTCTTGTGACTACTCATTTGTTTGCCAATTTGGTATGTGCTACATATTTTATCAATCTTTTTTAATTTGGGTAGACCTCGAATAAGATCTATTTTGTTTAGTCTATAAAGATTTTAGTAGTTAACATGTCCAAGATTGTAACGCCTCAGAAAATCTGTACAAGGACCCGAGTACCACCTCAGGCAGAACCACCTAAGGACCATATCCTGTCGTAATTTAAGTGGAAATTAGTTAAGTACTAAACTAAATAATCGGTGGATTAAGGTCGGACCACCATTTCCACAAATGAGAAGGCCTAAAACCATTAATATCACTGACTCAACATCACTTATAGACCTAGAAAAAATCCAAAGAGCCTGTCGCTTTCGATAGTACATTGAAACTCCGTATCGGACCTAGACCACACGTCGAGAGTCCGATGATTGCGAAATTACGGGATTATGTTTGTCCTATTGGGCTTGACAACCATCATGGGAATCGAGCCCAGATTGTGTTCAGAAATGCACAACTTGAGCCCTGAGTGAAGTGTGTGAGAAATGTGAATATCTTTAGAAAATGAGATGAAACTTAAGTGAGTTGGGCCATTCACTCTCACGTGAAATTGAGGATTTCAGACAGTCAGTTTCTGACCAAACTTCACCTGTGGGAAAGGAAATTTTCCTGCACATATCTGTAAAACTATGGCCCCGATTGAGTAAGTATGACTGTTAATTTAACGCAGGTCCTCCACGGCCAATTGGCCTATCCAATCACACCAAAATCATGTCCTGGCATAGATCCATTTTCAGGGAGTGTACCCTATGATGTAGGTGAGTAATGGGCCTCCCTGTGAGCCGTGGTTGTCAAAAACAGCTGCCCAAATGATATAACCTATGTATATAGTGGCCCTGAGGGCATTTACATCACTTCTGGGTTTATAAATAGCCCTTAATTTACCCCACCTCTCTCATATATGAATTTCTTCAAAACCCTAAGGAAGAGAGAGAGAGAGAGAAAAGAAGAGAAAAGAGGGAAGAGAGAAGAGAGATCTTGGGAGGTCGTTGCAGGAATCCTCTCACACGACTCCACGCATCGAATCTCCATTCCGTTACGCTACACAACTTATTTTGGCTATGATTTTGGATAAGAAAATCTAACCCTAATGTCGTTGTAGAGATCCAAGTTGATTATTCGTTAAACTAGCTAACCTATGACGTCATTTAGGTGCCCGACGTTCCATTTTCGGCAACGTAGAGTTTGAACTGAGTCTGAATCGAGTATTCCGACGAAAGGTGTGGACTATAAACGCTTAGGTTGCGGTTATCGATGCTCTCATGTCAGCTAATGATTTATGTCTGACTTGATTGCTGTCGTATTGTCTTAGATATGCCGATTTCGGTATGAAATGTACACATGAACTGTGATGAGTAAAAGATGCATTCCATGTGTTTGTTGAAATGTCTGAATGAGCATTTGAATATGATTTGTGCTTGCCATGGTGACTAATCTAGGATTAATCATTATCATATGCATGTTGATCTCTCTGGTTAAGGAATTGGTAAAATATATGTTGTAACTAACCTAGTCTATATATTTGTTGAATTATAGTCTAAGTGTTTGATAAATTGTCTGAATGAGAAATTGATGATGTTTTGTATTTATTACGAGTATTAAAATAGGATTCTTTATTACCTTACCCATGAGTATAGTTTCTCTCATATAATCATATTTATCTCTACGTAATTCATTAATAAAATGTAAGTGTTTGGTGACATGATCAATGTGTTTGATGAAATGCTCAAATGAGGAATTCACTTAGATTGTTTGTTAAATGCTGAAGTGATTATCACATGTGTTTATGTGCTACGTCTGAGAGAGATTGGGACTACAACGTAGCCCAGGCAACTGGTAACTGTCCCTATTCGGGTGGCTGAATTAGTCTCGCCACGTTGGAAAAATTCGACGAATCTGGGTCGCACGACGATTGTCGATAGTGGTTAGGCCATGAGGGGTGCTTATGCGCTCCATGTCGATTAAGTCAACGTGTGCCCATACCAATCGAACTTGTCTAACAAACCGATTGGCCTATTATCTGTTTACCATGTATGGATACTGCTACTTGAATCTAAGGTACTCCTCACCAATGTAAAGGCCCACTTAAACCATAATACCACGATCTGTTAAGACTAATGAGCTGGGCATAGTGGTATGGGACACCGTGTTCGAGCTATTGGCCTACGTTGGGGTGACGAGTCTCCCCGTAGTGACCAGTGAACAACTAAGACTTGTGAGCCAGGCATGGTGGTATGGGACACCATGTTCATGTTGTCGGCCTACGCTGAGGTGACGAGTCTTCTCGTAGTGACCGCGAGTATAAACTTTGAATTTGCCTATCGATTGCTTTTCATGAGGAGTGATGCCCTACAACTTGCCTATCATATGTGCTTAACTAGGATTGACGACCTTAAATGGATCTTTCGGTTTGAGTTAATGATATAAAAGGAGATACCCTAGCTTCCCAAACCTACTGTATGAATAAGCTTAATTATGTACTCAGCTAACACGACCATCCATCACATTACATTACTTAGGATGTGCTTTAAAGGCGATGAAGTTGTACTATTTTGAGGGAGTGCTATCATATGCGAAATAGGTTGTCGGAGTCACTTGTGAGGGAGCTTTAATGCGAGGGCATACATCATTACTTGCACTCCATTCCTGTATTAACAAGAGTAGTTAGGAAATGATTGTTATGTTGCTTTATCATTACTACTTGATTGACTTGATAACATGTTTACTTTTGCCTTATAGTACCACTAAGTTGGCCACCACTCCCACTTTAGGATGATGTTTTAAAACACCAACCAGACTCTAGTTTAGATGCAGGTGTTAGTGAAGTCTATGCGACGGAGCATGACTTTATGGATGAGGAGGAGTTCTCCTACTTTTAGATCTGGGGCAGGTTGATGTAGACCTCGTGCTGATGTGCAGGGATTATAGGGATATTTGGCTTAGTTGGACACATATACTTTTCCACATTTTGTTTATTTTGAAATAATACATGTATATATATTTAGCCCTATTACATACTCATACTCTGGAGCTTGTGAAACACTTACCTGCTTAAATATATATGTTTCAGACTTCTGCTTGCTTAATTTAATTATATCGGGAGTATGATATGCTGTTTTACTATAATCCCATTCATGTTTAACTCATTAATATGGGCAAAATCTGAACATCATTATCCATATTGCATAAGTGATGTGTTGTATCTAGGGAGTAGAGCTTTGCTCGACCATCGAACTTCAGGGCATTATAAGTTGGTATCAGAGCATGATTTAGATTAAACTAGACCTGAGTTATAGGTAACATGACGCACTCTGACTTAGGAAGGGAGCAATGGAATTTAAAGACCACATTAGAATCCCAAAGTTTTGTTGACATGCAAGACCAAACATGGTAATGGAGTTCCCAACGTATACTTGAGAAATGTAGGTAACGTGCATTGACCTAAGTCACCTCTGGGCCATCAACTGATGGGTTTAGTCGATAGTTGACGAATTCCAAACCCGAAACGAATCCAAATGGTGTGAATACGCGCGCGTTTGGCCGTGAAAATGGACCGTGCTGGCCTAAGACCCCAAATCATGAGGTTTGGTGAGGCCCAGGGGGTCCCAAGCACCAAAACATGACCCAGGAGGGTGGTCACCGCCCCAGGGCTGAGCCACCATCGAGCAGCCCAGGCCACCGCCCGATCGGCAACACTTCGCCAACCTTCCCAGCTTGGCGCGACGGCACCACGGGATCGGCGGCGCACCGCCGTCCGGCCGACCAAGTGGGGTCCCTCCCACGTGTGGGGCCCCCTTTTAACCTCCTTTGCCCCATGTTCTCCCTCATTTCACCCTTTCCTACCCCACAAACACCTCTAAACCCTCCAAAAACACTCTTTCTCTCTCAAATCCTCATTTTTATACACTCAAATCTCTTATTTCCCCTATATCCTACACCCCTCCAACACTATTCCTCTAAAACTACCCTCTACATCTTCTCATTTCTATTATTCTCTCTCATTTGAGCACAAAACCCTCCTTTTTGTGTCTCATAACGTTCACACTTTCAAATCCACTTCATCCTCAAGGTTTTTTCCATCCCAATGGTTCTATTTGAGATTGTAACTGACATTTTCTCCATCTCAACGCTCCTTTCCCTTATGGGAAAGAAGAGAGCGGCCTCGGATGAGGCCGAGCCTAGTCGTCCAAGCTGTTTTAAAAAGAAGGCGGGTGCCGAGACAAGTGCAAGCGTCGAGCAAAGTTTGAAATGGGACCTCGACCCTCGAATCCCGATAGAGAGGTCTCTACCGGTGGGCGCCGAACTTGGTAATTTCCATGATCGCAAGGTTGTCTTTGAAGCTCAAGTTGATGAGAAGTTATTTGGGTTATATCCAGTTATCGACTTCCTCCTGGAGAACAGGTGGGATCCTATATTTGAAGGAAAAACACGTGCAAGTGAAGGCACCGTACGAGCCTTTTATGCACACATAAGGGACCCAACTCTTGAGCCTCTCCAGTTTACCATCCCGTTGGGAATGACTCAAACCATGGTCGATGTGGATGTCATGGCTCCTATCATGGGAATAGAGCATGGTGTGGTACATGTCAGCGATGCTAATCTCACTAGTGTACGGGAGAGAGATTGCCGCACTCGCTTCCTTTGCGGCCAACTTGTTGATTGGAGGTGAGGTAACAGTCTCGCATCGATAAGTATGACGGAGGATTTTTGCCTACTCCACCATATATGCACGTACAACGTGTATCCTAGGTGGAGTAACCGCACTGAATGCACTAGATTTATAGTAGACTTCCTGTACCGAGTTGGACAGGGAGAAAAGGTATGCCTGCCTACTCTCGCCTTGACTCAGATAGTCAATATAGCATGGTCTACTAGGGGGGACGCCTCCCTCCCATTCGGCCAACTCATTTGTAAGATCGCCCGCAACTTCGGATTCAGGCTCCATATGGATAATCTCGCCCCTATCCATTTCATCAATGAAACTACACTCAACAATATGAGAATAGGCCCCAGACAACACCAACCTAGGATTGATGAGTACGGGGATGAGATGGAAGAAGAGACCGAATAAGAGGAAGGCAGTGAAGAAGAGGAAGGCAGCAAAGAAGAGGGACAAGAAGAAGAAGAGGAGGCCCAAGATTCAGAAGGGGGACCTCCTACTACTCATGAAGATCGCCATGACCAGGCCGCCCTAGAAGCCCGCATGGCCAGGATTGAGGAAAATCAGGCCTACTTAAAGCAGAAGTTCGAAGAGAACTAGGCCTACATAAAGTAAAAGTTTAAGAAAATGTCTTGCACCCTAAAGGCCCTCCTGTGTTGTATGCAAGATAAGGGCGCGCCTCTGCCTTCGCCAGAATAGGAGGACCAGTCGTATATTTGTATTTATTTTTTTCTTATTTTTTTTTATTTGTAATGGCCTTGGATAGGCTTAGTTTGGATTCTAAGTTAGTAAGTGTTGAAACCTTTTGTTAATTAGCTTACATGCATCCTCTGTTATAGTGCATGTAATACCACATCATATGTAATTGTGGCAATTTTGTTAAATGAAATGCATGAAGCTTCTTTTGTTTAGAAATGTGTAGAATGTTTGTAAAAAGTGGATAATGTTATCCTAATCCTATAAATGTTGTACCCTATGTTGTATATAGCGAATGCCTCTTAAAACTACACTGAACATGGCATGTCTCCCACTTGACGGAATGATTGACGGGGCCTCTCACCTGAGTGGTAGCCAAACGGACCCTAGTTTGGGTCCGAGTAGCGATACGATGCTGGATTCACAACCGGCCACTAGCCCCACAAATGGGCCAACACAGAGTGCACCATCGGTTTTGGGTCAGAACTGTGCGTCTTCGTCAACGCCACACATACCTTATGCGGCCTCTCCCCCTGATAGTTTGGAGCAGATGATGCTCCTAATGCAACAACATCAACAAGTTCTAGCAACTATAGTGGGGCCTATCACACAAAACATGAATGTGGCCCTGTCGATGTCACCCGTACAGCCTACTGGGGCTATGACTACAAGTGGCCTGTTCGAGCGCTTTCAGCGTCTTCGTCCTCCCACTTTTTCAAGTACTCATAGACCCAAGGAGGCCGAGTACTGGTTGGATCGTATTTCTAAGATGTTGAGGCCGTTGCACTGTACAGAGGTGGAACAGATTGAGCTAGTCACATATATGTTTGAGAAGGAAGTTAGCCCTTGGTGGGACAGTGTTCTTCGAACCGTTCCCAAAGGATTTGCGTGGATGTGGGATGAATTTGAAGTACACTTCCACAAGTAGCATTTTCCCCTCACTTACCGTAATGAAAAGGAGGGCGAATTCCTCCGCCTCTGATAGGGGAGAATGACAGTGGCAGAATACGAGAACTGTTTCGTGGAGCTGGCTAGATATGCTCCTTTGATTTTAGCAGATGAGCCAACGAGAATGCAGCGCTTTTTGGAAGGGTTGCGGGCTGATATCTGTACCAAAATGTGTTGCGTTAGCATTCCCAACTATGCCGAGCTAGTGACATGTCCCTACGAACTGAGCAGGATAGTGAAAAAGTGTCTCGAACGCGCATGCCAATGGGCCCGAGGCCTCGGCCTAAAGTATAGAACCGGTCGTTTCTCGGTAAGAGGCCGCGTATGAACTTTCCTCCCAGACCAATGGCGTCACCGGCTCAGCAGAGGCGATTTGATCTTTGGTGTACCTATTTGTAATAAGGCGAGCCATACAGAACCCTTTTGTTTTACTAAGATAAAGGACAACGGCTACATGCCACCTCAGAAGGTCAACCGCTAGCCACCATATGTTATTTCAGCTCCACCTCTAAGATCTGTACCACCGGCACGACCATTCAACTGACCTCCTGCATCTCGAAACAGGCCACCTCAACAACCTATGGCAGTGCAACCCAATCGTCCACAACAAGCTCGAGTACATGCACTCACCGCCGAAGCGTCTGAATCTGCAGTTGTAGTACTGCTAGCCTTTGAAGTCACTGCCCACATCCAAGGGACACCTGTATTCCTATTGATGGACACTGGGTCCACTATTTCTATGATAACATACTCTACAGTCAAGCGATTAGGGCTGAACACTACCCATATGGTTGGGGTGAGAGTCATTGCAGCAGTAGGAACCTTCACTGATGTCACTAAGCTTTGTAAGAGTTGTCCGCTAAACATACGAAGCAGAGTGATGTGCATTGACCTGATTGTCACCATGATATATCATTACGACATCATCCTCGGCATGGATTGGCTCACCGAAATGAACGCAGAGGTCGACTGTGAAACCAGATTGGTGACAGCCCTTAGCCCGAGAGCACGACCTTCACCTTCCCAGTTCAAGTCAGTTGTCCTTACCGCATTTGTTGTTACGCTTCTTTATTGAAAATTTTTGATGGTTCATCAATTGGAGACATACCAGTAGTCCAAGATTCCACGGGTTCAAAACGATCCCTGAACTACCTCCTTAGCGCGAGGTCGACTTTACCATCGACCTTGTGCTAGGCACGACACCTATCTCTTTGCCCACGTACCGTATGCCTCTGTGTGAAATGGAGGAATTGAGCAAGCAGATTGATGATTTATTGAACTCGGGTTTTATACGGTCGAGCGTATCTCCTTGGGGAGCACCTGTATTATTTGTGAGAAAGAAGGACGAATCACTGTGGTTGTATATAGATTATCGCAGGCTAAATCACGTTATGGTAAAGAATGAGTATCCTCTGCCCAGGATAGATGACCTGTTTGACCAGTTGAAGGGAACTCAGTATTTTTCTAAAATATACTTATAGTCTGGGTATCATCAGTTGCGCGTCAGAATGAAGATGGGCAAAAAATAGCTTTCTGGACCAGCTTTGGGCACTATGAGTTCCTCGTGATGCCGTTTGAACTTACAAATGCACCGTCCGTATTCATGGATCTCATGAACTGGGTATTTTGGCCGTATCTTTACCGATTTGTCATCGTATTCATAAATGACATTTTGATATACTCAAGGAGTCGGAAAGATCACGAAGAACACCTGCGAGTAGTCCTTGATACTCTTAGGCAAAACCAATTGTTTGCATAGTATCGAAAATGCGACTTCTGGAAGAAAGAAGTCAAGTTCTTAGGACACGTGGTTTCTAAGGAAGGAATCGCCATAGACCTTGCTAAGGTAACCATGGTACAAGACTGGGAGCAGCCCGGCTCAGTTACAGAAGTGAGGAGTTTCCTCGGACTTGCCGGCCATTACCACTAATTCATTAAAGATTTCTCCAAGATAGCACGACCGTTGTCTCAACTTACTCGCAAAGATCTTAAGTTTGCTTAGAATGAGAAAGCAGAAGTAGCCTTTCAGGAATTAAAGGATAAGCTGACGTCTGCACTCGTGCTAGTATTGCCAGAGCAAGAGGCCAAATATACTATTTACACCGATGCCTCTCGAGTCGATTTGGGGTGTGTACTTGTGCAGAAGGATAGGGTGATCGCCTATGCCTCACGATAGTTGAGGAAACATGAAGAAAATTACCCCACTCACAACCAGGAGTTGGCAGCAGTCATTTTTGCATTAAAGCTTTAGAGACATTACCTCTAAGGAGAGGAGTTCGAGCTCTTTTGCGACCACAAAAGCGTCAAGTACATCTTTACACAGAGGGACCTGAATATGAGGCAACCCCGTTGGATGGAGACTTTGAAATATTTCAAATTTGAAGTATCCTACCATCCTGGAAAGGCCAACCTTGTGGCTGATGCGTTAAGCCGCAAGAAAATTATAGAATTTGCAGCCCCGCTGATGATAGAAGAGTGGAATATGGTGGAGTTTGTGTGAGATTTCGAACAGAAGCCGACAGTGGAGGAACCATTCGAGAGCATCACACACTTCCACATGCAGCCACTTATTGATGAATGAATCATTGTGGCTCAGAAAGAAGATGAGCTATTGGTGAAAATGAGAGAGCGTGCGAGCGACAATGAAGACTCAGAATGGAGGATTGGCTTAGATGGAGGTTTGAGATATCGTGGCCGCATATGCATCCCGAACCTCCACGACTTGAGGAGAGAAGTTCTAGAGGCCGCTTGCAATTCAAAGTTAGCGATGTATCCAGGTAGTACAAAGATGTATCGAGACACGAAGCGTTCGTACTGGTGGGACAACATGAAGGCCCAAATAGAAGATTTTGTGTCCCGATGCCTCACGTGCCAGCAAGTCAAGGCTGAGCACCGCCAACCCCTAGTTTACTTCAGCCCATGCCCCTAACAGAGTGGAAGTGAGATTTCATATCTATGGATTTCATTTCCGGGTTACCAAAGATGAGAAAGGGGCATGACTCCATTTGGGTGATTGTGGACCGATTGACAAAATCGTCCCATTTCCTCCTGATTAGAGTTTCTAATTCGGCAAATGATCTGGCCAAGTTGTACATCAAGGAGATAGTACGACTATATGGGGTTTCCTATAGAGATTGTGTCAGACTGAAACACGATTCATGTCTATTTTCTGGACTCGAATCCAAGAAGTAATGGGGGTGAAACTAAAATTCAGTACTGCGCTCCACCCTTAGACCGATGGGCAAACAGAGCGAGCAAATCAGATACTTGAGGACATGTTGCGAGCGTGCGTACTTGAATTGAAGGACAACTGGGATGACTATCTCCCTTATGCCAAGTTTGCTTATAACAACAGCTTCCAAACAAGCATTGGCATGGCTCCTTACAAAGCCTTGTATGGACACCCATGTCGAGCTTAACATTGTTGAGCGAAAGTTGGCCTGAAGAGCTTGATTGGCCCAGATCTGGTTCAGAAAATATTAGAAAAAATCGATATTATCAGGCGTCGACTCCTTACGGCCTAGAGTAGGCAGAAGAGTTACGCTGATGCGAGACGAAGACAGTTGAAATTTGAAGTTAGGGACCATGTATTCTTTAAAGTTTCCCTAATGAAATGAGTACTTTGTTTTGGCAGGAAGGGGAAACTCATGCCGAGATTAATTGGCTCGTTCCAGATTTTAGACCGAGTGGGTGTGGTAGCATACCGTTTCGCTTTGCTCACACCACTCGCAGGCATGCAAAACGTATTTCATGTATCGATGCTAAAGAAATATGTTCCTGACACTACCTATATTATCAAGTGGAAGCAAGTGCAGCCAAGTGAAGACGCTACTTATGTATTGCAGCCCACGCGTGTCCGAGATAGGAGGGAACAAGTGCTACGCAGCAAAATTATCCCACTCGTAAAAGTGTTATGGACACACCACACTGAGGAGGAGGCTACTTGGGAAACGGAAGCTGAAGTCTTTAAGAACTACCTTTAAATCCTTGATGAGTATGAAAACGTACTAATTTCGGGGACGAAATTTTTCTTTAAGGGGGGTAGATTGTAACATCTCAAAAAAATCCATACAAGGACCCGAGTACCACCTCAGGCAGAACCACCTAAGGACCGTATCTCGTCGTAATTTAGGCAGAAATTAGTTAAGTACTAAACTAAATAATCGGTGGATTAAGCTCAGACCACCATTTTCATAAATGAGAAGGCCTAAACCCATTAATACCATTGACTCAACGTCACTTAAAGACCTAGGAAAAATCCCAAGAGCCTGTCGCTCTTGGGAGTACATTGAAACTCCATATCAGACCTAGACCATACATCGAGGGTTCAATGATCGTGAAACTATAGGATTATGTTCATCCAACTGGGCTTGACAACCATCACGAGAATCGAGCCCAGATTGTGTTCAGAAACGCACAACTTGAGCCCTGAGTGAAGTGTGTGAGAAACACGAATATCTTTAGAAAATGAGATGAAACTTAAGTGACTTAGACCATTCACTCTTATGAAATTGAGGATTTCAGACCGTCAGTTTCTGACCAAACTTCACCCAAGGGGAAAGGAAATTTCCTTGCACATATCCATATAATTGTGGTCCTGATTGAGTAACTATGACCGTTGATTTGACGCAGGTCCTCCACGGCTGATTGGCTTATTCGATTGCACTAAAATCACATCTTAGCATAGATCTATTGTTTGGAACGTAACCTATGACGTAGGTGAGTAGTGGGCCTCCCTGTGAGCCCTATTTGTCAAAAACAGCTGCCCAAAGGATATAACCTATGTATATAGTGGCCCTAGGGCCATTTACATCACTTCTGAGCTTATAAATAGGCCTTAATTCACCATAGCTCTCTCATATACGAATTTCTTCAAAACCCTAAGGAAGAGAGAGAGAGAGAGAGAGAGAGAGAGAGAGAAGAAGAAGAAGAAGAAGAGAAAAGAGGGAAGAGAGAAGAGAGATCTTGGGAGGTCATTGCAGGAATCCTCTCCCACGACTCCATGCACCGAATCTCCATCCTGTTACGCTACATAACCTATTTCAGCTACGATTTTGGGTAAGAAAACCTAACCCTAATGTCATTGTAAAGATCCAGATTGATTGTTCGTTAAACTAGCTAACCTATTACGTCATTTAGGTGCCTGACGTTCCGTTTTCGACAACGTAGAGTTTGAACCGACTCCGAATTGAGTATTCTGACAAAAGGTGTGGACTATAAATGTTTGGGTTACGGTTATCAATGCTCTCATGTCAGCTAATGATTTATGTCTGACTTGATTGCTGCCGTATTGTCTTAGATACACTGATTTCTATATGAAATGTACACATGAACTGTGATGAGAAAAGATGCATTCCATGTGTTTGTTAAAATGTCTGAATGAGCATTTGAATATGATTTGTGCTTGCCATGGTTACTGATCTAGGATTAATCAGTGTCATATGCATGTTGATCTCTCTGTATAAAGAATTGCTAAAATATATGTTGTAACTAACCTAGTCTATATATTTGTTGAAATATAGTCTAAGTGTTTGATAAATTGTCAGAATGAGAAATTGTTGATGTTTGGTATTTATTACAAGTATTAAAATAGGATTCTTTATTACCTTACGCATGAGTATAGTTTCTCTCATGTAATCATATTTGTCTCTACGCAATTCATTGATAAAATGCAAGTGTTTGGTGACATGATCAATCTGTTTGATGAAATGCTCAAATGAGGAATTCACTTGGATTGTTTGTTAAATGCTGAAGTGATTATCACATGTGTTTATGTGCTACGTCTGAGTAAGATTGGGACTACAACATAGCCCAGGCAACTGGTAACCATCCCTATTCAGGTGACTGAATTAGTCTCGCCACATTGGGAAAATTCAACGAATCCGGGTCGCACGACGATTGTCTACCATGGTTAGGCCACGAGGGGTGCTTATGCGCGTCATGTCGATTAAGTTAGCGTGTGCCCATACCAATCGAACTTGCTTAACAAACTGATTGGTCTATTGTGTGTTTACCATGTATGGACACTACTACTTGAATCTAAGGTACCCCTCACCAATGTAAAGGCCCACTTTAACCATGGTACCATGATCCGCTAAGACTCATGAGCCGAGCATGTTGGTATGGGACACCGTGTTCGAGCTGTCGGGCTACGCTGGGGTAACGAGCCTCCCCGTAGTGACCAGTGAGTAACTAAGACTCGTGAGCTCGGCATGGTGGTATGGGACACCGTGTTCGTGTTGTCGACCTACGCTGAGGTGATGAGCCTCCCCATATTGACCGCGAGTATAAACTTCGAATTTGCCTATCGACTGCTTTTCATGAGGAGTGATGCCCTACAACTTGCCTATCGTATGTGCTTAACTAGGATTGATGACCCTAGATGGATCCTTCGGTTCGGGTCAATGATATAAAAGGAGGTACCCTAGCTTCCTAAACCTGCTATATGAATAAGCTTAATTAAGTACTCGGCTAACACGACCATGCATCGCATTGCATTAGTTAGGATGTGCTTTAAAGGCGATGAAGTTACACTGTTTTAAGGGAGTGCTGTCATATGCGAAATAGGTTGTCAGAGTCGTTTGTGAGGGAGCTTTGATGCGAGGGCATACATCTTTATTTGCACTTCATTCCTGCATTAACAAGAGTAGTTAGAAAATAATCATTATATTCCTACTGAATTGGTCACTCACTCCCACTCTGGGATGGTGTTTTAAAATACTAATCAGACTCTGGTTTACATGCAGGTGTTGGTGAAGTCTATGCGACGGAGCAGGATTTTATGATGATGAGGAGGAGTTCTTCTACTTTCAACTCTCGGGCGGGTTGATGTAGACCTCGTGCCAATGCGTAGGGATTACAGGGATATTTGGCTTAGTTAGACACATCTACTTTTCTGCATTTTGTTTATTTTGAAACAATACATATATATATTCAGCCCAGTTACATACTCATACTCTGGAGGTTGTGAAACACTTACCTGCTTAAATATATATGTTTCAGACTTTTGCTTGCTTAATTTAATTATATCTGGAGTATGATATACTATTTTATAATCTCATTCATGTTTAACTCATTAATATGGGCGAAATCTAAACATCATTATCCATATTGCATAAGTAATGTGATGGATCTCGGGAGTAGAGCTTTGATCGACCCTCGAAATTTAGGGCGTTACAAAGATGTTTATGCCATAGTTTCGTTTCGTCTTTTTGGACCATGTAATATGAAAAGTTAGAAGAGCATGACTCATTGATAATATAACAATTTTCAGAAGTCCTACGACCATTTAATATCACACAACCTTTCTCATTTGTAATCTCACATCAGTGGTTAGTAAATTTCACGCTGTGTTTGTTATCGTAGATTTGAGATATACTTAGAAGATTGTGTTTAAGTCCTTCAACATATAAAACGTTTTCAAAAGGAGGAAGGTTAGAAAGTTGAACAATACCTTAGCCTATAATTCTGCAGTTGCTTCCATCACCAAAAACAACTGAACAGTCATTCATTTCTTTGAAGTTGGTGAATATTTCTTTGTCACCTGTCATATGTCTTGAACATCCACTGTCTAGTTACCATTTTGAATGACTAGAAGCTTTAAAAGTAGTGTGGGCAACAAGACAAGTAACTTTTAGAACCCATTTCATTATAGTTCTAAGTTTAGGAGTTCCATTAGTTTTTCTCTATTTATAAGAGTTGAAATTTCTGTCTATTAACTCCGATTTCATTTAAGTTAGATTTAAGAAGCTCTTTGAGTAAGTCCACTATTTTTTCAGCTAAAGGATTATATCTTTGATTTCTATAGCTGATGTTATTAGAATTAATCTTAGAAGTTTAAAAAGATTTTGTATTTTTGAAATCATTTTGGTTATAATTTCTCAAATTCTTACCTTTTGGGTTTGAGGATTCTCCTTTTACAAATATAAGAGATACATTTTTGTTTTTCATTGAACTATCTTTGATATAACCAAGACCTGATTTATCGCTACATTTTCTGGATGCGATTAATAATTTTTCCAGCTTAGGGTCTCTATGGGCATATCTCCAAATATCCTTAGAACTCAAAAGAGAAGAAACTTCGAGTTTTAAATTCTCATTTTCAATTCTGAGATTTTCTAATTCAGAGGTTTTGAAATTTAACTCAAGTTTTACTTTTTCAAAATAATAAAAAAGATGAGATTTTTCCAAAATATTATTTTCAAGTTCTTCTTTTATTTAAAGATATTTTTCTTTTTTGAATTTTTAGTTTGACAGCAATTTTGCAACTTTCCCTGTATAAGGCATTGTAGGCATCTTGAAGATCATCTTCATTTTCATTTTCAGGGTCACTCCTGAGATTATCATAATCAGATAAATTACAGCTGTCTGAGGAGGTGACTCTGGCTATAATCATCAGGGCTTTTACTTCATTTGAAATTTCTTGTTCTGAATCATCTAACTCAGAAGAACTTTCAGAGCCGGATGATTCATCCAAGTAGCAATCATGCCCTTTCTTTTTTATTTATCCCTTTTGGGACATTTATTTACCAAATGCCTGTATTCATGGCAGTTGGAACATTGATTGTCTTTTACAGATTTTCAGGTTTAGATCTTCCTTTTCTTTTATCAGATGATTTTTGAAAATCAGTTCTTCTCTTATTTATGTAAATCCTGTAAAATTTCTTAGCAAATAAAGCCATATCATCTTATATATCTTCAACATCAAAATTGCCACAGTTATCTTTTGAAATAGATTTAGATGACTTAAGAGCAATGGACTTACCTTTAGGAGCTTTAAAATTTAACTCATATGTTTGAAGAGAACCAACTAACTCCTCAACTTTCATTAAATTAGTGTCTCTCAGTTCCTGAATGGCAGCTACTTTGGAATTATATTTTCTAGAAAGAGATTGCAATATTTTAATACAGACTTTGCTTTCTGAGATTCCATCTCCTCGACCCCAAATGGAATTTACTATATCATTTAATTTTGTATAGAAGTCCATGAAGGTTTCATTTTCTTCCATACGAATTTTCTCAAATTTTGTTGTAAGGATTTAAACTTTAGATTTCTTGATTATAGTAATTCCTTCATGTGTCATTTCAAGAATATCCCAAGCATGTTTAGTTGTATCACATGAAATGATTCTTTTAAATTCATCAGGTGATAGAGCACAAGTAATAGCATTTAAAGCCTTAGCATTTGCACTGCTTTCATTTTTTTTGAGGTATAGTTCATAAATAAAATGGAGTTTCTTTCACGGACTTGGTTCCATCACTGCCTAGAACTTCAGACACAAGTGGTTTCCATTTGGTTACCGTGGCTTACCACACGCTTTCATCTAAGGATTTTAAGAAAATTCTCATTCTGGCTTTCCAATAAGCATAGTTAAAGCCATCAAAAGGTGGTGGCCTAGTAATAGACAAGCTATCAAAATTTGACATAATGAAAGCTTTAGATCTTTAAAGTCAAGGAACTTAATCCACATAAATGAGCAACTTAGCTTTGATACCACTTGAAAGAGGTGAGCTAATGATCTTGAGAGGGGGGGGGGGGGGGGAATAAAAATTTCAAGGTACTGAAATAATAAATAAATCAGAATAAATTACTAATCTCAATAGCAGTAGTATTGATAAATTGATTCAAATTTTGTTCATAGGACAACCTTACACTAAAAACAAAGTTTTAGGTAGGACAACCTGATTTCATGAACGTAGTAAGGATCAAGATCACAAACTAAGTAAGAGACAAGAGAGAGCTATCTATTACAAGCATTCACTACATAACCATAAACAAATTACAATAATTCACCACATATACACAACTTAAACCATTCACCACAAACACTAGGAGTTATAGTGGTTCAGTGTGTACACCAACTGTTCTCAAACAGCCACACCTACTCCACTCCAAATAATCACAATCCATGTGATATTGGTGTTCACTAATAAACAAGATTTTCACAGGTTCACCTTAAAACCTATACAATTGTAATTTTAGATGGGCTATCACAAACAAAACCCCACGCTGAGATTTTCTGGCTATTTCAGTCAAAATCAATACATGAGATTTTTTGGATATCTCAAATAAACCAAAAAACAAAAGTACAGAATGATACTTATCTTCTTCTTGAAGACGTTCTTGATGTAGCCCGTAGAACTGCTTCATTTGATGTAGAATGTTCAATATCCAGTAATACAATCAAGGGTTCTAGGTTCTAAATTGATTTTAAATTAATTCAAACCTTAGGTTAGTTGTTTGAATCCTTTAGATCTCAAAAGAAGAGTGATTACTTCCTTTTTAAAAAAATAAGATTCATAAACGAGATATTAAGGAATCAAAATAAAAGCTATATAAACAGAAATATAAAATACTGTGCAATAGCTTGATGATAGTGGAGATTTCTCTCTTTCTAAATGAAGGCTTTTCTTAACTTGGATTGGTAATTAAGAATGAGAGAAGGCCTCTATTTATAGGCTGAAATGATGTTGCTTCGACTCGTCTAAGGTCTCCTTTGACTTGTCTAAGATCTAACCAAATTTCAAATTTTAGGCGCGATTGGATAAAACAGTTCTTCGATTGGTCAAAGGCCTTGCTCGACTGGTTGAGGGCCCTGTTCGACTAGTCAAACACAGCCTTCGACTGGTTAAGGGTGCTAAAATTTAGTCGTTGGACTTCGAGTCGAGCACCTTTCGACTGGTCGAAGGTGTTTTTTCGACTGGTCGAGAAACCACCAGAAATATCCGTTTTTTAGTTTGAATTTTGGACTGGTTGAAGATATACTTAGACTGGTCGAGCCATAGCTTAGACTAGTTGAACCAAGGCTTAGACTGGTCGAATTAAAGCCTAACAAAAGTATAAAAACTCATATAAGTTTAACATTTGAAAGCACCTAAGTCTAAGGTCTTTCTAGGGTCATTTATACCTGAGAAAACTGGACATTGAAGTGTATAGGATGAATTTTCTACTTGAAGGTGGAGCTTGATATTCTACCAGAAAAGTAGTGGAACTTGCATATTCTTTGGCTTAAATTTTCCATGACTTGAACTTGTGCTTGCACTATCCAACTTCATGGTTTGTTCTTGAAGGTGAACTTTTCATCTTTCTTGAAGGTAAACTTTCCATCTTGCTTCTCTTGAAGATTCACTTAAAGGATCATTTGAAGGTCCATTTGAAGGTTCATTTAAAGGTGAACTTTCCATCACTTAAGATGTTTTATCTCATTGAAATTTGACAAACAAAAGTGTGTACAATACTTACAAGTTTGATTGCTAAAATCAATTAGGATATTTTGTAGGACCTAAATCAAAGTGCTTGTGTAGGCCACTAGACATGGGTGTATACGTGTTAGTCTTTGAGAGAGCCTCCGACGAGAGTACACATAAGTCCTTGGATTAGGACCAAGGTTGTTGGTTATCCGATAGAAAACCAACTCAAGTTTCTTGCAAGAGCTTCCTATGGGAGTGTATGCTAGAGTCTTTGTGTAAGGTTATAAAGGTTGGAGATGAACCTAATATAAAACCTTCGATATTGAAATCCAATATATTATTGGGTTGAGTGCATCCACTGAATGTGGAGTAGGAAAATCGAACCACTATACATACTTGTATTTCAGACTGTCTTTGAATACTTGTTTAATTATGCTTATGTGATTGAATGTTTAATTATATGTATGTATGATTAGAAGAATGTTAAGAGTTGATAGGTAGACATCTCACACACACATACACTATCATATTTATAAACAAGTTGCTTAATTGCTACATCTTTTGTAGTATTTGTGATTGGACCCTTTAGTGGCTTGGAAGCCCTAAAGTTAATTGATTTTCTTAGCTTTAATTGAAAATTAGTTTAGTAAGCAATTGTGTTTAAATTGGCATAAATTTTATTTGGTCCTAATCACCCTCTCTCTAGGACATAACTTTCATTGTATAGCCCTACCAAGCTTCTGCACACCATGTGCAATTTCATCTTTCTCCTTGCCTAGCTCACTTGAGCTTTAGATCTGCCTCATTTTTATCTCATGTCCTAAAATGAGTTGGAAAAATGGGTGGACGGGCTGCATTTCTCACAAACATCGCGGAGGGCCCCACCTAGCTTCATAACACAGGAACTTCCTACGAAAGCCTTTTGCAGGCAACCCACGTCCCAGTGAAAGGGGTCAGTCACACAGTGTGGGACCTACCATACTGTGTTTCGAAACTCCAATTTGATCGCTAGTTACATGACCTAATTTAAGTATAAAGTCAAAAACCAAATCCATATGTGATTTAAGTGGACCATGCGATTGGAAATAGTGTACACGGCAATGCCCACCCTCGAAATTATTTCCCTAGGTTTGACCCACCTCAATCATGGATTGTGTGGCCATAGGCCTTAATATATTTGAGGAATCTAATGATTAGAGTGGATTTCTTATAATCATTATGGTGGGCCCTTTAAAAGATTAATGTTGGAAATCTCTCCCAGCTATTTCCTTAAGTGTGGGCCATCTAAATCACAGGTCACACATGTTTTTTCCACCTTAGGTCTATCGTGGGATTACACGACTAATGACTTTCACATATACATTTTAGGGACTTGGGTGTACCTCTCATAAATTAATTCTTTTTCCTTTTATTAAATAGCAAAGGTTAATCTCTTCAAGCAAAGGATGTCATTGCCAATTTCGGCGGGGCACACTGTATTTTCTATGTGAAATCCACTCTAATCATTAGTTGTGTAATCCCACAATAGGACCATGGCAAATAAATAAATAAATGAATAAAACTGAGTTGACTTGTAATTCAGAATGTCCACACCAAAGGAAACAGGGTTGACATCCAACATTGATTTTTTACAGGGCCCATGCACGATGATTATAAGAAATCGACTCCAACCATTAGATTTCACAAAAATATTTAGGCATACAGCTCAAGAATTAGGATAATCCAAGATTTAGATTGGAAGGTAGGCACCACCATTTACATTATTTCCAGTTGCATGGTCTACTTGAATCACATACGAGGTTGGTTTTTTATACAAATATTTTAAAATTAGGTACTCAACTAGCGATGGGATTGTATTTTTAGAAACAGAGTGAGGGCCAACATAGCTTCTAGATTTTGGAAGCATAATTCCCTTCGTACTGGGCGAAAAGTGGGTGCTTCCCGTTTTGCATAAATCTCCCCAATGAGAGTTATTAAATCTCTCAAATGAGAGTAATTTGGACTTTTCATAGGAAAGTTTTGGTAAATACAAAGAGTCAAAGAATGTTTGAAAATACGTTATACTCTCGAAAATTTTTTGGGTAAAAACACCCGTACATCGATTCCCTGCGCAAAAGTTAATTGAAGCGTCACGATCCGTCCTCGAGCATCCTGCAACCCACTTGATAAAAGGTTTTATTTTTTCATATATTCTTTGTTTGTACTCGGATTTGATTCCATTTTTAATGGAAAAGCAAGTGGAGATTTACCCAAAAAACGTCTTATCGACCCGGGATCACTAGCCTTATAGGCCCCGTTGCATGCATGGGATAGCACGTAACTCCACTCTAACAGATGGATAAGGCTCCGCCGCGTCTCCCTTTTGAAAAGAAATTTAAAACTAATAAAAAAGGCGTACGGCGATTTAAAAATTCAACGTAATGATGCTCAGTGGAATGATGCCTCGATTCCCACTCTGGACACCCGGCTTTCAAATATAAAGTCTTAATGGGGCTAGCACGCGGCACCACGTAAGAATGTGGAATGAAGCGATGCAAATAACAAAGCTGAGATCCAACTGGACATTAGAAATAAGAAAATAGTGCGATATAGAAAAGGCGGGATTCAATACAAACGGTTTTAGGATAGGATGGAGGAATATGGACACGGATTGCCAATGAATCTTTCCTAGAAATTTCCTGCAACAGGAAGCTAAGCGGGGCCCACTGTAATGTCTTTGAGAAACTCACCCCGTCCATCCATTTTGCTAGGCCATGCTAAGGTATGAGTAAAAAATTATTCTAAATCGAAAACTCAAGTGTACTGCACGACATGGCAAGTGTTGAAACATTCATAGTTGCCTAAAGAGTTTTGGATCAGGCTAATAAATTTGTGTTTCAAGTTCACCCATAACAATGGCCTTATAAATGATATGTATGGCATATAAACATCATTATAGACTCAGGGAGGTCTCAACCGAGGTCATTTCTCTGGCCATTTTTCCTGTTGTGCTGTTCACTTGGCTTTGGATCTGCTTCACTTTTGGGCTCATGTCCTAACATGATCCGTAAAAATGGATAGGCCCACCATGATGTTTGTGAGAAATCCACTCCATCCATCACTTTTTCTAGATCATGTTTGCACATGGGCCAAAAAATGAGGAAAATCCAAATGTTAAGTGGCCTGCACCATGGGCGACGGGAAGGGCTGAACATCTGACGATGAAAATTTACTGATCCACATAAGTTTTGAATCAGGCTAATATTTGTGTTTTCAGTTGTAGGAATGATCAATATTTCAATAGTAGACATCTCCCCCACCCACTTTTTCCTACCATGCGGCTTACTCGAGATTTGGATCTGCATCATTTTTTGGCCCATGTTTTAACATGATTTGTCTAAACGACGGGGTGGATTTCTCACAAGCATCATAGTGCCCCACCTAGCTTCCATTCTCAGGCAATCCACATGGGTGGAATAATGTTTGGGGGTCACCTTGATGTTTTAATGACATTCAAATTAAAGCACACCCCTTGATTCTCTCCCGCCTAATAAAAATCCAGCCAATTCCAAACTCAGGTGGGCCTCACCACAGGGAACAGCTGGGATGGGACAATCATCATTAAAATCTTTCAAATTGTGAGGGCCAAAAGTATCTTTGTTATATGCCCTTTGATCAATTCAGAAGATGCACGCGATCTGGATGAATGGACGCCTAAAATATTCAGGCCATTCAAAGGTCAGGTTGCTCACAACACGTGATTTCAGAGATTTTAGGCATGATTTTATATCGTGCTGCCCACCATAGTTTTGGGACTGGGGACAACAGGAGGGGGAGCACATGATGGATGGGCTGGATGTAATTAAAATATTAAGGTAGCCCCAGACATCCCTTTATACACTGAACTCATGGTTGAAATGGTTGCATTGGGCCTGTCCTCAAATGGAAAGGCATTTCTTCGCAGTGGATTAATTAAGGTCGGGGCCTCAAACAATATGACTAGGCTCCGACGTAGGGAGATGTGAGCTATGAGAGATGGCCCGCAGAGAATGTTTGAAAGCGTTGTGAGCGGATCAGGTGCGGTCCGGCCTTACCCAACACGGTCCGGCCCTAACCATGGCCCCCATCTTAATGTGTGTATTGTATATCCTTGATCTCCGTCTGTTTTGTTAGCTCATTCTGCTGCATGAGCCCAAACATGAAGTAGATCCAAATTTCAGGTGGACCACACAATAGGTAACAGTCACGATTGAATGCCGATTGTTTACACCCATTTCGACGTCCTAATTCTCACGTGAACCATGCAATAGGAAACAATTGTGATTGAATGCCCACTGTTTACACTCATTTTTGGTGTCCGGATGTGGACCAATAAAAGGCTACGATGTATTGACCCCATTTATATCTTGCTTTTATGAATATAATACTGCTTAATGTCATATTTTACTCATGTTTGTGTTCTAAGGTGAATTCGAGAGCTTGGATTGAAAAAGGTACTAAAAGCATGGATTTGATGCTCAAAAGGTCACCAAGACAAAAAACAAAAAATGGATCTTAAGAGACAAAGATTGAGGAATTCAAGAAATTTAGTAAAGAAGAAACAAAGCCGAAAGAACAAGTGCAGAATACACATTGATTATGTCATCGAGCAACCGTTTGATGACATTGAGGACACATTCGATGACATCGAACACAGGTCGATGAATCAAATTTATGAAAGAAAATCGAGTTGGTCAATGGACAAATTGAAGACGTTTTTCGATGACTCGAGAACTTATTCGATGACTCGAAGCTTTGCTCAATGACATCAAAGACCTGCTCGATGACATCGAATTTTCTGTAGAATTTCGGCAAAACTCGCTGGACTTATTGAGCACCATTTTCGATTACTCGAAGAACTCCTCGATGACATTGAAGATATGTTCGATGACATCGAAGGACTCTTCAATGACATCAAAGATCTCTTCGATGACATCGAATTTATTGAAGAAATTAGAATAACTCTCTGTACTATTTTGGACACACTATCGATTCCTCGAACAATGTTCGATGACATCGAAGGCCTCTGTGATGACATCGAAGATAGGTTCGATGACATAAAAGGTCGCAGAGTCCAGATGAAGCTATTAAACCACGGAAAAAGTACATACAAAAGACACCTTTAATGACATCGAAGTTTGTTTGATGCCATCGAATGGATAGCGCAAAGTTACGCAAAGTGCGTAAATTTGAGGCAGTTTCCAGATTTTTTGAAAGAGGTGCGTAAGGAGGTGTTGCGCAACTATAAATAGGAGTCCCTAGGGTATCCCTAGGCATTATCTAGGGTTGAAGGAGTGGAGCAAAAGCATGGAGAGTCGTCGCCAAACGTTCTTCTTCTTCCTTAGTTTTTCATACTGTCTTCTACGGTTTTAGTTCCGATCATGACTATAGTTGGCTAAACCTCTTAGCTAGGGCTAAGAGGTGAAGCTCGTAGCATGATGGGATATTTTCTATTGATTTAATTCATGTTTATGTTGAACTCTTTTTTATTCTAGTTTGATATTTAAGAAGTACTTTCAGTTTTTAATAGTTTGTTGTGACTCGAATTACAATAGATCTGCGATAGCTTTGAGTATGTTCTTTTCATGTATTGAGATTGTGAAATTAAGAAATCCTGTTGTTCACCATTGTCCATTGGGCATGGTTGGATGATGGAATCCCTTCTAATCTTCATGATTCTCTTATGTTTGGTTATGAGATTGGTATAGCCCATTGTAATCCATTATCTCCTGGGCATGGTTTTGTGATGGAATCACTTCTAGTTCTCACACCTCTCATCTATTGAGAATTAGGTCGACGGAAGTTCAGATTTGGTTTTACTGAGATATCTTCCAATTAGATAAGATAGGACTCTGATTCTAGTTGTGTCCTTGAATCAAGTATAGATCTCCCTGATCACTACAAGTGGATCCTGGGAAACCCTAGTTCCCACCTTTAATTTCTCAAGTTTTGCATTGAATCTCTCACAGTTACTTCATTTATTTCCATATTTAAATTTGCATCTTTTTCTAGTTCTACTTCTAATTGCTTTCAGAATTACTCACAAGATTAGTCCCCGTGGATTCGACCTCGGTCTCACCGAGATTATTACTACATCACGACCCTACACTTGGAGTTTTGAACAAGTTTTTGACGTCATTGTCGGGGATTAATGGTTGCATTTTTCTGAGATTGACTAGTTTTGGAATTAGTTTAAGATTGGGGTTTTTTTATTTTTTATTTTTAGGATTAGGGTTTTCTTAATTATTTTAGAAACTAACTTTGCTTTATAATTCTTGGATAGAGACTTGAGTACTTTATTTTTTACTTTTTTTTAGAAACTAATTTTTTTAAAAAAAAAACTTTCTATTTTCTGTTTTTAGAAACTTTCCTTTTTCGTTTTTTTTTTTAATTTTAGAAATTAGGTTGCTTTCCTTATTTCCTTTTTAGAAACTAACTCACTTTCCTTTTTCTTTTCCAGGATCCTAACATAAAACCTTCTGATTTGGTAACTTCTTTCTAATTCTCTCTCTTTATATTTCTAGATCTTTATTTCCTTCTTTTATCTTTTTAGGTTTAGGAGTACATTTTGAAATTGAGGGCTGAGAGTGTTTCATGCCCAAGTGGGTCTGTGACAACACTCGACATCTTTTGAGTGAAGGAGTATTAGTTGAGGGGTTATCTATTCATCACAGGATTAGACACCACTCGAGATCCTCAGAGTTAATTGAGGTTATGGCTACAAATCAACCTGTAAATCAACTGGTGAATCAGCCGCGACCTCGAGTTGCGGAAGTCCAGGATGAGAATGAGGTGCACCATGCACCCCAGCCTCGTACTTTACGAGATTACTTATAACTGACGGGGGTGAGCACCCCTTCTTATATGGTTTTTCTAGGAAACACGGGAAATATGGATATCAAACCTGGAGTGATCCAACTCCTTCCAAAGTTCCTTGGACTTGAATCTTAAATCCATACCTACACTTGCATGAATTTGACGAGGTTATAGCCATTTTATACTTTCCTAACGTGGCTGAGGACATGGTCAGGCTGAAACTCTTTCCTTTCTCCTTGAAAGAAAAAGCTTAGACATGGTTGCACTCACTACATCCGCGATCTATTGGCATATGGAATGACATGATGAATGAGTTTATAAAAAAATTCTTTTCATACCATAAGACGAACACCATCAGGAAGTCGATCATGAACTTCGCCCAAAGGGAATATGAAACATTCTTCTAATGTTGGGAGTGGTTCAAGGATCTCGTCAGTTCATGCTCATAACACAGTTTTGAAACATGGCACATAACAACTTTCTTCCACAATGGACTGACATCTTCCATGCGCCAATTTGTCGAGACGATGTGCAATGGGGAGTTCATGAAAAAAAATGTCGATGAGGTGTGGAACTACTTTAATAAACTCGCTGAAACTGCACAATTATGGGACATCTCCCCTAAATCTAGCACCACATCTAAGCTTACTCAAGCAAGGGAGAGAGGTGGGATATACTTGCTGAAAGAGGATGATAGTATAAATGCTAAAGTGACTAGTCTCGTAAGGAAGGTCAAGGCCATGAAACTTAAGAAGGATAAGGTTAAGGAAGTTGTTTGCGGTATCAGTGCTTTCAACATACATACAACTGAAAATTGCCCAACGATACCTACTTTTCAAGAGGCATTGAACGAGCAATCGAACACCATGAACAACTACTAATGACATTCTAGAGGTGTTGAAACAAGTGAAGGTCAATATTCCTTTACTGGATGTGATTAAACAAATACCTTTATATGCTAAATTTCTAAAAGACTTGTGCTCGACTAAAAGGCGGCAAAGTATCAAAAAGAAAAAAATTTTGACAGAAAAAGTCAGTGCCATCCTCAAGCAAGATGTGACATAGAAATACCAAGATCCCGGTAGCCCAACCATTCCTTGTGTAATTGGGAATTACAGCATTAAACACGTACTTCTTAACTTAGGAGCGAGCGTAAATCTGATTCCTTACTCGGTCTACAAACAACTAGGTTTGGGTGAATTGAAATACACCTGAACCATATTATAACTTGCCGATCACTCAGTTCATGTACCGAGAGGGATAATTGATGATGTGTTGGTCTAGGTTGACAAATTCTACTATCTGGTAGATTTTATCGTCCTAGATACTCAACCCATTGTGGACATGAGCACTCAAATTCTTGTCATTCTTGGTCGCCCATTCCTTTCCACATCAAATGCAATCATTAATTGTAGGAATTGAGTCATGAGTTTATCTTTTGAAAATATGACATTGGAGTTGAATATCTTTTTCAATACAGGCAAATAGTTAGAGAATGATGACGATTCCCACAACATTAATACAATTGACTCTTTCGTGGAAGATATAACACTTTTGACCTTATCCTTTGACCCTCTAGAGAC
This sequence comes from Magnolia changhungtana, assembly GCA_030180095.1. NCBI lineage: Eukaryota > Viridiplantae > Streptophyta > Magnoliopsida > Magnoliales > Magnoliaceae > Magnolia > Magnolia changhungtana. Next base: position 333,306 of record JASAUF010000150.1, read on the forward strand.
GTGCCTGGCCCACTCCCATGATTGTGATGATGATATGGTTAGGGAAATGGGGACCATACTGGATACTGTGCCGGTACTTGAAGTTAACCGATGGAGTCCACAATTTGAAGAATTACCTCAAACTAATGTAATTCCTCTACTGTCTAACCTCAAGGCACCGAAGCTTGACCTAAAACCTTTACCCTCTGATTCGAAATACGTTTATTTAGGTCAAGATGAAACATACCCGATGGTGATTTCTTCCCACCTTGAGCGGGAACAGGAGAGTATGCCTATCTCTACTCTCATTGAGCATAAGGGAGTCCTTGGATGGTCGATTGCAGACCTCAAGGGAATTGACCTTTCGATTTGTACTCAGCGCATTTATTTATAAGATAATACGAAGACCTCTCGGCAATCACAATGTAGATTAAATCTAAACATGAAGGAAGTAGTTAAGGCCGAGGTTCTTAGGCTATTGAATGTGGGTATCATATACCCTATATTCGATAGTCAATAGGTGAGTCCAACTCAAGTGGTTCCTAAGAAGTCAAGAATCACCATTGTAGCTAATGCTGACAATGAACTCATGCTGACTAGAATCACTACTGGTTGGAGAATGTGCATTAACTACAATCAGATCGAGATAGCCCTTGAAGACCAAGAAAATATCACATTCACATGTCCCTTTGGCACCTTTGCTTACTGAAGGATGCCATTCGGACTGTGTAATGCCCCCGCCACTTTTCAACGATGTATGTTGAGTATTTTTCTGATATGATGGGGTAATATTTATAGGTCTTCATGGACAATTTCTTAGTTTTTGATCCATCCTTCATCTAATGCTTGAAATTTTTGAAAAATGTGCTAAAGCAATGTGAGGAAAAGAATTTGGTACTGAATTGGGAGAAGTGCCATTAAATGGTTCGTAAGGGAATTGTCCTTGGACATATCATCTCGTCCAAGGGAATTGAGGTAGATAAGGTTAAGATTGATCTTATCTCTAACTTACCTTCGCCCGAGAACATACGAGACGTGCGATCCTTTTTAGGACATGCTGGATTTTACGAAAGATTTATAAAGGACTTTAGTTATCTCTCTTGTCCTTTATACAATCTACATAAAAAGCATGCACCATACGAGTAGACTGAACAATGCTAGGAAGCTTTTACTAAGTTCAAGAGCATGTTAACCACTGCATCTATCATGCAGCCACTCGACTGGAGCCTTCCTTTTGAACTTATGTACGACACGTCTGATTATGCTCTTGGGGTGGTTTTAGTCAAGAGAAAAGAACAAAAGCCCTATGTTATTCATTACGCAAGCAGAACTCTAAATCCTGCCCAAGTGAACTACTTTACTACAGAAAAGGAACTCTTAGCCGTGGTGTTCACTTTGGACAAATTTAGGTCCTACTTGATCGGATCCAAGATCATCATTTACACAGATCATACGACGCTTAAGTATCTTCTTTCTAATAATGATACTAATGAATCCTCTTACTCCAAAAATTTGATTTGAAAATAAAAGATAAAAAGGGAGTAGAGAACATAGTGGCTAACCGTCTTTCCCACCTTGATCTCTCTGATTCCCTTGAGACGACACATATAAATGATATGTTCCCTGATGAGCAATTATTAAAAGTCTCTCATTCACTTTGGTTTGCGGATATTGTTAATTATCTTGCTACAGGTTTCACGCCGACACATTGGACTGCACAAGATAAGAAGAAATTCTTTACCGAGGTATGCAAATTCTTATGGGATGATCCATATCTGTTTAAATATTGCCTAGACCAAATCTTAAGGAGATGTGTACCAGACAATGAACACCAAAGTGTCATCTCCTTCTATCATTCTCAGGCCAGTGGTGGTCACTTTTCTACTAAAAAGACCACAACCAACACTGCAGTGCGGCTTTTACTGGCCCACTATATTCAAGGACACTTATGAGTTTTGCAAAGCTTGTGAGCATTGTCAGAAATTGGGAGCATTGTCCCATCAAAATATGATGACCTTGAACCTCATTCTAATCATTGAAGTATTTGATTGTTGGGGCATCAATTTCATGGAACCATTCCCCTAATCTTTTGGGAATTTATATATTTTGCTCGTCGTAAACTATGTCACTAAATGGGTTGAAGCAATTCCATGCCAGAATAATGATCATCAAACGGTCATTAAATTCTTAATAAAGAACATTCTTTTCCAGTTCCAAACGCCTCGAGCCATCATTGGTGATGGAGGTTCACATTTTTGTAATAGGCCATTTGCGAACTTAATGAAGAAATATGACATCTCCTGCAAAGTAAGCACTTCATACCATCCACAATCAAGTGGGCAAGCTGAGATTTCCAATAGGGAAATTAAACACATCTTGGAAAAGATGGTTAACCCTGACCGTAAGGATTGGTCAATCCGATTAACCTATGCCTTATGGGCTTACAGTACTGCATTCAAAACCCCTTATTGGAATGTCAACCTTTAAACTTGTATATGGAAAGGCCTGCCACTTGCCTATGGAGTTGGAATATAGAGCTTACTGTGCTATTAAAAATCTGAACTTCAACTTGTATAATGCTGACTCGCTACTCAAACTTCAGTTGAATGAACTTGAAGAAATCTGGAATGATGCTTACGAGAACTCGAGAATTTATAAGGACATGATGAAGGTGTTTCATGACCAACATATTCTTCAGAAATCATTTACACCAAGTAAAAAAGTCCTCTTGTATAATTCTCGGTTACATATCATTTCAGGTAAGCTCCGATCTTGTTGGACCGGCCCCTTCACTATTACTAATGTTTATCCTCATAGGACTGTCGAGATTCGGAATCCAAACAATGGCAATGAATTCAAAGTGAATGGATATTGATTAAAGTTATTTGTTGAGAAATTTGATTTAGAGGACATGTACATACCTCTGACTGATCCCGTGTACCAGGATTGATTCCTAGTCTAATGGAGGTATAGGTAGGCTTATCACTTTCATAGGACTAGGGTAGTTTGCTTATATTCTATTGAGTTTTGTTTTGTACTAACCCATCTTTACACTGAGATCATTGGAAAGCCTCAGAATTCCTTCTTCATATATTACCTTTCCATTACTTCCCTCTTCTTTTCATTGCCTCTTTTGCATTACATGCTTAATCCTTTTACATTAAGGATAATGTATATTTTTCGGTTGGGGATAGGGGATTAGGTAACCTAATAAGTATTTTCTCAGTTTTGAGCAAAATTTTTGAAAATTTTCAATGATTCAAGTTTAAATCTGTTTGGGAAGCGATGAATTGTATACTTAAGAATGCTTTGAGTATGATGAGATAGAAATTGAATTTTAGATTGCTAAAGTTAATCATCTAAGTAATTCATCACTTAAATTCTTGCGCTCAATTGATTAAAAGGTAGTTTGAATATCATGTTAATCTAAATCATAAAATATATTCAATTTGTTTTCTGTAAGATGTGCTAGAATTTCTGATTATTAATATGTGAATCATTGATAGATGAGAGAATCGAGTCTAGAGAATTTTTATCCACCTTAAAAGAAGAAAAGAACTAGTTTAAAAAAAAAGGAAATCGATAAAGAGGTCACGAAAAAGAATGAAAAGAATGAAAAGATTGGAAAAAAATGTAAAAATAAAAAGAATGAATAAAAATTGATCATCGATATAAAATAAAAAACTGGAATAAGAAGGAAAGGGGATAAGTTTGGAATCAATACTTAAGGTTCAAACTGATCTTGAAGTGATGAGCATGGCTAACATGATGAATTGATAGTATTCATATAAGAAGTAAGTTGACTTTCACTAAGCACATTGAAAAACTTCATATACAAATTATGCTTCAATTTAATAGACAAAAAACTTATTTGATTGGTTGCTTATGCGATTTGGTTCTAGGTTTTTTAAAATCTCACAAAAGCATGGAAAAAGCACATACAAAAGACACCTTTGATGACATCAAAGTCTGTTTGATGTCATCGAACGGATCACACAAAGTCACGCAGAGTTATGCGGAGTGCGTAAATTTGAGGTAGTTTCCGAATTTTTCCAAAGAGGTGTGAAAGAAGGTGTTGTACAACTATAAATAGGAGTCTCCAAGGCATCCCTGGGCATTATGTAGGATTGGAGGAGTGGAATAAAAGTGGGAAGATCCATCGTCAAGCGTTCTTCTACTTCCTTAGTTTTTCATGCTTTCTTCTAGGGTTTTAGTTCTGATCATGACTATGGTTGGCTAGACCTCTTAGCTAGGACTAAGAGGTGAAGCTTGTAGCATGATAGGATATTTTCTATTGCTTTAATTCATGTTTATGTTGAACTTTCTTTGATTCTAGTTTGATATTTAAGAAATACTTTCAGTTTTTAATGGTTCGTTGTGACTCAAATTACAATAGATCTGCGATAACTTTGAGTATGTTCTTTTCATGTATTGAGATTGTGAAATTAGGAAATCCTGTTATTCACCATCATCCCTTAGGCATGGTTGGATGATGGAATCTCTTCTAATCTTCATTATTCTCTTATGTTTGGTTATGAGATTGGTATATCCTATTGTGAACCATTGTCTCCTAGGCATGGTTTTGTGATGAAATCACTTCCAGTTCTCGCACCTCTCATCCATTGAGAATTAGGTCAATAGAAGTTCAGATTTGGTTTTACCGAGATATCTTCCAATTGGATAAGATAGGACTCTGATTCTAGTTGTGTCCTTGAATCAAGCATAGATCATACCTGATCACTATAAGTGGATCCTTGGAAACCCTAGTTCCCAACTTTAGTTTCTCAAGTTTTGCATTAAATCTCTCACAATTACTTCCTTTATTTCTAGATTTAGATTTGCATCTTTTTCTAGTTCTACTTCTAGTTACATTCAGAATTACTCATAAGATTAGTCCCTGTGGATTCGACCTCGGTCTCACCGAGATTATTACTACATCGCGACCCTACACTTGTGGTTGTGAACATCTAATGTGGATTAAGATGGAAAATTCAAGTCTTTACTTCAAGTCAAGAAAGTTCAATATCTACCAAGTTCAAGACACTACTAAAGTTCAAGTCAAGAAGTGGATCAAGATGGAAAGTTCAAGCTTTACTAAGTTTAAGATGAGTGAGTTCAAGTTCTATTACATTTCGACTAAAAGATCAAGCTCCATCTTCAACTACAAGCTCTATTAAAGAATCACGTAGAAGAACAAGTTCCATGAAGTTTAAACTTTTCATCTACTTCAATGTTCAGTCTTTTCAGGTATAATAGACCCTAGAAAGACCTTAAGCTAAGGTTCTTTTAAGATAAAAACTTAAATGGGTTTATACTTATATTCGGCTAAAGTTCGACTAGTCTAAAGATTCTTCGACCAGTCCTAATTTAAACTCAGAAAAATGAATTTTTCCGTTACTTCTTCGACTAGTCGAACAGACTACTTGACCAGTCGAAGACAGGCCTTCGAGCAGTCGAGGGTTGCTCGACTCGAAGTCTAGCAACTGAACTTTGGCACCCTCGACCAGTCGAAGCCCATGCTCGACCAGTCGAGTAGGGCCTAAGACCAGTCGAAGTTCTGTTTTATTTGATCACGCTCACAATTTGAAAATTTGTTAGTTCTTAGACGAGTCAAAAAATGTCTTATACGAGTCGAAGCAACAACTTTTCTGCCTATAAATAGAGGTCTTCTTTTAATCCGAAATTACCAATTCAAGTTGATAAAAGCCTTCATTAAGAGAGAGAGAGAGAGAGAGAGAGAGAGAGGTCCCCATTATTGTTAAGATATTGCATGTTATATTTAATATTCTTTTTATAAATTTTTTGTTTTGATTCTTTGATCTCCTATTTTATGAATCTTATTCTATAAAGAGAGTAAATACTCTTCTTGGAGATCCTGAGAAATTCAAACAAGTAGCCATTGGTTTGAATCTATTTAAAATCAATATAAAACCTAGAGCACTTGTTTATGTGACTGAACATTGAACAATCTACTATAAGAGAAGTGATTCTATAGGCTACATCAACAAATACGTCTTTAAGGTAAAGATAAGTATATTCTGTCTTTTGTTTTTGGTTTTACTGAGATATCAAGAAAGTCTCATTTGTTGGTTTTTTTGAGATAGCCAAAAAATCTTAGTGAGGAGTTTTTTTTTTTGTGATAGCCCTTTAAAATCACAACTATATCAGGTTTTAAGGTGACCCTGTGAAAACCTTGTTTATAATAAAAGCCAATATCATGTGGATAGTGATTATTGAGAGTGGAGTGGGTGTGGTTATTTGAGAACAGTTGTTGTACACACCGAACCACTATAATTCTTGGTGTTGTGGTGAATGTTTATGTTTTTGCATTTATGGATAATGGTTGTAATTTTATTTATGCAAAAGTCGTGAATGTTTGTAATAGATAGCTTTATTTTCTCTTGCTTGGTTTGAGATCTTGATTCTTACAATTGTTCGTGAAATAAGGTTGTCCTACCTAAACTTTGTTTTAGGTGTAGGTTGTCCTACGAACTGGTTTGAATAAATTTTCAATACTAGTGCGATAAAGTTTTCTGATTTATTTATTATTTCAGTACTTTAATTTTTATTTGGCATAGTCCTATTCACCCCCTCCTCTATGACTCTTAAGCTCGCCCCTTTTCAGGCTTCCTCTACAATACCTTAGGAGTAGATTAAATATATGTAACCTTAAGTTATAGGATCATGATCAACTAAGTTTTAATTTACCTAATCATACTCATCCGGTCTCATCTTGATAACCACCCACCTCGATCGTCTGTTTTGATAGAAGAATCAGGTATTATTATTTTTTTGTTTATTTCTTTGGTTTTTTAATGCTATATTGATTGTAATGGGCCATACATTTAAATATTAATAAAATTGACATTGTTTAACCCTCTTTTATTTATCTGTACATTCTTGTTCCTTTGAGAAATATTGACTTGAAAGTATTGGTGAAAGAACAAATCCTTAAGTCCGTAGATTTATGTCTATTGTCATAAGGTAAAAAGAATCCATTTAGAAGGGATAACCCTTATCCTTTCACAAATTGTTTGAACATCGAGCGCAACTGGTGGTTGCGAGGATAACTGGATCCTATGCCTAGTGTCCAATCTATCCATCTCAATGTGAGAGAATACCTACAGTTCAATCAAACCTTGAGCTGAGTAGAATCTGGTATGCTTATGCATCATACCCACAAACGAAAATTGAATATAGACCTCGTTCAAACTTATGGGTTTGTTTGATTGAATTTGTAACAATACTCTTTTGGCATGCCCAGTGGGACCTAACAGGTTTTGTATTTCTTATTAGAAAAAACGCATCCTAAATAAAAAAGACTAATTCTGTGATAGATATTGTGGAAGAAGAAAAAGACTTGGGCTAATGACCCATTGTCGACATGAGTAGGATCATCTTCCCAACAAATCTCTAGTGACTTTACTGATTTCTTCGACCAATTCGCTAGATGCATGCAACATTGAAGCCTCCTCGATACCATCAAAATTCAAATCTCGATGATATCGGAAGGCTCTTGATAATATCGGTCATGGGCGCAAAGTTCTTCCAGAAAAATATTTCAGGATTGTTTATCTATGATCGAGTGTCAGTCGATAGAATCGATATTCAAATATCGATGATATCGGTACGGTTTCTATGGCATCGAATAAGGACATAAACTGTCCAACATGCTTAATGAGAAATTTGTTGGATTTATCGATGCCTCGACACAGTTATCGATATCATCGACATTCAAATTCCGATGATCTCGAAGGTCCCTCGATCATTCTTGTAAACCTGAAATATTTCATGTCAAGTCTCTCTCATTTTTAAATGTCGATGAATCGACTCTGTATTGATTGAATCGGAGTTCGAAATCTGATGACATCGACACCTGTTTCAATTCCATCGACGATCTGGCAAGAGGTTTCAAAAGCGTATGACATTTGAGTTTGTGTCATCAAGGGGACCATCGATGCTATCGAGCGTATTCGCTCGATGATATCGAACCTGTTTGATGATATCGAACTCTGTCATAAATGTGACCGTTTTATATTCGTTGAAAACTTTTGCCTATATATAGAGGACTTGTCTATTGTTGCTGGTAGAGAAAGAAGAGAGTGCTTTTGAGTGTTTTACCTTAGATCATATACCCAAAGCCCTTTCTCTCAGGGAAGTTCATCCTCCAATCCACTCTCATTATTGATATTCAATAGAGTGGATTGGGGAATGAACTTCCGCATTCAATGATCCTCCAGCTACTACCTTAATGGTAAATCATTAAGCTAGGATGCCTTGAATTCATGATCGGAATCACTATATTTTCCTTATAAGAAAACATTTTATAGAGTATGATTCCGTCTTAACCTTGACCCAACTCGAAGCCTCGTATTGGTACATCATTTGTGTTGTGGATCAAGGAAGCTGAAGATTCTTCATTAACAAGGAGGAGATCTTCGTCAACGTGTTGAATGAGACTCATCCACTTATTTGTAAGTTATTAGAGTCTAGAGGACACTTGTGATCATTCCTTTTTAGGATTGGGTCTTAGGTGTTTTTCACCCTTACAAGCCTTCGTAGGAGGCCTCTGGTGGGAGTGTACATGGTGGGTACGTAGTGTTAACCCTTGCTCTATAGAGAGCATAAACTTCCGGTTGAAGGTGAACCTGTCTAAAACCTTAGGTTCAAGGTGATCCGTGTGAAACCTTAGTTAGGGTCTTATGGAAGATCCTTGGTCAGTGTGCCTAAAAGTGGGTGCGTTATGTTGACCCTTGCTTGTGAGAGCATAAACAGTCAGCCTCACTGTAGGTTGTAAAGGTTGAAGGTGAACCAGATTTAAAACCTTAGGTTTGAGGTGAACCGCTGTAAAACCTCCTTAGTGAAATCCGGTACATTCAGGGTTGAGTGCGGTTACCGGGAGTGGAGTAGATAAGTAGTTGAACCACTAAAAAAATGACTGTGTTTGAGATTGCTATTCTTCTGGTTGTGTGATTTACTGAGATCACACCTCACACACAGACATAGTCATATCCATCAAAACTAGTTTGCATATTGTTTACTTCTTGAATAGTTTGTGATTGGATCCTCTGTCAAGCTTGGAAGCTAGTAGAGTTACTTTTGAGTAATCCTAATATGTGTTTGTTGTTAGGATTAGTATAATAGGATTTTAAATAAACCATAAAAACTTTAAAAAGTCCTATTCACCACCCTCTAGGACATATTGGCATATTCCTACTTCAACTAAAGTGGTCTTCACTGCTATTTCAATAAGATAACTGGAAACTAAGTCAACTTTTGAGACAAGGAAGAATCGATGAAGATCAACAAGAGAGAAACCTCTATCAACCCAAGCTAAACCAATCACAATGAGGAATACCTTGAAAAGATGTGTAGACTTAGGAATCCTCTGGATTTGAGATGCAAACAGTCGCCCAAACCTTAATTGGCGTCAAGAAAAACTAGGGAGGAGGAAACGCCCAAAAAAAATGAGAAATAAAAGAAATTCCCGCTCGCCTGCCTTTTATTGGGTGAATAATATGTCCTATTCACAACGAGAGTCCTGATTCGATGATATCGAAGTGGCGTTCAATGACATATTATTGGGTGCGACTTTTCCGATTTTAAGAGGTCGTTGATGACATCGATAGGTTCTCGATGATATCGACAAGCGATTCGATTCATCAACTAACTTATCAAGAAGATGAATATGACATCGATCTCTGAACTTTGATCACCTTTCAGATATGTATATCATAAAATGTTTTCTTATCAACTTGTATACACAACAAACGTTGTACAAAAAGTTATGGGACTCAAAATCATGAACATTTGTTATGTTCATTATCAAAAAGAATTTGATGAGGTATACAAACCTCGAATATAACATAGTAATCACAAAGTGCATCATTTCACACACATGTATGGGCCTAGATGTCATGGTCTGAACTTATTATCTGTGCTCTGGTGATATCAGGCAGAGGGATCATCCTTGCTCTTGCCTTTGACAACATAGCAGTGATCATTAGTACGAAGACCCTTCATAATTAATTCTCCTGATAGGTCCAAGATGTTGCACTCTTGTTTAGAGAATGTCACCACATGCATGTTGTCACATATTTGAGAGATGCTTAGAAGGTTTTGTGTCAATCCTTTTACACAAAAAGCATTCTTACTGTTGAGCACCTCTAATCTAATGATAGTCCCATGTCCTATTACTTTAGTAGTGCGTCCATCTCCAAAGGTGACCTTCCCATCATCGATCTTAGAATAGTTTGAGAGAAGTGATTTGTCACATGTGATGTGTCTTGATCACCCGCTATCAAGGTACCACTTAGCATCATTGTCTATTTTTTAAAATGAATGATTTACTAGACAATTTCTCTTGTTTTTCACTACCCATTTTGCGACAGTTTTTCTAAGTGAAGTTGTTTTCTCTTCATTATGGGTTTGTCCGGGCACATTGGGTAACTGAAGCATGTTTCCTTGTTTCATTAATTCTTTTGTCTTTTGATTCAGTTGGGCCACTTGACTCGATAGATCCTCCATCCTTTTTGTCATCTTAGGTGGAGAGGGATGCATCTTACCTTTTGGCATGTAGTTGGGTGGAATTTTGACATTCTGTAATGTTCTTCCAGTTGGTTTGTATTTACCAGTAACATTCAGACCGGAATTGTGTTGAGTCCTCCTAGAGCTAAGGCAATCATATTTATAGTGGCCTGAGTCTCCATATGAGTGACAGATGTGGATAGTCTTTGTATTACTTCCCGATGCAACAGTTTTCTTAATCATTAATGCTATAGGAATGGGATTTGGTTTAAACTTTTCATATCCCAATCCTCTCTTATCTTTTTGTGGTCTCCCCATCCCTAAGAGTCTTTCTAATTTTTCATTGCTTTGGGAGAATTTGTAACTATTTTCAACAGATTTTTTGGATTTTTCTGTATTAAACATAAGGGTGTGATTTTCATTCTTAAGACGCATGTTTTCATCTTTTAATGACTCAATCTATTTATTTAGTTTCATCGACTTAGATTTCAAAAATGAATTGATTCTTTCCAGCCTATTATTATCTGAGTGGTATTACCGAAGATCATTAAATATGTGTGTATTGGTCTCTAAGGTTTTATCTAGATCCATTTGCAGCAATTTATTCTTATTTTCAGTAATGCCAAGTCGTTTAAGGATATTGATGCTTTGTATGTAAAGTTGATTATAGGCATCCTGTAAATTATCATTTTCTTCTTCTTCTTTCCCTTCATCTGATGGAAGTGTCCCTTTGACTCGTGGTTCATCAATTTCCTTGGTTATCAATGGAATGTTTGTAGGTGTGGTGGCCATGAGTATTTTTAGGGATTTCTGGTCTCCATCACTCTCTGAATCACTGAAGTCTGATTTTAATTCTTCAGTGTCATCCCAAGTGGCGGCCATAGCCTTTCTTTTGGTTTTTCTGTTGGGGCATTCAGTGGACAAGTGCCCAAATTTTTAGCACATGTAACATTGTGGCTCTTTGGACATTTTAATAGGTTTACCTGTATAACGCTTGTTGTCCAACTATTTCCTTTTGAATGGTCGGCCACGATTTTTGTGGAAGAATTTTTTGAACCGTTAAGCCAAGAGGACGACTTCTTCATCTTCATTTTCCCTTTCACTTTCCTCCTCATTTGTGGTGATGTTTTTTGAAGTTTTGAGGGCATTATTTTTAGATTTGAGGGTAGGTTTAAAGTGTAGTTTAAATGTTTGTAGGGAACCTACAAGTTCTTCTACTTTCATTTCATCCACATTTCTACATTCTCCGATAGTTGTTACTTTGGAGTTGAATCATTCCGGTAGGGATCTTAGTATTTTCCTACAAAATCTTGACATCGGAACCTTCTCTCCCAATCCACCCATGGAATTACAGATGATATTCAATTTTGTAAAGAATTCCATGAAGGACTCATGTTCCTCCATTCTGAGATGTTCAAATTGTGACGTTAGGAGTTATAGCTTGGATCTTTTCGCTATGCTTGTCGCCTCATGGGTTGTTTCCAACAAATCCCACGCTTCTTTAGATGTGCCGCACATACTAATTTGATTGAAGACTTCTTGAGACACAGCACAGTAAATAACATTCACTGCTTTTTCTTTTGATGTTTGTTTTTCTTTATCGTATGCAGTCCACATTTCTTTGGATTTAGGTTTGGAGATAGTTGTACAATTTTCAAGTACCACTTGATCAGTTGGTACCATATATCCTTTTTCAACTATCTCCCAAACCTCATGATCCAGAGATCGCACAAAGTAGTGCATCCTAGCTTTCTAGTATGCATAATTTGAACCATCAAAGATAGGAGGTCTGGACACGAATAAGCCCTCTCCTTTGGCCATGATTTCCAACTTTAGTCAAGATCACTCTCTAGGCGGTTAAGCCCTTAAGAGAGACCCTCTCTGATACCAATCGAAATTGCAGTGAGGACCGCTATAGTAGAAGTAGGAATAGGTCAAAGTGTCCTAGAGGAGGGTGAATAGGACTTTATAAAATTTTATACCTTATTTTAAATCCTATTACCTTAATCTTGATTTAATATGCAACTATCAAGATATCACCAATTTAACTCTAATGGCTTCCAAGCCAAGTAGAGGATCCAATCACAAGACTACTCAATATTAAGCACGATTCAACAAATAGTCTAAGATGGATGAGAAGTGTGAATGTGTGTGGGATGTGATTTAAGTTAAAGCATTCATATTATCAATCTTGCATGTAAATGATTAACATAATGAAAGATCAAGCAAATATCAATCCCAAACACAGTCGTTTATAGTGGTTCAGCTATGTGCCTACTCCACTCCTGGCGGACGTACTCATCCCACGAGTGTACCGGATTTCACTAACGGAGGTTTCAAATCAGGTTCGCCTCAAACCGTTACAATATACATAAGGTTGACTCTAGGACCTACACAATATACCTAAGACGTGCCTCCTCAAGACAGAAGTTTAGGCCTTACACAAGAGCAAAGGTCAACACGAAGCACCTAAGTTTTATGCCCAACACAAGAATAAAGGAACCGCACAAGGAACCTAAGTTTTATGCCCTACACAAGAGTAAAGGATGCACACAAAGAACTTAGGTTTTAGGCCACACAAGGCAAGGATCCACACAAGGAACCTGGTTTAGACCACACAGGTCAAGGATCTACACTAGAACCCTAGTTTAGGCCACACAGGCCAAGGACCTAAAGTTTATGTCCTACACAAGAGCAAGGGTCAACACACAGTACCCAAACATACTCTCCGATTGGAGGCCTCTTATGAGGGCTTAAAAGGGTGAGATGTACCTGTGACCCAATCCTACACAAGGAATGATCAACAAGGTCTCTGGACTCTAATGACTTATAAATAAGTAGATGAGCTCCATTTTGCGCGATAATGAAGATATACTCCCTTAATGATGGAGATTCTTCAGCTCCCTTGATCCGCAACACTTGATGATGTTCCAATAAAGGCGACGGGCTGGGTCAACATTATGTTGGAATCCTACTTTAATAAATGTTTTCCTATTTTAGAAAAGGAGTGATTCCAAGCATTCAAGCATTCAAGGTATCCCAGCTCAATGATTTGCCATTCAGATGGTGATGGATGATCCTTTGAAAAGGCCGAGCTATATGTCTTAGAGGGGGGGGGGGGGTGAATAGGACTATGCCAAATTTAAAAATAAATAGTGGAATTTAAACAAATTAAATAATGATAGCACACAAACAATCTCACAAAGCTGGAATTAAATGCAACCTCAAATGTACGAGTATTAAGAGATTGACACAGATGTTGTTCTAAGGACAACCTTACACAAAAAACCAAAGGTTTATGGTAGGACAACCTAATTCCTAGAAAGGTTTGTGTATCAAAAACTCAAACTAAGAGGAATAAAGAAATAAATAGCAAGGAAAGAAATCTAAGCTATTATAACATTTCCACACTTGCATAAAAGAAATTACAACATTCTCCACAAATGCAAAAAAGAAAATTACAAACATCCACAAAAGAAATAAACAAGCAATCCACAAGACCAGAAATTATAGTGGTTCACTTGTGTGTACACCAACTGTTTAAATAAATAGCCACACAACTACTCCACTCCTAATATCCTCACACAGTGGATATTAACGTTCACTATAAAAATAGGTTTTTCCAGGTTCACCTAAAACCCTCACAATTGTGTCTTTCAAGTGGGCTTACACAATTAAAAAAATCCCACACTCTGAGTTTTTTAGATCACCTCAGACAAACCAAAATAGAGAGATTTTTCTGGCACAATCTCAATGAAACCAAAAATAAAGGAATTTACAATAATGTAAAATATCATCAAGATAAATGCGGTGAGTACAAATTAAAGGATGGATTTCCTTGAGATCCACAATTGACCATCCAAGGGCTCCTTTATATTCAATAAGAGTAGCGATTAGCATACTCTCATATTCTTTCTCAAGGTGAGAAGAAATCACCACCAGATATGTCTCATCTTGACCTAAATAGACATATTTAAGATCAGCAGGCAAAGGTTTTAGGTCAAGCTTTGGTGTTTTGAGATTATACGGTAGAGACGCTGCAACTTTTAGGGGCAATTTCTCAAATTGTGGCCTCCACTGGTTATTCAGGCTTGTATCTTAAACTGTATCATTCCATAGGCTTTCGCAGTCCCTCTGGTCGAATTTCGGTGACCCGCGATCTGTTATCGATAGTTGCGCCTGACCCTGAGTTGCATCCTATCGATTCGAGTCAGCTCGGCCCGAGACTTATATCATTGCGACTGCGCCGTTGCCACAGTTTCGACGCCGCGTCTCGTGTGTCGAGGCGACACCCGGGCCAGGAGATGTGAGCCCACATTCAGTTTGAGAAAAATGTCGCGCGTTGCAAAACCCAAGAGAATCCATCATATCAATCACCTCACTTGTCAAAAGTACACCCATCACTCAACCCATTACTCTTCTCATTCCCAAGTACAAAAGCAATCCCAAACAAAGTCAACCTTCCCATCACCTCACCATCCCTCTTCCCATCACTCTATCTATCACCACTCCTCTCTCTCATTTTTTTTCTCTCTCTCCATTCTCCCAAGCAACCCCACCATGAGAGACGTCCAAGCTATCTTCAAGAGAGGAGAGCTTGGTGTGGCCCACCTCCCTATCTCCCATCTCCACCATCCAATCGCCATCATCCTTCATCAAAGTAGTAGCCAAGGAGCTTAGCTTACTATTAATCCAAGAAGAAGCAAGAAAGGTAGGTGATTTACCGTCATTTTTTATTTTTAAGGGCCCACTTATTGTGGGACCCACTTAATGTATGTATTGTATTGAGGGACCATAGTGGCGGGGTCCCTCCACCATCCGATCTCTCTCTCTCTCCGTGTTATGATTGTGTGACCCACCGTGGTTTACCCATGCCATCCATCCGTCTATTTGGACGTGCTGGGTAGGGCCGACCAGTGATGTATGGTTATATCCAACACCATCCATCCAAAGGGGCCCCACATGGTGTATATGCTTTACATCTAGGCTTGTCGTCCAGTGCACCTGGACGCTAGAGAGAGAGAGAGAGAGAGAGAGAGAGAGAGAGAGAGATATATATATATATATATATATATATATATATATAATATATTATTTTAATATAATATTCGGTGGGCCCTGATGTACGTGGGACCCACCTTGGAAAGTAGATTGGCTGGAGTACCCTGTACCAGCTACATAGCCGCTGTATTGAAACAGCAAGTTCTGTGGGTCCCACTAGCTATCCACACCATATAAATGACTGGACGGTGACCCACCTCTAATCTTACGGTCCCACACCGTCCATTTAGGTCATGTGGACCCCAGCTGCCATCAGCAGATCCGTGGAGCCCACCTTGATGTATTTATCTACACCGTCCATTTAGATGGTGCTGTCCAGGGCCACCATGATGTATCTGTTCTATCTATGCCGTCCATCATCTGGACGGTGGGCCATCCCACCTAGTGACGCCATCCAGTTCCATGGATCCCAACATGAGGTATTTTTTTATTCAAAACCATGCTGCACAGTTGCTGTGGGACCCACACGTACGTGGAAACCACATGTACATGTGATTTATCAACGCTGTCCATCAGTCCTCCATCCACATCGTCCAGATCTCTGGATGGTGGGCCCCCCCTTGAATGTATGGATGGAATCCATCTGTCCAAACGGTCCATCTGGACGTTGGAGGGTACAGGGCCGTAGGCTTATATGATAAATATATTAATATAATATTATGATATTATATGATAAATAATGTTATCATATTATATATAATATTATGATAAATAATATTATATGATATTATGGTGGGCCCCACATGGGACCCACCTTGATGTATGGAATCATCCCCACCGTCCAGTAGTTTTGGACGGTGGGTCATCAGACCGTCCAGATCATGGGTCCCACGTGGGACTCCATAATGTATGTGTCCCATCTATGCGTCTGTCCATATACACGGACGTGGGGCCCACCTCGAACGATGCCTTGCATCTACACGTGTGGGACCCCACCTTGATTTATGTGTTTAGCCGTCCATCTAGACAATTCGTATGGTGGACCCACCGTGATGTATTTATTTCATCCACACCGTCCAGATTGCGTTGGACAGTGCTGGACAATGTTTGGATGGTGCTGATTTACATAGACAATTTTTGGACGACACCGATTTACATGGATAATGTTTGGATGGTACTAGTTTACCTGGATAATGTTTGGAGAGTGCTGATCATCATATGTGGGCCATGTGTACAATGATACACATATTACACCTACAACTATTAAAATGATTTTTGGTGCGGCCCATGTGATGAGGCCCACCTTGATGTATTTGTGGCCATCCATAACGCCCGCCTTGATGTTTTTATGGCCCATCTTGATATATTTGTGACCCACCCCTGAGGCCCATTGGTACGGCCCATTGATGCGGCCCACTTGATGTTACGAGGCCTGTTGATGCGGCCCATTGATGGGGCCCATCTGCTTGAATTTGAGGCCCATGGGCAAGGCCCATTGTGATGTATTCGCGGCCTATGGGCAAGGCCCATTGTGATATGTATTAGGCCCATGATGTATGGGCCATTTGATGTATTCGAGTCCCAGATACATGGCCCATTTGATGCATATAAGGCCGAAGTAGTGCGAGCTACTTGTTGTATATAAGGCCCATTGCGATGTATCCGAGGCCCATAGGCACGGCCCATTGTGATGTATTTTCGGCCCGTTGTTGCGGCCCGTTGATGCGGCCCACTTGATGTTTATGAGACCCATCGGTATGGCCCGTTGATGCTGTCCACTTGATGCATGTAAGGCCCATTGGTGCAGCCCATTGACGTAGCCCAATGAGATGTATTTCCAGCCCATATGATAGGCCTATTGTGATCAATTTCGGCCCATATGATGGAGCCCACCTGCTTGAATCTGAGGCCCATGGGCAAGGCCCATTGTGATATATATGCGGCCCATGAGTGAGGCCCGATGTGATGTATTCATAGCCCATTATTGTGAAGACCATTGCGATGTATATTAGGTCCTTGTGTGAGGCCATGGGCCCACGATATGTTTGGCTCTATATGGGCCACTCCTTGGGAGCAATGTTGGTTAAAGGTCCACATTGATGGGCAATGGTGGTTAAACATCCACATTGTGACCTTCTTTTAGGCTGGGTTAGGCCCATTCTCGTCATTCTCTAGTGGGTTACCCCAAATGATTGGGCTCCATTGATATTGCTTGTTCCATCATCAACTTCCGTTTATGGACCCCACCTTATGTCAAGATCGATTCCGATTTTGATTCCGTATGTCGAGGCTGATTATCGAGGCTGATTCCGATTGAGGAGGCTGATTTTGTTAGTTAAGGCCGATTGTCGAGGCTGATTCTGATAGTTGATTCTGATTGTCGAAGCCGAATTAGATCGACGAGGACGATTCCATATGTCGAGGCCGATTCTGTTTGTCGAGGCCGAGTCCGATTGACGAAGTCGATTCTAATTATCAAGGCCGATTCCGATTGCCGAGGCCGAGTCTGATTGATGAGGCTGATTTCATTAGTTGAGTTCGATTGTCGAGGCTGATTCCGATCGTCGATTCCGATTATTGAGGCTGAGTTCAATCGACAAGGCCGATTCCGATTGTCGAGGCCGATTTCGATTGTCGAGGCTGAGTCCGATTGACGAGGCTGATTCCATTAGTTGAGACTGATTCTCGAGGCCGATTCTGATCATCGATTCCAATTATCGAAGCTGAGTCCGATCGACGAGGCCGATTTTGATTGTCGAGGTCGAGTCCGATTGACAAGGCCGATTCGTTAACCGAGGCCGATTCTGATTATCGAGGCCGAGTCCGATTGACGAGGCCAATTCCGTATGTCGAGGCCGATTGTCAAGGATGATTTTGATTGTCGAGGCTAAGTCTGATTGACAAGGTTGATTCCGATTATCGAGGTCGATTCTATTTGGCCGAGGCCAATTCCATTTGGTCGAGGCCAATTCCAATTGTTGAGGACGATTCCGATTATGTAGGCCTAATGTAATGTATATAAGGCCCATGAGATGTTGCCCTTTGTGATGTATATTAGGCCCATGTTAAAGGTCCATTGTGATGTATATGTGGCCCATGTGATGCGGCCCACTTGATGTATATGAGACCCAATGTGATGTATTTATGGCCATCCATTGAGGCCCACCTTGATGTGATGTATTATGGACTTGTGTGAGAGGCCCATTGCAATGTATTTGGAGTCCATAGGTTGTGGACCATTGTGATGTATTTGGGGCCCATGGGACATACCCCATTTGATATATATAGGCCTATTGTGATGTATGTTAGGCCCACGTGAAAGGCCCATCGTGATGTGTATTAAGCCCTTAAATGAAGCCCATGGTGTTGTATTTTTGGCCCTCGTGTGAGGTCATGGGTCCACTATATGTTAGGCTTTATGTGAGCCAATCCTTGGGGGCAATGTTGGTTAAATGTCCACATTGTCAAGATCGATTATCGATGCCGGTTACCGAAACCGATTATGAGTACGTGACAGCATAACATCATGATACATGCCCATAAGCATCATCTGCATGTTTGATTATGAGATATGGTTGGCCATTGCATATGGCAAGTTATTCATGGGACTCCCTGATAGGCGGAGTTGCCCCACATGAGCGCATGGTATGCGCAGGATTGATGCATGATTGGACTGTGTGACTCATGCTCTTACATTGTGTGTTATGATTACTATACGCCCTAGCGACATCAGGGTCGTAGCCTCCACAGGCATATCATGGATGACCAGATGGGACACCAAAAATATGTTATTAGCATCAGGCTATCATAGATGGTCTTGGGTGAAAATCCCTAAACCCTCTTGGTACCAGAGGATGCCCTAACATCGAGACCAAGTAGATATATATGAGCGCATGAGAGCCATATACCAGTAGGCCGCGTCTCCCACTGTGTCATGGTCGGTTGAGAGGGGTGTGGCCTTACCCACTTGAGGGAGTAGGCATAGCTATGCTGAGTTTGACCAGCTCGTGAATGGGTTCGTTATCGACGTGCCAGGTAGATATTAACTGACTACTGTCCAAGCGGATAGTGAGGTCTCTTTCACTTACCCAGTTGTACGCTTGATGGGGCGGCATGCTGGTGTAGAGTGTACTAGACCCCGGTGATGATCCTAGAGAGGAACCGTACTGATATGTGAACTTATTGAGTAGGAGTTGTATACTCATTCATTCATTCATTCAATATCCACTCGACTGGTGGTATACAACTATTTGTTACGTGTACCTTCATAATGGCCAGGATTTCGATTGGGACACGCGACTAACCTGAGATCAGGAGTTTACCACATTAAGTCTGACTATCCAAATTTAGGTATGTGACTGGTTTGGATAGAAGTCCCTTGTGGAGGACCCCATATCTTGCGATACTACGTATTATCCAAATTTAGGTATGGGACTGGTTTGGATAGAAGTCAAGAAATGCATTCTCAATTTGTGATTCCTAATTATGCAAGTGATAGTTGGGCTACCAAGATCTTTATATTTTTGTGTCACACTTTGCTTGAGGATGACACTCACTTTTTCACTGTAGACACTGGAAATCGGCGCCCATGCTGATTTGGTAGTGTTAATGTTTGTAGTGGATGATTAGTCTAAGTATGGATGTTGGAGCTGCCACTAGCCGAAAAATCGTAAAATCCCGCGGTCGGCTAGAACCCATGGGATATGTAAGGTTAGAGAAATTCGAAGAATCTCCTACCTTAGAGTGACTCCTGATCTGCGATCCGGGATTCCGGGTAAGGGACTTCAGTTACAAAGAGGGAAGGTGTTAAGCACCCTCTTTGCCCGTACAAATGTATAGTCTCTACTTTGTGTGGTAAAACAATCTCAAGGGATGGATAATGTGGTCGAGATAGGACTAGGCATACACATGGATTTCTGATGTGGCAAGATTCAAAATTTCGGCAAGCCACAGAGCATACGTCCAACGGCGTATCTAAAATGCGGATGTGATGATGCTTATGCCAAAAGGTGAAGAAAAACTGGAGTAGATCACCTAGGAATTTCTAATATGACAGGATCTAATGCACGACAAGTCACAGAGCATACATTCACTAGAGATCTAGAGAAGTAAGGGGGGTTGAAAAGGGAATAGATGTCATGATAAATGCTTGTATGTAAAATGGATGGATCTTTGGCTTGCTCTTGAGATGGCTAAAATACGAAGTACACCATGGCTAATTCGGGCTAGACTAAAGGGTTGAGATGGTTGAGGTGAGGCTAAGAAGTGGTTGGAAAATTAGGACTCTGAGGCTTGGGAGCTCCTTCTCACCCTCACTCTCTTTCTCTCTTTCTTTCTCTTTCTCTCTCTCTCCCTTGTTTTGGTGTGTTTGGTGTAAGAAAAGGAGAGGGCTATTTATAGCCTTCTCTAATGACAATGCTGTAATTTTTAGCTTTGGGAGGGGTAACTGCTGATGTGGCAAATGATGATTGGTGGAGAGGAGAGAGATGCCATGTGGTGCACTCCTATTGGCTAATGGGACTGGTAAATTGGTAAATAGCGGAGTTAGGAAGGGTAAATGTGAGTGAAAGTTGACTTTTAGACACTGGGACAGTTGTCCACACGTGGACCGTGAGCGACGGCAGTCGAAGTACCGCCCGCGGCAGTTAAACTATCTCTCGGGCCTGCTTCGGGCTAGATTCTCATGTGTGGGCTTCGTGTGGTGCCCTAGTTCATCCGGTGGTCTCCGTTTTGAGTTTCTGGGACTCAAAGTGGTGAATTTAGGTATGGATAGTGGGTTCTAGCCAGGGTATAGGGTATAGCGAGGCTGTGTGTGTGCTGAAGGCTTGAATCACGGTTTCAGGTTGTGAATTGGGAGTTTTGGGGACTTTTGGGTTAGGGTTTGGTTTAGGCTGGGATTGGGGTTTGGTTCAAGGCATGATCATGGTTCCTACATAGTCTTAGCTTTTTCAAGATGTTAGCCTAGGTGGGGTGTCTACAAATATCCCTCTTTGACCGAGGTTGTGGGCAACCGAAGGTCAAAGCAAGTGGACACTTCACCCTTTTGGTCAGAAAGGATAGTGATTCGAATCTGTTACCTGCCATTGTATCATTGTCAGTCGACTGTCTGGAAAAAAAATGACTTTCTCATATCACGAGGGTTGAGGAAAACGTTGTGATTTTCTCTTGCGCATTCATCGCGGCTTTACGGATCACCAATCACAACCCTTTCACATCAGATTGTTAACAACATTGGAGGGTAAGTCTGAAAAGTAAGGGCCTCTGCACATTTGTCATGGCTTTACGAGGATTCTCGTACTGTTAGGTTTGTCGTTCCTTTGCTATGTAATCACCCTAGGAGTGTTCGTTCCATTTGATCGTCAAAGTGGTTAGCTGCACTGCGCATTGGTGCGGCCTTATGGGGAACTCACTACGCCGACTTGGACTCGATCAAATTTTACGAATATCCCGGACTAGGTATGTGTAGGTAATCCTTTGCCATGCAGTCCACTGATTCTGATACTTTGGTTACAACGGATTGTTGTCACTTCGAGTTTGATTATTCTTTCCAGGGATAGATCTAAACATTTTACTAGCAATCGTACAACTATCCAGATATAGAGATCTGGCTAATCGTACATGTATCATGTACGGATTTGATCATTCTTCGGGAAAACTGGAAGGGACCGAATCTTATTTAACTGTTTGCACTGACCACAACTGGAGAATATGGAGGATTCCTCAATGTACTTCGTGTCGTATGCGTTTTTTAAAAATTTTCATTTTGAAAATCTATTCCTTTTGGAGCTAGACTCCTTGGGGATTTTTTTTGAAAAGATTTTTGGATTTTAGAAATTATCCGTTTGATCTCGGGGTAGGCGTCGTCGTCCGGTTTTTATTTACAGTAAAGTCAGATGGCCTCCACTAATAAATTAATGGGGCTAATGATTTAGAAGAGACAAACTTTTTTGAGGCTATACTTATTTTGTGTTAGTTTGGTAATTTTTATTTTTTTTGGGAATTTCTGAGATTTTTGGGATTTTTTGGAGTTTTGGAGATTTTGGAATTTTCTGATTTTTTTTGAAAATTTGGGTTGTTTTGGTAATTTTTGAAAATCTAGGACTGTTTTGGTATCTTTTGGAAACTTGGGTCTGTTTTGGTAACTTTTGAAAATTTTAGACTGTTTTGGAAAATTTTTTGGAAACTTGGGTCTGTTTTGGTAACTTTTAAAAATTTTAGACTATTTTGGAAATTGTTAGAAGTTTGGGGTTGTTTTTAGAAATTTTTTTGAAGTTTGGGATTATTTTTGGAAATTTTAGAAGTTTAGGAAATTTTTGGAAATTTTGGAAGTCAGGGAAATTTTTGAAAGTTAGGAATTATTTTTGGAAATTTTTAGGTATTGTCCAGCGGTTAGAAGGAAAAACCGATTGTTTAGACTGCCCTTGGGGACAGCCCACTGCCCCATGAATACATAGACATTTGTTCTCGAGTCCTGACCTTCTAGAATAGGCCCCGCCTAATTTTCATCCGTAAGTGGGGGGCCCGGATGATAGTCGGACTGCTGCTGGCGATAGTTGGATTGCTACCCGGAGACTTTTTTCCTTCCATTCTGTCCTGTCAATGCGGTAATGATGCAGAAATGTCAATTCTGAAGGCGGTGATTGGAGTACTGTAGGCAGTAATTGGGGTGTCGCCTCCGTTCATCTTTTCTTCCAGCGATGATCCCTTTTTCTGTTCATTCTTTTTTCCCTCTTTCCTGTCTTCCTCTGTCTGATCGGACCATCCGATCATTCTCTTTGTCTTCCCTTTTGTCCTTTTTCTTAATCATCTTCTTTCTCTTATCCTCTTCCTTTTGCAATCATTATGGATAGTCATGATGATGGTTTTGTTGGTTCCTTAAATGGTGGAGAAGTTGGTGGCCTCATAAATGATGGAGGAGATCCATCTATGGATGGATTGGTGGAAGTTGGTGGAGGGGTAATGGCCCCCTTTGGAGAGGTGAATGTTATTTATGGCTCGGATCTTTCCTCCAACAATGGTGGCTATGAGGGTGGTTTGATTGGATTGGATGGATTTGATGGGCCACTAGGGTTTGTAGATGTTACCATGATGAGAGTGGAAGGTTTGGATGGCATGGATGGCGTAATGATGGCGACCGATGGTTTGATAGATGGAAGGGTGATAGGTGGTGTAGATGGTAATATGGTGATGATGGATGGTGCAGATAGGATGGGTCAGGTTTTGATGGGTGGTGTAGATGGTAGTATGGCGATGATGGATGGTACGGATGGGATAGATCGGATCTCAATGAATGGTGGGCCCTATTTTGGTGGCCCAAGCGGTTTGGATTTGGCGGGTGAAGCTGTTGATCAGGATATGGTGGGTGACGCCACTTCATCCTCCTCGTGTGTCGACGATTCGTTCGAGGCCTTTGAGGAGTGCCCTTTCGTTGATCCGTCTTTCTTGCTGGCCACTCATGGTTACCTGATCTCTGAGATTGCCGTCATTGGTCATACTTGCGAGGATATGGCTCGTCATCTAGCAGTGGGACGGCGGTATGATGATAGCATGTTCGCCGCACACCGTCTGGAGAGGGATGAGATCTTCTACCTGCGCATGGGGGTAGAGAGGCTCAGGCAGAGATTATCGCTATACGAGAGGTAGGAGCTTACCTGTGGCTCTTTGATGTTGATCAACTGCTTGTCTCTTATGCATAACAATATTTTGTTTTGATTTTTTGGTTTTGTGTGAAAAAAGGAAAACAATGTACTTGTAAAAAAAAAAAAAAAACATTTTAAAGAAATGGAAAATTTTGTTTGTGCCACTTTTGTCAATGCTTGCTTGTGTTTGGATTTGTGCTTTGGATGATTGGGATCAGAATATTGAACTTAGCCCACGTCGGATCCGGTATTCTGGGTTGTTTACTAGGGATCCCGGTTTCCTGAGAGTAGTGCATACAGGATCATGCCCCTTGAATTTGGGTAGAGTCTAACAGAATTCTGATCTAGGAGTTATCTTTTCCTTGTGCTTCCTCACTTTGCTTGTTGCCTTAACTTCTCCTGTTCCTGCACTTTTTTTTTTCTTTTCTAGCCATTTTTGCCCATAGCGCCTTTTCAGGTTTTCACCACGACTGGCTTTCTCGTCATTTTTGCCCATGGCGTCCTTTCGGATTTTCACCATGTCCCGAGTTTTTACTCTTGCCTGGCCCTTGGCAACTGTGTTCTTTTTACCCTTGGTGCCTTTTCAGGTTTTTACCAAGTCCGCTACATGCCCGCTATTTTTACTCGAGGCGCCCTTTTGGATTTTCACCTCGCCCGTTTTGCTTAGGCACATTACTTTTCTTTTGATTTCTCTTTTTCTTGTACAGAGACGGGAGGCTAGATTACATTTATGGCCGGCCAACTGGTGAGCTACTTGACTTTGTCTTCAATCACAATCATGAAGCTGTTTGACATTGGGTTAAACTATCCTGAGGGAAAATGGTTTGGTGACTTGTGTTCTCACTCATTGGGTTCGACTATTTTCTCCCCTTTTTTTTGGATTGCGTGCTTTATTCGTCCATTTTTTAAAAATTTCTTTATCCTTTTTTATTTGTCCTTTTTTTGAACCATTTACTTTTTTGGAACACTTGTTGGAAGGAAGGAATGATGATGGAATGTACCTCAGGATGCTAACCGCTTGTCGTTTGACTTTAGCTTTACGATTGTAGTTGTTGACATAGTCAGGTAGGATTACCCATGATAGATATTCACGTTGTTGGCGTTGATGGGCTCTGGAAGATCTTTGCCCCTAATGATGACGAAGGGCCCGTCTCAGAAGAACCTCACGGATGATCAGCGCACCGTCTCAGGATGGCTTGGAGTTGCCCCCTGGATGTAGTAGGCGCAATGATAAAATTTGCATGATTACCATGTTGCTAACCTTTCTTTCAGACTTGTTTGTCGTTGGTCCTAATGATTGTCGTGTGCTTTATGTTTGTAGTTGGTTGCATCGAGCTTACCACCAATCCTTTTCCTTGACTTCTTTTTCATTTGTACCGATGATATAGGATGTTGTTGGCGCCCGCCTTTGTCTGCCACGAGAATATATTTATGATTATTAGATGCCTTTGGGTTCATTCTTTCGATGATGTCCACACCCCGTAATGAAGAAGGGCTAGAGTGTTGTCAGGTTATAAAGACTCGAAGCATGCACATGGATCCGTTATGCAAGCTTTGAATACTTGAAGCACTTCCTGACATGCTACAATAACTTATCTTCATCATTCATTAGTAGAACTCTATCATAGACTTCAGACATGATCTTGACAGCTTTGCTTAATGGGCTTGACTTCAGACTTCATAACAGATGATGTATGATTGGTTCTCCATTCGATCTGAGTAAGGCTCCATATGAGAACCCAAAGTTAGATAGCCCCAGGTTTCAGGAATTCTGTCATTGTCTACTTGTATTCAGGAGGTGAGGATCTCTTGATGTGTATTGTTCTAGGGAGCTCAAGAGATCCCAAGTTCACATCTTCAAAATCATCCATGACAACATTGGCCTTTGCTCGAACTTTCTGAGGGAATCCTCTAGCTTGAGAGTGGCCTTTGCTCGAACTTTCTGAGGGAATCCTCTAGCTTGAGAGTTGGATCATCATTTTCCCCATCCTAGGCTTCGTTCAAACACATGAGTTTGCAGTCTAAATCGAAATCATATGAGTCGACTTTAAACTCGGGTGTTGTAACAGACACATTTGACATATTATTGCTTGTGAGTTTTGAAAGATTTTCTATTGTTTTTATGTTTTGAGAAATTTCTGTTGTTTTTGGATTTTGACAA
This sequence comes from Magnolia changhungtana, assembly GCA_030180095.1. Taxonomy (NCBI): domain Eukaryota; kingdom Viridiplantae; phylum Streptophyta; class Magnoliopsida; order Magnoliales; family Magnoliaceae; genus Magnolia; species Magnolia changhungtana. The sequence goes on from JASAUF010000150.1 coordinate 359,613, forward strand.
GTATCTGATTTTTTTGGCATTTTGAAAGTATATAATTTTTTTGGCTTTTTAAAATTTTTTAATTTTTTTTAATTTTTTTAATTTTTTAATTTTTTAATTTTTTTATTTTGATAAGTATATGATTTTTTTTTGGTGTTTCGGAAACATCTAGTGTTTTTGGCTTTTTGAGAATTTTCTGATTTTTTTAAAATTTTTTTATTTAGAAAAACAGTGATGTGAATCAGGGATTGCCTGATTCTGTTCGAGGAGTCAAACATTATTTTCTTCTATTGCACCATCTTGGGGATTGCGAACCAGCTATTGCCCTGCACTCCCTCCCCTTAGAAGGCAGGGCTAGACAGATCAGTAGGTGGGCCCTCATTGTCGTGCCCAAACGTCGTAACGAGTTTGGGATTGGGCTTTGAGTTGGTGTTGGACGTCACTTTCCTTAGCTCATCTCCGATGCATTGTGAGTCTTTGGATTCTTCCTGCTCAAGTGGGACCCAGACTATAGTCTAGTCAATTAGGGGAAATTCTTGCCCCTTACCCGATTCCTTTTCAAATAGCCCAGTTGGGCTCATTTTGCTCATTTGATCATCTACGGTGGATCTCATCCTATCAACTGGATAGATGATCCCTTCTCTGATGGATTTGATTGATGTGTGGATGAAGGGATCATCTTCCTCTTACCGATCTTGCCCTCCTTTGTTACATCTGTGCTTTGCTATCTTACCCATAGGAGGCAGATGTTCCAGTCCTCTCATGCCTACATTCTCTTGATATTCAAGCTGATAATAAAAATGTTGGTGCTCGACTGGAGGGAAGACATAGTTTGATCCGATGAGACATGCAAGAGGTATGCAATTCACAGTCTCGAATTCAAGACTATGGTATGGGATATCTTCATCGGAGCATTGTATGTCTGTGATCGGGATATCTAGTTCTCGATGGTTGACTGCTTCTATCGGAAAGATTTGTTCGGGATCATCCAGAACAGTCAGTGCCTTGTCTCCGAAAATGTATTTAGCCTTTTGTTGAAGAGTTGAAAAGAGAGCCTTGTCTCTATGTATCCAAGACCGATCAGGGAGGAGATGAAATGAAGTTGTGATGTCAAGACCTAAAAAGTGATGGTTGATGTTTTGGGACTAATTAAAATCTTGACTTCAATCTCTTCCTCGACTTGTTTTGTAGAGACGAGGACCAACCGTCCTAGACTCTTCTCTTGAAGGATCGAAGACTGAGTAGAGCTAGGAAAATCCCTTTGAGTAGCAGAATGTCCTTCTTGGAAAATTACTACATAATTGAAGTTGGGCCCTGATTTTGTTATGGCATGCTGTATGTTGATCGGAGAAGGAGTATTTTCTTAAATCATGAGGGTTGGAGTAGGGGCCGGATAGGCAGGTTGTGCCCCTTGTGAGGCAAAGGATGTATAGACTAGATTGATCGGTGGTGGCTCCTGTATACTTGGGGGCATGGAGATTGGACTGGATGGAGATGCCCCTTGCAGACTTGGGGGAATTGAGACTGGACTGGCCGGAGATGCCCCTTGCGTATTTGAGAGCGAAGAGATTGGACTGGCAGAGTGTGCCCCTTGTAGACTTGAGGGAATTGAGACTGGACCGGCTGGAGATGCCCCTTCCGTATTTGAGAGCGAAGAGATTGGAGTGGCAGGGTGTGCCCCTTGTAGACTTGGGGGAATGGAGACTGGACCGGCTGAAGATGCCCCTTTCGTATTTAAGAGTGAATAGATTGGACTGGTAGGGTGTGCCCCTTGTAGACTTAGGAGTATTGTTGTTGGGCTGGCAGTGATTGAATGGATGCATTGGATTGGATTGACCGGGGGTGGCTCTCCTTGACTAATATTGTTAGTAAGGGTTCCTGATGAACTGGGGCATACTTGATACGATGGCAGGGAATTCTAGCGGATGTAACCAATGATGGCTATAGTAGGAGGGGTAACCACAATCCTTTGGTTATCAATAAGATCTTGAACCGCATGTTTTAGGGTGAAATAATGGTCCGTTGTGTGGCCTCGAGATTGGTAGTATGCACAGTACTCATTCTCATTATAGTTTGGCGGCAGAGGGTTTGGTGGGGATCTAGGCAATAGTGGAGTAAGTATTTTCCTTTGAACTAGCATGGCTAGTATCTCATTGTAAGTTTGGGCTATCGGTGTAAACTGCCTAGATTCCCAGGTCATCCTCATCTGCTGACCATGATTGGCGTACTGAGGAATCTCCCTTTGCTGTTGTTGTTGCCATTGTCCTTCTTGAGGAGCGAATTGAGCATCTTGGGTAAAGGCGATAAGATTGTCTTCTTCTGTTGGATGGAGGTTAGGAAAACTTCTGTTACCATTCTCGTATTCGACATGCTTTCCTTCCACTATTCGTTGTACTGGGGAGGCCTGATGAGGCCACCAGGGGGAGATTGTCCCAACCCTTATTTCGGCTTCAACTCGTTCCCCAGCATGGATGAGTTGGGTAAAGTTGGCATATGGATACGAGACGAGGTATCCAGAGATACTCGAGTTTGCCGAGTGGATTATCATCTAGATTTGTTCCTCGTCATCAATGGGTGTTTTCATTCTAGCGGCCATTGCCCACTGTCGTCCAACATAAGCTGACAATGACTCATCATTCCTCTGCCTTAGGGCAGCAAGATCCGCCCTTTTGGGTGCTACATTAAGATTGTACACGAAACGATCAATGAAACCTTGGAAAAGTTGTTCCCAAGTCTTAATTCGATGGTAGTCTAATGACGTGTACCAATCTAATGCATCGCCTTTTAAGGATTTTTGAAACAAACGGATCAACGCTCCATTATTACCTGCCAGAGTATTAAGCTCCCCACAAAATGCCCTTAAATGGTCCATAGGACACCCCATACCATCATATCTCTTGAATTTTGGTACCTTAAAGCTTTGAGGTACCCTGGCATCGGGAAAGGGACATAAATCCCTGAATTTGGTAGATGGATGATCCACTCCTTGCTGCCTTTGTAGTTTCCTCTGCACCTCTCGTAATTGCTCCCGGAGCTCTTCGATTTCGGAGAGATTAGTCGAGGGGGGTTTTGCCCCCTGTAATTGATTGGATCTCCTATTAAGAGGAAGATGTTGGAACTGGCTGGGATTCTTGACTGTGGGAGATTGTATTTGATAGCGGTTCTCATCAATGAGAGGCTATTGGAAAAGATTCTCAGTTGCGGAAAATTGGCCTTGAAGGTGACTCCCATTATGGGGAGGATGCTGAAAAGTTGAGATAACTGGGGCACTAGGTGATGACACTTGCATGGTTTGGACAGTCTCTTTTTGAACACATTGGGCAAGAAGGGCCTACAAAGCCTTAAAATTTTGGACTATTTCGTCCATGGTTGAGGTGAATGCGGTATTATCAGCTATGAATTCAGATCATCCGGGGGTGCCTTTTAGGCGTAATGGTTTCTTCTTTTTGGTCTGTCATGGCAACTTTGGATTGGATTAACATGGGATGAGTGAAAGCCTTGAATGGGTGCAAGCCAAAGATCGATCCTCATTTTTTTAAAATGCAAGGTATGAATACAAATGTAGAGTATCCCCTAAGATTATATTACCATACTATTTCGAGTCGGGTCTCAGCTAGTACGAGCTAGCAAATCCCCAATGGAGTCACCATTCTGTTGACAATGAAAATTGGCGCCCATGTTGATTTTATATGTTATGGGTTGGTGGTGGGGGTGATTAGGCTGATTTATGGATGTTGGAGTTGCCACTGGCCGAAAAATCGTAGAATCCCATGGTCGGCTAGAACCCATGGAATATGTAAGGTTGGAGAAATCCGAAGACTCTCCTACCTTAGAGTGACTCCTGATCTGTGATCTGGGATTCTAGGTAAGGGACTTCGGTTACAAAGAGGGAAGATGTTAGGCACTCTCTTTGCCCGTACAAATGTACGGTCTCTACTTTGTGTGGTAAAACAATCTCAAGGGATGGATAATGTGGTCGAGATAGGACTAGGCACCCACGTGGATTTCTGATGTGGCAAGATCTGAAATTTCGGCAAGCTACAGAGCATACGTCCAACGGCATATCTAAAAGGCAAATGTAATGATGCTTATGCCAAAAGGTGAAGAAAAACTGGACTAGATCACCTAGGATTTCTGATGTGATAGGATCCGATGCACGACAAGTCACAGAGCATACATTCACTAGAGATATAGAGAAACAGGGGGGTTGAGAAGGGAATAGATGTCATGATAAATGCCTGTATGTAAAATGGATGGATCTTTGGCTTACTCTTGAGATGGCTAAAATACGAAGTACACCATGGCTAATTCGGGCTAGACTAAAGGGTTGAGATGATTGAGGTGAGGCTAAGAAGTGGCTGAAAAATTAGGACTTTGGAGCTTGGGAGCTCCTTCTCACCCTCACCCTCTCTCTCTTTCTTTCTCTTTCTCTCTCCCTCCCTTGGTTTGGTGTGAGAAGAGGAGAGGGCTATTTATAGCCTTCTCTAATGGCAATGCTGTAATTTTTGACTTTGGGAGGGGTAACTGCTGATGTGACAAATGATGATTGGTGGAGAGGAGAGAGAAGCCACGTGGCGCGCTCCTATTGGCTAATGGGGCTGGTAAATTGGTAAATAACAGAGTTAGGAAGGGTAAATGTTAGTGAAAGTTGACTTTTGGACACCGGGATAGCTGTCCACACGCTGGCCGCGAGCGGCGGCAGTCGAAGTACCGCCCACGGCACTCAAACTACCGTCAGGGCCTGGTTCAGCCTGGATTCTCACATGTGGGCTTCGTGTGGTGCCCTGGTTCGTCCGGTGGTCTCCGTTTTGAGTTTCTGGGACTCAAAGTGGTGGATTTAGGCATGAATAGATGGTTCTGGCCAGGGTATAGGGTATAGGCGAGGCTATGTGTGTGTTGAACGGCTTGAATCACGATTTTGGGTTCAGATTGGGAGTTTTGGGGACTTTTGGGTCAGGGTTTGATTTAGGCTGGGATTGGGGTTTGGTTCAAGGTATGATCATGGTTCCTGGATAGTCTTAGCTTTCTCAAGATGTTAGCCTATGTGGGGTGTCTACAGCCACTTCTTGGTTGTACATAGGTCTTTTAAAACTTTGGCATAAGAGGGAATTTGTTCACCGCATCTAGCAGAGGGATGTTGACCTTCACTTGTTTCAACACCTCTAAAATATCTTGTGAGTTGGCTAGAGGTTTTGGTGCAATCAACCGTTGGGGGAAGGGAGCAATTAGTTTGCTTTGAGGTTCGGGCTCCAACCATGTGGGGCAATGTTAGGTCTATCATCCGTGTCTTCTTACGGGTCCTTAGACTTTTTAGCCCTTACCGGAATAGATTTGTAAATTATTTTTCCACTCCTAAGAGTGGTGATAGACTTGGCTTGCTCCTTTTAATTTAAAGAGCTTGGATCACTAATTTCACATTGCAACTTTGGATTGGGGAGAGGTTAGGCTGGAAGCATCCCTTTCTCCCCACTTGCGAAGTGTGCCTCAATTCTTTGAATGGATTTGTTAAGGTCTTAGAAAGCCTGTAATGTGTTTTGATTGAAAAGCTCCTGATTTTGAATGTGTTTTAAAATTGGATCCTCCTGAGGCTTCTTTTAATTTAAAAGTTGAGATAGAGCCCCTTGAGAGTAAGTTGTTTTCCCATTCCTCCAACTGAAATTGAGATGGTTCTTCCAGCTGAGATTGTATGTATTCAAGGTGGGTCCACTGAAGGGTCTTTGGTAATTGTTCACGACATTCGATTGCTCATTCAGTACCTCTTAAAAGCAGGTATGGTTGGGCAATTTTCAGTTGTATGTACATTACAAGCACAAATACCAAAAATAGTTTCCTTAGCCTTATCCTTCTTAAGTTTCATGGCCTCTATTTTCCTTGTGAGCTTAGCCACTTTAGCATTGATATTGTCCTTCTCTTTCAAAATATATATTTGCCCTCCTCCTTTAATTGAATAGGCTTAGAAGTGGTACTAGGTTTTGGGGAGATGTCGTATGATTGTGCATTTTCAGTAAGTTTGTCAAAGTAGTCCCACAAATCATTGACATCTTTGTTCATAAACTCCCCATTGTACATTGTCTCAATGAATTGGCGCATGGAAGATGTTAGTCCGTCATAGAAGAAACTTGTTATATGCCATGTTTTGAAACTATGTTGTGGGCATGAACTGACAAGATCCTTAAACCGCTCCCACCATTGGAAGAATGTCTCATCTTCCTTTTGGGTAAAGTTCATTATCGACCTCTTGATGGTGTTCGTCTTATGGTATGGGAAGAATTTCTTTATGAACTCCCTTATCATGTCATTCCATTTGCCAATAGATCGTGGATGTAGTGAGTTCAACCACGTCTTAGCCTTTTCTTTTAAGGAGAAGGGAAAAAGTTTCAGCCTGACCATGTCCTCAGACACATTAGGAAAGTGTAAAGTGGCTATGATCTCATCAAACTCTTTCATGTGTAGATATGGACTTTCAAATTCAAGTCCATGGAACTTTGGAAGAAGTTGGATCACCCCTGACCTGATATTTATATTCCCTGTATTTTCTGGAAAAATCATACAGGAAGGTGTGCTCACCCCTGCCGATTGTAAATAGTCTCATAAAGTACGAGGTGGGGATGCATGATGCACCTCATTCTCATCCTGGGCCTCCTCAACTAGAGGTTAAGGTTAATTTGCAGCCATCACTTCTATTAACTCTGAGAATCTCAAGTGGTGTCTAACCCTGTGATGGATAGGCAGCCCTTCAACTAATCCTCCTTCACTCAAAAGACTTAAGGTGTTATCACGGACTCACTTGGGTATGAAACACTCTCTGCCCTCAAGTTAGAATTTAACCTAAAGTCTAAGAATTGAAAACTACAGCAAATAGGAATTAAGAGAGAGAGTTTAGAACGAAGTTACTAGATAAGAGATGCTAGGTCAAGATTCTACAAAATAGAGAATTAAAGTTAGTTTCTAAAAACAAAGCAAAGAAATTTCTAACCTAACAATAAAACAAAAAGTTAGTCCTAATTTTAACCTAATTCTGAAACCAATTAAATTCAGAAAAATACAACCGTAGTCCCCAGCAAATGTGCCAAAATTTTGTTCACAACCCCAAGTGTAGGGTCGCTATGTAGTATTAATCTCGGTGAGACTGAGGTCGAATCCACAGGGACTATTCTTGTGCGTATTCTGAAAATAACTAGGAGTAGAACTAGAAGAAGACCTAATTAAAATTCTAGAATAAAAGGAATAATTGTAAATAATGTTTAAACTATCAATTAAAAGTAGGAACTAGGGTGCCAAGGATCCACTTGTAGCAATTAAGATGCTACCTTGCTTGATTCAAGAATCCCAACTGGAATTAGAGTCCTATCCTATCCAATTGGAGAAAGAGATGTCAAATCTCTGAACTTCTCATTGATCTCGACTCAAAAGAGGAGAATTGTAAAGATTTGGAAGAGATTCCGTCACCCAACCATGCCCAGGAGATAATGGTAAACAACAAGATTTACCAATCCCACAATTTCAAATAAGAAAAGAAGAAACTCAAAGCTATCGTAGATCTACTGTAATTTGAGTCAAATAAACCATTAAAAACTGAATGTATTCCTTAAAATCAACTAGAAATCAAAGAGGTTCAACAAGAATAAGAATCAAAACAAGAAAAACATCCCAAAAATGCTATAAGCTTCACCTCTTAGCCCTAGCTAAGAGGTCTAGCCAACCATAGACATGATTGGATCAAGAATACTCAAAGAAAGCATTAAAAACTATGAAAGAAAGGAAGAAAAACTCCTGGGAGGCAGCTCCACCCTTTTGTTATGCTTTTCCAAACCCTAAATATCCCTAGAAGTTGTCTGCATTTTAGTCGAACTTGCCTACATCTTCAAGTTGAAGAGAAAATTGTTAAAGTTCATGGTTTCAAGCTCAAATTCAAGAACTAAGGCTCAAGAACTCAAGTTCAAGTTTGAAGTTCAAATATTGTATGCTAAAGACTCAAGAACCCAAGCGTAACTCAAGCTCAAGTTCAAGAGATCGAACTCAAGCTTTACGTATCATTAGAAATCAAGGTTCTGAAGTAAATAATGTTTCAATTGTTCCAACTCACAAATAAGGGATGGATGACCCTAAATTGACCATAGGTTGAGTCATATTCATTGCATATTTTATGTGGGTCATTTCATAAGTTCGTAGGTCATTTTCTCGACTAGTCTTAGTCCTTATTCGACTAGCTTAAGTACTACCTCAACCAGTTTAAGAGTTTTCTCGACCAGTACAAGGTTTGTTGTAAAATTTTGAAATTTTCTATTGGACTCTCGACCAGTCCTGGAGACTACTTGACTAATTAAGTGAACCATGCTCGACCGGTCGTGCAGTGTTCGACTCAAAGTCTAGTAAGCTTTTCTGGTCCAACTCAACCAGTCGAGTGCATTGCTCAACCAGTCGAGCAGGCCACTTGATCAGTCGAGCAATCCACTTGACTAGTCGAGTAACGATCTTATCTTATCGCGCCAGAAATTTTGAAATGTGGTTGGTCCTTCGACTAGTCGAACCAACCCTTCAACCAATTGAGTGAACAATATTTTCACCTATAAATAGAGCATGAATTTCAGAGTTTTTTCATTCATTCGAAGCTAAATTAAGACACCACTTTGAGGGATAAGTTCGTGAATTTATTAAGTTATATTTTGCTCATTTTAGATTCTTTTTATTAGCTTTTGTAATTTGATTTTGTGATCTTTATTCCAATCTTATATTAAGAAGGGATTTGTGTTTTACCTTTTCTTGAGATCAAAATCAAATCAAGATAGCCTAGGTTGATTTAATTAAAAATCATTTAGAACTAGAACCTTTTCATCTGTGAGACTGGACATTAAACATCTTCGTCTACATCGAATTGGTTCTATCGGGCTTCTTCAGAAGGAGAATTTCCAGATAAGTACTATTTACACTTTGTATATCTTTTGTGGTTTGTGAGGTTATGCCAGGAAAATCTCATTTTTGGTTTTGTCTGAGATAATCCAGAAAATCTCAAAGTGTGGGGTTTTTGTAATTGTATAAGCTCATCTAAAGACACAATTGTGAAGGTTTTAAGGGGAACCTTGGAAAACCTTTTTCATAGTGAAAGCCAATATTCCATGGGTGTGGATATTAGGAATGGAGTAGTTGTGTGGCGATTTTTCTAACAGTTGGTGTACACATAAACGAACTACTACAATTACTGGAGTTGTGGTGGAATAGTGAATGTGCTTATGTGTGCGAATGTTGTAATTTACTTTGAGCATTTGTGGTGAATGATGTAATTTATTTTATGCACTTGTGGTGAATATTGTCATAACTTAGTTTATTTTCTTTGCCTCTTTATTGGTTTGGGTTTTTTATACTTGTAAACATTCTAGTAAGGTTATCCTGCCATAAGCTTTGGTTTTTGGTGTTAGGTTGTCCTTAGAACTAAGATTGTATCAACCTCTCAAGACTAGTGCATTTAAGGTTACTATTTACTTGTGCTTCTTTCCTTTTTTATTGTGCTATCTATCTTTATATTCCGCATTTATTTTTAATTTGGCATAGTCCTTTTCACCCCCCCCCCCCTCCCCCAAGGACGTTTAGCTTGGTCTTTTCAAGTGGTATTAGAGCCTAATAGCTCTTTTTTATTTGGATTCACTTCCTGAGCTAATCGATCTAAGCTTATAAGATGTCAAATTTTGATAGCCCCTCAATTACTAGGCCTCCACCTTTTGATGGCTCCAATTATGCCTATAGGAAAGCCAGAATGAGGATCTTTTTTAGGTCCATAGATGAGAGTGTGTGGCAAGCCACAGTGACTAGATGGAACCCACCCACAACTGAAGTTCTAGGCACTGATGGAACTAAATCTGTTAAAGTTACACCTTATTTTTCATGGACCGCACTTTAGAAAAATGAAAGTAGTGTCAATGCAAAGGCTTTAATTGCAATTACTTGCGCACTATTACCGGATGAATTCAAAAGAATTATATCTTGTGATACTGCAAAACAAGCCTGGGACATTCTAAAAATGACACATGTGGGTACGACTATTGTCAAGAAATCCAAACTTCAAATCCTCACTACTCGGTTTAAGGAGATCCATATGGAAGAAAGTGAAACTTTCATGGACTTCTATATTAAGTTAAATGACATAGTCAACTCTATGTAGGGTCTTGGTGATAGTATCCCAAAAAGCAAAGTCTGTGCAAAGATATTGTGCTCATTGCCTGATAGGTTTAATTCTAAGGTCACTGTCATTCAAGAACTTTATAATACGGATAATATGATGGTTGAAGAGCTTGTTGGTTCTTTACAAACCTACGAGTTAAATTTTAAGGCTCCTAAAGGTAAGTCCATAGCCCTTAAGTCTTCTAAAAATATTTCTCATAATAAAGCTATTAATTCTGATTGTGAAAATTCTGAAGATGAATTGACACTATTAGCTAAGAAGTTTTATAAAATTTTCAAAAGCAAAAAGTGGGTAGATTTTCAAAAACCTTCTGAAAAGAAAAGGACTAGATCTAAACTTGGAAATCTATTAAAGACTGTAACGTCCTAGAAAAATCCGTACAAAGACCCGAGTACCACCTCAGGCAGAACTACCCGAGGACCGCATTCCGTCATATAATTTAAGCGGAATTTAATTAAGTATTGAACTAAATAATCGGTGGATTAAGCTTGGGCCACCATCTTCACAAATGAGAAGGCCTAAAATCATGAGTACCACTGGCTCAATGCTACCTAAAGACCTAGGAGAAATCCTAAGAGCCTGTTGCTCTCGGGAGTACATTGAAACCTCGTATCGGACCTAGACCACACGTCAAGGGTTCAATGACTGCGAAACTATAGGACTATGTCCGTGCTATTGGGCTTGACAACCATCGCAGGAATAAAACCCAAATAGTGTCTAGAAAAGTCCAATTTGAACCCTGAGTGACGTGCGTAAGAAATGTGAATATCTTTAGAAAATGACATGAAACTTATGTGAATTAGGTCATTCGCTCTTACGCAAAATTGAGGATTTCAGACCATCTGTTTCTATCCAAACTTCACATTTTAATAGTACAAATTTATGTTGATGATATTATTTATGGATCTACCTATGCTAACATACTGCTGAGTTTGCAGATCTTATGAAATCTAAGTTCAAAATGAGCATGGTTAAGGAATTGAATTATTTTCTAGGGTTGCAAGTTAAACAGCTACCTGATGGGTTCTTCATTTCTTAAACTAAATATGCTATGAACTTAGTTAAAAAGTTCAATTTTGAGAATGGGAAAAATTTTGATACTCCTATGAGTACTACTTTGAAACTCTCAAAGGACTCTGTAGGTAAGAGTGTGGATCCTAAACTATATCACAATATGATTGGAAGTTTGCTTTATTTAACTGCAAGTAGACCTGATATTGCATTTAGCGTAGGTATTTGTGCTAGATATCAATCTGACCTTAAAGAGTTACATTTAACTGTTGTTAAGCAGATTATGTAATATGTTGCAAGTTCAGCTAATTTGGGTCTTTGGTATCCACATGATACTCGTGTTCAATTAGCTGGTTACACTAATGCTGATTGGGCTGGTAACATTGATGATAAAAAATCAACCAGTGGTGGTTGTTTCTATGTTGGGAACTATTTAGTTTCTTGGCAAAGTAAGAAACAAAGTTTTGTATCTCTCTCTACCGCTGAGGCTGAATACATTGCAGTAGGTAATGCATGCACTCAGCTTGTGTGGATGAAAAGAATGTTAAGCGATTACGGAATTGCACAAGATACTATGGTTTTATATTGTGATAATTCAAGAGCAATTAATATCTCTAAAAATCTAATCCAACATTCACGAACCAAGCACATTGACATTAGATATCACTACATTCGTGAATTAGTGGAAGACAAGATAATTTCTTTGGAATATATACTGACCGAGACTCAACTTGCTGACATATTCACAAAATCGCTCGGCAAAAGCAAGTTTACTAAATTGAAATTCGATCTTGGTATGTGTAATTTGAATTGATTATTCATGCATTTCTGTATCATATTGTATATATTTGTTATTTTAAATGATTAGAATTTTAAATTTCAAGAAAATTGCATATTTTTGGCTGTGCACGACCAATCGAGTACATACTCGACCAGTTGTGGCACGACTGGTCGAGCATGTCCTCGACCAGTCATGTAACGCGGGTTTAACCTTTATTTAGGGGAAAATCCATTTTTCTTCTATTTGGGACTTCTTCTCCAACGAGTTTTAGCACGACCGATCGAACTCATCTTCCTAGATCTTCAAGCTTAGTCTATTATTTTCATTTTCATTCTAGATTCAAATTCATTTCACTTCTTTTTCATCTTTGGAGTGATTTATTTCTTGTTTCATTGAGGTTTTTGGGGTTTTTTTCTCCAAAATCTGATTTTGAGAAAATTCACTCTACTTCTTTTGCAACCACTTAATTCCTTGTATTCCTAGTTACAAATGGAAGGTAGAGGCAAAAAGAAAAGTTCTCATAGTCCTTCAACATCTAGATCGACACCTATCACAAGGCGCCACCTTCGGTCACCTGAAGATGATCCATCCTATGTGCGGGATTTAAGATTGCGCAATGTTATAGTTAAATGACCTGTTCATGTTAAACATATTGCTCCATTTGAACTCCTTCCTCTTCTCCAATTTGTAGGATGGGCTAACATTCTACAATGGGGTGGGCCAGCATACCGTTCTATTGTGCAAGCTATGTTTGCATGTATTTCTGATTTTTTAACTGAAAATTTAACTTTTGTTATAGTAACTAGAGAAGGTCCATTTGAAGTAGACCGACATTTGATTTCTAGCCTAATGGACATACTTATGAATGATGAAAGTATTCCAATTAGCTCTCTAGTAGCTAAACCATCTGAATCAGAAAAACATATGCTTACTAGAGCATTGTGTAATATAGATGCGCAATAGAGTCAAAATGGGAATGCACTTGCTTCAAAGTATTTGTTACCCAGATACAAGGTCCTTTACAGGATATTTATTTCAAATTTTTATCCTCGTTCCATCATCTCTGGTTCATCCGTATGTCTTCCTTCTTTAATCTGTCATTCTATCATACAATTTCGTCTCCATCCTGGACACAACGTTATCCCCCTTGCATAGCTTATGACTGTGTTGGCCACCCATATGTTAGTGGCTATGCCTGTTGGAGAGGCTCCCATTCAACACATAATCTTCAATAACTCAAATATAAACAAGATGAATTTGAGGCTGGCCGCAGGCCAAGTCAATGTGGGTGTTGGTGGAGCTGAAGCAGTAGATGAAGAAGAAGGCTATTTACCTGCAGAAGATATTAACATGGACAGTATTTTTGATGAGATCGAATCAGATTCTGAGGTTGACCCTAATTATCAACCTTCTGATTTTGCTGAGAGGTTGCATTCTCTTGAGGAACAGGTGGCTCAGATTCGTATAACCCAGGATTCGCAATTTGCTTATATGCGTAAATACATGAGGCGCATTAATAAGGGTTTACATCAGATTGATTCATCCATTCCTGCTCCCTCTTCAGGATATGATTATTATTTTCTAATCTTGGTTTGTAATAACATTAATGATACTTGGATTTATTTTGTCTTTTAAGGTAGTATTTGGCTAAACTTAGATGAACTTGACTTAAACTTTATTGTATTTAGTTGAACTTTGTTAATGTTGGTTGATTATGCTTGACCATTACTAGCTTATGACTTTAGTCTTTTGACTATCTTACTTTAGTCTCTTGACTATCTTAAGCCTCTATTCCTCATGACTCTTCTTATTCTTCCTTGTTTATCTACGTCCTGGTCCATGTATTGATTTCTTCCTTTGTCATATTGTGACATAAAGGGGGAGAATTTTGTCATGCTTGATATGTTGGATATGTAGTATATGGCATGTGGATTGCGGATGGATTGTGGATATGTAGCCTTCTTTGTGTAAGGGGGGAGGAGTAATTTAGGCGGAGTATTGTTGGAGGAATTGATGCTTTGTTTTAACCTGTTTATAACTGGTGCATGATTCTTTAACTAGGTTGTAACTAGTTTCTTTTTATAACTGGTGCATGATTCTTTGTGCGTATATTGCTTATGTTTTTATGAAGTGTGTTTTGTCACAAATTTGACAAAGGGGGAGATTGTAAGTGCTATGGTCCCTAGCTCCTATAATTGTCAAATTTTGTAGTGCCAAAACCTCTCTTGGAATCTGTGTCTTGTGTAGCTCATCTACATAATGAACATTGTGCATCACTCAAGAACAAAGATTTTACATTAAGAAATGCAAGTTTACATAGTCATGTTCAAGTACAACATCAAGTGTGAGTTCAATGTTTCAAGATTCATAGATCAAGCTCCAAGTCAAGACATTGATCCTCAAGCTCAAGATTCAAGATATTTCAAGATCAAGCTTCTTAAAGTTACAAATTCAAGTTTCAATATAGTTCAAGTTGAAGCTTCAAATGGTTTCAAGTTCAAGCTTCATCATGTAATGATCACAAGCTTTGTGAACTTCTAAGAACGTCTATCAACTAAAAAAAAAGAAGACTCAATGTTTATACATCACTAACAAGGTATGAATGACCTTATATTGACCTTAGGGTAGGTCATTATGAATACATAATTCCATTAGATCATTTTAGAAGTGAATAGAATGTTTCTCAACTAGTCCTGGACTCTATTCGACTAGTCCTAGCACTGGCTCGACCAGTCCAAGAAATTCTACGACCAGTCCTAAGTTTGTTGTAAAATTTTGAAATTTTTTGTTAAGCCACGACTAGTCGTGGAGACTGCTCGACCGGTCGTATGAACAGTGCTCGACTTGTTCTCGACTAATCCTATAGCCACAACACAAAGTCCAGTAACTAAATCTGGTTCCACACGACCAGTCGTGGAGGTCCCTTAACCGGCCGTGAAGGGCTCACGACTAGTCATGGAACGGCTTTATCCGATCGCGCTCAAAATTTCAAAAATCCGTTGGTCCTACGACCAGTCGTAGTGTCTTCAGGACCAGTCATGAACGCGATTTCTTCACTTATAAATAGAGCACAAATTTTAGAGTTTTTTAATTTAATTAAAGCTAAATCAATACGCCACTCTGAGAGATAAGTTAGTGTTCTTTTTAAGCTATATTGTGCTCATTTAATATTCTCTTATTTTAGCTTTATTATATTTGATTTTGTATTCTTTATTCCAATCATATTTGAAGAAGGGATTGAGATTGCCCTTTTCCTGGAATCAAAATCAAATAGAGCTACCCTAACTTGATTTAATTTAAAATCAATTTAGAACCTAGAACCATTTCATAAGTGAGTTTGGACATTGAACTTCTACATTGAAATTTTACTCTGAATTGGTTCTTCCGAGTGGCATAAAAAAGAGAATATCCAGGTATTTTACATTATTGTAAATTTCTGTTTTTGTTTTTGAGATTGTGCCAGAAAAATCTCTGTTTTTAGTTTGTCTGAGGTGATCTAGAAAACTCAGAGTCTGGGGTTTTTTAATTGTGTAAGCCCACTTGAAAGACACAATTGTGAGGGTTTTAGGTGAACCTGGAAAAACCTATTTTCATAGTGAACGCTAATATCCATTGTGTGAGGATATTAGGAGTGGAGTAGTTGTGTGGCTATTTTTCTAAACAGTTGGTGTACACACAAGCGAACCACTATAATTTCTTATCTTGTGGTTTGAATGTTTATTTCTTTCTATGGATGATTGTAATTTCCCTTTTTGCATTTGTGGAGAATGTTGTAATTTCTTTTATGCAAGTGTGAGAATGTTGTAATAGCTTAGAATTTCTTTCCCTGGTATTTATTTCTTTATTCCTCTGTATCAGTTTGAGTTTTTGATACACAAACCATTCTAGTAAGGTTGTCATGTCATAAACCCTTGGTTTTTATGGTGTAAGGTTGTCCTTAGAACAACATCTTTATCAACCTCTTAATACTCGTACATTTGAGGTTGTCTTTAAATTCAGCATTATGGGATTGTCTATTACTATCTGTATTTAATTTATTTAAATTTCACTGTTAAAGTTTTAATTTGGCATAGCCTTATTCACCTCCCCCCCCCCCCCTTAGGACATATAGCTCAGCCTTTTCACCTATGACGTAGGTGGGTCGTGGACCTTCCTATGAGCCTTGTTCGTAAAAAACAACTGCCCAAAGGGTATAACTTATGTATAAAGTGGCCCTGGGGCCATTTGCATCACTTCTGGGCTTATAAATAACCCTTATTTCCCCCCCTCCTCTCTCATATACGAATTTTCAAAAACCCTAAGGGAGAGAGGAGAGAAAAGAAGAGAAAAGAGGAAAAAGAGAAGGAAGAACTTCGGAGATCGCTGCAGGAATCCTCTCCCACGATTCCACGGAACAAATCTCCACCCCGTTGCGCTACCAAACCTTTTCGGTTACGATTTTGGGTAATAAATCCAAACCCTAATGTTGTTATAGAGATCCAGTATAGTTATTCGTCAACCTAGCTAACCTGTTTCATCATTTAGGTGCCCAACTTCCATTTTTGGAAACGTAGAGTTTGGAGTGAGTCCGAATGAGTATTCTGACGAAAGGTACAGACTATAAATGCTTAGGTTGTGGTTATCAATGCTTTCATGTCAGCTAATGATTTATGTTTGAATTTATTGCTACCGTACTGTCTTAGACACGTCGATTTCTGTATAATATATACATATGAACTGTGATGAGTAAAAGATGCATCCCATGTGTTTGTTGAAATGTTTGAATGAGCATTTGAAAATGATTTGTGGTTGCCATGATTACTAATCTAGGATTCATCATGGTCATATGCATGTTGATCTCTCTATATAAGGAATTGATAAAACATATGTTGTAACTAACCTAGTCTATGTGTTTGATGAATTGCCTGAATGAGAAATTGTTGATGATTTGTATCTACTATAAGTGTTAAGTTAGGATTCTTTATTACCATATACATATGTATAATTTCCTTTATGTAATCATATTTCCTCTATGCAATTAGTTGATAAAATGCAAGTGTTTGGTAAAATGATCAATGTGTTCGATGAAATACCCAAGTGAGGAATCCACTTAGATTGTTTGTTAAATGCTGAGATGAATATTATATGTGTTTGTTAGTTGCATATGAGTATGATTGAGGCTATGACGTAGCCCAGGCAATCGGTAATAGTCCCTATTTAGGTGGCCGAATTAGTCTCGCCACATTGGGTATACTTGATGAATCCGGGTCACACAACGATTGTCGACAGTAGTTAGGCCACGAGGGGTACTATGCGCTCCATGTCGATTAGATCAGCGTGTGCCCATACCAATTGAGCTTGCCTAACAAACTGATTAGCCTATTGTGTGTTTACCATGTATGGACACTACTGCTTGAATTTAAGGTACCCCTCACCAATGAAAGGCCCACTTTAACCATGGTACCATGATCCACTAAGACTCATGAGCCGGGCATGGTAGTATGGGACACCATGTTCGAGTTATCGGCCTATGCTGAGGTGACGAGCCTCCCAATAGTGATCACGAGTATAAATTCTTGTAACTTGCCTATCGCATGTGTTTCATTAGGAGTGACGACCCTACAACTTGCCTATCGTATGTGCTTTAACTAGGAGTGGCGAACCTAAATGGATCCTTCTGTTCGGGTCAACAATATGAAGGGAGGTACCCTAGCTTCCCAAACTTGCTGTATGAATAAGCCTAATTAATTACTTGGCTAATACGACCATGTATCGCACTGCATTAGTTAGGATGTGCTTTAAAGGTGATGAAGTTGCACTGTTTTGAGGAAGTGTTGTCATATGCAAAATAGGTTATCGGAGTCGCTTGTGAGGGAGCTTTGATGCAATGGCATACATCATTACTTGCACTCCATTCCTGCATTAAAAAGAGTAGTTAGAAAGTGATTGTTTGATTGCTTTATCATTACTGCTTGATTAACTTTATAACATGTTATCTTTTGCCTTATAGTACCACTAAGTTGATCACTCACTCCACTCTGAGACGGTGATTTAAAACACCAACTAGACTCTGATTTAGATGCAGGTGCTGATGAAGTCTATGCAATGGAGTAGGACTTTATGGATGAGGAGGAGGAATTCTCCTACTTTCAGCTCTCGGGCAGGTCGATGTAGATCCCGTGTCGATGCGCGTGGACCACTAGGATATCTGGCTTAGTTGGACACTTTACATTTCCATATTTTCTTTATTTTAAAACAATTCATGTATATATGAAACCCGCTTACGTACTTATACTCTGAAAGTTTGTGAAACACCCACATGCTTAAATAAATATGTTTCAGACTTTCGCTTGCTTAATTTAATTATATCCGAAGTATGATGTGTTGTTTACTTTCACGCATTTTGACTCATTAATATGGAAGGAATCTGAATATCATCATCCATTCTGCATAAGTGATGTTCTGAATCTCGGGAGTAGAGCTTTGCTCGACCCTCGAAATTCAGGGCGTTAAAGTTCGTATCAGAGCATGAATTGGATTAAACTTGACCTAGGTTATAGGTAACACGACGCACTCTGACACACTCTAACTTAGGAAGGGGGTAATGGAATTTATAAACAATATTCGAATCCCAAGGTTTTGCCAACAGGCTAGACCAAACCCTGTAAGTTCGTCCACAACATATGACTGAGGGACTTAGATCACGTGAATTGACCTAAGTCGCCTCTAGGCCTTCAGTCGACGAGTTTGAGCCATTAGTTGACAAACTTCAAACTTGAAACGAATCCAAGTGGCGCGAATACGCGTGCGTTGGACCACGAAAACAGACCCTACGGGCCTAAGGACCCAAATCACGGAGTTCAGTGGGGCCCAGGGGGTCCCACGGACTAAAAGCCATCACTAGGGGGTTAGGCACCGCCCCAAGGCAAAGGCACCGCCAGACCGACCAGACAGGCGTGACGGAACCGCGTGGTCGGCGGTGCACCACCGAAAAAACCAGATGGGCTCGGTGGCACACTGTTGGACGGTCCAGCAGGGCGTGATGTCGGATCGCCGTCGGCCGAGCAAGGTGGGTCCCTCCCACCTGTGGGGGTCCCCTTTCAACCCTCCTATCACCCAGTTTCCCTCATTTTTCCTATTTACAACCCCTCAAACCCCTCGAAACTCTCTAAAAACTCTCTGTCTCTCTCAAATCTTCATTTCCATACTTCTAATCTCCCATTTTCTTTACATCATACACCCCTCCACCTTCATTTCTCTCAAACCATCATTTGCATCTCCAAATCTTCCTTGCAATTTTCATTTTTACCCACTCACAACCCCAATCACTCTCAATCCTTCAAATCTCTCCCATATTCTCACTTATTTGAGCACAAAACCCTCTTTTTGTGTCTCATAACCCCCATACCTTCAAATCCACTCCATACTCAAAGTTTTTCATCTCCATGGCTCTTTTCGAGATCATGACTGCCATCTTCTCCATTTCGACGCTCCTTTCCCTTATGGGAAAGAAGAGAGCGACCCCGGGTGAGGCCGAGACAAGTTGTCCAAGTCGCTCTAAAAAGAAGACAAGTACCGAGACAAGTACAAGCGCCGAGCTTAGGTCGAAACGGGACCTTGACCCTCGAATCCAGATAGAGAGGTCTCTATCAGCGGGTGCCAAACTCGGTAAGTTCCGAAATCGCAAGGTTGTTTTCGAATCTCAAGTGGATGAGAAGTTATTTGGGATATACCCAGTGATCGACCACCTCCTAGAGAACGGGTGGGGTCCCATGTTTGAAGGAAAAACACATGCTAGTGAAGGCACTGTACGAGCCTTCTATGCACACATAAGGGACCCAACTCTTGAGCCTCTCCAGTTTACCATCCTACTGGGGAGAACTGAAACTAGGGTCGATGTGGATATCATGACCCATATCATGGGAATAGAGCAGGGTGTTGTACATGCCGACGATACTAATCTCGCTAGTGGACGGGAGAGAGATTGCCCAACTTGTTGATTGGAGGCGAGGAAACAGTCTCGCATCGACAAGGATGACGGAAGATTTTTGCCTGCACCACCATATATGCACGTACAACGTGTATCCTAGATCGAGCAACCACAAGGAATGCACTAGATTTATGGTGGACTTCCTATACCGAGTTGGATAGGGAGAAAAAGTGTGTTTGCCTACTCTTGCCTTGACCCAGATAATTAATACGGCACGGTCTACTCGGGGGGGCTCGTCCCTCCCATTTGGCCGACTCATTTACAAGATCGCCCCCAACTTCGGGTTCAGGCTCCACATGGACAACCTTGCCCTTATCCATTTCATCAATGAGATTACCCTCAACAACATGAAGATAGGCCCCAGGCAACGTCAAGCCAGAGTTGAAGAATTTGGGGATGAGATAGAAGAAGAGATTGAAGAAGAGGAAGACAGTGAAGAAGAGGAAGACATTGAAGAAGAGGAAGACGAAGAAGAGGAACAGGAGGAAGAAGAGGAGGCCCAGGATTCAGATGAGGGGCCTCCTACTGCTTGTGATGACCGCCATGACCGGGCAGCCCTAGACGCCCGCATGGCCAAGATTAAGGAAAACCAGGCCTACCTAAAGCAGAAGTTTGAGGAAAACCAGGACTACCTTAACTAGAAGTTCAAGAAGGTATCCCGTACCCTAAAGGCCCTCCTGTGCTACATGCAGGATAAGGGAGCACCTCCACCTTCGTAAGAATCGGAGGAATAGTAGTCTAGTTTGTAGTTATTTTCCTTACTTTTTGTAATAGCCATGGATAGGCTTGGTTTGGATGCTAGGATTGGTAAGTGTTGAAGCCTTTTGTAGTAAGCTTTCATGTATTCTCTATCATAGTACATGTAATGTCATGCCCTAAACTCAGAAAACGGGCTCACAAAATTCCTAATCGCCGAATCCAGCGCCGACAGCCTCCGTAGTGCCCCATTCTCGGATCCTGGCACTCATATGCTAGATTCTGATCCTGGGATCCTATAAGGAGGATTTTCAGTATGATTTTTTTAAAAAATGGAACATAACCACAAGCATAACCAAGTCACAAAACAACATCACCACATATCTACTATATCAAAAACTTTAAGTACAATGCGAAAAAGGAAATACAAGGTGATCAAAAGGCTCCAAAATAATCTGATACGCGCTCCTGCCTCAGCGTTGCTGTGATCCAATGCCACCTACACACAACGATCGTGCATAAGCTTATAAAAGCTTAGAGGGTGGTGTAAGTGTGTGCGTAAGGCAAGCGTCAAGTGTACAATATCAGAGTAATGTGAAAATATGCGGTAAGTCCAAAAATACAATCAGTCATATCAAGACTATGTGATGCAAGGCATGAATGTTATCGGCCATACTAAAACCATGCGATGCGAGGCCTACGTAGCCAAATGTCATATGTAAGATGCAAATCAAGCATGCCAGTACTCATCAAGTACACATATCAGTACAGTTTCTCTCTAGGATATCACCGGGGTCTAGTACACTTTACACTGACTGCCGCCTCCCTAGCCCCACAGCCCAGAAAGTGGAATAGACCACACTATCCACTTGACGAGTAGTCTGCTAATACATACCTAGCTTGTCGATAGCGGACTCATTTGCTAGCTGGTTAAACTCAGCCTAGCTTACAACCCTCTCACTCGGGCGAATAAGGCCACACCCTCTTCCAACCGACCACGACACAGTGGGAGACGCGGCCTACTGGTATTCGGTACTCCTGCGCTCGTGTATCCACTCGGTCTAGATGTTGGAGCATCTCCAAGTACCAAAAAGGTTCTGAGACTTTCAGCCAATGACATCCAAAGTGCCTGCCCATAGTGGTAGAACCAAGTATTTTCTATATTCAATACAACCATCCACGATGTGCTTGCGGAGCCACACTACCATGATGTCACTAGGGTGCACAATGATTATGGAACACAAATGCGAGATGCATGAATCACACTGTCCAGTCATGAAACAATCTTGTGCAAACCACGGGCTCATGTGGGTAACTCCTATCAGTGAGTCCCATAAATAATCTTCCTAATGGCATATGCTATGATCAGTCACTACTCATATCAAGCATACATATGATGCGTATGCCATGAGTCATGGAATCATACTAAGTATGTTATAAAGTGATGAACTATTCTTACAACGAAGATAGGCCTAGACGGCCTACCCACAACAAGTATAGGTCTATTAATGGGCCCTAAGGAGAGTTACAATGTGGACATTTAAACAACATTGTACTTACAATGTGGGCGTCAAACCATCATTGCTCCTAAGGCATAGCTTGCCATAAACATCATTACATAAACCATTGTGGAATCACACATGCGATGGACCTTGTGTACATCCCATTGGGCCTCGACCCATGGGCCTTAAATACATCAAATGGGTCGTCTCACATGGGCCTCATATATATCAAGGTGGGCCTCAACAATGGGCCTTATATGCATCAAGGTGGGCCTCAACAACGGCCTCATATATCTCAAGGTGGGCCTCAATGGATGGGCCACAAATACATCAATATGGACCTCACCACATGGGCATCATATACATATCAAGGTGGGCCTCAACAACGGGCCTCATATATCACATCAGGCCTAATCAAATAGGCCGAATGAATGGGCTAAGTCGAATGGGCCGAGTTGAATGGGCCAATTCAAATAGGCCAAACCCAACTCATCTATTTTTAAAAATTAATACATACATACATATAATATATATATATATATAATGAATCATATTAAAAGATCAACTGGACCGCACTCCAAATAACAGTGGTGATAATGATTTCCACCATTAAATTCGCAAGGCCCACGGTAACATTTATTTTCTACCCAATCTGGGTCACACAGACCTGAATTAAGAGGAAAAACAAATTTCATATTGACCCAAAACTTCCATGACAATCAAAAGGGTTTCAATGGAAGACGCTCAATCCCAACTGCTTTTGTTATGTGGTCCTGTGGTGCACTTGAGAGGCAGATCTCAAGCCTTAAAATGAGCTTTCAAAATGGTTGGACGGTTTGGATGCAACACATGCATTAGCGAGTGAGGTCCACTAGCCGTCCAGCGGATGGATGGTCGGCCAATGGTTGGACGACATAGATAAAATGCATACATCATGACTGGGACCCACGGTCCCAGCCTTTTTATCGTCTGATGCAGACAGAGCACAACAGACGTCTGGCTGCAACGCGTCAGCGAGGCTTGGCAATGCCGCCTCTTATATATTTATTTTTTGCCGCAATATTTCCTATGTGGGGCCCGCATCAGGAGAATCCAACCTAGCCGTTGGATTTCAGGACTCAAGACGGACTAAACAAGCCAAATATTTGACATGTTTCGGTGTGTAGAAATATCAGAGTAGATTTCAACGGTAAAACCATTATTTTCTATGAAATGGCCCGCTAGATAATCGGATTAACCTCATTTTTTAGCTCAACGCCTAAAATGAAATGGGGAATGAAATGGACAGCGCAGATCGGATCAATACATCAAGGTGGGGCTGCATGAGCAGCCCACCCAAAAAACCTTAAAGTAAGTTTATTTTATTATATATTTTTTCTTACTATGAGCACGTCTCATTGTTTGTTCACATTTCACTAGCCACGTTCAGCGTCCAGGGACGTTGGACGGACATCATGAATACATTTCAACAAGGTGGGTCCTACATGGATGTGGTCCACTTGATTTGTATCAATCTAATATTTGTGTTTTCCCATCGCCACAAGGTAGGGCCCACATGGTATGGATGGTGTAGGTCTAACAAGTCCATCAAGTGGGTCCCACGAAGGTGGACATCTTGGATAAATTGCATACATCATGGGGCCAACAACAAGGGAAAAGAGAGAGAGAGAGAGAGAGAGAGAGAGAGAGAGATCAAGTGATGGAGGGACCCCGGCACTATGAGCCCTCCCTTCCATGATTTACAACATACATCAAGTGGGTCTCATTACATATGGGCCCACCGATCAAAATCAACAGTAGAGATCCTTTTTCCACTGAAATGTAAGGTCTAGATGACCCTATCCATGCAAGGAAAATAAACATCATGATGGGGTCCATGGAGAATAGCCCCATCATGGAATGATCATGAGAATCAAGGTGGGCCATCGGTCACATCTAAGGTCCAAAGTGAGATCCATACCATCAATCGATAGGTCTCACTTGGCCCATCATAAAAACATGAAATCTATGCCTATAAAAACACCCACTATTCGATCTTCTTGGTCCAATGAAATGTCGAGCTCCTTGTGTCTCACTTTGATGGAAGATGATGAGAAATGAAGGGTTAGGATGATGGATCTTGGGGTAGGAAGTGGGCCACACACAACACACTTTCTCTCTTAGGATTGCTTAGACGTCCACCACTTTGCTTGAAATTTTTGTTGAGAAAGAGAGAGACAAATGGTGGTTGTAAGAGAGAGGTGATGGATGTGAGTGATAGATGTACTTGACATGAGAGTTGACTTAGGGTGGTTGCTTGACTTGGGGAGAAAGAAAGCATGTCACGCCCCAAACTCGGAGAACGGACTCACAAAATTTCCGATCGTCGAATCTAGTGCCGACAGCCTCCGTAGTGCCCCATTCTCGGCTCCCAGCACTCACATGCCAGATTCTAATCCTGGGATCCTACAAAGAGGATTTTCAGTATAATTTTTTTTTGTAATGGAGCATAACCACAAGCATAACCAAATCACAAAACAACATCACCACATATCCACTAATATAAACATTGAATACAATGCTGAAAGAAAAATACATATATATCAAAATCAAAGCTTCAGAAGTCCACTGCACGCTCCAAGTTCAACGCTGCTGCGACCTAACACCACATGCACGCATCTATGGTGCATAAGCTTATAGAAAGCTTAGAGGGTGGTGAAAGTGTGTGTAAGGTAAGTGTCAAGTTTACAATAAAGCCCATAGATCATATATCATCGGAATAAGCAGAAATACTGACAAGATCATGAATTATATGATAACAGAGTAAGCGAAAATATACTTGTAAGTCCATGAGTTATATAATATCAGAGTACGCAATGCAGATCATAATGAGCCAAATATCATATACTGCGGATGTAATGTAATATGCAGATCCTGCCAAGTCCGTCTAAGCCATATAAGTGCAGAAACATAGCAGTCCAAAATGTCATATGCCGTGGATGTAATGCAATATGCGATGCGAATGAAATGACCAAGCTGGAGTGAAGTCGGGATAATAATACGTAGTATCATAGGCTATGGGGTCCATCACAAGGTAATTCTATCCAAACCAGCCCCATACCTAAATTTTGATAGTCAAACACAATGTGGTAAACTCCTGATCTTAGGTTAGTCATGCGCCCCAACTGAAATCCTAGCCATTGCGAAAGTACACGTAACAAATAGTTGTACACCACCAGCCCGAGTGGATAGTGAATGGATGAATGAATGAGTATGCAACTCCTGCTCAGTAGCCTGCCAACCACTGGTAGCTCGCCTAGTGTGGTAGCTCGCCCAGGCATCAGCCCCACTCACATTAGCGTCCGCCCACGTGTGCTCGCCCACATGTGCAATAGTGACTGGGTGTCATACTATCATGTCAGTCCTCATATCAAGTCTACATATCAGTACTGTATATCTCTGGGATCATCACTGGGGTCTAATACACTCCACACTGACTGCCGCCTCCCTAACCACACAGCCCAGCGAGAGGAAGAGACCACACTATCCGCCTGACTAGTAGTCTGCCAATACCTACCTCGCTCGTTGATAGCGGACTTATTTGTGAGCTGGTCATAGTCGGCCTAGCTTATAGCCCCCTAACTCGGGTGGATAAGGCCACACGCCCTCCCAATCGACCACAACACAGTGGGAGATGCGGCTTATTGGTATTTGGCACTCGGGCGTTCATGTACCCACTCGGTCTTGAAGTTGGGGTGTCTCCTGGCCTCGAAAGTTTAGGGACTTTCACCCATCGACATCCAAAGTGCCCAGATGCTCGAACCAAATATTTTCTGTGTCACATCTGGCCATCCACGACATGCCTGTGGAGGTCAAGCCCCCTGATGTCGCTAGGGCGTACAGTAATCGTAATCACACAATGCAAGATGCATGAGTCATGTAGTCCAATCATGCATCAATTCTACGCATACTATGCGCTCATGTGGGATAACTCCACCTATCAGGGAGTCTCATAAACCATCTGTACTAAGGCATATGCAAGGGTTAATCACATCTCATAATAAACGGGCAGATGATGCGTATGGGCATGTATCATGATACTATGCTGCCACATACTCATAATCGGTATCAATAATCGGCATCAACGATCAGCCTTGATAATGTGGATGTTTAACCAACGTTGCCCTCAAGGAATGGCCCACATAGAGCCAAACATACAATGGGCCCACGGCCTCACATAAAGGCCTAATATATAACACAATGGGCCTTACTCAAGGGCCACATATACACAACACATGGGCCCTGTTCATGGGCCTAATATATATCACATGGGCCTTGCCCATAGGCCATGAATACATCATAATGGACCTTATCCATAGGCCTCAAATACATGACATGTGGGCCCTACACATGGGTCTTGAATACGTCAAATGGGCCATGCATCATGGGCCTAATACATATCACAATGGGCCTCGACTACAGGTCACATGTGCATCATATAGGTCTCGACAATTAGCCTTGGCAATCGAAACTTGCCTCGACAATCGAAGTCAGCCTCAACAATCAGAATCGGCCTCGATAATTGGAATCATCTTATACAATCGGCATCGACAATCGAAATCAACCTATACAATCGGCCTTGATATTCGGCCTCAACAATCGGAATCGACCTATACAATTAGCCTCGACAATTCAGAATCATCCTATACAATCGACCTCGACAAATCGGAATCGGCCTTGATACTCGGCCTCGACAATCAGAATTCGCATATACAATCAGCCTCGACAAATCGGAATCGGCCTATATAATTGGCCTCGACAAATCAGAATCAGCCTTGATATTCAGCCTCGACAATCGGAATAGGTCTATAATATCAGCTTTGACAAATCAGAATCGGCCTTGATACTCGGCCTCGACAATCAGAATCAGCCTCCATACTCAGCCTCGACAATCAGAATCGGCCTTGATACTCGGCCTCGACAATCTAAATTAGCCTCGACAAATCAGAATCGATCTCGATACTCGACAATCAAAAAGTTACAATGCAGACATTTAACCAACATTATTCTTACAATGTGGACATCAAACCATCATTGCTCCTAAGGCATAGCCCACCAAAAACGTCATTACATAAACCATGGTGGAATTACACATTGCAATGAACCTTATATACATCCCATTGGGCCTTGACCCATGGGCCTCATATATATCAAATGGGCCGCATCACATGGGCCTCATACATATCAAGGTGGCCACAACAACGGGCCTCATACATCACATCTAGGTGGGCCTCAACAACGGGCCTCATATATCACATCGGGCCTAATCAAGTGGGCCAAACAATGGGCCAAATCAACTGGGCTAAGTCGAATGGACCGAGTTGAATGAGCCAAGTTGAATGGGCCAATTTAGATGGGCCGAACATAATCTTATTTTAGAAATCAATATATATGTATAAAAATGAATTATATCGAAAGATCAACAGGACCATACCATATCTAACTGTAGTGATAATGTTTTCTACGGTTAAATTCCAGTGGGCCCCATCATAGGGTTTATTTCCCATCTAGTCTATTCATAAGGTCACAAAGACCTGGATTTAGGGGAAAAACAATTGTCATAATGGTCCAAGCTTTGAAGCCTAAGGGTTTAATAGTGGACATTCAAACCCACTGCTTTCTATAATGTGGTCCACCTGATCTTAGATCTGTCTTATTTTTATTCTCAAGCTGTAAGACGAGCTTGGCAAATGGTTGGACGGTATGGTTACAACACATGCATCATGGTGGGGGTCCACATGATGGAAGGTGTGAATACAATACATACACTAGTGGGTCCCACGTGGGGGCCACCATAACGTTTACTTTCCATCCAATCTATTATTAAGGTCACACAGACCCGTATGAAGAGGAAAAATAAATTTTATAGTGATCCAGAACTTTTGTCCACCCAAAAAAGGGTTTCAATGGCAGACGTTCAATCACACTGTGACCTGTGACATGGCCCACTTGAGCTCCATAGATAGATGATTTTTGCGGTGGCCCACTGTCCAAAGGGGGCCTACTAAATGCACGGTGTTGATGTTAACAAACATCACAGTGGGGCCCACGGCAGGGACCCACGTCCCTGCCCGTCCTTCACGTCCCAGCGCAACGGAATGACGTGCAAGCATCCTCTGGACATGCAAAGCAAGAGGTGTCACGTCTTTTTTTTATTTTATTTTTATTTTTTTAAAAAAACAGTTTTTAAGTGGTTTTTTGCCGGTGGGGCCCGCGTCTGAAAAATCCAACCCAACCATTGGATTCTACAGCTCTTGACAGATCAAACAAGCTCAATATACGATGTGTTTTGGCGTATAGAAATATTATAGTGGATTTTAATGGTAAAAACCTTTGTTTTCTAGGAAATGGCCAACTAGAAATCGAATTGGCTTCATTTTTCGGCTCAACGCCTAAAATGAAATGGGGAATGGGATGGGCGGCGTGGATTAGAACCATACATCAAGGTGGGGCCTGCATGGGGGGCCCTTCCCAAAAGCTTTGAACCAAAGCTAATATTTATGTTTTCAGTTAACGTCCAGCATCCTTGGATGCTTGACGGTTTGGGCACACCATGTATAAAAGGTGAGCCCTGCTCAGGTGGGCCACCAAATGGTGGATGGTGTGGATACAACACATATATAAAGTGGGCCCCACCTACAAATGGCTTGGATAAAATACATGCTTCATGGTGTGGTCCATACGGGTGGGCCATACGGCCACATCATCACATACAATAGGAAAAATGAAAGAGAGAGGGAGAGAGAGAGTGAGAGAGAGAGTGAGACACACGTGTGATGGAGGGAACCCGACACTATGGGCCCTCTTCAAGCATTCAATCATACATCAAGTGTGTCCCAATGCATGTGGGCCTACCAAATAAAAAATCAACGGTGAAGATTACTTATTCACCAAAATGGAAGGTCCAAAAGACCTCTTTAAATCTTCAAAAAGTAAACATCATGATGGGGTCCATGGAGAATGGCCCCATTATGGAACGATCATGTGAATCAAGGTGGGCCATCGGCCACACCTAGGGTCCAAAGTGAGATCCATACTATCAATCGGTAGCCCTCACTTGGCCCATCATCTAAAAAAATGAAATCTAAGCCTATAGAAGCACCCACCGTTCGATCTTCTTAGTCCGATGGAATGCCGAGCTCCTTGTGTCTCACTTTGATGGAAGGTGATGAAAGATGAAGGGCTAAGATGATAGATCTTGGAAGAGAAAGTGGGCCACAAACAACATCTCACTTTCTCTCATGGAATAGCTTGGATGTCCATTTTTTCTTTGCTTGGTTGCTTGAAAATTGTGAATAGAAAGAGAGAGAAAGAAGGTGGTTGTAAGAGAGGTGATAGGTGTGAGTAATGGATGTGAGGTGATAGTTGTACTTGACTTGAGAGTTGACTTGGTAGGTTGCTTGACTTAGGGAGAAAGAAAGCATGGGTTGTGTACTTTGATTGATTGATTGATTGATTGATGGGATAAGTTGTAGAGATACTCTTGGGTTCATAAACGCGATGCGTTTCTTAGAGATAAACGCCGGGCCACATCTCCTGGCCAGGGTATCGGATCGGTATGCAAGATGTGGCATTGGAACCATAGATTGAGCTGACTCAGATCCATGAGATGTCTTAAGGTCGCGCGCAAACATCTATCATAGGTCGTGGATTGCCGAAATTCGACGAAAAAGATTGCGAGATTGAATGGAACAATACTGACTAGGATACGGGCCTTACAGCTCTCCCCACCTAATAAAAAATTTTGTCCTCAAAATTTAAACCCCAATACAACCTATATAGAGCCTCAAAGAGAGGGAAATCCTATCGCAAAATATACCAACATAATCGAACACCTAAGAGGGAGATAATGCCAATGAATCTCAGCCTCATGCTCCCAAGATGCCTCCTCAGCTTTATGATGACCTCACTGAACCTCGGATCCTGGATTAGAAATGATTGAAATTGGAATACTATGCAGCCTCATAATCTCAACGGTAGGGAGCTATATCAGAAAATCTCTAAGTTATTCAAACTCAGGGATCTAATCATTCTAAGTTCTCAACAATCATCGAGTGAAGGATAGTTATTAGTAGATATGTAATGTTATCATTAGGTATTCCCAAGTTATGCTCTAATACCAACTTCTGTCACGCCCCAAATTCGGAGAACGGGCTCATAAAATTTCCGATCACCGAATCCGACACCGACAGCCTCCGTAGTGCCCTATTCTCGGCTCTTGGCACTCACATGTCGGATTCCGATCCTAAGATCCTACAAGGAGGATTTTCAGTATGATTTTTTTTTTTTGTAATGGAGCATAATCACAAGCATAACTAAATCACAAAACAACATCACCACATATCCACTAATATAAACAATTGAATACAATGCTGAAAGGGAAACACATATGTATCAAAATCAAAGCTCTAGAAGTCAGATGCATGCTCCAAGTTCAATGCTGTTGTGACCTAACGCCACCTGCACACATCTATCATACATAAGCTTATAAAAAGCTTAGAGAGTGGTGAAAGTGTGTGTAAGGTAAGTGTCAAGTATACAATAAAGCCCATAGATCATATATCATCGGAATAAGCAGAAATACTGACAAGATCATGAATCATATGATAACAGAGTAAGCGAAAATATACTTGTAAGTCCATGAGTCATATAATATCAGAGTACGCAATGCAGATCATAATGAGCCAAATATCATATACTACGGATGCAATGCAATATGCAGATCCTGCCAAGTCCGTCTAAGCCATATAAGTCAGAAACGTAGCAATCCAAAATGCCATATGCCGTGGATGCAATACAATATGCGATGTGAATGAAATAACTAAGCTGGAGTGAAGTTGGGATGATATTACATATTATCGCAAGCTATGGGGTCCATCACAAGGGAATTCTATCCAAAACTAGTCTCATACCTAAATTTGGATAGTCAAACACAATGTGGTAAACTCCTGATCTCAGGTTAGTCGCGCACCCCAACCGAAATCCTGGCCATTATGAAGGTACACGTAATAAATAATTGTGCACCACCAACCCGAATGGATAGTGAATGGATGAATGAATGAGTACGCAACTCCTGCTCAGTAGCTTGCCAGCACAGTAGCCTGCCAACCACTGGTAGCTCGCACAAGCCTCAGCCCCGCCCACATCACACCCACTCACGTGTGCAACAGTGACGGGGTGTCATAATATTATGTCAATCCTCATATCAAGTCCACGTATCAGTACTGTACATCTCTGGGATCATCATCGGGGTCTAGTACACTCCACTCTGACTGCCACCTCCCAAGCCGTACAACCCAGTGAGAGGAAGAGACCACACTATCCACCTGACCAGTAGTCTTCCAATACCTACCGGCTCGTCGATAGTGGACTCATTTGCAAGCTGGTCAAACTCAGCTTAGCTTATAACCCCCTCACTCGGGCGGATAAGGCCACACCCCCTCCCAACCGACCACGACACAGTGGGAGACTTGGCCTACTGGTATTCGGCACTCGGGCGCTCATGTATTCACTCAGTTTAGACGTTGGGGCATCTCTTAGCCTCGGAGGTTTAAGGACTTTCACCCACGGACATCCAAAGTGCCCAAATGCTTGAACCAAACATTTCTGATGTCACATCTGGCCATCCACGACATTACTGTGGAGGTCAAGCCCCCTAATGTCGTTAGGGCGTACAGTAATCACAATCACACAATGCAAGATGCTTGCCAAATGGTTGGACGGTATGGATACAACACATGCATCATGGTGGGGGTCCACATGATGAAAGGTGTGAATACAATACATACACCCAGTGGGTCCCACGTGGGGGCCCACCATAACGTTTACATTCCATACAATCTATTAATAAGGTCACACAGCCCCATATGAAGAGGAAAAACAAATTTCATAGTGATCCAGAACTTCTGTCCACCCAGAACTTCTGTCCACCCAAAAAGGGTTTCAATGGCAGACGTTCAATCACATTACTCCCAATGACGTGGGCCACCTGAGCTCCACATACAACTGATTTTTACGGAGGCCCACTGTCCAAAGGGGGCCTATCAAATGCATGGTGTTGATGTCAACAAACATCATGGTGCGGCCTAAGGCAGGGACCCACGTCCTTACCCATCCTTCACATCCCAGCGTAGCAGGACACTGCCGCACATCCTCTGGACATACAGTAGCAATGCCTGCTGCTGTTTTTAATTTTTTTTTTTTTTAAATAGTTTTTCCGTGGTTTTTCCCCGGTGGGGCCCGTGTCCAAAAAATCCAACCCAACCATTGGATTCTACAGCTCATGACAGGTCAAACAAGCCCAATATGCGAGGTGTTTTGGCGTATAGAAATATTAGAGTGGATTTTAATGGTAAAAACCTCAGTTTTCTTAAAAATGGCCCACCAGAAAATCGGATTGGCTTCATTTTTCAGCTCAACGCCTAAAATGAAATGGGGAATGGGATGGACGGCGTGGATTATAACCATACATCAAGGTGGGACTTGCATGGGTGGCCCTTCCCAAAAGCTTTAAACCAAAGCTAATATTTGTGTTTTCAGTTAACGTCCAGCGTCCCTGGACGCTCGACAGTTTGGACACACCACGTATATAAGGTGGGCCCTGCTCAGGTGGGCCACCAAATGGTGGATGGTGTGGATACAACACATATATAAAGTGGGCCCCACCTACAGATGGCTTGGAAAAAATACATGCTTCATGGTGTGGTCCATCTGGGTGGGCCACACGGCCACAACATCACATGCAATAGGAAAAATGAAAGAGAGAGGAAGAGAGAGAGAGAGAGAGAGTGAGACACACGTGTGATGGAGGGACCCCAACATTATAGGCCCTCGTTTTTAAGCATTCAATCATACATCAAGTGGGTCCCAATACATGTGGGCTCACCAAATAAAAAATCAACGGTGGATATTACTTCTCCACCAAAATGGAAGGTCTAGATGACCTCTTTAAATCTTCAAAAAGTAAACATCATGATGGGGTCCATGGAGAATGGCCCCATCATGGAATGATCATGTGAATGAAGGTAGGCCATCGACCATACCTAGGGTCCAAAGTGAGATCCATACCATCAATCGGTAGGCCTCACTTGGCCCATCATCTAAAAAAATGAAATCTAAGCCTATAAAAGCACCCACCGTTCGATCTTCTTGGTCCGATGGAATGCCGAGCTCCTTGTGTCTTACTTTGGTGGAAGATGATGAGAGATGAAGGGCTAGGATGATAGATCTTGGAAGAGGAAGTGGGTCACACATAACATCTCACTTTTCTCTCATGGAATAGCTTGGACGTCCATTTTTTTCTTTGCTTGGTTGTTTGAAAAATGTGAAGAGAAAGAGAGAGAAAGAGGGTGGTTGTAAGTGAGGTGATGGGTGTAAGTGATGGATGTGAGGTGATAGTTGTACGTGACTTGAGAGTTGACTTGGTAGGTTGCTTGACTTGGGGAGAAAGAAAGCATGGGTTGTGTACTTTGATTGATTGATTGATTGATTGATGAAATAGGTTGTAGAGATTCTCTTAGGTTTGTAAACACATCGCATTTCTTCGAGATAAATGTCGGCCCACATCTCCTGGCCAGGGTATCGGATCGGTATGCAAGACGCGGCGTTGGAACCGTGGTGATAGTGCGGTCGCCATAGTACAAGTCTCAGATTAAGCCCACTCAGATCCATAGGATATGTCTTAAGGTTACGCGCAAACATTGATCATAGGTCATGGATTGTCGGAATTCGACGGGAAGGATCGCAGGATTGAAAGGAATGGTACAGACTAGGATACGGGCCTTACAAAGCATGGGTGTGTAGTTTGATTGATTAATTGATTGATTGATAGATGGGATGGGTTATAGAGATTCTTTTGGGTTCGTAAAAGTGTGGTGTTTCTTCCAGATAAACACCGGCCCACATCTCCTGGCTAGGGTATTGATTCAGTGCGCAAGACGTAGCGTTGGAATTGCGACAACGATACAGTCAAAATGGTTCAAGTCTCGGATTAAGTTGACTTAAATTTATGAGATACAACTTAGGGTCGCACGCAAACGTCGATTATAGGTTACAAGTTGCCAGAATTCATCGGGAAGGATCGCGGAAGTCGACGGAATAGTACAGACTAGGATACGGGCCTTACATGTAATGCCACAACATAGGTAACTGTGATAAATTTTATTAAATGAAATGCATGAAGCTCCTTTTGTTTAGAAATATGTAGAATGGTTGAAAAAAGTTGATGATGTTATCCTAATCCTATAAATGTTGTACCCTATGTTGTATACAGGGAATGCCTCCTAAAACTACTTGGAACATGGCACGTCTCCCACTCGATGGGTTGGTTGACGGGTCCCCTCTCTCGAGTGATAGCCAAACGAACCTTAGTTTGGGTCCAAGTAGCGAGATGATGCCGGATACATAACCGGCCACTGGCCCCACGAATGGGCCAACACCGAGTGCACCACCAGTTCTGGGTCAGAACCGTGCATCTTCGTTAATGCCACACATGCCTTAGGTGGCCTCTCCTCCTGCTATGTTGGAGTAGATGATCATCCTAATGCAACAACAACAACAGGTTCTGGCAACTATAGCGGGGGCCATCGCATAAAACGTGAATGTGGCCCCGCTAATGCCACATGTATAAGCTACTAGTACTATAACTGCAAGTGACCCGTTCGAGCACTTTCAGCGCCTTCATCCTCCCACTTTTGCGGGTACTCATAGACTCGAGGAGGCCGAGTACTAGTTGGATCCTATTTCTAAGATGTTGAGGCCATTACATTGTACCGAAGTGGAATAAGTTGAGCTAGTCACGTACATGTTTGACAAGGAAGCTATCCTATGGTGGGACAGTGTCCTTCGAACAGTTCCCATAGGATTTGCGTGAACATGGGACAAGTTTAAGGTACGCTTCCACGAGAAGTATTTCCTCCTCACTTACCATAATGAAAAGGAGGGCGAATTCCTCTGCCTCCGACAAGGGGGAAATGACAGTGGCAGAATACAAAAACCATTTCACGAAGCTATCTAGATATGCTCCTTTGATTTTGGCAAATGGGCCGATGAGAATGCAGTGATTTTCAAAAGGGTTGCGAACTAACATCTGCATTAAGATATGTTGCACTAGCATCCCCAACTATGCTAAGCTAGTGAAAATGTCCCTGCTAGCTGAGTAGGATGGTGAATGGGTGTCTCAAACATGCATGCCAATGGGCCCGAGGCCTAGGCTTGAATTGCAGAACTGGCCATTTCTCAGCAAGAGGCCGTGTATGAACTCGCCTCCAAGACCTATGGGTCCACTGACTCAGCAGAGGCAATCTGACTTTAGTGTACTTATTGTAACAAAGAAGGTCATACTAACCCCTACTGATTCACCAAGATGAAGGATAACGACTATACACTGCCTCAAAGGGTCAACCGCCAGCCACTGCGTGCTATTTCGGCTCCACCTCTACGATCTGTAGCACTGGCACAACCATACAACCGACCTCCTATATCTCGAAATAGGCCACCTCAATGACCTATGATAGCGCAGCCTAACCGCCCACAACAATCTTGTGTCCATGCACTCGCAGCCGAAGTAGCTGAATCAACGGTTGCAGTACTGCTAGACTTTGAAGTCACTGCTCACATCCAAGGTACACTTGTATTCTAGTTAGTGGACATCAGGTCCACTGTTTCTATGATAACATGTTCTACAGTCAAGCGATTAGGGTTGGACACTACCCCTATGATTGGGGTGAGAGTCATCGCCGCAGCAGGAACCTTTACAGACGTCACTAAGCTTTGTAAGAGTTGCCCGATAGACATAGGGAGCAGAGTAGTGTGCATTAACCTGATTGTATCCTAAATATATCATTATGACGTCGTCCTCGGCATGGATTGGCTCGCTAAAATAAAGGCAGAGATTGACTGTGAAACCAGATTGGTGACAGCCCATGGGCCCGAGGGCATGACCTTCACCTTCCCAGTTCAGGTCAATTGTGCTTACCGCATTCATTGTTACGCTTCCCTGTTGGAGAATTATGATGGTCCATCACTTGGGGACACGCCAGTGGTCTAAGATTTCATGAACGTGTTTAGGACGATCCTTGGACTACCTCCTCAATGCGAGATCGACTTTACCATCAACCTTGTGTTAGGCGCGACACCTATCTCCTTACTGACGTACCGCATGCCTCCATGTGAGATGGAGGAACTAAGAAAATAAATTAATGATTTGTTGGACTCAGGTTTCATACAGCCAAGTGTATCTCCTTGGTGAGCTCCAATTTTATTCGTAAAGAAGAAAGAAGTATCGTTGTGATTGTGTATTAATTTTTGCAAGCTAAATCACGTCACAGTAAAGAACAAATATCCTCTGCCCAAGATAGATGACTTGTTTGACCAATTAAAGGGGGCTCAATATGTTTTCTAAGATAGACTTACAGTTCGGGTATCATCAGTTGCAAGTCAGGAATGAAGACATGCAGAAAACAGCTTTTAGGACTAACTTCGGGCACTATGAATTCTCGTGATATCATTTGGACTTACAAATGCACCAATCGTATTCGTGGATCTCATGAACTAGGTGTTTCAGCCATATCTTTACCGATTTGTCATCGTATTCATAGACAACATTTTGATATACTCAAAGAGTCGGAAAGATCACGAAGAACACCTGCGAGCAGTCCTTGATACTTTTAGGCAAAATTAGTAGTTTGCACAATACCAAAAGTGTGACTTCTGGAAGGAAGAAGTCAAGTTCTTAGGACACATGATTTCCAAAGAAGGAATTGTCGTGGACCTTGCCAAGGTGACCGCGGTACAAGACTGGGAGCAACCTGGTTCAGTTACAGAAGTGAGGAGTTTCCTTGGACTTGCCGACTATTATCGCCGATTCATTAAAGATTTCTCCAAGATAGCCCGACCATTATCTCAACTTACTCAGAAAGATCTTAAATTTGCTTAAAATGAGAAACCAGAGGCAGCCTTTCAAGAATTAAAGGACAAGCTGACGTCTGTGCCCATACTAATGCTGCCAGAGCAAGGGGTCAAATATACTATTTACACCGTTGCCTCTCGAGTCAATTTGGGGTGTGTACTTATGCAGAAGGATAGGGTGATCACTTATGCCTCACAACAGTTGAGGAAACATGAAGAAAATTACCCCACTCATGACCTGGAGTTGGCTGCAGTTATTTTCGCATTAAAGCTTTGGAGACATTACCTTTATAGAGAGGAGTTCGAGCTCTTTTGCGACCATAAGAGCCTCAAGTACATCTTTACACAGAGGGACCTGAATATGAGGTAATGACATTGGATGGAGACTTTGAAAGACTTCAAGTTTGAAGTCTCCTACCATCTTGGTAAGGCCAACCTTGTGGCCGATGCGTTGAGCTGCAAGAAAACCATAGAATTTACAGTCTCACTGATGGTAGGAGAGTAGAATATGGTGGAGTTCGTGCGAGATTTCGAACAGAGGCTGACAGTGGAGCAACCATTCGAGAGTGTCGCACACCTCCACGTACAACCACTTATTGATGACCGAATCATTGTGGTCAGAGAGAAGATGATTTGTTGGTGAAGATGAGAGGGCATGCAAGTGACATTGAAGAATCAAAATGGAGGATTAGCTTAGATGGAGGTTTACAGTATCATGGTCGCCTATGCATCCCGAACCTTCACGACTTGAGGAGAGAAGTTCTAGAGGCCGCTCACAATTCAAAGTTAGCGATGCAACCGGGTAGTACGAAAATGTATCAAGAAGTGAAGCATTCGTACTGGTGGGACAACATGAAGGCCTAAATTGTAGACTTTGTGTCCTGATGCCTCACGTGTCAGCAAGTCAAGGCCGAGCACCACCGACCCCCTGGTTTACTTCAACCCATGCCCATAGCTGAGTGGAGGTGGGATTTCATATTTATGGATTTCATTTTCAGGTTACCAAAGATGAGAAAGGGGCATGACTCCATTTGGGTGATTGTGGACTGGTTGACAAAGTTGGCCCATTTCCTCCTGATACGAGTTTCTAATTTGGCAGATGACCTGACCAAGCTATACATTAAGGAGATAGTACGATTGCATGGAGTTCCTTAGGAGATTGTGTCAGACCGAGACACACGATTCACGTTTATGTTCTGGACTCGAATACAAGAGGCGATGGGGGTGAAGCTGAAGTTTAGTACTGCATTCCACCCACAGACCGATGGGCAGACGGAACAGGTAAATCAAATACTCAAGGAAATGTTACGAGCATGCGTACTTGACTTCAAGGATAGCTTGGATGATTGTCTCCCTTATTCCGAATTTGCTTATAACAACAGTTTCAAAGCAAGCATTAGCATGGCTCCTTACAAAGCCTTGTATGGACGCACATGTCGGGCTCCGCATTGTTGGGCGGAAGTTAGTGAGAAAAGCTTGGTTGGCACAGATCTGGTTCAGGCAACCTCAGAAAAGATCAATATTATTAGGCGTCGACTCCTTACAGCCCAGAGTAGGTAGAAGAGCTACGCTGATACGAGACGGAGATAATTGGAATTCGAAGTTGGGGACCATATATTCCTTAAAGTTTTCCTAATGAAGCGAGTACTTCATTTTAGCAGGAAAGGGAAACTCACATTGAGGTTCATTGGGTCATTCCAAATTTTAAACCAAGTGGGTGTGGTAGCATACCGTCTCGCCTTGCCCACACCACTCATAGGCATGCACAATGTATTCCACATATCGATGCTGAAGAAATATGTTCCTGACCCTAGCCATATTATCAAGTGAGAGCAAGTGCAGTTAAGAGAAGACGCTACCTATGTATTGCGACCAACGCGTGTTCTAGATAGGAAGGAACAAGTGTTGCGCAGCAAGGTCATCCCTCTCATGAAAGTGTTATGGACATACCACACCGAGGAGGAGGCTACTTGGGAAATGGAAGTTGAAGTCCGTAAGAACTACCCGCAAATCCTCGAGGAGTACGAAAAGGTACTAATTTCGGGGAAGAAATTTTTCTTTAATGGGGGTAGATTGTAACGTCCTGAAAAAATTTGTACAAAGACCCGAGTACCACCTCAGGCAGAACTACCCAAGGACTGCATTCGGTCGTATAATTTAGGCAAATTTTAATTAAGTACTGAACTAAATAATCGGTGGATTAGGCTTGGGCCACCATCTTCACAAATGAGAAGGCCAAAAATCATGAGTACCACTAGCTCAATGCTACCGAAAGACCTAGGAGAAATTCCAAGAGCCTGCTGTTCTCGGGAGTACATTAAAACCCCGTATCAGACCTAGACTGCACGTCGAGGGTCCGATGACACTGAAACTATAGGACTATGTCTGTCCTACTGGGCTTAACAACCATCGTTGGAATCAAGCCCAGATAGTATCCAGAAAGTTCCAATTTGAACCCTGAGTGAAGTGCATGAGAAACGCGAATATCTTTAGAAAATGACATGCAACTTAAGCGAATTGGGCTGTTCACTCTTACGTGAAATTGAGGATTTCTGACCATCAGTTTCTGACCAAACTTCACCTATGAGGAATGGAAATTTCCCTGCACATATCTGTGTAATTATGGCCCCGATTGAGTAAGTATGACCGTTGATCTGATGCAGTCCCACCACGGTTGATCGGCTTATCTGATCGCACCGAGATCGTGTTCTAACATGGATCCATTGTCAGGGAACGTACCCTATGACGTAGGTGGGTTGTGGGCCTCCCTATGAGCCCTATTTGTCAGAAATAGCCACTCAAAGGGTATAACCTATGTATAAAGTGGTCCTAGGGCCATTTGCATCACTTCTAGGCTTATAAATAGCCCTTATTTCACCCCTCCTCTCTCATATACAAATTTCCTAAAAACCCTAAGGGAGATAGGAGAGAAAAGAAGAGAAAAGAGGAAAGAGAGAAGGAAGAACTTGGGAGATCGCTACAGGAATCCTCTCCCACGATACCACGCACCAAATCTCCGCCCCGTTGCGCTACTAAACCTTTTCGGTTACGATTTTGGGTAATAAATCCTAACCCTAATGTCATTGTATTGATCCAGTATAGTTATTCATCAATCTAGCTAACCCGTTTCGTCATTTAGGTGCCCGACGTTCCATCTTTAGAAACGTAGAGTTTGGACTGAGTCCAAATCGAGTATTTCGACAAAAGGTGTGGACTATAAATACTTAGGTTGTGGTTATAAATGCTTTCATGTCAACTAATGATTTATGTCTGACTTTATTGCTACTGTACTGTCTTAGATACATTGATTTCTGTATGATATACGCATATGAACTGTGATGAGTAAAAGATGCATACCATATGTTTGTTGAAATGTTTGAATGACCATTTAAAAATGATTTGTACTTGCCATGATTACTGATCTAGGATTCATCATGGTCATATGCATGTTGATCTCTCTGTATAAGGAATTGATAAAACATATGTTGTAACTAACCTAGTTTATGTTTTTGACGAATTGCCTGAATGAGAAATTATTGATGATTTATATCTACTATAAGTATTAAGTTAGGATTCTTTATTGCCATATGCATATGTATAATTTCCTTTATGTAATCATATTTTCTCTATGCAATTAATTGATCAAATGCAAGTGTTTGGTAACATGATCAATGTGTTCGATGAAATACCCAAGTGAGGAATCCACTTGGATTGTTTGTTAAATACTGAGATGAATATTACATGTGTTTGTTAGTTGCATATGAGTAGGATTGAGGCTACAACGTAGCCCAGGCAATCGGTAACAGTCCCTGTTCGAGTGGCCGAATTAGTCTCACCACATTGAGTATACTCAATGAATCTGGGTCACACGACGATTGTCGATAGTGGTTAG
The DNA here is from genome assembly GCA_030180095.1 of Magnolia changhungtana. Classification (NCBI taxonomy): domain Eukaryota; kingdom Viridiplantae; phylum Streptophyta; class Magnoliopsida; order Magnoliales; family Magnoliaceae; genus Magnolia; species Magnolia changhungtana. The sequence goes on from JASAUF010000150.1 coordinate 400,566, forward strand.
GCCACGAGGGGTGCTTATGCGCTTCATGTCGATCAGATCAGCATGTGTCAGTACCAATCGAGCTCGCCTAACAAACTGATTGACCTATTGTATGTTTACCATGTATAGATACTACTGCTTGAATCTAAGGTACCCATCACCAATGTAAAGGCCCACTTTAACCATGGTATCATGATCTGCTAAGACTCATGAGCCAGGCATGGTGGTATGGGACACTGTGTTCGAGTTATCGGCTTACGATGGGGTGACTAGCCTCCCCATAATGACCAATGAGCAACTAAGACTTGTGAGCCGAGCAACGGTGGTATGGGACACCATGTTCGTGCTGTTGGCCTACACTGAGGTGACGAGCCTCCCCGTAGTGATCGCGAGTATAAATTCTTGTAACTTGCCTGTCGCATGTGTTTCATTAGGAGTGGTGACCCTATAACTTGCCTATCATATGTGCTTTAACTAGGAGTGATGAAACTAGATGGATCCTTCGGTTTGGGTCAATGATATAAAGGGAGGTATCCTAGCTTCCCAAACTTGATGTATGAATAAGCTTAATTAATTACTTGGCTAACACGACCATGCATCACACTGCATTAGTTAGGATATGCTTTAAAGGTGATGAAGTTACACCGTTTTGAGGAAGTGTTGTCATATGCGAAATAGGTTGTCGAAATCACTTGTGAGGGAGCTTCGATGCGAGGACATACAATATTACTTGCACTCCATTCCTATATTAAAAAGAGTAATTAGAAAGTGATTGTTTGATTGCTTTATTATTACTGCTTAATTGACATGATAATATGTTAACTTTTGCTTTATAGTACCACTGAGTTGATTACTCACTCCCACTTTAGGATGGTGTTTTAAAACACCAACCAGACTCTGATTTAGATGTAGGTGCTGATGAAGTCTATGCAATGGAGCAGGATTTTATGGATGAGGAGGAGAAATTCTCCTACTTTTAACTCTCGGGCCGGTCGATGTAGACCCCGTGCCGATGCGTAGGAACCATTGGGATATCTGGCTTAGTTGGACACTTTACATTTTCCATATTTTGTTCATTTTGAAACAATTCATGTATATATTAAACCGAGTTACGTACTCATACTCTAGAGGTTTGTGAAACACCCACATGCTTAAATAGATATGTTTCAGACTTCCGCTTGCTTAATTTAATTATATCCAGATTATGATGAGTTGTTTAGCATAAGCTCACACATGCTTTACTCATTAATATGGAAGGAATATGATATCATCATCCATACTGCATAAGTGATATATTGAATCTCGGGAGTAGAGCTTTGCTCGACCCTTGAAATTTAGGGCGTTACAAAGATAATCAATGTTTCAGCTGCCATGAATACGGGCATCTGGCTAACAAGTGTCCAAAGAGGGACAAATCTAAAAAAGAAATGCATGTTGGCTACATGGGATGAATCATCTTGCTCCGAAGCCTCTTCTAAGTTAGAAGATTCTGAACCTGAGTCTGCTAATGAGGTTAAAGCCATAATAACTCTAGCCAAAGTCACTTACTCAGACAGTTGTGATTCAACTTGTGATGAAAATCTGAGAAGTGATCATGAAAATGATGAGGATTTATAAGATTCCTATGATGCCCTATACAGGAAAAGTTACAAGATAACTGTAAAACTAAAACTTCAAAAAGAAAAGTTTTTAAAGTTAAAAGAAGATTTTGATAACCTAGTTTTAGAAAAATCACATTTTTCTAATTGTTTTGAAAAAGCTAAGTGTGATTTAGATTTTAAAACATCCCAAGTTGAAAACCTTAAATCAGAAAATGAAAAAACTAAAACTAGAAGTCTCTTCTCTCTTGAGTTTGAAGGATACTTGGAGGTATGCCAAGGGTGATCCTAAATTAGAAAGACTGCTAACCAGATTAAGGAAATGTGGTGATAGATCTGGTCTGGGCTATGATAATAATACACCTCCTAAAAGTAAGTCCACTCCACCTAAGTTTGTTAAAGGGGAGTCCTCTAACTCAAAAGGGAAAACTCTGAATCAAAATAGTTTCAAAAATCTTAAAACTTTTTAGGCTAAGAAACCTAAAAGCAAGCATATCAATTATAGAAATCAGAATCATAACCCCTTAGCTGAGAAAATTATAGATTTACTCAAGGAGCTTCTAAAATCTAACTCGAATGGTAGAATATACAACAATTATAAGCATAGAAAAACCAACTATGCTCCAAAACCCAAAACTGTAATGAAATGGGTCCCTAAGGTTGCTTGTCTAGTTGCTCACACCACTTTCAAGGCTTCCAGTCAATCAAAGTGGTACCTCAACAGTGGTTGCTCTAGACACATGACAGGTGACAAAGATTTGTTCACCAATCTCAAATATATGACTGATGGTTCAGTCACATTTGGTGATGGTAGCAACTGCAAGATTATTGGCCAAGGAACGGTTCAACTCTTTAATCTTCCTCCATTTGAGAATGTTTTGTTTGTAGAGAGCCTTAAGCATAATCTCTTAAGCATTTCTCAAATTTGTGATAATAAACATATCATAAAATTCACCAACTAAGGGTGTGAGATTTCTAATGAGAACGGTTCTATGACATTAACTGGTCGCAGAACATCTGAGAACTACTATATAGTCATTGATTCAAGCTCGTCTAAGTTTTCGTGTTACATGGTCCAAACCAATGAGACCGAACTATGACATAAACGCATAGGACATGTACACTACTGTAATCTTTATAGACTGAGCAAAGGTGAAGTAATAAGAGATCTACCCAAGTTAAAGAAAATGAATAAAATTTGTGGCGAATGTTAAATTGGGAAACAAATTAGGAGTTCTCACAAGAAAGTGAACTCCAGTACTACATCCAAACCCCTTGAACTCCTCCACATGGATCTCGTTGGACCTATTAGAATGGAGAGTCGAGGTGGTAAGAAATATATTCTGGTAATAGTAGATGATTTTACCAGGTATACATAGGTAGTTTTCATGAGAGAGAAATCTGAAACTCTCGATGAAGTGAAAAGAGTACTCAAGCGTATCTAAACAGAGAAGGAATCATGGTTTTGAATTCTACAATAGTAGTTTTGAGAAATTCTGTAACGATCATGGTATATCGCATGAATTTTCTGCTCCTAAGACACCTCAACAAAATGGGCTTGTTGAAAGAAAAAATCATGTTCTTTAAAAAATGGCTAATGTGATGTTAAACAGCATGAAACTTCCTAAAAATCTTTGGGCCGAAGCAGTGAACATGGCTTGTTATATTATTAATCGTGTTTATACTAGAAAGTCAAATAATAAGACTACATATGAACTATGGTTTGATAAGAAACCAACGGTCAAATACTTTCGAGTTTTTTTGCAACAAATGTTATATCTATGTGACCAGAAAAATCTGGGAAAAATCGACACTAAGAGTGATGAGGGTATTTTCCTAGGATATGTGCTAAATAGTCGAGCATATCGTGTTCTCAACAAGAGGACTGGTGTAATTCAGGAGTCCATTAATGTGGTTATAGATGATCACCTGAATACACCTGTCTCAAGTTCAGAAGATGATGAAGTCTCTTTATGTGATAAACCAGACTCTTCATCTAGTCAAAATGACACTGAACTGTAGTTAATTAAAAACCATCCAATTGATCAAATACTTGGGAACCCTCTCACTAGTGTGCGCACTCGTAGATAATTAGCAAACATTTGTAATAATGTGTGCTTCACATCCCAGATGGAGTCGGCCAACGTAAAAGAAGCACTTGCTGATGAAACTGGATAGTGGCTATGCAAGCTGAACTTAATCAATTCGTAAGGAATGATGTATGGTACTTAGTTCTTAGACCTAATGATAAACAGATTATTAGAACTAAATGGATTTTTAAAAATAAGTCTGATGAACTTGGTAATATTATAAGAAACAAGGCTAGACTGGTTGTACAAGGGTACACTCAGATAGAAGGCATTGATTATGATGAAACTTTTGCCCTAATAGCTCGTCTTGAATCTATCAGACTGTTCATATTCATTGCTTGTTACCAAAAAATCAAAATTTATCAAATGGATGTTAAGAGTGCTTCCTTAAACGGTGATCTACATAAGGAAGTATATATAAAACAACCTACTAATTTTGAAGACCCTAAATATACTGATCATGTTTATCACCTGAAAAAGGCACTCTATGGATTAAAAAAAGCTCCCAGGGCATGGTACGAGAAATTGACTAAGCTTTTACTAAGTCATAACTTTATAATGGGGAGTATTGATAAGACACTTTTTGTAAAGAAATACAATGATCACATATTGATAGTACAAATATATGTTGATGACATTATCTATGGATTTACCTGTTCTAACATGACTATTGAATTTACAGATTTAATGAAGCCTAAATTTGAAATGAGCATGGTTGGAAAACTGAACTATTTCTTAGGTTTGCAAGTAAAACAGCTTGCTGATGGGTTCTTTATCTCTCAAATCAAATATGCTCTAAACTTGGTGAAAAGTTTTGTTTTGAGAGCGGAAAAAATTTCGATACTCCTATGAGTACGACACTTAAACTCTCTAAGGATTCAACAAGTAAAAGTGTAGATCCTAAGTTGTATCGTATCATGATAGGTAATTTATTATATTTAACTGCGAGCTGACCTGATATTGCATTCGGCGTAGGAATCTGTGCTAGATATCAATTGGACCCTAAAGAGTCCCACCTGATTGCTGTAAAGCGCATTTTGAGATATGTCGCAAGTTTGGCTAAACGCCATTTGGTATCCTCACGGTACTAATGTTCAATTAGCCAGTTATTCGGATGCTGATTGGGCTGGTAATATTGATGACCACAAGTCTACCAGCGGTGGATGTTTTTATGTCGGGAACTGTCTATTTTCATGGCATAGTAAGAAATAGAGTTTCGTATCACTTTCCACAGCTGAGGCTGACTACATTGCAGCCGATAATGCATGAACCCATCTTGTGTAGATGAAAAGAATGTTAAGTGATTACAAATTTGCGAAAGATTCTATGGTGTTGTATTACGACAATTCTAGCGCAATTAACATTTCTAGAAATTCAATTCAGCATTCACGAACTAAGCATATTGACATTAGATATCATTATATTCGTGAATTAGTAGAAGGTAAGATTATTTCTTTGGATTATATTCAGACTGAAAATCAACTTGCAGACATTTTTACAAAATCGCTTGACAGAAACAGGTTTGCTACATTAAAATTGGATAAGGGTATGTGCAATATGATCTAAATTGCTTGTGTTTATTTATACTATATTGCATGTTTTTTTTTGTAAAATTTTAATATCAAAAATATGAAAAAATCTAAAATTTATGAGGTACTCGATCAGTTGAGTTGCTAGGGTTTGGGGCTTTTTATTGTGCAAAAAGCACTTTTTCCTCTATTTTTTCATCTTCCCCAACTAGCCCTACCACGACCGGTCGAACCCACCTTCGATTCCTTCATGGTTAGTGCATCTTTTTCATTTTCTTTGTGGATTTAGGTTCTTTGCACTTCTATTTCCTTGATTTCATAGTTTATTTCAAGGTTTTTGGTGGTTTATTGGGGTTTCTAGTAAAATTTCTGATTTCCTTGAAACTCATCTATCCCTTCTTGCATTAATTGTATTTCTTGTATTCTTTGTGCTATGGAAGGTAGAAATAAGAAGAGATCCTCTCGTGGTTCCTCTTCTTCCCATTCCACATCAATTACGGTGCATCATCTTCGTTCACCCAAAGAAGACCCCAAATATGTGCGGGAATTCATCTTCGTAATGTGATTGTTGAGCGGACTATTAACTTAAATCATTTGGAACCGTTCAGCATTGTTCCCCTCCTTCAAATTGTAAGATGGGCTAATATATTAAATTGGGGCGGTCCTGCATACCGGTCCATTGCATGGGCCATGTATGCGTGTATATGTGATTTCTCTGTTGAAAATTTAACTTTTACTGTGACAACAAGAGAAGGTCCTATTGATGTAGACCATCACTTGATATCTGGATTAATGAATATTCCAGTGAATGATGAAGGAATACCTATCTCTACGTTAGTTGCAAAACTGTTTGAATCAGAAAAAACGAATGCTAACTAGAGTGTTGTGCAACAAGAATGCGGAATGGAATTTATGGAATGTGCTCAGTTCCAAATATATTTTACTGAGATACAAAGTTCTTCACCGTATATTCATTTCAAATGTATATCCTCAGTCTGGTAACAAAACTGAGCTAACATCTTTCATGGTACGCGTCCTTCATTTAGTCGTTACTGGTGTTCATGTATGTCTTCCATCTCTTATTTGTTACATTATCATTCAGTTTCGTCTTCATCCTGGTCATAGTGATATTCCCTTTACATTTCTGATGACCACGCTAGCTACTCATAGTCTTATGGTTATGCATGTTAGAGAAGCTCCTATTAACCATTTATCCTTCAACAATTCTAACATTAACAAGATGAATCTGAGGTTGGCTCTTATCCAAGTTGATGGAGGTGTTGGCGCAGCTGCTGAAGAAACTGGAGAGGAAGATGCTTTGCCTCCTGATGATGTTAATATGGATGACTTGTTGGATGAGATAGAATCAGATTTTACGACTGATCTAGATTTTCAACCATCTAATTTTGATGAGCTATGAGATCCCTAGAGGAAAAGGTAGAAGGTCTGCATGTGTCCCAGGAAAATCAATTCAAATACATGTACAAATACCTTAGGCGCATTAACAAGGGACTACATCAGATAGATCCATCTATTCCTGCTCCATCATTTGGATCTGACTAGCTTTTTATTTTATTCTAGACATGTATTAACTCTTTCTATCTTTGTGTGTTTAGATAACTCTCGGTCTTATACTTTTACTTCTTACTATGTGGACATGATATTATGCCTTAAGTTGATATTATGATTGTCATGGTGATGCTCTTTCCTCTCTTATTTTATTTACATCTCTTATCTTTCTATGTCTTTCCTTTGTCATATTGTGACAAAAAGGGGGAGAAATTGTGGAGATGATTGTGTGATTGTGGAATATAAAGTGTGATTGTGGAATATGGAATGTAGGGATGTATGGAATTTTTCTTTTTACAGGTTCTGCAAATCACGTCTCCTGGATTGAGGGGGAGTAATTGAATGAGGGGGAGATGATTGTTGATCATTTGTTGCTGATATGGTGCATGATTGGTTATTGTGCGTATAACTAGTGCATGATTCTTCATTTAGTTTTGTCACAATTTTGACAAAGGGGGAGATTGTAAATGCTATAGTGTAAATCTAACACCTGAAGAGTTGTCAAATTTTGTTGTGCCAAACCATTTAGAATTTGTATCATGCTTTGAGTTGAATTGATCAGGTTAGTGCATTTTAAAGTTGTCTGCATCTTCGTCGAACTTGCCTACATTTTCAAGTTGAAGAGAAGATTGTTAAAGTTCATGGTTTCAATCTCAAATTTAAGAACTAAGGCTCAAGAACTCAAGTTCAAGTTTGAAGTTCATATACTGTACGCTAAAGACTCAAGAACTCAAGCGTAACTCAAGCTCAAGTTTAAGAGATCGAACTCAAGCTTCACGTATCATAAGAAATCAAGGTTCTGAAGCAAATGATATTTCAATTATTCCAACTCACAAATAAGGTATAGATAACCTTAGATTGACCATAGGTAGTCATATTCATTGCATATTTTATGTGGCTCATTTCATAAGTTTATAGGTCATTTTCTCGACTAGCCTTAGTCCTTGTTCGACTAGTCCAAGTGCTAGCTTGACCAGTTTTCTTGACCAGTCCAAGGTTTGTTGTAATTTTTCAGAATTTTCTGTTGTACTCTCAACCAGTCTTAGAGACTGCTCAACCAGTCGAGTGAACAGTGATCGATCGGTCGTGTAGTGTTCGACTTAAAGTCTAGTAAGCTTTTCTGGTCCCACTCGACCAGTGAGTGAACAGTGCTTGACCGGTCGTGCAGTGTTCGACTCAAAGTCCAGCAAGCTTTTCTAGTCCCACTTGACCAGTCGAGCAGGCCACTTAACCAATCGAGTAACGATCTTATCTTATCGCGCTAGAAATTTTGAAATATGGTTGGTCCTTCGACTAGTCGAATTGACCCTTAAACCAATCGAGTGAACAGTATTTTCACCTATAAATAGACCACGAATTTTAAAGTCTTTTCATTCATTCGAAGTTAAATCAAGACACCACTCTGAGAGATAAGTTTGTGAATTTATTAAGCTATATTGTGCTCATTTTAGATTCTTTTTATTAGCTTTTGTGATTTGATTTTGTGATTTCTCGAGATCAAAATCAAATCAAGCTAGCCCAAGTTGATTTAATTAAAAATCATTTAAAACTAGAACCTTTTCATCTGTGAGACAGGACATTAAACATCTTCGTCTACATCGAATTGGTTCTACTAGGCTTCTTTAGAAGGAGAATTTCTAAATAAGTACTATTTACACTTTGTATATCTTTTGTGGTTTGTGAGGTTGTGCCAGGAAAATCTCATTTTTTGTTTTGTCTGAGGTAATCCAGAAAATCTCGGAGTGTGGGGTTTTTATAATTATGTAAGCCCATCTAAAGACAAATTGTGAAGGTTTTAATGTGAACCTTGGAAAACCTTTTTCCTAGTGAAAGTCAATATCTCGTGGGTGTGAATATTAGGAGTGGAGTAGTTGTGTGGCTGTTTTTCTAACAGTTGGTGTACACACAAACGAACCAGTATAATTCCTGGAGTTATGGTGAATGAGTGAATGTGCTTATGTGTGTGAATGTTGTAATTTACTTTGACCATTTGTGGTGAATGGTGTAATTTATTTTATGCACTTGTGGTGAATGTTGTAATAACTTAGTTTATTTTCTTTGCCTCTTTATTGGTTTGAGTTTTTAATACTTACAAACATTCTAGTAAGGTTGTCCTTAGAACTAAGTTTGTATCAACCTCTCAAGACTAGTGCATTTGAGGTTGCTATTTACTTGTGCTTCTTTCCTTTTTGATTGTGTTATCTTTATATTCCGCATTTATTTTTAATTTGGCATAGTCCTATTCACCCCCCTCCCCCCCCATGGGATGTTTAGCTCGGCCTTTTCACTTTACCGCATTGTAACATTCCGAGATTTCACGGCCAAAGTTTATACTCGTGCCCAAGAAAACTGGGTGTTAATAATGTATAAACTTGGATGTATTTGAAAATCGCACCTATATTTTTTTTTCATTTGGATCACATCCAATGACATTCATGAAGGTAACATTCACAAGGATGAAATCAACTGTATTGATTATATTTCACCAACATAAAAAGAATAATCAGAGGCTTCTTAATGGAAGCTTAGTACAAGCATCGAGTTTGCAGCGGAAGTATAAAACTAAATTATAATTTGTCTTCTTATCATTTCAACATGATCTTCCTTAGGGGAATGTTCACTAGGTCTTCAATCTGTACGCCACTTGCATAATCTGTACGGTTGGGAGAGAGGCAATGCCCTACTCATAGTGATGGTTATCCTTTAAGATTAACAATAATTTAAGAGATTTATAAGACAAGATAAGATTCTGATACGTCAAGTACTCCACAACTACAAGAGATATCAATGCACAAGTAATCTATATGAGATGCATGCCTAGCAAAGTATATGCGGTGTATCATACTTAGCGATCGCCATAATGTGGAATATGATTAGATCTATCCGACTCGACCTGCATCCCATATTTCGGATATTTACTGGCATGTCTCACGTTTAACATGGTTTTACACGGTTATCCTAAGACGACCACAACACATTTCCAAGTGAATACGCACTTAAAGATTGGAGTGACTATTTGCGACAACCAACCCCTCCTAATATAGGAATTGATGTACTGTGTATACAAAATGACTCACGTACACCAACCAATGCAACATCGCCCGAGAACCCCGGAATTACGTGGCGCCTCAGGGCCGTTACTGAAAACGTATTACATCCACAATATTTATTGATCACTAGAGAAGGGATTCCCAACATAGTACTTACATCAAGAGAGAATTCCTTAACTTATAGAAGGTTAAGATATCGAGACACCTACTAAGCCCTTATGGTAAAGGAGGCGAGTGACGGTAACCAGCTCGAATAAGAGGCAAGTGACAAAGGTCAACTCAAGTATGAGGAGAGCGGTTAAGAGCAACTCATGATGAATAAGAGCAAGAGCAAGGCCTGTATCCATAGCCTCTTATGAATTCAGGAAAGCCTATTACAAGGGATACCAAGTAAAAATCTCAAAAGGCCATGGATTGGTGATAATAAATTAAAATGAAAATAAAGGAAAAATAATAGAATCTGAGATTAAATAAAAGGCATGTAAAGGACAAGTGTAAAGGCAGAATAAAGTGCATCAACTCGTAACAAGCGCGATAAAATATCCTGAAGGCATAAAAGATGAAATAAATATAACAACTTAAATTCATGTAAGCTTAAAGGATAAAACTCTCACCTTTAAAGTCAAATTGTCCTCATTCGAGGTTAGGTGTTCCTGCATATTCCTTCACATTCAATCTTACCCTATATCATAAAATCTACAAAGCTTACAAGGTTAGGATTAAATCTAGAGTTAGGTTTATGGCCTTGATATAGGGCTTAACTACTTCCTATCTCAGAAAAACTTGAATTAAGACATTAGATATTACTCACTTTACCTAACCCTAACACTGACTCAGTCTTAGGACTCGGTGAGTCAACACCTCGCACCATCTCTCTCTCTCTCTCTCTCTCTCTCTCTCTCTCTCGGTTGCGGTCCTTTCCAGCGTTGAGAGAGAGGATTTATAGGCGAGAGGTCTTCCAGATCTTTCTTACAAAATCTTTACGCAAAACATATCGCAACAAGGACACAACAACATCCTCTTACGCAGTCCAATTCTGCTGCATGGCAAGGATCGGAAGATGGCTTACGTATTGCCACTCTAATGCTGGCCATCGATCTAATCTTTACGATCTGTCTCCATGTAAGCGATTAAGAAGTCTTCTTATAAGGGTTTAGATGGTTCGGATCCAGTGCCATGATCCACGTTCAACTGTCTTATGTAGTGGAACTCAAGGTGCGAACGGATTGTCGCAATTTGCATGAGCGTCCAGCCAATCTGGAAATCCTCAGCGTGACCGGCCTTTCTCCGAGCTTTCTGGAATATCTGGGATGGTCGGTTTTACCTCCCCTGAGATTTGAACGGCTAAGATCCAAGGGATCTTCCGTAATTGGAAGTTCCAACTGAGTTTTATCAGTATATCCCGTTTTATCATTCGTTATTGCAGCGGACGGAATGAGTATATTTCTGGTCTGATTTTCATCATTAGGTGGGGTCCAATATGGTAACCTTTCAGGAAATCCGTTTCATCCCCCGATTTCAGCTCTTTGTGTGGCCCCATGGCTCTAAGTTTGAAATAGGTCCAAGATCTAGGTGGGCCACACCATCAGTCAACGTAGGGACTACGTTAGCCATTAAACATGTTACCGTGAAAATCAGTTACACGTGAGATTTTTTTTGGTTTCAAGAATGACTGAAGGTCGGGTCCACTATGATGTTTGGCGATCAATCCACTCCGTTCACAAGGGTTACAGAGTTATTTTATGTTATGGGTTCGAATATGAACCTGATCCGAGCCCTTAGGGGCCCACACGTTACAAACCTCCAAGTGAAAACTCGTACGTGAAAATTTACGTCGATTTCGCATGCATGGTGGTTGTATAAACTGAGGCTAATAATTATATATTTGCCCTTCTTCTTTGTCACGACTTGTGTCGTCCGTTCCTCCTAATTACACCATCCAAATGAGATGACATTTCACCACTAATCGCTGTTTTTTAAGACCTCTCAACAAGTTACATTTGGAACCGGATCTCTCAAGGATGACCAAGATGCTCCTTTAGTGTCTAACAAACTCCGTAATTCAAAAAACATTTGTACACCTCTGATTGTTAAGTTACCGGGTGGTTTAGACCTAGACCTTAAGATCTTCGCGATGATTGGTTTACCAGGATGTTCATGTGGCCCTTTTGGCAGATCCAAACAAGATGGATGGTCAGATGTCTTATTAGAAATATGAGGACTTGACGTTTAGCACTCCAACCATGTATGTCGGTGGATGTACGGTCAATTTCGTAAATGGATGGACATAAGGTGTGTTTCTGGACTGATTAAAGGTATGACACTTATACTGTTAGATTTGAGTGACTTGTTTACATGTGTAAGTTCCTCATATTGTAATTCTAATGGTGGGTTAAGCATATTCATGTGGGGTGAACAAGATGACAGGGTTGGAATCTCGATCTGGTAAGTGTATGGACGGATGTAGAGGCCAAGTAGCTGATTTACTATGATCTAAGGGCTGCAATTCGATGTGTATGGTTACTTTATGATAATTAAGCCTGGTATAAAATTTCACATGAAACGGATCATGAGAACTATGTGATCTAGAATTTAGGGGTTTATGTTAATGGCATTTTCGTAATTATTGCTGATATAAGAGTTTTATGAAATCTAATAGTTCTACATGGTCCTATGCCCATTTCTAAAGGAATTATTTCAAAAGGACTTACATCTAACTCATTATGGATAAAGAGTTATTCACCAATTTAGTCAAGGAAAAGTACATATATCAGACCACATGATCAACGGTCGGATGACTTGATTTATGGATAGAGATCATTCTTAATTGATCTGATTCATATTGGAAGATGGATGCAGGGTTAGGTTGGTTACATATGTACCATATACGTGTACATAATAGGTTAAATTCATGATAACACTCGAAGACTTTCAATACTCAGGTATTGAAAAGTTCGGGGTGTTACACGCATAGATTCGCAAAATCACCTTAAATTTACGCAATCCGCATAACTCTACGTAATGCTTTCGATGTCATCGAAGAATGTATCCAACTTGATTTTCTTGTAATTCTTCGATGTCATCTAACAGTGTTTGATGTCATCGAAGACTGGCTTCGATGTCATTGAACAACCTTCCATGTCATTGAAGAATGCATCCAGTTTGTCTAGCAACCAAACTCAATTTTTCTATAATTCTTAGATGTCATCGAACTGCCTTTGATGTCATCAAAACTCCTTCAATGACATCTAAGATCGGATTCTGTGAATTTCTGCACTAATGTATGCACTTCCTTCATTCTCCACTTGATTTTCTTAAATCTTGGGGTCTTAAAATCTTCAATCTTGGTCTCCAAAGATCTGTTCCTTGCCTTGGTGATTCTTGAGCATCAAATCCATGCTTTTAACATTCTTTTCAATCCAAGCTCTTAAACTCACCTTACAACACAAACATGTATAAAACATACCATTAAGCATTATCATGTTCATAAAACCAAGATATAAATCAGGAAAAATATGCAATATTTGACACTCAACATTCTTTGTCGATTACAAGGATCTTCTTTCCTCTTTTCTTGGTCGACTACATTATCTATTCATCAACCTAAGCCCCATCGTGCCATCTTATTTCGAAAGGATGACATCTTCTTAGTCATTATCTCTAGTGTATGAGCTTTCATAGCAAGGTCACAGAAAGTCCGTATATCGTCGCTTGCCAATCCGAATGCGATTCCTGTCTCCATCGAGTTCAGACACAATTTGACTTGTTCTTTCTCTTCGAGCAATTGTCTGCATAATACCCCCAGCGTTTTCCATATGTCAATAGATTTCTCTACCGGTTAGTTTTCTCTCTGTTGTACAGAAGCTAGTGTTGTGATGCTAACATCTTTGTCAGACGAGAAGAAGTTTACCATAAAAGTATCTTGCATTTGATCCCAAATCCGTATAGATTCAAATGCTAAATTGGAATATCATCGGAATGCTTTCCCTATAAGAGATTATTTGAACAGTCGTAGGCAGTATCGCGGTACTGTTGAGAAGTTTCCCATAGTAGTGATGAAATGCATTAAATGTTCTTCAGGGGATCCAGCTCCATTGAAGTTCTAAAAATCTGGGTATTTGAAGTTCACGGGAAATGGTACATCTTCGATCTCTCGAAGATACGGTATCAGAATCTTTCATGATATCCTCTGTCTCTTTTAGTTTTGATAGCCTCTGCCACCGCTTGTTATATTTCATCTTGTGTTATGGTTCGTGTTATAGGGGCTGACACCCACGACCCTGTCCTATGTGGTTGTGAGCCTTCCGGCTGTTGTTCCTGACCATTGACTGTAACTGTAACAAGAGGGGTCACGACTTGAGCGATGTTATGTGCCAAAGTAGCTAACACTTCCCTGAGGTTTTTGCATTCCTCCATCAAAAGTGTTTGTGATTGGGCCATCTCAACCAGGCGTTCATCTGTAAATGGTATTTGATCCTGGCTGATACCTGCCATGTATACAGTAGCTTCCTTACTAACCGATTGCTCCGTCATCAAGGTAGAAAAAGGATACATCGTCGTAGGAGAATATAAAGAATTCTGACTCGACCCTTTAACACTTTCAGATGATTCCGATGGTCTTGGTGTGGTAGTTTGTGGCGACATTATTTGCGGTAATATGAATGCAGCAGGGCCTGGGGAGAAAGATTCATTTTCTACAAGATATTTTCCTTTTTCTTTTCTTGTTTGTCAAGCAACTGTTGTAGACAAACCTGGGAAATCTTGAGGAACGAAGGAGCTAGCAGATTGTCCTATATACAATGCAGGTGGGGCTAGTGCAGGATTTTGTTTCGTAGCATTGCACGTAATTAGCCCTCTGATCATCTGTAATGGGACTAGACTAGCGGTTGCACGAGATCGAACTCATGACTTTCTTAGCGATACTACAATCCATTCGTCATTATCATTTCATTGTACAGGTGATACAGATATCACTGCAGTTACAACTTTAGTCAAGGTTGATCGGTTTCTCTGATCTGAAGGCTCAGACAAGATATGCCTGTTATGAACACAATAGATGACGAAGCCCATTGGTGTGAAATAGAAGACTATCTGGTTCTGAGTGGAAGCCATTGCGATTGGAGAAAAGTTGTAATTACTGATACATTTAGAAATATGTTAGTAATGAAAGTCGATCGAAGCTATATTTTATTTTGGAGATGAAGGGGAGGATTTCCCATTGAGAATCACAATTTTGGCATTGCTATGATGCCAGGTGATGATAAAAGTTCTTCAAACGATTTTTAAGTTAATATCGAATGTTTAGATTTCCCCAGCAGAGTCGCCATTTTGTTTCGACATAGAAATGAGTGTATTTTGATAGGGGAATTATCATTCAATATTAACAAAGAATAAAGGAGAACGTTCATCATCAAGTATATTTTATTGATTATAGAGTTCGTTTACATCCTCATATTTCCCTTAATTCTAATATAAACTACAAAGCATTAAGTAGAGATTATATGGAATAGTCCGGATGATAATTTCGACAGCATTCTGGCTTATAATGCGCTCATTTTAATAAGAGAAGTGTTGTGCGGGTCTGAGAATTCTTCATTCTTCGTTTAACTTGTCCAGAATAGTAGCCATTGCGGAAGAATGACTGAATTCCAGTGAGAACTATAGGGAATTTAAAAATCTAGTAGCATGTATCCTGCATACATAGATGGTGCGCAGGCCAACCCAACAGGCCCCTGTTGTGCGGTCATGCGCAATAAGCCTTCAACCACTTATTCTTTCTTCTCCTTCTCAAAATACCTTGTAGAGTTATTCAGAAGGCTTTCTTTGGGAGCTCCAAGCTTGCATCTGTGTCAAATGAAGGGGTGGAGGAGTATTTATAGGCATTCGCACGTGTGTAGTCTCGAATCTTGTGTTGTGTGTCCCATTGTGCGCAATACCCCTGTTGCACGATGCGCAATGAATCACAAATCTCATTGTGTTGCGCAGACCCATGCAACAGATCTCTGTTGTGCTGTCAGGCATAACTTCTCTCTTTTCCTTCTGTTACACAACTTTTTCTTCTCTTTTGTATTTCTATTTTCTTCTTTCATTATTCCTTTTCTACTATTTTATATGCTCCAACACCCCAAGTCATTCACACATGCCCTGGAATCGATCATTGTCCGAGATAATTGTATGCAGGATCTCGTACTGACATATGATGTTTTTCTAGATGTAGTCGGTAATTTTCTACTTGGTGATTTTGGCCATTGGTTCAGCCTCGGCCCATTTGGTGAAGTAGTCGACCGCAACAATAGTGTACCTAGTCTGGTCTTTACCCGTGTGCAATGGGCCGATAACATCTATCCACCATTGGGTGAATGGCTATAGTCCAGTCATAGGGGTTAGCTGCTCGAGAGGTTGATGAGGTATTGTTGTGAATCATTGGCACTTGTTACAGTTCCATGTATACTGCTTGGCATCTTTCTGAATGTTCATCCAAAAGTATCCTTGTCGAATGACCTATGGGCAAGAGAACGACTGACATAGTGATTGCCGCAGATTCCCTCATGTATTTCCTTTATAACGTAGTCAGCTTCTTTAGGTCAGAGGCACCACAAATAGGGCAAGGAAAACCCTTTTAAGTAGAGGATGTCCCTTACCATGGTATACCGAGCTGACCTGACCCGAATTCTGCATGCTTCAAGTTTTTCCTCGGGCAACGTACCGTCATGGAGGTATTCGACGATCAGATCCATCCAACTTGGGGCCGAGATGATAAAGCAGGCTACTTCTAGGTCAGATTCATCGATGCTCGGGACAAATAAGAAATCAATGGGGATTAAGTTTGAGATATTGTCCTCAGCTGTCGTGGCCAACTTTTCCAGTGTATTGGCTTTGGAATTCTCTGCTATGGGGATTAGTGCGAATTCGCATTTTTGGAACTTGATGATGAGTTACAGGCCTTCTGAAAATAAATGATCTTTTTTCCTTCCTTGGCTTGATATTCGTCGGCAGCTTGGTTAACAATAAGTTGTGCATCACTGTGGACTTTCATAACTTGGACCCCCATAGCTGCTGCCAGCCTAAGTCCAACTAGTAGTGCTTCATACTCTGCCACGCTATTTGACGTATAAAATTAAAATCTTAAGGCATATTACGTGTAGGTCTGGTCAGGAGCTTTGAGGACCACCTCAACCCTGTTGCCTTTAGAATTGGATGAGTCGTCGACGTGCAGAGTCCAGGTCAACATGTCAGTCTCAACCACCTAACTAGCTTTGTTTAGCTAGCTGAATTCGCTGCTTGGACTAGCTTCCAGGTTCTATTCGGAGACGAGCTCGACAATGAATCTGCCACTGCTCGGCCTTTGATGGCGATCTGGGGTTGATATTTGATATCAAATTCACTGAGCTTGATTGCCCTTTTTTTAGTCTCCATGACACCTTGGGCTTTTCAAGTACTTGACAGAGAGGTTGATTGGTCGGGACTATAATTGTATGGGCCTGGAAGTATGGTTGGAGGAGATGGGATAAGACAACCAGAGCTAGGGCAAGTTTCTCAATGTCTAGATACTTGGTTTTGGGCAGGACCAAGGCTTTAGTGACGTAGTACACTGGAAGTTGCTTCCCCTTTTCCTCTCGGATGAAGGCCGAGCTAACTGCTGCGACCGAGACAGCCAGGTATAGTAGTAGTGGCTCTCCTTGCTCAGGCTTGGAGAGTAATGGGGGTGAGTCTTGGTATTATTTGATCAGTTAGAAGGCCAACTTACAGTCCTCGGTCCATTTTACCTTCTGCTTTCCTTTCAACTACTTTAAGAAAGGGAGGCACTTATCAATGGCTCGGGAGACGAATGAGTTAAGGGTAGTGATCCTGTCGATAAGGCATTAAACTTCTTTCATTGTCCTGGGCAAGCTCATATCTAGCAGAGCTCGAATTTTATCGGGATTCGCCTCGATCCCTCTCAGGCTGACCAGGAAAACAAGGAATTTCCCCTATCCAACATCGAAGGCGCACTTGCTTGGGTTCAGCTTCATCTAGTATTTTTGCAAGATTGTGAACATCTCCTCAAGGTCAGCGGTGTGATCTGCAGCTCTAACGCTCTAGACAAGCATATCGTCGACGTAAACCTCCATGAAACGTCCGATCTGCCAAGTAAATATCTTATTGACTAACCACTGGTATGTCTCTCCAGCGTTCTTCAGCCCAAAAGGCATCACTCTGTAGCAATAGAGCCCCTTGTCAGTGACAAAGGTGGCCTTTTGCTTATTATGGGGATGCATAGAGATCTGGTTATAGCCCGATTAGGCGTCCATGAAACTTAGGAGTTCGTGCTCGACTATACTATCGACGAGCTGATCGATCCATGGTAAGGGAAACTGTCCTTCGGGTAGGCTTTGTTCAGGTCTGTGTAATCAATGCAGACCCGCCACTTCCCATTGGACTTCTTCACTAAGATGACATTGGCGATCCAGTCAGGGTAATAGATCTCCTCAATAAATTCAGCTTCCAGGAGCTTTCCAACCTCCTCTCCAATGATTATGTAACACTCTGGTTCAAATGCTCAAAGTTTATTGAGCTCGACCTCCTAGGGGTCTTTGATCTCGACCACTATCTCGGGGGCTTTGCCATGCCTTTTCTTCTCCAACTCATGGTGCAGGTTGAAGGTAGCTAGTGCAGCAGTGCCCAAGGCATGGGAGGGCGCATGTCTTGGTACTTCACAGGCCAATTTCCTCCTCCGAGAGCCGGCAGGTGCCGAAACTTCAATAGATGCCCGAGCAATAGCCTCCTCAACCCCCTAGTTAGGGGGAGGATTTTATCGTTCTAGCATTCACCTTATCTAATCGATGTTGCTGGTTAAAGCTTCAACTTGATGCTCCAAAGAGACAAGCTGACCTCTTCGGTTCCAGGACTATTGCACCGGGCCTCCGGGTGTAGAATCAGATTAAGGTTGGTAAGATGAGTCCCAATAGTCTATAGACTATTCTGGCAGTGTCGAACTGGGTACAATGGTGGTGGTCTGTGCTTTCTTTCTCCCCTTTGCCATTGTTGAATCTCTATAGGTGATGAGAACGACTTCCAATGTCGTTCCCACAGACGACACCAAACTATTGATGCAGAAATCTAGACGTCCTCCTTAGACCACTTTGATACCTACAAGAGAAGACAAAGATGGAGACCCTAACAGCAAGGGACCCTCTGGTGCTAAAGTCAAACAGACAAGCTAAGTCTAGTAGAACTAAGTTTTTAGGAGCATTTTTTGGGTTTGATCATGCGTACCTTTCACTATTGGGAGTGCTCCTATTTATAGTTGAAGAGGGGCGGTGGCATAGATGGAGATCTCCCTGAAAGTGCCCTTATTTATCAATATACGTAAGTGTTGAGTCTATCAGTCCAAGTGTGATCTTATCAAGCCTTAACAAAGATGAAAGCCATGATCAAGCTTAAATCTGGGAAACCATAGCCTCATCATACCACAACAAACCCTAACAGGTATGTGCCCCCATATAATCCCAACTTACCCTATAAAAAGAATTAAAACATCTTCTGGTCAAGTTGGTATATAGTGCACAGTGAGTATGAATGGAAGAAAGAAACAAAACTGAAAAAATCACAAGTCCTGGTTAAGTACATCTAACTGCAATCCAGGGAATCTTCGATAACATCGAGCATCATTTGATAGTATCAAATGTACACCCATTCTGTCCAATAATAAAAAGAAAGATATGCCGGAAACCTCGATAGCATTGATAGCTATTCGATATCATCGAAGTCCATACTTTGATGACATCAAATAACCTTCGATTACTTCAACCATGAACCTCTTCCAAAGAATCAGAAAATACTATAAGTGCTCCTCGATAGCATCGAAGCCTCCTCCATGTTATTGAGAGTAAGTTATCAATAGCATCAAAACTAACCCAATTTTACCCAACAAGCTTTTAAAAAAAAAAACCTATTTTCTTCAAGTTCATCGAAGACCATTCGATATCATCGAAATTCAACCTTCGATGGATCGAAGGACTCTTTGATGGAATCGAACAGGGGAGAAAACTATCCAACAACCTTTGCGTATTTTACAAAAGAAATCTCGATAGAATCGAGCGCCCCTCGATGAATCGAAGTGCATGTCAACATCATCGAAAGATGCTCGATGAAAAATAGTCAGAATCTATCATGCTCTCAAATGAACATCTTGAGTAGAGAATCGATGTAATTAAAGATGGTTCAATGATATCAAAATCCAAATTTTGATAACATCGAACATCCTTCGATGGCATCGACAATGTCAGATTTCTACCCATTTTTTCCCTTGGGATTTCAACTCTATAGATACACTAGTGTTGCTCTTTGTAAAATGATCTAAAATCTAAGAGAGTTTGAGTATGTTTGTAACACCCCGTACTTTTCAGTACTCGGGTGTTACTTTGTAACCTAGCTTAGTATAAGTAGAAACCTAACCTATCAGAACAATTATGTTAAATCTACTCTAAATTTGACCATTGAAACAGACCCCACCCATATATCGAGCTATCCAACCGTTGATTTTGAAAATAGACCATCACACATCATCAAACCCACATTTTAACACAAATCTAACCACTAAGACTAATCTACATTTCTAGATCGAGTCCATAATGACCGATTTTCCAATCCATCAATGGATCATTAAATCAATACTTAAACTCCAAATTTAACAATTCTTAAGGACCTGAGAACTCACGTGAGTCAAATATGGATTGATCTAAATAAAAGATTGCTTGAAAACAACAACAAACACCATATATCATTCTAAAATGGGCAAATCAAATCATTTATCTTTCAAGTCGATAAATCAGATCATCAGATCCACCATTCAACGGGCCACAACTTACATTTACATGATCCAACACAATGTCACCTTAATTCGGATCAATTGGATGCAATGTAATAGTATATAAATACCTGAATCAATTACTGGAAATCCTAACATCACTATAGACTAATTACAAACCAATCATACCATTGAAATGTTAAAATCAATGCAAAAACAAAAAAAAATCACTATCTTGGCCCACCTGGTTACCTGATTTACTCCACCATTCATCTTGTGCCCTAACAAGACTAGACAAAGCTGATGAGTGAAGAGGATCTCATCTATATGCATCAACGTGGGCCCCACATTCACTACGTGCACACAAAGTGTGTGTACATGCACAGCACACTGAAACTCTCGACACGGTCAAACCGTGTTGACTCGATAGAAATGAGGAAAACGAGAGTTTCTCTCCTTCGATCTCCCACCAACGGTGGATTTGAAATAAGGCCCACCGATTGAGTCCCGACCAACAATCGGAACCATCCATCATGTCAGATCAGTGGGCCGAACAAAACCCAACTCATATTGCATGTTGAAATGCGTGTGTACTCGAACGAATCCTAACACAAAGAGGAGTCGCGCGCGGTATTTCATTAAAGCAGAAATTCTGTTTCTACCACGCCAGGCTAGAGATTCGTTCAAATCTCTTCATCTCAGCCTTCTATTTAGATAGATCCCAACCATCCACTCCAAACCACCTTAAGGTTCTCCCATCTGCGGTAAAGAGAAACCGGTGGTCGGTTTTGGGTTTTGTCAGTAGCATTTGAATGGTGGATGTAAAGTCAGTCAATCCTAGCCATCCATTCATAGGCTTTTATGCATAAGAAAACCCTAGCTTCTGGGAGAAAAGTAACAGCCGCAGCAGTTCTTCCTGTTCTGTTTCAAAATCGAGCCGAAAGCTTCCACCTTCGAACCCACTGTAAAAATGCCAATGGAGCTTCATTTTCTTGCTCCTACAAGAATCACATGGAAAGCCTAGACCTTCCAACAACCTCATTTCGAAGAAAGGTAGGCTGCATTCGAATGCGCCATTAGAGCCGACCCTCTCCTCCATCGTTCTTCCACACTGAGTGGGACCAAGTCTATCCGAACTCGACATCCATTGCTGGACATTTCCAGCTGGAAGAGAAGAGAAAAAAGAGAGAAAAAAAACTGGAAGCAGGTAGAAAGGAAGAAAAAGAGAGAAAGAAAGAAGATGGAGGGGGCCCGTGGGAGGGTGCTATTGTGCGCGCTGGCTTGACTCGGTCGAGCCACGATCTGAGTTGGGTCTAGATCAGGGCCGTGCTGGTGTTCTGACAGAGAATGAGAGGAAGAAATGAGGATAGAGAGAGTGGGTGCATCGTTGTACCAGCTCGGATCGGGCCGAGTTGCGATCGCGACTTAGGCCAAAAATGCCCCAAGCCACACTGAGTTGGGCCACGTTTGGGGTGAGTCCAGCCACCTCTGGACGCTTCAGAAACCTTAAAGAAGCAGAAACAGAAAGAAAGAAAGAAAGAAAGAAAGAAAGGGAGAAAGGAGGAAGAGAAAAGAGGAACTAGAGAAGGAGAGAGTTTAGGTTAGGAGAGGGCGAGTTGACTCACTGTTGAGTCAGCTAGCTCGAGTTAGGCGCCTGCTGGACTTTTTAGCAGGGAGAAACAGAGAAGCAGGAGGAGGAAGGAAAGAGAGGAGAAGAAAGAAAAGAAAAAGAGATAGAGAGGGAGAGTGAGTCAAGCTAAGTTGACTCAGTGGGTCGACCCACCGTTTCAACGATGAGTCGTGCCTGACGAGTCGAGTCCAGTCAGCTTAACAAGTGTCGTTGTAGTAGAGGCATGGAAGTGAGTATTAATAGGAGCTATGCCGACGCCCATTGGGTTTTGCCGAATCTCACAAAATCAAACAGAAGTGGATTCGAGTCGACTGGGTGAGCCATCTTATACCATTTTAAGAATGAAATTAACTTATTCTTCTAAGCTTTTATGTTTATGTTGAATGTGGGAGTCAAAATCCCTAAGAGTCAAACCTAAGACTAAAACATAGGTGGAATATCCGAATTCTACTTGATTGAAGCATTAAGGTTGATCTTAGTCGATTGTAGAGTGTAATGTCATGGTCTAATCACGTAATTCTTGTGATTTATGGTAGGATTCGACCCCAAAACAAGAATAAGTAAATCTAACAACAACAAGAAAGGGATTCGACCCAAAGGTGAGGATTACCCTTCAAGCTTCTCTACATCTTGATAGTTAACTTAGTTTGTTTATTTCATTTGATTTAATAATATATTGCTATTAAATGTTAATTTCTAATTGAATGATTATTCATAAATGACTAATCGTTGGATTTACTTTCAATTATTTGAACATGTAATAGATCTCAAATATCTCACGTTATATGTGTAATACCGTTGATATATTACATGACTTGTTTTACCACTTATGAGTACTGTATGGTGTATTTAAAGGTCCTCGAATTAGTGACCACTTGTAAAATGGATTAAATGAAATTATACGATGGACTTACTATTTATGGATCATTTGTTGCCTAACTGGCTTTAGGGACAATCCCTTTTATCACATCCTTGGGATGGATTGTTTGCCCTATGCGGCTTAATGGAATATTTGCCCTATGTGGCTTTAATAAATCGTCTTGTATAACCTTGTGATGGTAAGTCCCACTTGTAGAACTATAATTGGCCACTACTTGAGTAGGATACCTTAAAACATCTTATTTGTTAGTCTCCTGAGCCAGGGATGGTGGAATGGGACACTATGCCTGAGCTGTTGGCCTATGCTGGGTGAAAAACCCCCCATAGCAACCTTTGAGCTTTCTTGAAATGATTGTTTGAAATTGGAATAATAACGGTTGGGCTAATCATGCATTTTCATGGCATATATTATGGTCTTTTCCAGGTAATTAGTTCTCCTTGGGCGTACTTTTGTGTACTTTTTTGAGTGACTAATTCTCCATGGGCGATATATATTATTTGGTCTTTTTCAGGTGGTTAATTCTCATCAGGCATACCTTGGCATACTTTTCAGGTGACTAATTCTCCATAGGCTATCTATATATTATTATGGTCTTTTCTGGGGGGTTAGTTCTCCTTGGGTGTACCTTTGTGTACTTTTTTGGGTGACTAGTCCTCCTTGGGTAATATATATATATGGTAGTCTTTTCCGAGTGGCTGGTTCTCCTTGGGTGTACCTTTGAGTACTTTTTCGAGTGGCTAGTTCTCCTTGGGTGACTTTTTATCAGCTGGATACGCATCCCCAGGTTTGAGAGCATGTGCATGCATCCATGCATTTAAAAAAGATTATCTTATGTGATTTATTTAATGAATGCGTATCTAACGAACCTTAGCTGATTTCCATGATAATCATTGTGCAATATTTATTATACACTGCCTTTATTAACTATGCTTAATTATGTTGGTGATACGATAAATCTTGAGGGGTATACCTCACTACGATAGCCATTGACACTATCAAACCGTACTTAGTGTGTAGGTGACCCAGATGATGCGCATGCTGGCATTCATATGGAATAGGAGGAGCCAGATGGTCTTGCGACTCTCTATTCCTGACTTCATTTGTAATAGATTTGTATTGTTATGTTTTGTATAACGTTAAGACATTGGTTTGTATAAGTTTTTGGGTAACCACTTGAAACCTTGGTTATGCATATTTGGACTCCCTCTTATACTTGAATTGTTTCCATCCCGCTATATTACTAACTTTGATAAGGGAAAAATGTATGTGGAATTTGGGTTATTTAAAGGTTAATGTTCAGGTTTTTGGAAAACGAGTAGTGTACTCGGGTTTCGAGAACCGGGTTGTTACAAGATGGTATCAGAGAGAGTCTAAACAAACCTTGCCTTTGGGAAACAAACTTATACAGACCCTAAATGTCTTAAGTTAGAAATTTAGAATTAGAGACTTCAACCTAAATGGATCTCCTCTAAACTTAGAAGAAGTTTGAGAATGTGGAGACCCAAACATAAGTCCCTATTATGAACTATCAGTGTAATTGTATGGACTTAGAAACTAAACCTAGGTCCCCTTAGAAAATTATTAGTATAGCCATTTGAACTTATGTGAAATTCCCATCGAATTTAGGAAAGTTGTGAATGTAGAAATTCAAGATTTTAGGTTCCCTGGAAAATCGTCTGGATAACCGTATAACTTAAAAACGAAGCTTTGGTTCCATTAGCAATTACCAGAACAATTGCTTAAATTTATAAATTACATTTAGGTACCGTGGGAGAACAGGTGTCCACTATGATGTGATTAAGATTTGACAAGAACATTACTTGAACTTGAACTTCAAAGAAATTGTTAAAAATTGAAATGAAAACGCCACAAGACCTCCTTTTAGTTAGAAAACAATATTCTCACAATTTATGGCAGTTAGAAGTAACCGTAAGTGAATTTATAAAATTTTGGATAATTTTTAAACCCTAGATTGGGCATAGATTTGAGAATCTATACAAATTTGGTAATTTTCAAACTCAAATTTTCATGTAAAACTCTGGGTCCCGAAATCTTCAAGTAGAGCATTAGGAAGTCAGAGTGCGTAAGGAAAGAATGATGGACACTTGGGCATGTTCACATAGACTTGGGTGTTCTTATTGCCAAATTAGAAGATTTCATTATAATTCATAGGAATCTAAGTTGTACATACACATCTAAATAGATTGAAGGAAGGTACACCATCGGATGAGTTTCCCACTTGTAATAGTAATAAACAGGATATACATTATTGAATCTCAAGGCGAGATTCTCCTTTAAGGGGGGTAGACTGTAACAACCCCAAAAATTTTGGTAATTAGTTGTATACATTTATACAAATACACAACCTTGGTGGAAAAATAGTAAATTCTTAGAAATACCACAAAATAGATAGGCCTCACCCCATTCATGATAGAAGTGTTGAATTTCGGGGACGCAATTCTCTTTAAGGAGGGTAGATTGTAACACCCCGTACTTTATAGTACTCGGGTGTTACTTTGTAACCTAGCTTAGTATAAGTAGAAACCTAACCTATCAGAACAATTACATTCAATCTAATCTAAATTTGACCATTGAAACAGACCCCACCCATATATCGAGTTATCCAACCGTTGATTTTGAAAATAGACTATCACACCACCATGAAACCCACATTTTAACACAAATCTAACCACTAAGACTAATCTGCATTTCTAGATCGAGTCCATAATGACCGATTTTCTAATCCATCACTGGATCATTAAATCAATAGTTAAACTCCAAATTTAACAATTCTTAAGGACCTGAGAACTAAAGTGAGTCAAATATGGATTGATCTAACTAAAAGATTGCTTGGAACCAACAACAAACACCATAGATCATTCTAAAATGGGCAAATCAAACCGTTCATCTTTCAAGTCGACGAATCAAATCATCAGGTCCACCATTCAATGGCCCACAACTTACATTTACATGATCCAACACAATGTCACCTTAATTCGGATCAATTGGATGCAATGTAATAATATATAAATACCTGAATCAATTACTAGAAATCCTAACATCACTACAGACTAATTACAAACCAATCTTACTGTTAAAATGTTAAAACCAATGCAAAAATAAAAAAAAATCACTATCGTGGCCCACTTGGTTACCTGATTTACTCCACCATTCATCTTGTACCCTAACAAGACTAGACAAAGCTGATGAGTGAAGACGATCTCATCTATATGCATCAACGTTGATTCACTACGTGCACACAAAATGCGCGTACATGCGCAGCACACTGAAACTGTCAACACGGTTAAACCATGTTGACCCGATAGAGATGAGGAAAAGGAGAGTTTCTCTCCTTTGATCTCCCGCCAACGGTGGATTTGAAATAGGGCCCACCGATTGAGTCTCGATCAATGATCGGAACTGTCCATCATGATCAGATCAGTGGGCCAAACAAAACCCAACTCATATTGCATGTTGAAATGCGTGTGTACTTGAACGAATCTTGACACAAAGAGGAGTCGCGCGCAGTATTTCATTAAAGCAGAAATTCCGTTTCTACCACGCCAGGCTGGAGATTCGTTCCTCTCTCTTCATCTCAGCCTTCCATTTAGATAGATCTCAACCGTCCACTCCAAACCACCTTAAGGTTCTCCCATCCATGGTAAAGAGAAACCGGCGGTCTATTTTGGGTTTTGTCAGTAGCATTTGAATGGTGGATGTAAAGCCAGTCAATCCCAACCATCCATTCATAGGCTTTTTTACATAAGAAAACCCTAGCTTCTGGGAGAAAAGCAACAGTCGCAGTAGTTCTTCCTATTCTGTTTCAAAATCGAGTCGAAAGCTTCCACCTTCGAACCCACCGCAAAAATGCCAATGGAGCTTCATTTTCTTGCTCCTACAAGAATCACATGGAAGGCCTAGACCTTCCAGCAACCTCGTTTCGAAGAAAGGTGGGCTGCATTCAAATCTGCCATTAGAGCCTACCCTCTCCTCCATCATTCTTCCACACCGAGTGGGACCGAGTCTATCCGAACTCGACGTCCATTGCTGGACATTTCCAACTGGAAGATAAGATGAAAAAGAGAGAAAGAAACTGGAAGAAGGAAGAAATGAAGAAAAAGAGAGAAAGAAACTGGAAGAAGGAAGAAATGAAGAAAAAGAGAGAAAGAAAGAAGATGGAGGGAGTCCGTGGGAGGGTGCTGTTGTGCACGGTGGCTTGACTCGGTCGAGTCACAATTTGAGTTTGGTCTGGATTAGGGCCGTGCTGGCGTTCCAACAGAGAATGAGAGGAAGAAATGAGGATAGAGAGAGTGGGTGCATCGTTGTACTAGCTCGAATCGAGCTGAGTCGCGATCGGGACTCATGTCGAAAACGCCCCAAGCCAAGCTGAGTTGGGCCACGTTTGAGGTGAGTCCAGCCACCTTTGGATGCTCCAAAAACCTTAAAGAAGTAGAAACATAAAGAAAGAAAGGGAGAGAGGAGGAAGAGAAAAGAGGAACTAGAGAAAGTGAGAGTTTAGGTTGGGAGAGGGAGAGCTGACTCGCTACCGAGTCAGCTGGCTCGAGTTAGGGGCCTGCTGGACTTTTTAGCGGGGAGAAACAAAGAAGCAGGAGGAGGAAGGAAAGAAAGGAGAAGAAAGAAAAGAAAAAGAGATAGAGAGGGAGAGTAGTCAAGCTGAGTTGACTCAATGGGTCGACCCACTGTTTCAACGACGAGTTGGGCCTGACGAGTCGAGTCCAGTCAACTTAACAAGTGTCGTTGCAGCAGAGGCATGGAAGTGAGTCATAACAGGAGCTATGTCGACGCCCACTGGGTTTTGTCGAATCTCACCAAATCACATGGAAGTGGATTCGATTTGACTAGGTGAGCCATCTTATACCATTTTAAGAATGAAATTAATTTATTCTTCTAAGCTTTTATGTTTATGTTGAATGTGGAAGTCAAAATCCCTAAGAGTCAAACCTAGAACTAAAACATAGGTGGAATATCCAAATTCTACTTGATTGAAGAGTTAAGGTTAATCTAATCGATTGTAGAGTGTAATGTCGTGGTCTAATCACACAATTCTTATGATTTATGGTAGGATTCAACCCCAAAACAAGAATAACTAAATCTAACTAAATCTAATAACAATAAGAGAGGGATTCGACCCAAAGGTGAGGATCACCCTTTAAGCTTCTCTACATCTTGATAGTTAACTTAGTTTGTTTATTTCGTTTGATTTCTTAATATATTGCTATTAAATGTTAATTTCTAATTGAATGATTATTCATAAATGATTGATCGTTGGATTTACTTTCAATTATTTGAACATGTGATAGATCTCAAATATCTTACGTTATATGTGTAATACTGTTGATATATTACATGACTTGTTTTACCAGTTGTGAGTACTGTATGGTGTATTTAAAGGTCCTCGAATTAGTGACCACTTGTAAAATGGATTAAATGAAATTATACGATGGACTTACTATTTATAGATCATTTGTTACCAGAGTGACTTTAGGGATAATCCCTTTTTATCACATCCTTAGGATGGACTATTTACCCTATGCGGCTTAATGGAATATTTGCCCTATGTGGCTTTAATAAATCCTCGTGTATAACCTTGCGATGGTAAGTCTCACTTGTAGAACTATAATTGGCTACTAGTTGAATAGGATACCTTAAAACATCTTATTTGTTAGTCTCATGAGCCAAGGATGGTGGAATGGGCCACTATGCCTGAGCTGTCGGCCTATGCTGGGTGATAAACCCCCCATAGCGACCTTTGAGCTTTCTTGAAATGATTGTTTGAAATTGGAATAATAACGGTTGGGCTAATCATGCATTTTCATGGCATATATTATAGTCTTTTCTGGGTGATTTGTTCTCCTTAGGTGTACCTTTGTATACTTTTTTGGGTGACTAATTCTCCTTGGGCGATCTATATTATTTGGTTTTTTCCGGCTGGTTAGTTCTCCTTGGGCGTACCTTAGCATACTTTTTCAGGTGACTAATTCTCCTTGGGCGATCTATATATTATTATGGTATTTTTTGAGCAGTTAGTTCTCCTTAGGCGTACCTTTGTGTACTTTTTCGGGTGACTAGTCCTCCTTGGGCGATCTATATATGGTAGTCTTTTCCAGGTGGCTGGTTCTCCTTGGGCGTAGCTTTAAGTATTTTTTCGGGTAGCTAGTTCTCCTTGGGTGACTTTTTATCTGCTGGATGTGCATCCCTAAGCCTGAGAGCATGTTCATGCATCCATGCATTTAAACAAGATTATCTTATGTGATTTATTTAATGAATGTGTATCTAACGAACCTTAGCTGATTTCCATGATAATCATTGTACAATATTTATTAGATACTGCCTTTATTAACTATGCTTAATTATCTTGGTGATATGATAAATCTTGAGGGGTATACCTCACTGCGATAGCCATTAATGCTATCAAACCGTACTCAGTGTGCAAGTGACGCACATGATGCGCATGCTGGCATTCATATGGAACAGGAGGAGCCAGATGGTCTTGCAACTCTCTATTCCTGTCTTCATTTGTATTAGATTTGTATTGTCATGTTTCGTATAACGTTAAGACATTGGTTTGTATAAGTTTTTGGGTAACCACTTGAAACCTTGGTTATGCATATTAGGACTCCCTCTTATACTTGAATTGTTTCCATCCTGCTATATTACTAACTCTGATAAAGGGAAAAAATGTACGTGGCATTTGGGTTATTTAAAGGTTAACGTTCGGATTTTTGGAAAATGAGTAGTGTACTCGGGTTTCGTGAACTGGGGTGTTACAATATTATTCCAAGATTTACATACCCTCTTACTCACTCTCTCTTTCCCATTAGAGTTCATCATTCAATCCCTTGCACAAGAATCAACTCGTTATCTTCTATGCTTAGATTGAATTATGAAATATAGCATTCACTGAGTTACCAACCAACCAAAATCCTAAGTGTTGAAACTCCAGAATACATAGCTGTAACACCCTGTACTTTTCAGTACTCGAGTGTTACCACGTAACCTAATTAGTATAAATGTAAGCCTCGCTTAAGTGAACATTCACGTTATAACGTCCCAAATTTTTGGCAACTTAGAGTTAGATGTCCTTGGGCAATGGGTCTATCATAACACCTTATCAAATTCTCAAAACTCAATCCCAAAGTCTCAAATCTCCTTTCTAACCCATCTCCTTCAAAAATCTCACCTTTTACTACCTTATTCTTCAAATTGTACTTTCATATTAGACACAAATCCTAAAGCTCGAAAGATGAAAAACTATAATTAAACTAAAATTTACTATAAATAGTAAATATATAAATAACATGGCCTTTTAACCATTAAACTTATGGAATCTCACAAAATAAATAGGTTATTTAGATAGATCATCTTCTCTTACCCCAAAATCATATATTGAAGGTCAAATAACTCATTCCAGTTTGCAAAATACACCCGTTACAAATAATATCAGGTCGTAGGCACCACAGAGGGACACGGTGCCACTGCTCGAGCGGCGGCGCGCTGCCCGACTCTCCAGGGGACCGCGGTGCCACCGCCCGATCAGCAGCGCGCCACCGGTGCACCAAAATTAAGTGGATCCTCACTGCAGTTTTTTACAGTTTTTAACCGACTTCAAAAAGTCATATCTCTCTCAATATAACTCCGATTTAGGTGATTCAAAAGCTAGATTAAAGCTTGATAAGTCTAATTTCATATATAAATAAGTGAAAAATAAAATAAAAATTTTAATATAGCTAAATCTAGGTTAATGTGATAACTATCTAAAAAATTATTAGTTCGGACATCTACTATGTAAGGCTCGTATCTTAGACCATACTATTCCGTAGGCCTCTGCGATCCTCTTGGTCGAATTTCGACGACCCTCGACCTGTATCCAACATTTACGTGATCCTTAACCGAGTCCCGTATATCAGGGTCGACTCGACTCGAAACTTGTACCCTAGCAACCGCGCTGTCACAGCGGTTCCAAAACCGTAACTAGCGCACCGATCCGATACCCGAGCCAGGAGATGTGGGCCCGCATTCATTTCGAGGAAAATACCATGCATTGCAAACCCTAAGAGAATCCATCACATCAATCACCTCACTTGTCAAAAGTACACCCATCACTCAACCCATTACTCTCCCCATTCCCAAGTACAAAAGCAACCCCAAAAAGTCTACTTTCCCATCACCTCACCATCCCTCTCTCCCATCACTCTCTCTCATTCTCTAGCAAATTCCCAACTTCCATTAGAGCTCCAACGTCCAAGCTCCTCTCTCCCAAATCTAGGTGTGGCCCACTCCCTACCACCTAATCCCATCCTCCAAAATTGATCCCAACCGTTAAAATTGTACCTTCGAAGCTCTATCTTGCATTGATGGAAGAAGGAAGGGGAGATCAAAGGTGGGGGTTCATCTATCGATTTTTAAGTTTGATGGCCCACTTGTGGTGGGACCCAATTGATGTATGCATTGTATCTTGCATGGAGGAGCTCATAGTGGCGGAGCTCCTCCCATCTCCACCATCCATTTTTCTCTCTCTCTCTTTTGATGTGTGGCCCACCATGATCTTATCCACATTGTCCCATTTGTGGGGCCCACCTTACCAACGTCCAACGGCAGGCCTCCTGCCTGTTCACTTGGACAGACCTGGATAGAGTAGAAAATACAAATGTCAGCTCGATTCAAACAGTGGTGGACCACCACGTGGACCCACCATGATATATGTATTTTTATCCTGGCCGTCCACCATCCAGACGGTACTGGACGTGGACCCCAAAGTGATGAATGTGTATGATCTACGCCGTTCGTCCATACATGGGGCATGGGACCTATGATATACAAGTTGCATCTTCACCATCCAGCAACAGGCACTGCTGGAGAGGTAAATACAAATATCTGCTTGAACCAACGATGGTGGGCCACCACGGGGCCCCACCATGATTTATATGTTGTATCTGCTACCATCCAGTAGATAGGGATGTGGGATCCACTATGCTGTGTATGTTTTATCCTCACCATCCAATCCCGTATAGTGGAAAACAGGTTGGCTAGGTATCTCACACCAGTCGCTAGTGTATTAACGCCACCAAACTCTATGGGTCCCATTGCAGTGACGTCAGTGAGGTCTGTGGGACCCATCTGAGGTATGTGTTTCACATCCATACCATCCATCCATGTGTGTGGAACCACATTTGTGGAACCTCATGTGTGGGGCCTACCATCCATCCATGTGTGTGGGACCACATGTGTGGGGCCTACACTACACCAAAATCGTCATTTAAGAACGGTTTAAAACCGTTCCTAAATGCTTCAAGAACGGTTTACTACCGTTTCTAAATGAGGCGTCGCAGAAAATCAGGAACGGTTCAGAACCGTTTTGGGTACGGTTTTAGGAACGGTTTTAAACCGTTCTGGTGCCAACGGTCACATTTTTTGCACAATTTCAGAATCGGTTTTGAATGCTTGTTAATGTTGCCAACGGTCAGATTTTAGGACGGAACTTTAATAACAATTTTAAACCCCTTTGTTCATTGTGTGAGAGAGAGTGGGTTATATAATCTACTTGTATTATATGTCAGTTAATTACACATAGAAGAAAAGGACAATAGAATGATTCACACTAATATTTTAACCACAGACTGGTAACAACTAATAACTATCTCTGCAGCTAACCAATCAATATAAAATCCACCAACCACATCCATCCAACTGTCCACCAATCTTCTTCAACATCCTGTCCCTCCATCAATATACCCCACCCAAGATAAGTACAAAATACAACATACAAGATCTCCCATTCCCAATTTTTTAATTCCATTTATGTCCTTCTCTACTCCTGGAATCTTCTCAGTGCCCCTTCAAGAGAGACATCAAACACATCCTTCATACCTGCCAACCCCTCTTTGGGGGTGGTGTACACAAACTTCGGTATATACTCGACTATCTCATCTTTCATCCTCTTCACTCTTTCCTCTCCCAGCCCTTCCAAAACGGCTCGAATTGAGGTTCCGTTGTTCATAACCCTTCTATCAATAAAACCGAGTACGATTCCGGGTCTTTCGGTAAATGCCACTTGTACTGCAGGTAGGCCGTACGCCTCCAGAAGAAAACAGGGATCGAAGCAGCGATCATACAGTCGAAGATGGACCATCTCGTGAAGCCATCACCTCGCTGCTGTACCTATAAATGTGTTGAAGGAAACTAAACGTGTCAAAAGCACATATGGACATATATCTAACCATAGGGAAATTAGATTTGTGTGCTTTACCTATAAAGGCTGCTCTCTGATAACTATAGGCTCTTCAACTCTAGCATCACTCCTTCCATCAACAAAGAGATGGACATGACTTTAATTTTAGAAGCTATTTAAAAGAAACTGAAAGGAAGAGGAGAAGCATACCTTCACCTTGTTGTGATCTTGTAAGTAAGAGCTTCCATGATATAAAGGGAGCTATCAGATTTCAGTGGCATTACAGACAACTGGGAGTAAAGGGTCCCACCTTGTGTTTCCATCTGAGGAGGAGCTAGAAAGAAGTGGTTGGGCAGTAGGGAAAGCAGAACATGACTTGTGTTTGATGATAACCGAGAAACATAAAAATAATTAGAAAATGTCAATACATAAAAATGATATTAATGATCTCAAATTAAGATGGGTGCACTGTGTATTGATCATGCAGTTTTTTATTTTGCCAGGAAAGTAATAAATTTTATTGAGGAATAATAAAGTACAACATGAGTGTCTAAACTTTGTATCAAAACTATCTGGAAAAAAAAATAATAATAATTCCTTCTATATATCAAAACTATCTGGAAAAAAAATAATAATAATAATAATTCCTTCTATATATCAAAACTATCTGGAAAAAAAATAAAATCATGAATTGAAGAGAATCACGACCTGCAATTCCACAAGATAAAAATCTTCACAGGCATTCCATCAAACACATGTCGACCTGCAATTTCTAAGTACCTGTGTATCATCCAGCACACTACCAGAGTTTGAAAATTTTCTCCATAAGAAATAGAAGCCTCAACAGCCCAAATATACCAGTCGACTACACAAACCACCATCTCCAGCCACTGCCATTGTTTCACTAATTTGCTCTCTGCAGTATGCTTCTAAAATAATAAGTTCCTTGTCAACCTAGAGCGCATTGTATCAATAGCATACGTGCCAAAATCACCTATTTCATAGCACATGGTTAAGAGATTCAATCCATTCATATGAGATCACCTAAGAGAAATGTCAATGAAAAATAAACTAATTAGGATAGCATCAGTTTATGAATCAAAGGTACGGGTCGAATCAAAGGTATGGGTCCTTACTCATGCCTTGTGGTAAAGCACTCGCGGTCTTCCTCCTTCCAGGACCATTTGCGGTCTTCTTCACCTTGGTAGCGTGCCCACCGATAGCAATCGGCTCACCGGTGCCTTACCATCTTGAGGTGGATAGAATACAACAGGCAAATACTCGTCCGTGTCGCATGCAAACTTGGAGTTCTTGAAATGCTCTTTCGGCGCTTCCAAACCCTAAATACATCGAAAAACCCTCAAAAAAAAAAAAAAAAACCCTTAAACAGAGAGAGAGAGAGAGATACTCGCAACCGAGCGTAGGTGACTTGGCAGATCTTCCTCGAGTTGAAGACCTCCCACGCCACGCTGCAAGTGGAAAGATTTGTAGAGTCTCCATCTTTGCCTTGGGAGACGTTACATTCACGAACCCATACCCCACATTGCACTTGTTCCTATAACAGACATGTAGTTTTTCCTCAAACCCCATACAACCATGTATTTCAAAATCCATGTATTTTTCTCTTCTTTCTTTGAATTTTACTTGCATGAAATCGATGGGCAAATACACAAAGTCGTAGGCAGACAAAGGCTCATCTTCTTCCTCCCCCTCAACAATACGCTTTCGTTGCGGTGAATGCGATGGTTTTCCGGCATGATTCAACGGTAACCTTTCGACCGCACCAACCCAAAAAAAAAAAAAAAAAAACCAACATCAGATTCCCAAACAATTCAAAAAATCAATGAGAACTTTGCTAAGCCCACATGTGTATGGAATTCTGACCATGCACTCACAGCAGCCTAGCACATTGACTATGTACAAATCAATTCAAGTCTGCCACTGTTTATAAAGCATATCTATTCTTTGAGAAATCATTGGCTGAAGTTTACTCAATGTTCCATCTACTTCTAAAGCGTATTTTGTTGAATGGATCATATTTAGTTTGGAAAGATGATATCTACATGGTCAGAACCATCTTATGGAGTGATGAGAGTGCTGCCTATTAAACATGGATGGGTTGGATGTAACACATCCGTCGTCCGCACTGGCACATGTGGTGGCACGTGCATTGACAAAGTTGTACACGTGTGTAGGCTTAACAAAGCTCGACAAACACCGGCCATTTGAGGTCAAGCCAAGTTGTATTGCAACATGTTGTTTATAGAAATGTTGTTTGGGATTACTGTCAATTCACACATCACTGCTAGCCATCAATCTTCTAGCAACAATTGTAGCCAAATGATCTAGATTCATGACAAGCTGATCCAGATTCATGATGAGCTGATCCAGATTCATGATGGGAAGATTTTATAATTGATGGATCTAAATTTACAAATGTTCCCCTTCTTTTTTTGTGTCAATATTGATGTCTGTATGGTGAAACTGAGTATCAACAGTGAGCTAGTCAATAGAGAACATTGTCGCATTATTGTCTGTTTGTGAACTGCTATGGATTTAGACATCAGCTTGTGAATCTGGAAGATGGATGCATCCCATCACTCTAACCCGCCTGTATGGAATGTTCAAATAACCACCACTAAGTTACCTGGTAGCAAATTATTTGATGGGCCCAAAATTTTGAAGTTATTTCTAGGGAACAGAGGTAAACTTTATTATATCTATAGGGATGTCTTTGGAGAATATGGTGCTAAGTCGAAGTTCGGAGGAAAGAAAATGATCAGATTATGGGTGGCGATAGGCAACAGGTGAAAGGCTTGGGAAAGAAGCATACCCAGACCATCATTTTGTATAGGCAACCTTTACCAGTCACCTACTTGCATGTTTATTTTATTATCATGCAATAAAGCAATCAATTAATAAAAAATGAAAACAAAGATGAGCATTAGTAGTATAGATGAGAACACAGAGACAATTCCTAAACATTCATCCAGGAGCAAAATTTCAAAATTCCCAAAGCTATGCCCATCAATTGAAAATGAACTTTTTAAATCTTTGATATTACAGGAGCAATTATCCAAATTCCCCACACTTGAACGCATGCATTAACAAGTTCATCAACCTAATCACACGTTCCTTAGAAAATTTACATCAATAAACTAATTAACTGGACGATCAGGTTAGAAAGATAAATTGCTAGAAGGGTGCCCTATAGCTTATCTAACAGGTGGAGCCCACTTGAGAGTTTGAAAGGCCTGATTTTTGGCATAGCACAACTACCCTACATACATGAACACCACTTCCATCAAATAAAGACAATTGACAAAAAGAAACAAGCAGCTAAATGTCACGAGTGAAATTTGAGCAATCCAATAGTTCATCCTCCAAGTTATTGTTCCTCTTAGAGAACAAAATGGTTAAAATCAAATGATTATAGAATGAATTAATCAAAATGATTAAACTACAAATATTATAGAACGAAATAATTTGTAATAGAAAATTAAATAGCAACACGAGACTAATCTCAGTAGCCTTCCTTATATCTCATCAAACATTTCAGGAAAATGGCATTAGATTATAAACCCATTACCAAACCCATGATTTAAATCAGACCCATTAATCAAATTCCATAAAAAATCAAACAACCTCTTGAAAAAGAAAACCACATTGAAATATTGAAAACCCAAATCAGAATCCATTGTTGTATATCACCTCCAACACTCATAACTTACAAATTTCCACATGTATGGAGCTTGATCACATATGGAGCTTCTACCAAAAGCACCAAACAAATCCCTGCACTTCAAAAATGACGTTAGTAAATCATTATTCTTTACGTAACCCTCCTTCAAACTGTATGCATTTTTATATTTAATAACTTTCCTTCTCCATTCGTAATTCTCAAAGCACTTTCCAACATCCATACAAAATTGTTAGATATCTGTACATGGAGTACTTGAACAAAATTTCAGATGTTCTTCAAAATCAGTACAGCAGAATTTAAATGAAATTATCTGGCAGAAGCTAATATCCTGATTAAATTAATAACGAGTTCCACATGTAGCAGAATTTATACTTTGTAACTTGTTAATTAGTAATCTAAGTTGTACCTTAGAGCTTTCTCCTGCCTTTTTCATGGCTTGGCTTCGACAGTGATATTCTTGAGCTTCTCCTTCAATTCTCCAGTCTGTGAATGGATAGAAGATCATAGTCATCATAATAGCCAGCTATTTGGGGACAACTTCAACGGACGGAGATGAAACAAAGAAATGTGAACTACAGTGCATGCATGTTTGCATTCATGAATTCATGCATTTACAATCGAAAAACTTGATTAATGAGAAACATAAAAAGAAAATGTTGGCAACCAGAGCAAGCATCATTTCAAGTAATTTCTATCAAATTGCAGCTTACATGATTCATTATTAGCATGTCGACACTGCTACATGGTTCAAATAAACAGTGGATATCTAACTCATGTTGTAGAGGAAATTGATTTGTCTCGAAACCGTTATCGCAGCTTATTTTAGCAAGGCCTGAACATTGAGCCAGACCAACTTCATAAAGGGTTGGAGGAACCAATGATCAACTTATCATTTATCCCCACACATCAACGATGAATTTGTGAAACATAGCGAGGACATTAAAATGAGCTTAGTTAGGACTGCTACATACTCAAATTTCGACTGTTGAAGAAACGGCGAGGGGGAGGAGATTAGAAGCACGACTGAGAAGAACAAAAGCAAATTCTCTTATTTGTGCAAAAGAGATGCCAACCTACACAGAGTACACAACCAAAAGTCACCTTCACCGTGGCATTGAATAGTTGATGAAAAACTGAAAACTGAATGCTACCTAGAGGAAGTCACACACAATAACAAGTTCAAGGCTTTCCTAAAATCCATGAACATGAGAGACTTCAAACAATTTTGTGACATAGGGTAAGGGTCCATTTATAGTCTGATGCCAGGAGAAAGAAGACAATTACTGTTACTTCAACAGTTAAAATTGCATTTTTTTTTTGTTACTAGAAGAACAAAAAATCAGTAACGGTGTGTTTGGGTGCACTAAATATCATGAAATTTCATACTATTTCATTATTAATCAGTCTAGTTTAGTGCAAAACATCAAGAAATTTCATTATATTTGGTGCAACCAAATGCACCCTATATATAAACAACTTTTTGGAAAATAAAAAAAAAGAAACTCTTGAATATTTCTCTCGATTCAAATTCCCAACACAAAACCAAACCATTAATTAGTGAAAAGGTATTCCAGTTACTTGAATAGTGGTTTCATTCTTTACAAGCATCATTGTCAATCACAACCACGAAAAAAGCAGAAAAGAAATTAGATAAATTAAAAGAAAAAATCCAATACCAAAACAAAAGCCAAAACAAAAGAAAATAGAGAAAACCACAAAACCCAAGCTGATTTTGGGGGGAAAAAACCAGGCATACTTAAAAGATTAAATTTCCAAAAATTACAAAAAGAAGCACTGAAAAAATCATAAAAAAGACCTTTTAAAATTGCAAATCACATACCTTCTAAAAGGCCTTTCACCTTGGTTGTCATTTGGGGTGCAAGGACGACCTATTTGGCAACACATCAATGGAATTCTTTCGTCGATGAACCTGTATCTCTGGACATCAAAAATCAAACAGAAAATTGAAATAGAGTAAAAAAGAAGTCTGACATGATGTTTGTAAAAAAAAATTTGATAATGATAATAGTAAGAGCATGACTTCGATGCGGGGCATGGACAGTTGGTAGGAATCTATAAGCATTTCAAATAGCATTCAAATTGTCATTTTGGCATATCACAGTTGGTAGGCTTTTGCAGTTCCCTGCATAGATAAAAGGTAAGTGAAATTGGCATGTAGAAATTAAAACCGAGAATCATTTGAAGGTTGAACGTTCACGCATTTTCATCCCTATGCAACAAACTACATATGTGTGAGTGTAGAAACATTGGTGTGAAATCGGGTAAGGTCATTTACCTTGTGTAAGCGCTTTGATTGAAGCCAATCCACTCATCGAATGAGCTGCATGCATATGTAAAGTGAGATGTGCTCATATATAAAAGAAAAAGGGGGAAAAAAAAAACCTGTACAGTCTAAGGTCAGCCCATATATAAAATAATAATAATAAAAAAACTGACCCAAAACAGGGGATGCACATGGTGTCTTTGGGTGCCTCTCGCTTCATCCTCTTCTTCCTCTGCCAAAACAACCTAAGACAAGGACACAATCCCAGAGACATTTAGCAATCCAAGAACTATATACCTAATCATTCTCATAGCCTTGTCCCATCTATTTGGGGGCCATCAGACATCTATCAACTCTTATCTACCAAGAGAGGGATAAGGTCCACCAAAGAAGATGAATATTTCATCCTCCTAAGTTTATTTATATGTGCCACATGTATGAGATGATCTGAATGTCTCTTTAATCAATAGGGCCCATAAAAGTATCAAAAACGAGAAAACATAGAGATCAGACAATACTAAGCGTGTAATGGTGGAAATAAAAATAAAAATCATTAACTGGATTTTAGTGATTTTTTGCATCAAATCCATGGCCAAAATCAGACAATTGAGACCCTTTGGATGCATTGAATTATCATCTTACCATGTCCTCCCCATTGCTAGAGGGCAAAAACATCCATG
Organism: Magnolia changhungtana; assembly: GCA_030180095.1. Classification (NCBI taxonomy): domain Eukaryota; kingdom Viridiplantae; phylum Streptophyta; class Magnoliopsida; order Magnoliales; family Magnoliaceae; genus Magnolia; species Magnolia changhungtana. Next base: position 440,536 of record JASAUF010000150.1, read on the forward strand.
TATCCAACATCAGAAAATAAAGGAATTTTGTGGCTCTTTTGTGTATAAATCCAAACCATTCATAAATCAACACACTTTGGATGGAATGGAATGGAGACCCGGATACCAATAGACCATTTTGCCACTGTGTGGTTCTCTAGACACCCAAGAACAATCATGGTGAAAAACGAAAGCCAATCATGGCAAAAAACAAAAAAAGACATCACAATTTCCATATTGCATGGAGAAAGGATAAGTCCAAGTAAACTAACCGCTTTCGCCTTGCACGAGAAAGCATGCGGACAAACATGCCACTTGGTGGGTTGTTTTGGGTCTCTGCCATAGACCGGACCTCAGCTACATAGGCATATTTGTCAAGCTGCCTTTTCTTAAATACATAGACATGGTTGGTGCTCATCTTTTCTTGTGAAATCAGAACCTTCTACTTCCATTGATAATAAAATATCCACCTTGTCATATGGGCATTCCCCAAGTTCTGTTATATCTTTCTCCGAGTTTTGATTCACAGTGCAATAACTAGACCGTAGCATTATTGGAACCTGAAATGGAAGAAAAATAAATGAAGGGCAAAGAATCAGTACCCAACAAAAATACATGTTCAGCTTTGAATTATTGATCCGTAACGTAAGTTTTAACCTTTCCAATGAAGACTTTTGTGAAATCCTGGGTCTCTGTGACCTCTTCACAGTCATACCCTTTCCTTATGATCCGTTTTGTGACATCCACATATAATGGGGCTGAGTATGTCAAGTTCCGCAATCTCGCGGCCTTTGGGAACAAAGTTGCGTTTCTCCATCTGATTACGTCATCATAGGCTTACTCAAATATATCCGCCAAAGTGATCTTGTAGATTGTTTGCATAACACCAAATGCATCCGCTTGGACATTAATGATGCTAGTACGCAGAATGAGTAGAGTTATTCTAGCCCAGGAACAACAAGAAGCAATTTTATATCTCAAACTAAAGAAAACATGCTTTAACACGAGTTATGACATGAAATGGTAATCCTGCTTAGAGTGGAGTGAAACAATGGAACAACATGAACCTGAAATTCAGGTAAATGCTAGGAGCAAACCTAGCTGGGCACCAAGTTCATTCACATGTAACTTCGATGTAATTTGTCCTGCATTGGTAGTCTTTGATGCAAAGAAAATAAGAGTCGAAGTATTTCCAGCAACCTTTGTACAACATACAATAAAGTAGTTAAGAGGATGACAAGTCAAATAACAACAAAAAATTAAATGGCAAGTAACCAAGATATATAAGAAGTAAATGGCAAGGCCAAGTTGAGAGTTTTAGTGTGTTAGGTTCTTTGGTTTCTATATTTCTCGACTTGAGGTAATTTCTGGTTATTACAAAGAAAACATGTTTGGTTTACACTTTTTGTTGGTATTTTACATTCCCAGAATTCCATTCCCAGATTTTACTGAAAACTTGCCCCTGCTTTTAGTTGAGGAATGGAAAAGCTAAGGAATTGAAACAAAATTTTAGACTTTCCTTACTTTCCAGGGGAACCTGGTGCATCAACTAAACAGTTAATCGTTCCCGGAAATACTAGGCCAACTCTAGCATTACCCAGGAAACATTAAAAACCAGAGAATGGATTTCCCAAAAACCAAGCATGCCCTTATATGTACAGATCTGGTGTCAATTGGAACCCAATCCGCGGATACCCAAACTAGCTGATCCAGGTGCACTTATTTGGGCCTTATCAATGATCAAGCTGGAATCAGAACCAATGATCAAGATCCTCGAAAATTCACATCAGGTTGGGTAACTAACACAATAAGCATCCGGTTCCTATAAATGGTAGAATTCCTCTGTTCTTAACACAGATTGACATGTAATAACAAAAATTATTGCCGATAAAAAATATAAATGGTAGAATTCTTTCATTTGTAGACTTGAATCAATGGAATTCATCTTGAAGAGAGTGCCTTTGGTTCACCTAAGCATTGTTGGCGTCTTTTGTCACAACATCTTAAAGCCTAGGCGGCTTTTGCCTGTAATGATTAGATTGTATGATTCGGCAAAAATGTGTCAAAAGCGGATGTCTGTAATAATTAGAGAGACAATGACTCTCGGTTAGGGAAGACAAACTAACCTTGATATAGCTTCAAATCTTTCTTTGAAAAAGCGGATTCATATCTTCGCCACAAGCGAGAACGCAGAATATACGAGTCGGATTACGGTCTAGCATATCAGCTGCGGGGAGCACTAACCTCACATCTTCTCGAAAGAAGTGATACACCATCAAGGAACGACTTCTAGAGATCAATGAAATAGAGCTCAATTAATACATCATTCACTTAATAGAAGATGATTTCTACTTAATGATCTACTAATGAAGAAAACTAAATTTGGGCTAGGGTCCATTCCACCCACGAGGAAAATACAATAACTTCCAAACACACCATAAATTACTTAAAACAATAAGACTATCACATCATATATTTAGCTAGCTTGTATAACTATAAAGAAAACATAAACTGAATCCAAGATTATTAATAAAGGCGTTTAATGCAATTTAGACCATCAAAGGACTACAACTCACAAATTCTGGCATCTCTATCTCCAAGTAGAAATACTGCTACTAATGTTTTTACCATATGTCAATATGGCTTTTCCAAGAATTTGTGTATCACCTAGTGCATGATCAAGAAGCATACCTCAGACGGGACAAAATGGGTTGCAAGACCTTCTGCAATCATTTCTTTCCCATTCAACCTTGAACCAGTTAAGGCAAAGTACTCCCCTACAGAATTTTCCAAGAAAGTTCTCAAACTCTATACAAGCCCATAAAATATACACAATAACTGTAATTTTAGTTTGGGCTTCTTGCTCAATCTGCATGTGCCCTCCTTGCCCTTCCTATAACACAGCATGATGGTGATGACATTTTTAATTATATGCACTGTGAGTACTTTAAACAACAATAATCGATATGGAGCAATGGAGAGTTCCATCAAGCTCATCCATTTCCTCAATTCATGGCTTATGCATGGCATATCTAAGCCGCTCATCGAAGGGTCCACCTTGTAAATGACCTCACCCAAAAATCAGGCTGGTTTACTTTCCAATGGGCCACATGCATGTTGAATTTGCACAATTGATAATTCATTTGAAACATCTCCCATTTGCATCGAAGGGCCCCACCTTGTAAATGACCTCACCCATATCTAAGTCACTGATCATGTGTTTTTATTTTATGTTCTTTGGGAAAATTTGCATCAAACAGAAGAAGAAACAGGAGATGATTTGAATTTACCTTCACAACCATACTACTCGACCTCCCGCTTTCCATCAACGACTTGGGCATCATTGCAAAGATTGATTTTTCATATTCGATTCGATCAAAGCTTGAATTTAAGCAATTGTAATTGATATAAGAAATCCGATGCTTCGAGCTATAAACTGATTAAAACACTAAAAATTCAAGAAACAATAAATGGGTCTAGAATCGAAAGCACATACTGGTTGTTCCGAATGCAAATATCATATGAGCAAATCTCATCACATGGACGGTCAAGATTGGGTGTTATGGAAATGGGAACTATTGTTTAATTAGATTGATTAGATTCACCCATAGTAAGATTGAGTTTTTCCTTTTCCTTATCTACCATCCACTGCAAAAAAGAACATTTATAAAGATGAGATTGGTAATGCAAATCAAATGCTCGATTTATAAATTAAAGAATCTGCAGGAATATAAATCAGCAACTACTAAAGCCTAGTCACCACAATGTATCATAAGATGGAGTTAATGGTTGCAACATCGCTATGAGAAACAAAGGCAGCTTATTTGTAATTTAAAGAACAAGAAAAGGAAATCCAACTAACCAGATTTCACCCAACAATTGAAAATGGATGACAGAAACTACTAATACAGTTGAATAAATACAGTCTGAAATGACGGAAACATGTTTTGCCGATTTACAAAGTTAGGTGTCCATGTAAATATTTTCATATGCTACCAAAAACTTCTCCTGTTTCTTCCCAATTTAGTTGATGAAAAACAAAGAACTATCCTGCTAAAATTGTCGCATTCGATCAGAAAAAGAGTTTCGAACAAAAGGTTTTGACTTCAACCTTCTCAACTCGCAAAGGTATCATTTTCCAGTCATAAACCAATTCTAAATTTCCCAACTCCTACTACTTTTGTAACTCATTTAAACAGAAAGCGTTTTTAAATGAGTTACAGGAAAGAGAGAATTTTGAGAAAGAATTCTCCCACGAAACCCCGAACATTTAAACCCTTGAAAACATTATTTCATCCCCAAATCATCCGAAATCGCAAGAAACCCAAAATTCCCAACCAAAACCATCCAAGTCAACGTCATGCATACATGCATGCTAAAATCTACATTTCCACAATCAAAGAGCAAATGCAAGCTACATTCTTCCAAAATGAAGTGAAAATATATATATATATATATATATATATATATAAAGAAATCCCAACTTCAACCCAGATTACAAAATTCAAAAAAAAAAAAAAACAGTTCTCAAACAGATCCTCCAAACCAGAGAGAGAGAGAGAGAGAGAGAGAGAGAGAGAACAATTCTTCAAGAAAATCATAGAAAATTAGAAAAGTAGTTTTTCGACCAACCATTCCACTACAATCGGTCAAAAACCTCCATTTCCACGAACCTTCAAACCATTTAAAAACCTCAATTCGAGAAAAAAAAAAAACCAAAAAATGTCCAAGAAACCCTAATTCCCAACCAATATCACAAAAGAAGAGTTCTCCACACGATCACTCCAAAATTCCACCCAAATCTTCCAATTTAACAAAAACGGACAAGGAACACACCCACGTAGACGGATCGATCTACCCATCCACCCAAAAAAAAAAAAATCTCAGCAAGAAACGACTAGAAACCAGAAAGAAGATGAAAGAACAGGAAAAAGAAAACCAAATCCAACGAAACCTAGCTTAAAATCATGCCAATGAAGAGGAGAAATCAGATAGAAGACTCTCGAAGAGCGGCAAAGAGACGTACCTTGAATATCGGTCGAAGAAGCTGGCGTAGGGAGAGAGAAGAAGACGAGATTGCATGGAATTCGGAGGAGATGAAGGTTCGGTGCTCTGCCCTTTGTTTTGAACTCTACGCAAAACCAGAGGAAGGTTAGAACTTACAAGAACTCTACACAAAACCGTGAATCGCGAGATCTGGAGCCGGATTCGAGATCCATTGCTCAAAACCCTATACCTAGCCACTCCACCCGGAATATCAAGAGTGTTTTCACCCCGGAAGATCAACGGCTCCGATTTGTCGAAATCTAAAAATATCCGGAAGGAAAGTAACAGAGATCTCGAAATTCCTGTTCTGATGCTCTGGAATTCCCGGCCATTGATGACGAGAGAGAGAGAGAGAGAGAGAGAGAGAGAGAGAGGAAACGTGAGAGCATGTAAAAGAAGGAAACGTGACAGAGGGGACTGCAGGTAAAAAGACGAGGGTGTAAAAGAAGGAAACGTGAGAAGATTGATCTTTTCGAGGTTGTTTAATTCTAGAACGGCTTAAGCCGTTCAAGCCGTTCCAGAACCAAAAACACATTCGTTCCAATTAAGTAATTTTGGTGTAGTGCTACCATCCTTCCACGTGTAGGGACCACATGTGTGGGCCTACCATGGTTGCATGGGTCTCATCTCCACCGTCTAGCTGTTGGATGGTGGTAACCCACCTTGTATGCGTGTATACCCTGTCCAGGGACAGGGACTGGACATTTTCAATATATATATATATATATAATATGATATTGTTATACCCAAACCGTCTGTCCATTTGGAGACGGTGGGGCCCGCTGTTTTTCGATGTTAGCACGTTTTGTGGCCCCACCACGATGTATGTGTTGTATCTACCTCGCCCATCTTGCATATGTGCTACATCTAACACGGGGGGACATGATGTATGTTCTTCCAGCCATGCATCTATAACGGTGCAGATCAACACCAACCATGAAGTATGGGTTATATACATATTGTTCATCCGTTTAGGGCCTTGGGCTCTCCATGAGGCCCACCATGATATCTATGTTTTATCCTTGCCATCCATCAGTTTTTGGGCGCATGTGATGTGACCCAATGCGACGTATATGAGTCCCATTGGTGTGGCCCGATGATGCGGCCCACTTGATGTACATGAGGCCCATTGGAGCGGCCCATTGATGTGGCTGACTTGATGTATATGAGGCCCACTGGTGCGGCCCATTGATGCGGCCCATTGTGATGTATTTCTGGCTCATGGATGTGGCCCATTGTGATGTTTACTAGGCCCTTGTACGAGGCCATGGACCCACTATACGTTTGGCTCTATATGGGCCACTTCTTGGGAGCAATGATGGTTAAATGTCCACATTAATGGGCGATGATGGTTAAACATCCACATTGTGACCTTCCCTTAAGCTGATTGTTGAGACCGATTGTATAGGCCAATTCCGATTGTCGAGGTCGAGTATCGTGGCCGATTCTGATTGTCGAGTCTGATTGTATAGGTTAATTCCGATTGTCAAGGCCGAGATCGAGGCTGATTTCGATTGTCGATGCCAATTGTATAGGCTGATTCCGATTGTCAAGGCTGATTGTATAGGCTGATTCTGATTATCGAGGCTGATTGTATAGGCTGATTCTGATTATCGAGGCCAAGTATCGAGGCCGGTTCTGACTTGTCGAGGCCGATTGTATAAGCCGATTCCAATTATCGAGGCCAAGTATCGAGGCCGATTATCGTGGCTGATTTACCGATTCTGATTATCGAGGCCGATTATCGATCAATTTTAATTATCGTCGCTGATTGCCGATTAGCGATCGAGGCCGATTATCGTGACCGATTGCTGATTTCAATTGACGTGGCCAATACCGATTCTGATCATCGAGGTTGATTATTGATTGATTTCGATTGTCATGGCGGATTGTCGAGGCCCATTTTGATGTATATGCAGCCCATATTTGAGGCTCATTCTGATGAGCATTTGGCTTCGGCTTGATGCATTTGAGGCCTATCTAATGTATGTGAGGCCTATGAGATGAGGCCCATTGTGGTGTATTTGAGGGCCAGGTGATGGAGCCCGTTGTGTTGTATATTAGGCCCATGTGAGAGGCCTATCGTGATGTATATTAAACTCTTAAGTGAGGCCCATGGTGTTGTATATTAGGCCCTTGTGTGAGGCCATGGGTCCACTATATGTTAGGCTCTATGCGGGCCATTCCTTAGAGGCAATATTGGTTAAATATCCACATTATCGAGGCTGATTGTCGATGCCAGTTATTGATACCGATTATGAGTATGTGACAGCATAGCATCATGATACATGCCCATACGCATCATCTACATGTTTGTTATAAGATGTGGTTGACCATTGCATATGTCATTGGGTAGGTTATGAGACTCCCTAATAGGCGGAGGTTATCTCACATGAGCGCACAGTATGCGCAGGATAGATGCATGACTTGATTGTATGACTCATGCTTCCTGCATTATGTGTTGTGATTATTGTACGCTTGAGTGACATCAGGGTTGTAGCCTCCACAAGCATATCTTAGATGGCCAGATGGGACACAGGAAATGTTTGGTTCTAGCATACAGGCTATCGACGAATCGGGCCCGATATTGGCAGATGGATAGTGAGGTCTCTTTCACTTACTCAGTTGTGCACTCGGATAAGGGTGGCAAGCTGGCGTAAAGTGTAATAAACCCCAGTGATGATCCCGAAGATTAACTGTACTGATATGTGGACTTATTGAGCAGGAATTGCAGACTCATTCATTCATTCATTCACTATCCACTCGGGCTGGTGGTGCGCTGGCCAGGATTTCGATTGGGGCATGCGACTAACCTGAGATCAAGTGTTTATCACATTAAGTTTGACTATCCAAATTTAGGTATGGGACTGGTTTGGATAGAAGTCCCTTGTGGTGGACCCCGTAGCCTGCGATACTACATACTATCATCCCGACTTCACACTTCAGCATGGTCATTCCATTCGCACCGCATATCACATTACATCCACGGCCTATGGCATTTTGGATTACTGTGTTTCTGCATTTATATGGTCTAGGTACGGCTAACGCTATACGTGAACTCATAAGGAATTGTGATTGCATTGCATCACCGGCATCTGATATTTGGCTCCTCATTTGTATAGCTGACCTGTATTGCGTACTCTGATATTATCTAACTCATGGACTAGTCAGTATTTTCGCTTACTCTAATATCATATTATTCATGATCTTACCAGTATTTTCGGTGTTGTATGATTATGGCATGGTATTTAATACTTGGCACTTATCTTGTGCACACACTTACACCACCCTCTAAGCTTTCTATAAGCTTATGCATAATAGATGCGTGCAGGTGATGTTAGGTTGTAGCAGCATAGAGCTTGGAGCATATAACTGACTTCTAGAGTTTTGATTTTGACATATGTATTTCCCTTTCAGTATTGTATTCAAATGTTTGTATTAGTGGATATGTGATGATGATGTTGCCTTTGTGATTTGGGTAAACTTATGGTTATACTTCTTACGAGATAAATGTATGTTAGAAAATCCTCCTTGTAGGATCCCAGGATCGGAACCTGGCATATGGGCGCTAGGAGCCGAGAATGGGACACTACGAAGTCTGTTGGCACCAGATTCGGTAATCGAGATTCACGTGAATCCGATTTTCAGGTTTGGGATGTGACATACTACTTCTAGAAGTTTTAGAATTTTTTTAGAATACGATATCTAATGAAATTTGGTGGAGATAAAGTAGACTTGATGATGAACTACTAAAAAATTAATTAAAATAATATACTAAGTAAAAGTGCCAAAAAAAGGACATAGAACTACCCTAGGACCTTATTCTGTTGTAAATAGGGCAGAATTTAGTTAAGTACTAAACTAAATAATTGGTAGATTTAACCCGAACACCATTTACACAAATGGCAAGACCCAAAATCATTAATAGCATTGACTCAACATTCCTTAAAAATCAAGGAAAAATCCTAAAAGCTTGTTGCTCTTGGGAGTACATTGAAACTCCGTATCAAACCTAGACCGCACGTTGAAAATCCGATCACCGCGAAACTATAAGGTTATGACCACCTTATTGGACTTGACAACTATCACGGGAATCGAGCTCAGATAGTATCCAGAAATGCACAACTTGAGCCCTGAGCAAAGTGTGTGAGAAACACGAATATCTTTAGAAAATGAACTAGAACTTAAGTGAATTGGACCGTTCGCTTGTGAGTGAAATTGGAGACTTTTGACCGTCAATTTCTGACCAAACTTCACCCATGGATCAGGGAAATTTTTCTACACATATCGTATACTTGTGGCCCTGATCGGTAACAACGACCGTTGATCTGATACAGGTCCGTCATGGTTAATTGGCCTATCCAAACGCACTGAAATCGCATCTTGGCCTAGATCCACGGTCAGGGAACTTGTTCCATGGCGTATGTGAATGATGGACCTCCAGATGTGCCCCATCATCAGAAACAGTTGCCCTTTGGCTATAACCCAAGTATACTATGGCCCTAGGGCCATTCACACCACTTTTGAGCCTATATAAGGCCATTAAATCACCCCATTCCTATCCCATACGAATTTTCTCTAACCCTAGGAGAGAGAAGAGAAAAAGGAAGAGAAAAGAGTAGGGAGTGAAGGGAGATCCTTGGAGTTTGTTGCAGTAATTCTTTCCTACTACTCCACGCGTTGAATCGTCTTTACATCTAGCTACACGAACCATTTCAACGATGATTTGGGTAAGAAATTCTAACCCTAATCTTGGTTTGAAACTCCGAATGGGATTATCAATGAAATAGCTTACCTATTTCATCGTATAGGTGCCGTCATTCCGTTTTCGAGAACGTTGTGTTAGAACCGAGTCCAAATCGGGTATTCCGATGAAAGGTGCAGACTATAAAAGTTTAGGTTATGGTTTTCAAGGCTTTCAATGTTAGTAATGATTTATGACTGACTTGATTGCAGTCATATGCTCTTAGATATGATGTTTTCCATATATTACACATGTATGAACTATGTTGAACAAATATGTATTCCATGTATTTGTTGAAATGTTTGAATGAACTTGCAATTATGATTTGTTCTTACCATGACTATTAATCTAGAATTCATGTTTGTTGTATGTATGATGACTCCTTTGTGAAAGGATTTTCCATAATATATGTTATAGCTAATTTAGTTCATGTATTTAGTAATGTAGGTTAAGTGTTTGATAAAATGTCTATAAAGAGAAATTGTTTGATGAATTGTATTTAATAAGGGTGTTGAGATAGGATTCTCAATTACTTGTCTACATGTGTAATTTCCTTCACGTACTCTTAATCTTGCTATGCAATTTATGAATAAAATACAAGTGCTTAGTGATATGTTCAATATGTTTGATAAAATGCTCAAATGAGTGTTGTATTTGGATTGTTTGTTAAATACTTATACGATTATCACATGTATCCACATGCTGCATTTGAGTATGATAGGGACTACTATATAGTCCAGGCAATTGGTAACAATTCTGCTCGAGTGGCCGAATTAATCTCGCCACAATGGATATGTCTGATGAATCTAGGTCGTATGATGATTATCGACAGTGGTTAGGCCACGCGGAGTGCTTACGCGCTTCATGTCGATTAATTCAACGTGCGTTCGTACCAATCAAACTTGTCTAATAAACCAATTGGCCTATTGTGTGTTTACCATGTATGGACGCCACTGTTTGAATCTAAGGTACTACTTACCAATGTAAAAGCCCGTTTCAATCATGGTACCACAATCTGCTAAGACTCATGAGTCGGGCATGGTGGTATGGGACACTGTGGTCAAGCTATCGGCCTACGCTGGGGTGACGAGCTTCCCCGTAGTGACCAGTGAGTAACCCAAACTCGTGAGCTGAATATGGTGGTATGGGACACCGTATTCGAGTTGTCGGCCTACGTTCAGGTGACGAGCCTCCCGTAGTGACCTCGAGTATAAATACTTGAATTTACATATCCACTGCTTTCATTAGGGGTGATGCCCTACAACTTGCATATCATATGTGATTAACTAGGATTGACGACCCTAGATGGATCCCCACTTGGGTAAATGATATAAAGGGAGGTACCTTAGCTTCCCGAATCTGCTGTATGAATAAGCTTAATTAAGAACTTGGCTAATACGACCATGCACTGCATTGCATGTGCTTTGGCGAGGAAGCGCACATTTAGGGAGTTTGTCATGCGCGAATGGTTGATGAAGTCGCTGAGGGAGTGCAGGCAAGGGCATGTATCATTACCACATATCATCGCTACATTAATAAGAGTAGTTTGGAATATTTGTTATATTGTTGTATCATTACTACTTGACTGAACTGATAACATGTTAACCTTTGCCTTATAATACCACTAAGTTGGCCACTCATTCCCACCCTAGGATGGTGTTTTAAAATACCACCCAAACTCTGGTTTAGATGTAGGTGATGATGAAGTCTATGCGACGGAGCAGGACTTTATGGACGTAGAGGAAGACTTCTCCTACATTTAGCTCTCAGGCAAGTCTATGTAGACCTTGTGCTGATTCGACGGGATCACAGGGACTTGTGGATTAGTTGAACACTATATATTTTGATATTCTATCTATTTTGAAATAATACCTATATATATTCAGCCCGAATACATACTCATACTCTGGAGTTTGTGAAATACTTTCAAATTTAGATACTTATGCTTCAGACTTCCGTTGCCTAATTACATTATCTCTGGAGTATGATATATTGTTTTAGTATAATCCCACTCATGTTTAATGTATTGATATGGACAACATCCAAATATCCTTATCCATGTTACATAAATGATGTATTAGATCTCGGGAGTAGAGCTTTCCTCGACCCTCAAAATTTAGGGCGTTACACACGTTCATCCTAGTCTAAATCTAACCGTTGAAAATAGTCCCAATCTACACATCAAGTTATCTATCTGTCGATTTCCAAGATGGAACATCATACCACTAAAGAGACATATTTCCTTAGGATCCCAACTTCATTGATGGACAAATCTGGCCAAATTGCAGATTTACAATCCTGAATCACGAAACCCACCATTCACCAAGTTTACAATGTCTCGTAGGACAATTCATCATTTAAAAACATAGATCGGATTATCTAGTTGCATATCCAACTCCCAAATCACACCTAAGCAGTCTTTAAGGTCCCTAGAGTTATCGACAACCAAATGTGAGTCAATCCAATTGTCAGATTGTTGGAATGGCCAGGGAACCGCTGCCTAGTAACTAGAGATTCATGTAGTATGGCCCGCCTTAATACAAAGTAGCCCTAATATTGGGGTATGTAGCTAAATGATACACAATGAGTAGCCCCACATCTTACATATAGGCACGATAATAATAATAATAATATAAAATCATGAGACAAATAGTCCTAACAACCTATAGGGCAGGACCCATAACATGATTAAAAATGCACAAATATGTGGAAATAATAATAATAATAAAGAAATAAATAATGATAGTAATAAGTGGTAAAAGTAATAAGATTAATGTTAATATTAGTATATGGCTAGTAATATATTATAAGAGTCATACAAACGATCCATTAGGACCTTTTGACCATTGGTGCTCGGATTGAAGTTGATCCAACCGTTGAATCAACGTAGTCAACACTTAAAAGACGTAAATGAATTCGTATGGCCCGCCTAAACTTTAGATCTGCCTGGTTTCTTTTGTCAAAAGCCCTTCTCAAGGCCCCCAAGGTGAATGGATAATGTGGATTGCACAGGGCACAACTATGGACCCCATGTTTGAGCACGTGTGTACACGGTGTAGGTGCACTAGTGTGCACTGGACTAGAGAAACCGGACAGACTGGCCGTGACTGAAAATTTCCAAAAGAAGGAAGTTTTCTCCTTCCTTTTTCCATTCCCGCGCTCAGCGAGTTTGAACGGGCGAGCGACCGTCCATATGATCGTGGTGGGGCCCACCATTAGGGCCAGTTAGGATTATCGGAATCGTCCATCACGAAGCACATGAAAATCTGACCAAAACCCAGGTTTTTCAAATACTAGAAAGCCCGTGCGCCACATGGCATCGATCGCGAGGAGGCTAGCGTGCAGGAAAAACTATGTTTCTGGCCACCCCAAAACCACTCCATTGTGACCAAGGTGGGCCACCTATGGCCAATCCAAGCCATCCATCTAATTCAGGTAGTGGGCCCGGCCAAAACCTAACTGATCTTACGAATTGTCTTACACGGGTGGGCACAAAATTATCGGCCCAAACAGAACTTGTGCACAAAAATTCCCAAAAACAGAAACTGCCTTATTGCCGTCATCTTGCAATTTGTGTGAGCTCTCTCTCACTACATCTTGGTCCTCCATTCGGCGAATCCCAGCCCTCCATTTTGCGCGGTTTAGGGCTCCCTCAATACCAGAGAAAGAAACTAACAACCGGTTTCCCTAACTAGCGGTATTCGGAGATCATGGTAGAACCTTATCTAAACCGTTCATCACCATCCAACGGTTTAACAATGTTAGGGCAACCCATAAAAAGAAGGTATTTTTGAGCTAAGGGCTCTCCATTACTAACAATAATTTGAAAAGAAAGAAATGGTCATTTTCTTCATTCCTTCAAACCCACCGAGAAAACACCATTGGAGCTCCACTTCGATCATACTCCAAGCTCCTCTGAGCCTATAAGCACCACCTAAAATAGTTGGCTTGAAGAAAAACCCATCATTTGTGATCCACCATTAAAGTTGCGTTGTCTTCCCCGTCGAACTTGCACCATTACAAGTGCTTGTGAGGCAGCGAATTTCAAATCTGAAACCATCAAGGTGCTGTCCGTTGGATCATATGCAAGTAGGAAAGAAGGGAAAAGGAAGAAAACGAGAGAGAGAGAGAGAGAGAAAGATAATGAGGACGCTGTCCTCATTCCTCTTCCTGTCCGTTGTCGCACCAGGCTATTCTCGGGCCTGAGCTGGGTCTAGACCGAGTTGGGCTCGGTCTGGTCGAGTCCAGACACCGTCTAGTCCAGCAAGGAGAGAAACGAGAGGGAGAGTGAGAAAAAAGAAAGAGATAGGAAGAAGAAGAAGAAGAAAGAGAGAGTAAGTGTGAGCGTGGGCCACACTACACACTGTCGAGTCAACTGGACTCGACTCAGCTGAGCCATCAAGTCTTGTTCAATCTAGATTCCTGGTGGACATCCTAGTAAGAAGGGAAGGAAAGAGAAGAAAGAAGGGAAGAAGTAAGAGAGGGGAGAGAGAGAGAGAGAGGAGATCGAGTCAACTCGTTTTAAACTGAGTCAACTCACCGAGTCGGGGCTCACCCAAATCCCATGCTATTCGATGACCGTACTCAGTCAATAGATCAACAATGTTGGGGCTCCCAGTCCCGATCCTAGTGTTATGCATCATCATCAGGTAAACTTTCCAACCGAATCTAAATCAACTGAGTCGACTCAATCAGTCAATGTTTTCTTTCTAAACTAGACATGTCTCATTGTATTAATATCATTATTACACACTTATTATTAGAATTGCTAACATTATATATGAGTAGCCATTAACGGATAATTTATGCTAGAACTAGTTATTATAAATGAAATTACAATTAGTATATAGTTGTATTTTACTTACCGCTCTTAAATATTATCATTAATAGTTTATCACAACATTTATTATCATAACGATTATTGAGGTCATATTAGTTAATAATAATTATATATCACTAAGTATCAATGGCAATTTTGTGATTGTTAATAATATTAATATTGAACATCAATTAGAAATTCAATCCAAAAAATTTGAACCTAGATATAAACTCTAGTATGAAATCCTAAGACTTAAGTAGTCTAAACTCTAGGTCAATACCCTAAGCATAGATGGTGTGTTAGGTTTGAATCTAATTGTAGAATTTAATGATTCATGGTAGATCATAATATCTATTATCATTACTAGAGTCATTATGGATAGTTATGACTATTATCATTAGAAAACATTGTCATTTTCCTTATTGGATTAGTATAATTCTTGTTAATATGATTATTAGTATTAGTCCTTATTATATTATTGTTAGTAAAAAAATCTTATTATTATTACTTGCATTATTTAAGAGATTATTAGTCATTTTAAGAATAATAGATAATGTCGGTATATTTAAATATGAACTTATGAAACATCATTATTAATATGTTAGTTAATATAAATTATAACACTAATGCTAATAGTTATCTTGTAATTATTAAGATTAAATTGTAACTAATACACCAACTAGAGTTCAAATCCTAGAATCTAAGTTTAGGACTAAACCCTAGGATGAAAATCCTAATTTTATATTAAAAATCCTAAGATAAATAATTCAAACCCTAGGCTATGATTTTAAACCTAGGTAGTGCGTAGAACTTGGATCTAATTATACAAGTTCATGATTTGTGGTAGGATTCAATTATAAGGGTGCAAACACTTAGCGACGCTAGAAGTTGATTCGGTTCATCAGGTGATGATCTCTTCCCCTTAAGTTTTCCATTTTCCCATTAGCTTAAGTGATAGTTTTTATTTTAATTTCGATTGATAATTAATATCTTCATTTTATAATCACATGTGTTAACTGTTGGAATTGAATTGCTAGATTACATACTTAATATTTATCTTGCATATTTTCTTATGCTTGTGGATTACTCATAGATTGCTCATAGAACTTAAACTGGTACATCAGTGGAAAACCCCCACTTATAAATGTACACCCATACTTGGGATATAACTCGATTGATTGTGATTATAATGAACCTTTGACTTAGTGGTTATTAAATGGTGGTTAAAATTGATTATTGATGTGGGCCTGCTATCTAGGGGTTGTCGTGTCTAAGTGGTTTTACGGATGGTCTTTTATCACATGGTTTTGACATTTGCCCTATGTGACTTAGTCTTGATATTTACCCTATGTGGCTTGGTTTTGATATTTGCCCTATATGGCTTAGTTTTGATATTTTTCATATGCGGTTTTGTTTTGGTATTTGCTCTATTTAGGTCTGAGGTATTATTTTGTGCAACCATATGATGGTAAGCCCCATAAACTGAAAAATGATTGGCCACTAGTCAACTGGTTTCTATTAAATATCTTAAGGTGGTAGCCTCATGGGCCGAGGATGGTGGTATAGGACCTATGCCCAAGCGGTCAGCCTATACTGGGTTATGAACCCTCTCGTAGTGACCTTTAAGCTTTATTAAACTGACCGATTGTAAATGGACTAATAACAGTTTGGCTAATCATGCATACATGGCATATTTACGATGACAGGTGGATATTTCTGGATGCTGTAGTACGTGCCTCTGAGTTATTGGGGTATCGTTTCACTAGCTGTCAGACCATCAACTATCGATTTACATATGTGATGTACGATAGGAAGTCATTATGTGGTACGTGATTTACACACATGATGTGCTTCACTAATGGCCAGCCTTTGCATGGGTGATGAGCCCAACTAGCAAACGGATGAGCATCCCCGGGTCGATGATGCATTCACGCATCCATGCATATAATAAGACTGCATCATGTATTGTTTTGTATGCCTTATTATATTTTTATAACTATGGTTACCTAATGCGGCAGTGTGTAATCTTGAGGGAAATTCACACTGAGCTGGCCACTCATTCATCGAATATATAACCGTACAGGTAGAGCAGGTGGCCTACATAATATTCGTGTTCATATTGATGAGGAGTAGGATATCATTGTTAAAGATGCATGATTGTATTGCCAAGAGTTGCTACATGATTATAAAGCTTCAAATTTGTTATAAATTGCTTGTTTACATGTGACATCATTTCACCTTGTAATTTTAAGTATTGGGACATTAGTTTGTATAAGTCATTATGGGCAACCGCTCATGTATTTTAAATGTAATGCAAATTTTCCATTATGTATGATTTGTCCATTCTACGCTAAACTGCTAACTCTGAATGAAAGGAAAGAAAAAGATATGGAATTTGGCTCTATATAGGTTAACACTCGGGTTTTTGGGAAACGAGTCATATGTTAGAATCCTGAAAACACGGGGCATTACAGTTGGTTTCAGAGCATAGTTTCGACAAACCAGGCCTTGGGAAATGAATTTATACAAGCCTTAAATGTCTCTAGTTAGGATGTTTGAAATTAGAAATTTGAACTTGGGTGAATTTCCCTTAGGCTTTGAAAATTGATTGTGAATGTAGAAACCCAAACTTAGGGTCCCTTATAAGCAGGAGATATTGAGAATATGGAGACCCAAAATCTTAGGTCCCCTTAGAAATTATTAGAACAATTATTTGAACTTATGTGAAATCCCCTTATAGATATGAAAAAGTGAGAACATAGAAACTTGAGATTCTAAGCTCCCTGTAGAATTGTTTGGATGATCGTAGAACCTATAAATGAACTTAGGTTCCTTTGAAAATTCTAGGTTTAGTCATTTGAACTTAGAGACAAAAACTCTGGTTCCCCTATAAACTATAGGACCATTATTTGAAAACTTAGAAATAAAATTTTGGTTCCCATGTAAACTACCAAAACTTCTGTTGATCTTGGAAACTAGACTTAGGTACATGTGATGACAAGTTCTCACTATGATGTTAGTAAGAACAAATAAGAGTGTCCCCTAGAATTGACTCCCAAGAAACGATTCTTAGAAACCTGGAGTTTGAACTCTTCTGAAAATTTCATTATCTAGGAATAATATTGTCATAATAATCTACCAATAGAACGTAATTAAACCTTATAGGAAAATCCATACTCACCATTTTACACATCATGTCAAACATGAGCACTTCCTGAGCTTAAGCAATCGTTATAGGAATTGTAACTTGAATTTCCTAATACATCTCCTTAGTTGAAAATAGTAGTTCTCATAAGTCCTAACAAGTAAGATCGAATTTTAAAAAATGAAATTATAGAATTTTAGGTCAATTTTCGACCATAGACAGAGGATATTAAGGCCATATCTGAGTGTGTAGATAGGTTTAGCAATTTCAAACCTCAAGTCTCTACGTAGGGATTTTAGTCCAGGAATATATTTTTTTTTTTAGTAGTGCATGAGGTGACCAAAGTGCACACTGGAAGTGTGATGGTCATTCACGTCTATTCACGTAGAGTTCGGATGTTCTTATTGAAAAAATAGAATGATTACAAGATGTTCCCCATGAGTCTAGAATGATCGGGATCACAGATTGATGGAATCATGTTTACGTGTACGTGGTTTGACCCAAATTCTAAGTCCTAGCATATCTCAATGATTCCAATGCCTTGATCAAGCAAATGATTGAGATCTAATAGGATTATGAATTGATACCCAAATCCTCTACTATACGTAGGGAAAGGATCGATGTATCAGGCTCAAACCTACCACAACCATCTATCCACGTTAGCTCGAACATTGAAAATAAAAAATTGTACCATACCATAGACATCGGGGAACTATCATTAAAGGAAAAAAAATCAAGAGAAAGGTATGAAATGTTATATAAAAAAAAATTAACGTTGATAAGCATTAAAACGATTCGTTAGATTTAGAATGATTTCTAACCTTTAGTGGGGCTTAGACACCTTAGTTGATTTGCTAAACGAGACACTTAAGGGTTGTGAGAAATTTAAATAAAACTCGTTGGGAATTCATACATAGACATTGGGTACATCTTTAGGATAATTGAACCACTCATAATATTAATAACGGGTACATATATCATTAAATATTGAAGTAGAACTCTATTTATTTTTCTTTAAGGGGGGTAAATTGTAATGACCCTTGTCCCAGTAGTAAGTCATGAGCACTTGCATATATAAATAAACTTAGTGTGGAGAACTAGCGGATGCATACGGACACCGTAAGATAGATCGTTGTCCATATTCATAGTCGGAGTGCTGAATTTCGAGGGTGAAATTCTCTTTAAGGGGGGTAGTTTGTAACACCCCCGTACTTTCCAATACTCGAGTGTTACCACGTAACCTAATTAGTATAAATGTAAGCCTGGCTAAAGTGAACATTCACGTTCATCCTAGTCTAAATCCAACCGTTGAAAACAGTCTCAATCCATACATCAAGCTATTTATCTGTCGATTTCTACGATGAATCATCATACCACTAAAGAAACCTATTTCCTTAAGATCCTAACTTCATTAATGGACAAATCTGGCAAAATTGTGCATTTACTGTAACACCCTATACTTTTTAGTACTCGAGTGTTACCATAGGAACCTAATTAACAGGCATGTGTGGGAACACATATAACCCACACTGCTAACCACCTCTTGATTAGTCACAATTTGACCATCTTAACTGCCTGAATTTGGGTTAGGATGACCTACAACACAATTTAAGATCTGAGGTCAATCCACCTTAAATTAACTTTAGATCGCTCGTGGTAGGGTTGCGTCACGAACGATCGACTTGTGATCTGAGCCGAAAGTTTAAGTTTCAGTATCACATTCATTTGATCGCAAAGATCAATCAACCTAAATTTTTATCCTAAATAAATGCGTATAATGTTTCAATCCAACCGTGAGTTAGGCAACTCATTTGATCAACCTTTAGATCAATCCACAATGAGTAATCTTCATCTGTAGTTAGGCTATCCAACCGATGATTCTTAGGATGGACCATCATGCCATACTGAAACTAAACTACAAATCACTATAATCGAGACCAAACCCATAGATCCACTAATCAACTAATCCATAACTAACAACGAAAGCTTTCCAAACTTTGGATTGATATGGATTAACAATTCAAAACCAATAAGACTGTGGGATTTCAAAACTTATAATTAACTATTAGGGATTATAATCAAATCATTTGTGGCCCACTTATTCACAAGATCCACCTTAAAATAGGACCCGATATCATCAAGTAATTTGTTGTGTAAACTGATCTAAGGCCATTGACCGATGATTTAAACCTCAAAATCAACCATTGAATCTTGAGATCATCTAACGGTTTAGATTACAAACCTATTTATTCACGAGCTTGACCATCTTACCATCCATAGTGGACCATAAAGCATCCCGATCAGTCAAACAATTTTCTAAGACTCTTTTGATCGTTGGAGCATGGATTGAGATTAATCCAACCGCTAGAATGATAGAAGCCAATAAAAGAAGGCAAAAATCACTTGGTATGGCCCACCTGAGCTTTGTAACCACCTGATCTTTGGTTAAAGTCTATACTAGGGCCCATCAAGTGGTATGAACAGAGTGGATTTCCCACAGACATTACTGTGGACCCCACCACCGATCCCGAGAGTGCATGGTGTGTGTGCACAAGTAGTGCACTAGACTAAAGAGTCCGGTCAAACCGAGCTTGACAGAAAATTTTCGAAAGAAGGAATTCCCTTCTTTCTTTCCTGCACCCTATTCCTTTCAAACGAACGGACGATGTCCGTTTGCATCAATGGGGGCCAGCCATCTGGTCCCATCCTCACAAATCTGACCCGTCCATTTGATAGTTTTCCCACGTGCGCCCAAAACCCGTTAGATTTCACACTATTCCACACGTGTGCATGCACACGATTCTCACAGCAAACAGGTCCTAAAAATACAACATTTTTGAAAACGGAAACCTATCTTACTGCCGCCAACCTGGCGATCCGCATAAGGAGAAATTCTCCAATCTATGATTTATAATTGATAGTTGTAAACCATACTTGCATGTGATAGTTACTTGCATGATAACTCTTCTTTTGATTGATAGTTCACATCATGACCTATTGTGATTATTATGCTTAGCATATGCCTGCCATGCTATAACTACAAGCTTTCACATGAATTGTTGTGATTCGCTTATAAATCCCTATTCACTACACTTCCTAGTGGGTAACTCCCTCTTGTGTACGTGGACCCATACTTAGAATGTAACAAGATGGGGTTGGTGGGAAATGGGCCCTTAATTTAGAGGTTATATGGGACATGGAACATTAATGTGGGATTTACCATCCATAAGGCATACAGCTTGAGTGGCTGAGAAATGATCCCTTTTAACCGCACTGATTTAGCCTTGCCTGGCCCCTTTTTGCCATTTTGATTTGATGTTCATGTGCCCTTTCTGCCGCTGCGATTTGACATATGTCCTATGTTTTGAGATTTGCCAATGTGGCTTCGATGGCCTATATCATGCGATGGTAATCCCTACTTATTGAATTTGATTGGCCACTGGTCGACGGGCGTCCATTAAGCATCCTAAGATAGAAAATCTCACGAGCCAGGGATGGTGTTCATGGGACACTATGCCCGAGCTGTCAGCCTACGCTGGGTGACGAGCCCCCCCATAGTGACCATTGAGTTACTCTAAATGGCTGATTGTAATTGGATTAAAATAGTTTAGCTAATCTTGCATTCATAGCATATTGGCGATGATGGGTGACTAATTATGGATATTGTAGTACGTGCCCTTTTTATTAGGGTATCGTTTCGCTAGCTCTCAGACCACCGACTATCGACCTATTTTGATGGCTTAATACCATGTTGTATGAGATATGCTACACTGGTGACTAGTCTTATGCATGGGTGAAGAGTCCAAGTCCGACTAGATGAGCATTCCCAGGTCGATGATTGCATGGGTGATGAGACCAAGTTTAACTAGATAAACATCCCCAGGTCGATGTGCATTCACACATCCATGCAATTAAAAAGACTACATCATATATTGTTTTGATTGTCTCGTTGTTTTAACTATGCTTAGCTAAGGCAGCAGTGTGTGATCTTGAGGGGAATTCACATTAAGTTGGTCACTCATCTATCAAATATATAACCGTATAGATAGCACAGGTGGCTTAAGTGATTTTCAGGTTCAGACTGATGAGGAGCCAGGTACAAGTGCCAGGGATGCATAGCTGTATTGTCAAGAGAAACTGCAGGGTGTTGCGGCTCAAATTTACATGCATTCTATTATTTCTCATGTATTAAATCATGTAAATCTTGTATTTGTTAATTTCAGAGACATTGGTTTGTATAAGTCATTATGGGCAACCTCTTGTATATTCTAAATGTAAATTTCAACTTTTCCTTTATGTTCATTTGTTCATTCTACGTTAAACTGCTATCTCTGAAAGAAAAAGGAAAAAAATATGGAATTTAGCTCTCTTTAGGTTAACGATCGGGTTCTTGGGAAATGAGTAGTATACTCGGGTCCTAAAAACACGCAGCGTTACATTTACAATCCTAAATCACGAATCCCATCGTTTACCAAGTTTATAATGTTTTGTAGGACGATTCATCATTTGAAAACATAGATCGGATTATTTGGTTCCATATCCAACTCCCAGATCACACCTAAGCATTCTTTAGGGTCCCCAGAGTTATCGACAACCAAATATGAGTCAATCCAATTGTCAGATTGTTGGAATGGCCAAGGAACCGTCGTTTAGTAACTAGAGATTCATATAGTATGGCCCACCTTAATGCAAAGTAACCCTAATATTAGGGTATATAGCTAAATGATGCACAACGAGCGGCCCCACATCTTACATATAGGCATGATAATAATAATAATAATATAAAATCATGAGACAAATAGTCCTAATAATCTACAGGGCGGGATCCATAACATGAGTAAAAATGCACACATAATGGAAATAATAATAAAGAAATAAACAATGATAGTAATAAGTGGTAAAAGTAATAAGATTAATGTTAATATTAGTATTTGGCTAGTAATGTATTATAATAGTCATACAAACGATCTATTAGAACCTTTTGACCATTAGTGCTCCGATTGAAGTTGATCCAATCATTGAATCAATGTAGTCAACACTTAAAGGATGTAAATGAATTCGTATGGCCCACGTAAACTTTAGATCTGCTTGGTTTCTTTTTTAAAAGCCCTTCTCAAGGCCTCCAAGGTGAATGGATGGTATGGATTGCACAGGGCACCACTGTGGACCTCACGTTTGAGCATGTGTGTACACGGTGTGGGTGCACCAACTGTGCACTGGACTAGAGAAACTGGTCAGACTGGCCTTGACCGAAAATTTCCAAAAGAAGGAAGTTTTCTCCTTCCTTTTTCCACTCCCGGGCTCAGCGCGTTTGAACAGGCGAGTTGTAAATGCTATCTTATCTAGCTCCTAGGTTTGTTAAATTTTATAGTGTCAAAACCTCTTGGAATCAATATCTTTTGTAGTGCCAAAACCTCTTGGAATTTGTATCTTATGTAGCTGTTACTATAAGATCAACTTCATCCTTGCCTACATTCACGTACAAGTTCAAGAAGTTCAAATATAAGTTCAAGAAGTTCAAATACAAGTGCAAGAAGTTCAAATTCAAGTTCAAGAAGTTCAAGTACAAGATTAAGAGACTCAAGAACAACATCAAGAAGTTCAAGTACTAGTTCAAGTCTTCAAGCTTCAACTACATCAAAAGAATGATATGTGATGATTCCATCTCACAAATAAGGTTTGTTTGACCTTAGATTGACCTTAGGATAGGTCATACAATTTGCATTTATATCATAGGTCATTTGATAATTTTATAGGTCATATTTCGACTAGTCCTATTCATAGTTCGACTAGTCTGGACACTGGCTCGACCAGTTTAAGATTTTTCTCGACTAGGCCAAGGTTTGTTGTGAATTTTTAGAATTTCTATTGGACCCTCGACCAGTTGAGCAGGCTCGACTAAAAGTCCAGCAACATTTCTCGGTCCCACTCGACCAGTCGAGCAGGCTACCCGACCAGTCGAGTAACGGTCTTATCTTATCGCGCCCGAAATTTTAAATTATTATTGGTCCTTCGACCAATCGAACCGACCACTGGGCCAGTCAAGTAAACAGTATTTTTGCCTATAAATTGAGGACGATTTTCAGAGTTTTTCAATTCATTCCAAGATCTTCAAGTCACAACTCTGAGAAAACTTGTCTCCACATTCGAGAAGTTAATTGGTTAGTATTTAAGATTATTTTAATAGCTTTTTTGCATTTGATTTTATGATCTCTATTCAATTCTATTTCTTTTGAAAAGGGAATATTGATTTTACCCTTTTTTAGATCAAAATCAAATCAAGCTAACCCAGGTTAATTTATTCTAAAATTCATTTAGACCTAAGAACCCTTTCATATGTGAGATTGGACATTGAACATCCACGTCGAATTTGTTCTACCGGGCTTCATCAAAAGAAGAATCCTCAGATAAGTATATTTCAATTTTTTGTATTTGGTTTGTAAGATTGCTAGAAAATCTTTCATTTTTTGTTTTGACTGAGATAGCCAGAAAATCTCAGTGAGTGGGGTTTTTAATTGTGGTAGCCTTTTGAAAACACAATTGTGAAGGTTTTGGGTGAACCTTGGAAAACCTATTTCATAATGAAAGCCAATATCCCGTGGGTGAGGATATTAGGAGTGGAGTAGTTGTGTGGCTATTTTCTAACAATTGGTGTACACACCAGCAAACCACTATAATTGTTGGAGTTGTGGTAGATGGTTGAATGTGCCTAAGTGTGTGAATGTTGTAATTTATTTTCTACACATGTGGTGAATGATTGTAATTTATTTTCTACACATGTGGTGAATATTGAATAGCAATAGATATTTATTTCTATTTTATTCTTTATTCCTCTATATTGGTTCGAGATTTTGATACACAGACCGTTCTAGAAATCAGGTTGTCCTCCATAAGCCATTGGTTTTTGGTGTAAGGTTGTCCTTAGAACAACATCTGTATCAACCTCTCAATACTTGTGCATTTGAGGTTGTTATTCATTATTGCTATTTCCAATTATAAATGCTATCTTTATTTATTTCTTTCTTTATTCCGCATTAAAAATTTTAATTTGGCATAGTCCTATCCCCCCCCCCCCTAACTCTAGGACTCTTAGCTCAGCCTTTTCAAGTGGTATCAGAGCCTAATAGCTTGTTTTATTTTTGTTATTTGGATTAAATTCTCGAGCTAATCGATTTGAGCTTTTTAAGAGGTTAAATTTTGATAGCCTCTCAATCACTAGGCCTCCACCATTTAATGGCTCCAATTATGCCTATTGGAAAGCCAGAATGAGGATTTTTTTTTAAAGTTCATGGATGAGAGTATGTGGCAAGCCACAGTGACCAATTGGACCCCTCCTACCACTAAAGTGACTGGTACTAATGGATCTAAAACTATAAAAGTTACACCTTACTTTTCCGGGAGCGCTCTTCAGAAAAGTGAGAGTAGTGCCAATGTAAAGGCTTTAAATGTCATTACTTGCGCACTATCACCGGATGAATTCATGAGAATTATATCCTATGATACTGCAAAGCAAGCTTGGGATATTTTGGAAATGATACACAAGTGTACAACAATTGTCAAGAAATCTAAATTTCAAATCCTCACAACTAAATTTGAGGAAATACGTATGAAAGAAAGTGAAACTTTCATGGACTTCTATACAAGATTGAATGACATTGTCAACTTTATCTGGGGTCTTAGTGATAGGATCCTAGAAAGTAAAGTCTGTGCAAAGATACTACGCTCGTTGCCTAATCGGTTCAATTCAAAAGTGACCGCGATCCAGGAACTTCGTGATACGGATAATATGATGATAGAAGAGTTAGTTGGGTCTCTTCAAACCTATGAGTTAAATTTTAACACCCCTAAACGTAAGTCAATTGCCCTTAAGTCTTCTAAAATTATTTCTCATGAAAATAGTAATAATTCTGATTTAGAAACCTTTGAAGATGATATGGCTCTTTTACCCAAAAAGTGTTACAAGATTTTTAAAAGTAAAAAAAGGGTTGATTTGCAAAAACGTATTGAAAAGAAAAGACCTAGATCTAAAACTTGAAAATCTCTAAAAGACAACCAATGTTACACAGCCATGAATATGGGCATCTAGCAAACAAATGTCCTAAGAAGGAAAAGTCTAAAAAGAAAGGTATGTTGGCTACATGGGATGAATCTTCCTGCTCTGAAGTCTTTTCTGAGTCAGAAGATTCTGAAACCGAGTCAGCTAATGACGTTAAAGCCCTAATGACTCTAGCCAAGTTCACTTTCTCAAATAATGATGATTCAACTAGTGAAGAAAATCTGGGTAGTGACCATGAAAATGAAGAAGACCTTCAAGATGCTTATGATGCCCTATACAGGGAAAGTTGCAAAATTGTTGTAAAGTTAAGACTTCATAAAGAAAAGTTTTCAAAGCTAAAAGAGGATTTTGATAATCTATTCTTAGAAAAATCAGACTTTTCATACTGCTTTGAGAAAACTAAGTGTGACTTAAATTTCAAAACAACCCAAGTTGAAAACTTAAAATCTGAAAATGAAAAGCTAAAACTAGAAGTCTCTTTGCTTTTGAGTTTGAAGGACACATGGAGGTATGCCCAAGGTGATCCTAAATTAGAAAAGCTTTTATCCGGATCCAGAAAATGTGGCAATCGATCAGGATTAGGCTATAATAAAAGTATTCCTCCCAAATATAAGAATAATCCACCTAAATTTGTTAAAGGGGAGTCTTGTAACTCAAAAGGGAAAAATCTGAATCAAAATAATTCTAAAAATACTAAAACTTTTCAGACCTTAAAACCTAAAACAACCATATCAACTATAAAAATCAGAATCATTATCCTTTAACTGAGAAAATTGTTGACTTGCTTAAGGAGCTCTTAAAATCTAACTCAGTGGGTAGGACTTATAACAACTATAAACATAAGAAGACCAACTATACTCCTAAACCCAAAACTATAAGACTTGTATCATAGTTCGTACCATTCCGTATACTCCTACAATCCTCCTGGTCGAATTTCAGCAACCCGCGACCTGTAACTGACGTTTGCGTTTGATCCTAAGCCGAATCCTACATATCTGAGTCGACTTGACTCGAGACTTGTACCAGTGCAACTGCGTCGTTGCCGCAGTTCTGGTGCCGTGTCTCAGTCGCGGTTCTGACGTCGAGTCTCACGCGCTGAGGCGATACCTGGGCTAGGAGATGTGGGCCCACGTTCAGTTTGAGGAAAACACCGCGCGTTGCAATTCTAAGAGAATCTTTACAACACTTCACATCAATCAATCAAAGTACAACCCATCACTCCACCCATCTCTAAGTACAACCACCCCTCTCCAAAGTCAACTTTCTCTTACAACCAAAGTACACGCATCACCTTTCACCCATCCCTCACCCATCACTCACCCATCTCTCTCTCTCTCTCTTACACCTCTCTCTCTCACTCTCATTTCCTCCTAAGCAACCCACGTCCAAGCTCCATGAGAGAGCTAGGTGTGGCCCACCTTCCTACCTCCCATCTCCATAGTCCAAAGTCCATCTTGACCATTCAATCGCACCCCTTGGAGCTGTAGATCGCATTGGCGAAAGAAGGAAGAGGAGACCAAAGGTGGGTGATCATTATTTCACTTTTTTTTGTGATTAAGGGCCCACAAATGGTGGGACCCACTTAATGTATGCATTGTATAGAGGGGCCCATAGTGGCGGGGTCCCTCCACCATCCGATCTCTCTCTCTTTTGTGTGATGATTGTGCGGCCCACTGTTATGTATTCATGCTATCTAGCCATCCAGTTGGATGTGCTAGGTAGGGCCAACCATTGATCTATGGGTTTTATCAACACCGTCCAACTGACAGTGGACCCCATCCAAGTGGGATGCACCTTGATGTTTATATGTTATCCACCCTGTCCATGCATGGGATATGAGGCCCACCTTGATAACGTGCGGAGTGCAGCACGTAGGGGCCACCATGATGTGTATGTTGATCCTAGCCATCAGTCTTCTAGACGGTGGGGCTACTGCCCATTTACATCAGTAAGTTATGTGGTCCCAACGTCCTGAGGACATGGACCCCACCAGAGATGTATGTGTCCTCCACTGACCATCCATATGGAGGCGTGGGCCCACCCCACACGTGCTGCACATGTGGGATGGACCCACCTAATGTACGTGCCTTACATCCCTGACGTCCATCAATGGACCCTATGTGGATAATCCACACCGTTCGTCCAGGTCCTGGACGGTGGTTCTTGACAGCCATTGATTTTATATATGTAATGTATATATATCATATATATATATATGGAAAAAGGTACTATGTGCTCGAGCTGATGGGAACGTCCCATGAGGTCGAGCTGTGTGGGCCTCACCGTGATGCGTTTTGAACATCTACCCCATTAGTCAGATGCACCATTCCATCGTGGGCCTAGGTCTCAAAAATCAAGATAATCCGTGACTTGTGTGGGCCACACCACATACAGAAGTGGAGAGGGGCCGTGCACCATTAAAACATTCATGGGACATTTTTTGGGCCCACCGAGATGTGGTTTGCAAATCCAGCCCATCCATTATGTGTGTCCCACTTGGATGAGGGTTCGGACCAAGTTTCAGCAGCATTCAAAACTTAGTTGGGTCCCACCAAGTGCTTTTATATGTTTTTGGCATGTCTTCACATGATTTTAGATGGTATGGCCCACCTGAGTTCCGTATACGGCTGATTTTTGGGATATCCCATAATTTAAAGGGGACCCATCAAATGCACGGTGTTGATGGTTAACACGCATCACGTGGGGCCCACACAGCTCGACCTCACAGGAGCTTATCATGAGCTCGAGCGCATAGTACCTAAACCCTACATATAATAGTATAATATATATATATGTATATTACATTGGTTATATATATAAAATATTATATAATATAATATATTATATACATGTAATGGGTGGGCAACACCACGTGAGACCCACTGTGAGGTATGGTTTAATCCATGTCGTCCGTCCCTGGATGGTGTGCCAAGGGACGGACGCACCTTGATGTATGTTGTGAGCCACGTCGTCCATCTGTTGAGAGCGTGGGCCCACCCCACACGTGTGACACGTGTGGGGGTGGGACCCACCTTGATGTAACTATTTATATCCACACCGTCCGTATTTGGATGGTGGTAGGTGCAGCCCACGTGATGTATGTGCCACACCGTGATATACGAGTTACATCCAAACCGTCCATCCATCTGATGTACTGGCCACCCCACCATTGATGCATGTGTTACATCTATACCGCCCATCGATGGGCCCCATGACACTAGCAATTTTGTGGGGCACGCTGGTGTATGTGTTACATCTAAACTGTTCATCCATTTAGCATCATGTCTCAAGGCTTGAGACTAAAAATAAGACAGATCTAGTATCAAGTGTTCCACACTGCCAAAATAGTGGGATTGAACGTCTACCATTAAAACCCTTTGGGTTCCAAAAGTTTTGGACCAATGTGATATTTGT
This sequence comes from Magnolia changhungtana, assembly GCA_030180095.1. Taxonomy (NCBI): domain Eukaryota; kingdom Viridiplantae; phylum Streptophyta; class Magnoliopsida; order Magnoliales; family Magnoliaceae; genus Magnolia; species Magnolia changhungtana. The sequence goes on from JASAUF010000150.1 coordinate 469,739, forward strand.
TTCCTCGCAGTTCAGGTCCTTGTGACCTTATGAATAGACTGGATGGAAAATGAACGCTATGGTGGGCCCATTGAGGTTTTAACGGTGGAAAATGAAAAGGTCGAGCTATATGTCCTAGAGGGGGGGGGGTGAGTAAGACAATGCCAAATTAAAAAATAAAAGTGGAATTAAACAATAAGATAGCCAAATGAATTGCAAATAATCAAAGGAAGCAACAACCTCAAAATTCTAGTATTGAGAGGTTGATACAAATGTTGTTCTAAGGACAACCTTACACCATAAAAACCAAGGGTTTATGGCAGGACAACCTTACTAGAACGATTTGTGTATCAAAAACTCAAACTGAAGAGGAATAAAAATGAAATAGCAAGAAAGGAAATCTAAGCTATTACAACATTCCCCACAATGCTGAAATGTAAAGATTACAACATTCACATCCACAAATACATCCCACAATCTTGAAAAAAAAAAGAATAAAGAAAGGAAACCACAAATCCACAAAACACAAAGAATTATAGTGGTTCGCCTGTGTGTACACCAACTATTAATCAACAGCAACACAACTACTCCACTCCTAATATCCTCACATAGTGGATATTAGTGTTCACTATGAAAATAGGTTTTTTCCAGGTTCACCTAAAACCCTCACAATTGTGTCTTTCAAGTGGGCTTACACAATTCAAAAAACCCCACACTCCGAGTTTTCTGGATCACCTCAGACAAACCAAAATAGAGATTTTTCTGGCACAATCTCAAAAACCAAAACAAAAGAATTTATAAAAACTGTAAAATACCTGGATATTCTCTTTGATGCAACTTGGAAGATCCAAGTCGGAGTAGAAGTTCAACATAGAAGTTCGATGTCCAATACTCACTTATGAAATGATTCTAGGTTTTAAATTGATTTTAGATTCAAAGTACCTTGGGCTAGCTTGATTTGATTTTGATTCTAAGAAATGGGAATACTTCAATCCCTCTTTCAGATCAGACTGGAATGCAGAATACAAAATTAAATATAACAAAGCTAATAAAAGAGAATATTAAATATGCACAATATAGCTTAAGAAGTTTACAAACTTATCTCTCAGAGTGATGACTTGATTTTACTTGAATTGAATTTTAAAAAAACTCTAAAAATCGTGCTTTATTTATAGGTGAAGAAATCACATTCACGACTGGTCTTATGGACACTACGACTGGTCGTAGGACCAATTGATTTTTGAAATTTTGAGCGCGATTGGATAAAGTCGTTCTACGACTGGTAGTAAGCCCTTCATGACCGGTCGAGGGACCTCCACGACTGGTCATGACCTGCCCTGGACTGGTCGTGTGGAACCAGATTTAATTGCTAGACTTTGAGACGTAGCTGTAGGACTGGTCGAGCACGAGTCGTGCACTATTCACACGACCGGTCGAGCAATCTCCAAGACTAGTCGTGGCTTAACCAAAAAATTTTGAAATTTTGCAACAACCTTAGGACTAGTCGTGGAATTTCTTGGACTGGTCAAGCCAGTGCTAGGACTAGTCGAACAGAGTCCAGGACTAGTCGAGAAATAGACCATTCACTTATAAAATGATATAATTGAATTATGTATTCAAAATGACCTACCCTAAGGTCAATCTAAGGTCATTCATACCTTTATTCATGAAGTATGAACATTGAAACTTCTTTTCCTTTGGTTGATAGTTGATCTTTAAAGTTCATGAAGCTTGTGATCATTACATGATGAAGCTTGAACTTGAAACCTTTTGAAGCTTCAATTTGAATCTTGAATTTAAAACTTTAAGAAGCTTGAATTTGAAACCTCTTTAGTCTTAAGCTTGAGGTCCAAAGAAAAAGACTTTGTCTTGACTTGGATCTTGATCTATGAATCTTGAACTTGTTGTTGTACTTGAACATGACCATGTAAACTTGCATTTCTTGAAATAAAAATCTTCGTTCTAGAGTGATGAACAGTCTTCATTATGTAGGAGTGTTATACAAGACACAGATTCCAAGAGAGGTTTTGGCACTACAAAATTTGACAATTATAGGAGCTGGAACTCATAGCACTTACAGAAAATCATTATCTCCACCGTTATTTGTGTATGGTCCAGATGATCCATTTGATATGATTTATTTTTTTATAATGCTCTCAAATGATCTCTAAGATGGATGAAAGGTGTAGCTGGTACGGCCCATTGGTATGGCCCACTTAATGTATTAGGGGCCCACTGGATGAGGCCCGATTTGATGTAATTGGGACCCACTTGATGAGGCCCGATTTGATATATTTGGGGCTCACTTGATGAGGCCCAATTTGATGTATTTGGGGGCCTATTTGATGAGGCCCGATGTGATGTACTTGGGGCCCATTTGATAAGGCCCGATGTGATATATGAGGCCCTTGTGTGAGGCCGTGAGCCCACTATACATTTGGTCCTATGTGGGTCATCCCTTGGAAGTAATGTTGGTTAAAGGTCCACATTGATGGGCAATGATGGTTAAACGTCCACATTGTGACCTTCCTTAAGGCCTTGTTATGCCCATCTCATCATTCTCTAGTGGGTTAACCCAAATGAATGGGCCCCATTGATATTGCTTGGTCCATCATCGGTCGTCCATCTATAGACCCCGCATTGCATCGAGATCGATTACCGATTGTCGAGGCCGATTCCATTTATCAAGGCTGATTTTGATTGTCGAGGCCGATTGTTGAGGCTGATTCTAATTGTTGAGGCTGATTCCGATCATCGAGGCTAATTTTGATTATCGAGGCCGATTCCGATTGTTAAGGCTGATTATTGAGGTTAATTCTGATTGTTGAGGCCAATTTCAATTGTCGAGGCCGATTCTGATTATTGAGGCCGATTTCGATTGTTGAGGCTCATTATCGAGGCTGATTCCATTTATCGAGACCGATTTTGATTGTTGGGGCAGATTCCGATTGTCAAGGTCAATTGTTGAGGCCGATTCTGATTATCGAGGACGATTCTGTTTGTCGAGGCCGATTCTGTTTATCGAGGCTAATTCTGATTGTTAAGGCCGATTATCGAGGCTAATTTGATTGATGAGGCTGATTGTATAGGCCGATTTTGATTGTCAAGGCCGATTGTCAAGGTCGATTCTAATTGTCGAAGCCGATCATCAAGGTCGATTCCGATTATTGAAGCCGATTCTGATTGTTGAGGCTGATTATCGAGGTTGATTCCGATTGTCGAGGCCGATTATTGATATCGATTATCAGTATTTGACAGCATAGCATCATGATACATGCCCATACACATCATCTGCATGTTTGTTATGAGATGTGGTTAACCATTGTATATGTCATTGGGCAGGTTGTTATGAGACTCCCTGATAGGCGGAGGTTATCTCACATGAGCTCACGTTATGTGCAGGATTGATGTATGACTGGATTGTATGACTCATGCATCTTGCATTGTGTGTTGTGATTATTATACGCTCTAGTGATATCAGGGTCGCAGCCTTCACAGTCATGTCGTGGATGGCTAGATGGGACACCGGAAATCTATAACTAGCATCGGGCCGCCATAGATGGCCCTGGGTGAAAATCTTTGAACCCTCTTAGTACTAGAGGATGCCCCAACGTTGAGACCAAGTGAATACATGAGCGCCCGAGTTTCGAATACCAGGAGGTCGCGTCTCCCACTGTGTCGTGGTCGGTTGGGAGGGGGTGTGGCCTTACCCGCCTAAGGGAGTAGGCATAGCTAGGCTGAGTCTGACCAGCTCCTAAATAGGTCCGCTATCGACTAGCCGGGTAGGCATTGGTATACTGCTGGTAGGCGGGTAGTGAGGTCTTTTTCACTCGCGGGGCTGCACAGCCTGCAGAGGCGGTAGCCAGCTTGGAGTGTACTAGACCCCGGTGATGATCCCAAATATGTATAGTACTGATTTATGGAGTAGGAGTTGCATACTCAGCATTATATTCATTCATTCATTCATTCACTATCTACTTGGGCTGGTGGTGCACAACTAATATTATGTGTACTTTCACAGTGGTTAGGATTTTGATTAGGGCGCGCGACTAACCTAAGATCAGGAGCTTACCACAATGAGTCTAACTATCCAAATTAGGTATGAGACTAGTTTGGATAGAAGTCCTTTGTGATAGGCCATATAGCCTGCGATACCACGTACTATCATCCCTACTTCACACTGTAGCTTGGTCATTCATTCACACCACATATTGCATATTGCATTACATCCTCGTCATATGGCATTTTGGGTTGTTATGTTTCTACATTTATATGACCTATATGAGGCTGATGGTATTCGTGGCTCTTCTAAATTGCATATTGTATTGCATCCTTGATATCTGATATCTGGTTCATTATGTCTCCACATTACATAGCTGATTTACATCACTTTCTAAGTATATGACATTAGCTTGTTATGTCTTTTCATCGCATATCCTGGATGAGGTTGATAATATTTTTATGGACTTGCCAGTATTTCCGATTACTCTGATAATATATTCTGAGCACGCATATACTGCTCACATACTTACACCACCCTCTAACCTTTTTATAAGCTTATGCACGATAGATGCGGGCAGGTGGCATAGGGTTGCAGCAGCGTTGAGCTTGGAGTATGCAGCCGTCTTCTGGAGCTATGATTTTTAATATATGTATTTCCCTTTCATCACTGTATTCAAATGTTTATATTAGTGGATATATGTCACGCCCCAAACTCAGAAATTGGATTCACAAGAATCTCGATCGCCGAATCCGGTACCGACAGCCTCCGTAGTACCCCATTCTCGGCTCCTAGCATCCATACACCAGATTCCGATCCTGGGATCCTACAGGGAGGATTTTTTTTTTACATTTAACTTGTAATAAGCATATCTACAAGATTACCCAATTCACAAAGGCAACATCATCATCACATATCCACTAATACAATCATTTGAGTACAATGCTGAAAGGGAAATACATAAATCAAAAATTAAACTCCAAAAGACCGCTGCATGCTCCAAGCTCAACACTGCTGCAACCTAACTTCACCTGCACACATCTATCATGCATAAGCTTATAGAAAGCTTAGTGGGTGGTGAAAGTGTGTGCACAAGGTAAGTGCCAAGAATGCAATACAATGTCATAAATCATATAACATCGGTAATACAGGCAAGATCATGGATCATACGATATCAGAGTAAGTGGAAATACTGGAAATCTATAAATCCATGGATGTTATCAGCCGTACCAAGGCTATGTGATGCAAAAATATCATAACCAATATACTGAGGAAGCAATATAAATCAGCTATGCAATGCGAAGACAGTAAGCCAAATACTGTGTTGAGGATGCAAGGCAATATGCAAATCATGCTAAGTCCGTCTAAGCTATATAAGTGTTGAAACATAATAACCCAAAATGCCATATGTCGCGGATGTAATGTAATATGCGGTGCGAGTGCAATGACCAAGCTGGAGTGAAGTCGGGATGATAGTACGTAGTATCACAAGCTATGGGGTCTATCACAAAGAACTTCTATCCAAACCAGTCCCATACTTAAATTTGGATAGTCAGACTCAATGTGGTAAACTCTTGATCTCAGGTTAGTCGCGCGCCCAACCAAAATCCTTGCCATGTGAAAGTACACAACAATTAGTTGCGCACCACCAACCCGAGTGGATAGTGAATGAAATGAATGTATGAGTATGCAAATCCTGCTCAATAAGTCTACGTATCAGTACGGTTCCTCTCTGGGATCATCACCGGGGTCTATTACACTCCAAACCAGATTGCTGCCCCATCGTGTGCAACAAGGTGAGTGAAAGAGACCTCATTATCCGCCTGCCAATATCGGGCCCGGCTCGTCTATAGCGAACCCATTCCTCGAGCTGGTCAGACTCAGCCCAGCATTGCCCCCTCCTCTCGGGCAGGTAAGGCCGTACCCCCTTCCAACCAACCACGACATAGTGGGAGACATGGCCTAACGGTATGTGGCCCTCATGCGCTCATGCATCCACTCGGTCTAGACGTTGGAACAACCTCTGGAACCAAGAGGGTTTAGGGACTTTCACCTAGGGATATCTATAGCACCCCATGTAGAACAGATTTTTGGTGTCCCATCTGGCCACCCACAAAATACCTGTGGAGGCTATGACCCTGATGTCACTAGGGCGTACAGTAATCATAACACACAATGCAAGATGCATGAGTCAAACAATCCAGTCATGCATCAATCTTGTGCATGCCATGCTCTCATATGGAGCAACTCCGCCTATCAGGGAGCCCTATGAATAACCTGCCCTATGGCATATGCAATGGTCAATCACATCTCATAACAAACAAGCAGATGATGCGTATGGGCATGTATTATGATGCTATGCTGTCACATACTCATAATCGGTATCAATAATCGGCGTCAACTATCAACCTCGATAATGTGGACATTTAACCAACATTGCCCCCAAGGAATGGCCACATAGAGCCAAACATATAATGGGCCCATGACCTCACACAAAGGCCTAATATACAACACGATGGGCCTTACTCAAGGGCCACATATACACAACAGGTGGACCCTACTCATGGGCCTAATACATATCACAATGGGCCTTGCCCCATAGGCCATATATAAATACGTCATAATGAGCCTTACCCATGGGCCATGAACACATCACAATGGGCTTTGCTCACGGGCCTCAAATATATGACATGTGAGCCCTACACATGGGTCTTGAATACATCAAATGGGCCATGCATCATGGGCCTAATACGTGTCATAATGGGCCTCAACTACAGGTTACATGTATATCATGTAGGTCTCGACAATCGAAATCGGTGAGAATGGGCCTAACTAGGCCTAAGGGAAGGTCACCATGCGGGCGTTTAGCCATCATTACCCAAAAAAATGTGGACATTCAACTAACAATGCTCCCAAGGAGTGCCCCATATAGGGTTAAACGTATAGTGGACCCATGGCCTCACACAAAGGCCTAATACACATCAAATGGGCTACATCAATGGACCTTGATTATATCACAATGGGCCACATCATATGAGCCGAAAATATATCATAACGGCCCACGACATATGGGTCGGAATTACATCATAATGGGCCTCGCTAATGGGCCATAAATACAATAGGTGAGCCCCATCACATGGGCCGAAAATACAAACAGGTAGGCCCCACACATGAGCCAAAAATACATCATGATGGGCCGCACCAATGGGTCAAATATATCAAGTGGGCCGCATCAACGGGCCTTAACCCATGGGCCCCAAACACATCTCAATGGCCCTTAACCCATGGGCCCCAAACACATCTCAATGGCCCTTAACCCATGGGCTGCAAATACATCAAAATGGGCCTAATCACATGGGCCTCATGTATATATATCAAGGTGGGCCTCAACGGATGGCCACAAATACATCACGGTAATCCTTGCACAGCAGCACAACAGATGGACGGCTAGGTGTGCACCTACATCAATATAAGGTGGGCCCCACACGCTACTGATGAGGGTCGAATATTGCATATTAGATCCCAATTATTACCTGATTTATGTACATTATACTATTTAACGCCCTCCTTTAATCATGTTTGTGATGCAAGGTGTATTTAGGAGCATGGACTATAAAAGGGGTGTTAAAAGCATGGATTTAACGCTCATAATTCACCAAGGCAAGGGACGGACCCTAGGGGACCAAGATCGACGGATTTACACGCCAGTGATCTGAAAATTTCGAGAAGTTGAAGCTCAGGTGGCCTGAAAGTTAGCCAAAATGCTTGATCACAGGGTTTCCACCATCCGTTCAGCTTGAAACTTTATATATGGCCTGATGACCATAAATTAGCCGTACACGTCAAAATTCATTCCTTGGATCAGTGTATAAGTGATCCAATGAGCAAGATCAGATAATAACCATTAAGAAAGCATCTTGGACATCCTTGGGCGATCGGGACCCAAACTGAACCGATGGAAAGAGTACGAAAAACGGTGGATATTTGCCAAATTTCACTTCTTTTGGATGGTGCAGTAGGGAGGAACGAACGACAGACTATTCTAGAAGGGAGAGTGGCAAATTTGTAAATAAACAACATTCCATATCCATGCAGGTAAGGATAACAAGGGTTGCTTCAACGGTGGGTAGTGTCTCATCATAGGTGGATCGTGTGGCCCACATAAAGTTTGGATATACTTCATACTTTGACCCATGGGCTTATAAGTTACTGAGAAAATGATGAACGGAGTAGATCCCTAAGAATATCATCAAAAGTGGGCCCCACTAAATTTTTTTTAAAGCATCCAAACAGTTCCCTTCTGCGCAAAACGTCCAGTGACGAACGTGGTTACTACTGGGTTTTGACCGTGGGCCCCACCCATCATCACTTTTCGTGATCTGGACCGTCCAAGGTGTCCTATGGGGCGGCAACAACCCATGCCTAGGTGGCAGAATTGTAAAAGATCGTGAAGATTGGTTTTCAGCTGTTCAAACTAGGACGGACGGACGCTACCATGGTGGGGTCCATGTCTAATGGGTGGACGATTTAGATATAAAATATATACATTTATTTGGTGGCCCATTATAGCCCCATCTTAATCAGTTTAGCATTGTCCACCATCCTGAGGAATGGTTTTGATAATACACATGAATCATGTTGGGTCCTATAGCTAGACGGCATGGATGGAAGAGGTGGGACTCAGAACTTAGTACAGCAGCAGGTATACACGTCACAGGGCAACTACGTAGCTTTAGTACATGCAGCAAATGCTGCGTTAAAGGACAACAGAGGTGGGTCCCACGTAGGGCCCACCCTTATGTATATTGATACAATATATATTATATATAATATATATTGCTGCTGCTATGCAGATTTTATGCATTCAAGAGGGCAGAGGTGGGTCCCACGTAGGGCCCACCACAACATTTGTATTAAAAATATAATATAATATAATATATAATATAACATATCATATATGATATTAATATAATATAATATATCAATATTATATTTAATAAACAGCACCGTCCAGGCCCTGAACGGCCTGGACACTCACATACATCAAGGGAAACCCCACACGTGGGGTGGGTCCCACCGTCCAGGGATGGTTGACCGTGTGGGTAAGACACATACACCATGGGTCTCAGTGGGGCCCACCACAACGTTTATCTGTCATCCAATCTATTGATAAGGTCACACTGGCCCGCATGAATAGGAAAAAAAACAAATTTCATAATGATCCAAAACTGCTGTGGGCCCAAAAATGAATTTCAAGGGTAGCCATTCAAACTCACTATTTCTTATGATGTGGGCCAACTAAGTCTTGGATGTTACTGATTTTTGGATGGGACGCACTCCCCTAAGGTACCCAACAAATTAACGGCGTGGATGATAACAAACATCACGGTGGGACCCACGGCTGGGGCCGTGGGGCCCTGGCTCATCCGCCCGCCAGCGCAGGACGCCTGCGCGCCCTGTCTCTGTGTCAACAGCAGCAGCAAAGCTGCTATGTTTTTTTTAATTTTATTTATATATTTTTTTTATTTTTCATATATGGGGCCCACAACAGGATGATCCAGTCCATCTGTTGTGTGTGTCCCACGTAGTGGAGGGGTCAGTCCAAGTTTCAAATGTATAAAAATTTCAAGTGGGCCCCAGCAAGTACTTTTATATGTTTTAGCATGTCTTCACATGAATTTTGATGGTGTGCCCTACCAGAGAACTGGATTGGCTTCATTTTTTGGCTCAACGCCTGAAATGAGCTGGGGAACGGAATGGACGACTTGGATTAGAAACATATATCACGGTGGGGCCTGCATGAGCAGCCCACCCAAAAATCTAAAAAGCAACTGACGTTAATACATTATTTTATTTATTTATTTGTTAGCTTGGTAGTACACACCTGTACACGCACTTCACGGTAGCCACCCTCATGTCCAGCGTCGGCCAGGGACGCTGGACGGCATGGATGAACATAGTGGTGGGTCCCACACGGACGTGGCCCACATTTCAGCAAGGTGGGTCCCACATGAATGTGGCCCACTTGATTTAAACCAATCTGATATTTGTGTGTTTTCGCCACCATAAGGTAAGGTCCACATGACTTGGACGGTTTGGATAAAACATACATCAAGGTGGGGTCCATCCAAGTGGGCCACACATCACATAAAAATGAGAAGGAGAGAGAGAGAGAGAGAGAGACAAGCACCCACCTTAGATCTTCTTGGTCTTTTTCTTCCATCAATGCATGCTAGAGATCTAAATGGTCAATTTCAACGGTTGGGATCACACTTGGATGGCAGAGATGGGAGATAAGAAGTGGGCCACACAAAGCTCCCTCTCATGGAGCTCTCATGAACGAATTCTTGCATGAGAGGAAATGAGGAAGAGAGAAGAGAGAGAGAGAGAGAGAGAGAGAGAGAGATGTAAGAGAGAGGGATGGGTGATGGATGGGGTGAGAGATGGGTGATGGGTGATGGTTGTACTTAGGTGTAAGAGAAAGTTTGTCTTTGGGGTTGCTTGGGGATGGGGTTGTACTTTGATATGTGAGGTGATGTGTACTTGATTGATGGAATGGATTGATTGATTGATGGATGTGACAAGCCGTTAAGATTCTCTTAAGATTCGCAACACGCGGCGTTTTCCTCGCACCGAACGCTGGCCCACATCTCCTGGCCAGAGTATCGCCTCGGCGCGTGAGTCGCGACATCGGAACCGCGGAGACGGCACGGTCACAATGGTACAAGTCTCAAGTTGAGTCGAATCAGATTAACGACGTATGAATCAAGGTCGCGTGCAACGCTGGTTAAGGGTCGAAGGTTGTCGAAATTCGACCGGAAAGACCGCAGAAAGTCTACGGAACGGTACGGCCTATGATACGGGTCTTACAATATATGATGATGATGTTGCCTTTGTGATTTGGGTATACTTATGGTTATGCTTCTTATGAGTAAAATGTACACTGGAAAATTCTCCTTGTAGGATCCCATGATCAGAATTTGGTATATGGACACTAGGAGCCGAGAATGGGGTACTACGGAGGCTGTCAGCACTAGATTCAGTGATCGAAAATTTCGTAAGCCCGGTTTCTGAGTTTAAGGAGTGACAAAAACTATAATGAAATGGGTCCCTAAGGTTGCTTGTTTGGTTGCCCACACCGCTTTCAAGGCTTCAAGTCATCAAAGTGGTACCTAGATAGTGATTGCTCCAAACATATGACAGGTGATAAAGGTCTGTTCACTAGTCTTAAAGACATGACTGATGGTTTAGTCACATTCGATGATGGTAGCAGCTGCAGAATTGTTGGCCAAGGTACGGTACAATTATTTAACTTCCCTCTATTTGAGAATGTTTTATATGTAGAAGGTTTAAAACATAATCTATTAAGCATCTCTCAAATATGCGATAATAATCATAGTGTAAAATTTACCAACCAAGGGTGTGAAATCTTAAATTAGAATGGTTCTATAACATTAACTGGTCACAGAACTTCTGAGAACTGCTACATAGTGATTCAAGCTCATCTAAGCTATCGTGTTTACATGGTCTAAACCGATGAGACCGAATTATGACATAAGCGCCTAAGACATGTACACTACCGCAACTTGTATAGATTGAGCAAAAGAGAATTAGTAAGAGGTCTACCCAAAGTAAAGAAAGTGGATAAATTATGTGGTGAGTGCCAGATTGGTAAACAAACCAAGAGTGCTCACAAAAAGGTGAACTCCAAAGCCACATCTAAACCACTCGAACTTCTCCACATGGATCTCATTGGACCAACTAGAATGGAGAGTCGAGGTGGCAAGAAGTATATTCTGGTGATTGTAGATGACTTTACCAAGTATACTTGGGTAATCTTCTTAAGAGAGAAATCAGAAACTCTCGACAAAGTAAAAAGGGTACTTAAATGTATCCAAACTGAAAAAGAATCACAAGTCACTAAGATCCGTAGTGATCATGGTTCTAAGTAAGAAAATAGCAGTTTTGAGAAATTTTGTTGTGACCAGGGAATATCACATGAATATTCTGCACCCAAAACACCATAACAAATGGGGTAGTGGAAAGGAAAATTAGAGTGCTGCAAGAAATGGCAAATGTAATGCTAAATAGTATGAAACTTCCTAATAATCTTTGGGCTGAAACCGTAAATACTATTTGTTATATAATTAACTGCGTTTATACTAGAAAATCAAATAGTAAAATGGCTTATGAAATATGGTTTGATAAGAAGCTTACTGTCAAATACTTTTGAGTTTTCGACAGCAAGTGCTACATCTTGCGTGGTCGAGAAAATCTGATTTGACACCAAAAGTGATGAAGGGATATTTTTAGGGTATGCTCTAAATAGTCGAGTGTATCAGGTTTTTAACAAGAGGATTGGTGTAATTCAAGAGTCTATTAATGTGGTTATAGATGATAACTTGAATACACCTATCTCAAGTTCAGAAAATGATATAGTCCTTTTATTTGATAAACCAGACTCTTCATCTAGTCAAAATAACACTAAACTGGGGATAGTTAAAGACCATCCATCTGATCAAATCCTTGAAAACCCTCTCACCGGTGTGCGCACTCGTAAACAACTAGAAGATATGTGTAACTACATACGCTTTACATCTCAGATAGAATCACCTAATGTAAAAGAAGCCCTTACTAATAAAAACTAGATTGTAGCAATGCTCGAAGAGCTCAATCAATTTATTAGAAATGATGTTTGGTACTTAGTTCCAAGACCAAAAGATAAACACATTATCAGAACAAAATGAATTTTTAAAAATAAGTCTGATGAACTTGGTAATATTATTAGAAACAAGGCTAAGCTAGTTGTACAAGGGTACACTCAAATTGAAGGCATTGATTATGATAAGACCTTTGCCCTAGTAGCTTGTCTTGAATCAATCAGACTATTTATATCCATTGCGTGCTTTAAAAAATTTAAAATATACCAAATGGATGTAAAGAGTGGTTCTTAAACGGTGATTTGCATGAAGAAGTGTATGTTGAACAACCAAAGGGTTTTGAAGACCCCAAGCATGCTAATCATGTCTATCGCCTGAAAAAGGCACTCTATGGTTTGAAACAAGCTCCCAATGCATGGTACGAAAAGTTGACTAAGTTTCTACTAAGTCATACTTTGTAATGGGGAGTGTTGATAAGACACTATTTGTTAAGAAAAATAATGATCATATACTAATAGTACAAGTCTATGTTGATGAAATTACTATGGATCTACCTGTGCTAACATGTCTGTTGAGTTTGCAGATCTTATGAAATCTAAATTTAAAATGAGCATGGTTAGAGAACTAAACTATTTCCTAGGGTTGCAAGTCAAATAGCTCCCTGATGGTTTCTTTCTCTCAAACCAAATATGTTTTGAACTTAGTTAAAAAGTTCGGATTTGAGAGTGGGAAAAATTTTGATACTCCAATGAGTACTACTCTAAAACTCTCTAAGGATTCAACAGTTAAGAGTGTGGATCCTAAGTTGTATCGCAGTATGATAGGTAGTTTACTTTATTTAACTGCGAGTCGACATGATATTGCTTTTGGAGTAGGAATTTGTGCCAGATATCAATCGGACCCTAAAGAGTCACACCTGATTATTGTTAAGCACGTTTTGCGATATCTCTGGTATCCACATGATACTAGTGTGCAATTAGCTGGTTACACGGATGCTGATTGGGTTGGTAACATTGATGATCATAAATTGACTAGCAGTGGTTGTTTCTATGTCGGGAACTGTTTAGTTTCTTGGCTAAGTAAGAAACAAAGTTCCGTATCGCTCTCCATAGCTGAGGCTGAATATATTGCTGCTTGTAATGCTTGCACTCAACTTGTGTGGATGAAAAGAATGCTAAGTGATTACGGAATTACGCAAGAATCCATAGTTTTATATTGTGACAATTCTAGCACTATTAATATTTCTAAAAATCTAATTCGACATTCACGAACTAAGCATATTGACATTAGATATCATTATATTCGTGAATTGGTGGAAGATAAGATAATTTCATTGGAATATATTCAGACCGAGAATCAACTTGCAGACATATTCACAAAACCGCTCGACAAAAATAGGTTTGCAAAATTAAAATTTGATCTTGGTATGTGCAACATGAACTGATTATTAGTGCCTATTTGTATCATAATGTATATATTTATTATTTTAAATTTTTTTAAATTTAAATAGATGTAAAATTGTAAATTTTCAGTGGTGCACGACCAGTCGAGTACACACTCGGCCAGTCGTGTCTTGACCGGTCGAGTATGTACACGACCAGTCGTGAAATTCGGGCTTTGCCTTTTATTTGGGGAAAAACACATTTTTCTTCACTTGGTTCTTCTTCTCCAATAAGCCCTACCACGACCAGTCGAACCCATCTTCGATTCCTCTTCGGTTAGTGCTTCATTTTCAATTTCTTTATAGATTTGAGTTTTTTGATCTTCCATTTCCTTGATTTTGTTGTTTATTTCAAGGTTTATGGTAGTTTGTTGGGTTTTCAAGCTAAAAATGTGATTTTCTTGAAACCCTTCTTTCATCTCTTACATTCCTTGTTTTTCTTATTGCAATGGAAAGTAGAAATAAAAAGAAAGGATCTCGTGGTCTCTCTTCCTCTCGTTCCGCTTCTATCATAGTCCGCCATCTTCGGTCACCTGAAGAAGATCCTGAGTATATGCGGGATATTTGGTTACGCAACGTGATAGTTGAATGGACAGCTAACACTGACCATTTGGCACCTTTTGACATTGTTCCTCTCCTTCAATCTATAGGATGGGATAACATTTTACGTTGGGGCGGTCCGGCATACCGTTCCATTGCGCAAGCCATGTATGCTTGCATAACTGACTTCTCTTCTGAGAATCTTACATTTACAATTACTACTAGAGAAGGTCCAATTGATGTGGACCATCACCTAATTTCTGGATTGATGGATCTTTCAGTCAATGATGACGGTATTCCCATTAATACTCTTGTAGCAAAACTGTCTAAATCTGAGAAAAGATTGCTCACTAGAGATCTATGCAACATGAATGTGGAATGGAGTTCTGGGAATGCGCTCGCTTCCAAGTTTATGTTACCCAGATACAGGGTTCTTCAGTGGATTTTTACTTCTAATGTCTACCCTAAATCTGGTAACAAAACTAAGCTCACTACTTTCATGGTCCGCATTCTACACTCTATTGTTTCTGGTGTCTCTGTGTGTCTTCTTTCACTTATCTATTACATCATGATTCAGTTCCATATCCATCCTAGTCATAGTGATATATCATTTGCCTATCTTATGAATGTCTTAGCCACCCATAATCTTGTGGCTTTGCCTGTTGGAGAAGCTTTCATTCACCATCTTCCATTCAACAACTCAAACATAAATAAGATGAATTTAAGGTTGGCTCCAGGCCAAGCTGATGTGAGTGCTAGAGGAGTAGCTAAAGCAAATGAAGAGGAGGATGCTTTGCCTCTAAATGATGTCAATATGGATGACATTTTTGATGAGATTGAATCAGACTCTACTGCTGATCCTGATTTTCAGCCGTCTGATTTTGATGAACTTTTGCATTCCCTTGAGGAAAAGGTAGAGGGTATGCATGTGTCCCAAGAAACTCAATTTAAATACATGCGCAAATATCTGAGGCATATTAACAAGGGACTACATCAAATCGATCCTTCCATACACTACACCAAAATCGCCATACCGGTATGGTCGGCTTTTTGTTTCAGAAACGGCTCTAACCCATTTTTGATTTGAGACGGTAGTAAACCGTACTCGAATAGTGGCTGTTGTGCATTGTTATTTTCCCTTTTTTGTTGGTGTGTTCCGATTGATTGTTATATATTCTTAGTTATTATTAATATAGTTTATTGTATTATTTTGAAACAGATGGACGGAATGGATTCTGTTAGAACCCTCTAAGTAGACCCCACATGTCCCGAGAATCACATTTATATAATATGCCGCAGACTACTGGATTATTTCTGTCGCCAACAACGCCCTAATCCCTCCAAAACGCCCAAAATGCGATCTCCCTCTCCTTCTCCCTCTCCCGATCTCAGCCCTCTCTCTCGATCTCCCTCTCCCTCTCCCGATCTCAGCCCTCTCTCTCGATCTCCCTCTCCCAATCTCAACCCTTTCTCTCGATCTTCCTCTCACTCTCCCTCCCTCTCTCGATCTCCCTCTCCCTGCAACATCAACCATCTCACGACAATCCCCACACATGGGGTATCTAATATTGTAGAAGTAGCAATAGCAGCTCCATATGGGGTGTGTGATCTGTCGTCCACGGTTGAATGGGGAAAACTAAAGGGAGGGAGTGAGTGCAGCAGCAACAACGAATTCCTAGAAAAGTAATTCATCTCCCTCTTCTATCTTCTATATCAGTCACCATCTCTCCAGCAGATTATAAGGAAGCAGATCTCGTTCTACATCTCTCGAAGCTGCGATTTGTTAGATTTTTCGTTCTTTCTGCTTTAGCTCTGCTTTGTAGTCGTAGATGCGAGATTTTTGTTTGATGTTTTTCTCAATGTAGTTTCTGTTTTTTGTAGTCATGGACGAGATCTCGTCTCTTGATCTGATCCATATGTGGATTATTTAGCATTTTTTTTTCGATTTTTTGGTTGTGAGGTTGTAGATTTTCATGATTTTTAGATCCTAGCATGAAGGAACACGGATTTAGTTTTTGGATCTGTTGAATAACCGTTTTATTTTATTTTTCTGTTCACACTGTATTTTAGCTTTCCATGATTGTCCTTGCCAACTGTAGATTTGAGTATTTTAGTCGTTTCTCATGTTTCTAGTTCTTTATTATTTCCATTTATTTCTCATGTCCAAACCAGCCCACTAATTTGCCAAGTTCGAAGCCTCAGTAACCATCGCTGAAACCTGTCCTAAAACCAGCCATCACCAATTCAATCCCATGGTGGTCCAGTTTCTGCCAAAACAGTATGTGAACTTGCAAAATTGGTCCCAAAACTGTCCCCTTACTTGCTCCCAGAACAACCCATAGCCATCCTATAATGACCATATTCGAAACCAAGTCGGTCCCCAACCGCCGCATAAGTAGCCCATTCACAACCCAAGCCACCACAAAATCTACCCTTAAACCAAGTGAATGGATTCCTTTCCAAAAAAGCCCCTTATCTATGCAATTTCAGTGCCCCAAATTATGCATCTTACTCGGTCCCAGAATGACCAAAAATTTTGGCGTAAAATAAGTACCACATTTCAGCCCAAAATCAGAGGCAAAGCCCTTAAAAATTCACCATCTTGACTCAAACAAGTCGCCAAACCTCACGACCCTTACCCAAAACCTTGCCTTCATGCCATCCCTATTGCAAACCGATTTCAATCCCAAATTCATCCAGAAAATTAATCCCAGAATCGGTCATAGTTCAGCCCTATTAACAATTAAGTTCAGTCCAAACAGCTTCTAAGCAATGTCCCTAACCCAATCAACAATATACAACCCTTTCTTAACATCACTATTTTCCCACCTTTTTGTGATTCCTCGCAAACCCTGGGTGATACCAATTGTTTATACTCCAATTCCAAGATTTGATGCTCCATGGGAAGACATCAAAATAGATTTCATTTTAGGATTTCATTTTGAGTAATGCTTTTCTATCAGCCTAGTATTAAGCAAATCTAGTTGATTTTGTGATGTTCTTTTATTTCTTTTCATTTTTTTTTGAGTAATTGATTGATTTTTTTATGTAAGAAATGCCTGTTGTATGTGTTTTCATTGAGAAATGCTAGGATGGTTGAATGTCAGCCTGTTAGCCTGCTTAGATGTATGCAATTTTGTGTAATCTTTCATGTGTATGTAATTGAATAATAATGTTGATTTTCAGCTACAAGGACCAATTTCTTGCTGCTTTGCCAGCACCTCGTGCTTCAACCAGATCATATTTGAAATCTTCAACACTCATGTTATGTATGTTGCCATCTAGGTTGTCCTCTTCCTTTATGCCGGTGGTTGTATGATTGGTAAGCAAGACTACTACTTCTTATTTTGGTTTCTCTGGACTGCATTCTCTTGATTACTTAAACAACAACAGTGATACTCTTTTTTTTTCTTTTTTTTTCTGTCAATTATCAATTAACAGATGTTTCTATATTTAGCATAATGCCTTAGGTATTTTTATATTTTGGAGTGTTCTGTTGTAAGGTGGATGTTGATTGTCGCAGACTCACATGCACTTGACAGGTTGGAATTTGTCTGCTACGTGGACGGTAGCTTATGGTCAGAGACATCCATCCATTTGGTGGGTCGAACCATGTAGATGTTGTCACCCAAAAACAAAAGTGGTCCATTGCTTTTGGCTATCTCTTGCTAGCTTTGTACTTCGGTCCATTGGGCATTTTAATGAAATTCCATTGCTTGCTTTAAAAAAATAAATAAATAAATATAAAAAAGGAGAAAAAGAAGAAGAAACTTGTCCTTGTTGTATGTAGGACACGACTTCAGAAACAAGTGAATGCATTACAGTTCCAGAACCTTCCCTAGTTTTTCTCAGCAAAATAATTGTTTCTTAAACCATGACCCATCTAACAGTGGATCAACCTGATTCTTGAGGCAGGGCATCAACATAGTGGTACTCTGAACGGATTGGATCTCCTATGTATGCACATGTGTGGCATGTACACAACTTGTGTCATGTGCTTATGTGCGTGTGTGCATGAGGATCTGTTTCTTTTACCTTGCCGTAGGAACATGAACTAACACATCTTGTTTTGCAGATACTTGCAGGGTAATTATTTAAGTGGTTTCATTCCTGCAGAGTTGGGAAACCTTTCAAACCTTGATATCCTGTGAGTTATTTTTCTTAGCAGTTATCCAATTTTGCATTCGAAAGGTTTCTCAGTCAGACTTTTGTGCAAGTCACAAATCTACGTCCAGGGATAACATTTTTAATCATTTACAACTTCACTTTTCTTTTAGTTGTATTTTTATTGTTGTGTCATTGATGTGTTTCAACTTTCACCTGGTTCATGCCCTGCCTATTCAGTGTGTGGTTAGAATTTTTATTAGTTTCTAATGTGTTTTGGGACATGTTATTCGGCCTGGCTATTTCTATGTCACAAATTTTGTGGAAAATGAAGGACTTGCATTTATTTTTTACGTTCCATGCTTATTCCTCAGGGATATCTCCAAGAATTCTCCAAGTGGAGCGATACCTCCATCACTTGAGGGGTTGGCAAAACTTTCAGCATTGTGAGTGGCTGCGTACTTACACTTAGCATGTTAATTGTTAACTATATGTATCAAACAAAGAATTACTCTGATTTCCAGCTAAAAGATTGGATTTGTCTATGTTTCTTTGAAGCAATGCGTCATTCAACTTTTTGGTTGGAAAGATACCATCTGAGGGCGCTCTTGCAAAATTTACAGGAGATTCGTGAGTATATTTTCTACATACTATTTTTATGCATAGTACACATTAGGTCATCTAGAGGATTATTTATTTTATAACTGAAAAATAACATGTCAGCTGCTATCACTGATTGTGCTACAGTTACTTGTTTGCCAAATTCTATCACTACACCAAAATCCAAGTATGTGTGAGGTTACACGTATGAAAAGAGATCAAATGGATAATGGCACCCAGTCTACATTTAAGCCAACATGTATGTGTCAGGTTACGCGTATAACAACCAATGGTCTACATTTAATGGCACCCAGTCTCACATTGCATGGTTAAGTTGTCAAATGGGTGAAATTCTTGGGTTAAGTGATGCACCATCCTATTATGATCCCTGACTATCCATATATACCCTTGACTTGCACCATCCAGTTATGATCCCTGATGATGCATACGTGCCCTTGAGTTGCACCTGATCATGTGTCCTGACCAGTAATACCATCCATGAATGTGTGTCCACTTCAACAGCTTTGTTCCAGGTGGTCTGCACGACTGTTGTGCTCATATGTTATGGTGGAAACTATCCACCAGGGCCAAAGCCCGCATGCAATGTCAGAAAATTTCAGGCCTTTGGATGACCTCCATACCCGGACAGGGAAAGATCAGTCAGCGGCCAAAGCAGTTTGGCTGTTTACCCTAGCACCAGCCAGCTAGCTTGTGTCAAGGCTGTATCAACCCCACCATGATGTATGTGTTTTATCCACGTTTTCTATTCATTTTTTCAATTCATTTTAAGCCCTAAGCCTAAAACTGAGGTAGATCCAGAGCTCCAGTAGACCACACTAAGGAAACAGTGGGGATCGCTTACATGTAACTTTGATCTCCTTTGAACCGTTCGTACCAAAATCCAAGTATTTTTACCATTTCTCTTCTCAAAATTCAATTGCTTCAGGGCTGGATTCTGTTGTTTCTTAATTCTGGTAGGATTAGGTTTATTGAGTTTGATTAAAATTGGGGGTCAACAACAATATAATGTGATAGTTTAGCTTAGACTACTCAGATGGTTGTATCATTGGTTTTCTTCTGAAAACTGCCAAGAAAAGGGCATTGATGATATTAAAGGCGACTGTTTGAAGCTACATATATTGGTGAGGAAGATTTTTGTAGTTTCAAAATTGACTACTAGTTCAAAGATTATGATGGTGATGATGAGCTGTGCGGTACCAACAAAAGAATAATGCAAGTAAGAAAAGACAAGATGGGTGGCTACACTAGCTTTTATGGCTTTCCTGACCTTGAATCTGATTGTTGGCATCACTACCAATGCCAAAGGCTTAGGTAGACAAGATATAATCACATAGTATATTTATGATTTTCGTTACTGGAAAATAGTTTTTTTTTTTAATTTATTTTTGTCAGTCCGTTTATTCTGTCCTTTTTCTTCTAACTTTGAAATTTTTGAAAAAAAAAATGCTAATTGTATTTCATTCAAGAAAACAGCAATTGAAATTGTCTGCAGGCCATTGCTCAAGTCAGAGAGAGCTCTTTGTAGTTTGTAACTTGCTTTCTGGCTTATATAATGTATTTTTAGAGGTTTGATAAACTTTCACACACCTGTACATCGAACCATGTCATCCTGGCATACGGCGGACATCTGAGCAATGCATAAGGTTGGCCCCATGCGGATGATGTGGCCTCTAAATCAGGTCGATCAACTCATCAGGTGGGCTATGAACCCAAACAATGGACAGTTTAAACGAATTGCCAATGGCCCACATTTTGCATACACATCTGACCTGCCTGATTATCTTTGACCAGGCCAGCTAGGGGCCCACCTGACGTGCACAACTTAGAGGCCCCGCACATTCTAGGATGGCTTATCAAATTCTCTTCTTTTCAAATTTAATTTCCATGCATTGAGTTTCTTCATAAAAATATTTCTCTGTTTTAGTTGGGATGTTTCTATAGGCTACAAAAGTAACTCCATTTCCATGACCTCATGAAACTGCCGACATTTAAACTAGTACATCAGTAGAGAATAGAGATGAAGACTATCACCTTTGGAGAAAGCCACAAATTAGAGTAAAGTAAGAGTGTAAGACTGTCAATGCTTTGCTATTTGTCTAGTTTGGTTTTAGAGTTCTCTGCTAGAAATTAACAAGGAACTTCTCTGTTGCACACAAAGTTTGCATGTGTATGGGCTTATCCAAGACATTAATATGGCAGGCCCATCATGGATGGACCATGCCCCCAAATCTCCCAATTTGGAAGGTCCTAGCCATCCAATCTTTGGCCCTCTTCTCGTTGAATGTGGATCTTCTTCTTCTCGAATCATGCATTCCCATGCCAACAAACAAAAGGCTAGACATCCAGTCTCCCAATTTGGAAGATCCTAGCTTTACAATCTTTCGCCCCTTTTCCCTTGAATGTGGATCTTCTCCTTCTCAAATCATGCATTCCCCTGCTCTAGAGTTGTCTGATTGAGAAGAGTTTCTGAGCTTGGTCCATTGATGATGGAAGATGCAGCCTCACTGATCTAGATCGAACTTTCTAGCCAGATTCATTACGATCTAGACCATCCATGAGATCTCCCTTAACTTCATCCTACAGCTGTCCATGTGGTCCATGTGAGCAGAATGTACAATGTGCATCCATGTGAATAGTTGTTGTTTGATTGTACTAAAAACAGGATGGCCATTTAATGTTCTAACTGTTACACCCATCTCTTTATATCACATAACATCATCAACATGATTAAATATCTTTCAGTATGTTACTTACTAGAAAAAAAAACATTTTTTGCCTACTTTTGAGGTTTTTATGCTTCCAATGGCATATTATTTCTATTCTCAGTCTGGACTGTAATTATGGATGATAGGTTATGCTTTAAACTTCATTGATCTAGTGAAAAATGAGAGTTTCATTGATGTAGGTCATACTTATATAAGGAATGGGTCTTCACTTAATCCATCACATTAAGGCATTAGTTTCTTTTAACAGAAATGTTTATGTAGGTGGAGGAAGTTGATGGTTGGATTTGTCTGGCCTTACATGCGTCAGATTTTGGGTTGTCTTTCTGTTGGACGCTCACCTTGAAAATCAAGTTGCAACACTCATTAAGTAAGTACATGTGTACATCTTAACATGGATCAGCGGTCAGCCTTTCTCTCTCACGCTTGTGGCCCATATGTATTATCGATCTTTTTTTAATGTATTATTGATCTTAATTAATAAATTATCAGGCTAAAATCCAGCAACCCGACTCATTTTTTACACACAAGTGTTGTTCGCTAATCCCTAATTACAATCATGTGAGCCATGATAAACTCTAATTACATATAGTCTGGGTTAATTTATATTTTTATTACTTCATGTAAACATATTTGTACTTATACATTACTTTTGCCTTTGTTTACTGTTCTCCTTGTTTACAGTTCTATTGTTTAGTTTAATGGATTTGATATTGAATTTGGTATGCTTAACTTATATTTTGTCACTTCATTTATATTCTGTTGAAATTAGTATCAAAACCTTGTTTACGGTTCTATTGTTAGGTTAAATTTCTTTAGAACAACAGCCCGTTTGGTAGAAGAGGAAACACCTCTACGTGTGCTTTCTGAGCAGTAGCTCCTTTGGAGCCCGCTTTCATGTCGACCTAAGGGTCCTAGCGTGGAACTACCAAATCTGCCTGTTGAGTCTAAAAAAGAGACGCAGTGTTTTTTTATTATTTTAGTTTGTTATCATACTTGCGATTGAAAATGGAAATAAAAACTTATTTTATTTCACTAAAGAATGCATCAAAATTTGTTTATTCACTTTAAACACATTTAGTCAGAAGGGTCCAACCAT
This sequence comes from Magnolia changhungtana, assembly GCA_030180095.1. Taxonomy (NCBI): domain Eukaryota; kingdom Viridiplantae; phylum Streptophyta; class Magnoliopsida; order Magnoliales; family Magnoliaceae; genus Magnolia; species Magnolia changhungtana. The sequence goes on from JASAUF010000150.1 coordinate 492,906, forward strand.
CATTTGAACATCAAAATTGACTTGATTATCTCATTTGTTGCAGAATGTTGTCATTAAGTAACAAAGCATGGATGGACAAACATAGGTTAAGTCCAAAATATTTGGATGGACTTATGCATTTTATTGAGTTTACAAAGAACAACGGTGGTGGATTTGATCATTATTCGTGTCCGTGTGTGAAATGTAGAAATGGGAGTGGGATGTTCACTCTTGGAGAGATTCATGAGCATTTGCTCATTAACGGTATTGATAAGTCATACACACATTGGATTTTTCACGGTAAAAGTCTTGTGAAAAGTAATGAGAAACCATCATCATCGACGTTTGATGATCAATCCGATGATGAGTATCTTAGAATGGAGGAACTTGTTAATGATGCATTTAGAAATATTGGAGAGTATGCTGATACTCTTATGGATGATCTTAAAAGAAATGAAAATTGTCATAAAGACCTTGATGCAGAAAGATATAAGGCTTTATTTGATGATGCAAGACAATCTTTATACCCTTCTTGCCCTAGAGAACTCACAAAATTATCGGATTCATTGTTGAGTTGTATAGTTTAAAGACACGTAATGGTTGGTCGGATAATGTACTTTAATGATCTTCTTCAATTGGTTAAGAAGTTGTTACCAGTAGAAAACACGTTGCCAGTGAGCACATATCAAGCGAAAAGATGATCAACACATTGGGAATGACTTATGAGACTATACATGCATGTCCCAATGATTGTATTATTTATTGGAAAGAGTATAAAGATAGACAAAATTGTCCAACATGTCATACTTCGAGATGGAGGTCAGATTACTTGGCAAAGAAAAAAGGCGTTAGAGTTCCATCGAAGGTTTTGAGATATTTTCCTCTGACACCAAGGCTACAGAGGCTATACAGGTGTGCATTCAATGTCAAATATAATTTTAATATTATCCTATATACCTTTTGTTAAAAAAATTAATAAGTAATCTTTTTTTAAAAAAAACTTTATTTCTAATGTGCCATGGATAGCGGAGTAAATGACTTGGCATTGTCAACCGAAAGAATATAGTGGTGTTATGCGGCATCCATCTGATTCATCAAGTTGGATGGTAATAAATAACAAGTGGCCAAGTTTTGCTGAAGAATTCCGTAATGTGCGTTTAGGGCTTGCAACTAATGGATTTAACCCATTTGGACATCTTAGTAGTGTCTACAGTTGTTGGCCTGTCATTATAATGCCATATAATCTACCCCCTTCGATGTGTATGAAAAGAGAATTTTCAATGTTAACTGTATTGATACCAGGTCCAAAAGGACCTAGTAAGGACATTGATGTCTACCTACAACCGTTGATTGACGAGTTGAAGAATTTGTGGCTTAATGGAGTGTCAACATATGATTCTCATTCAAAGACAATTTTTAATTTGAAAGCCATTTTAATGTGGGGAATTCATGATTTTCCTACATATGGGAGTTTATCAGGATGTGTTACACATGCACAATATGCTTGCCCTGTTTGTGCCGAGGGAACCGTCGCTGAACGACTTAAGAGTGGCAAGAAGTACTCCTATCAAGGCCATCGAAGATTTCTTCCTATTAATCATGTTTTTAGGACCCAAAAAGCGGCATTCAATAATAAAGTAGAAGAAGGAAGACATTCTCATCGATTAAGTGGTTCAGAGGTTGAAGCGAAGGTAATCGGTATTCAGATGGATATCGGTAAATCGAAGGGGAAGAAATGAAAAAGTTACGGTGATGATTTGACTGGGAATATAACTGCTTGGTACAAAAGATCGATCTTATTCGACTTGCCATATTGGAAGGTGATTTCCTTAAATTTTTTAGTTGTTTTGTATTCTTAATAACTAACAATGTGAAATTCATCCAAATATAGCAACACCAAAAGAAAGATGGAGACACCCTAATTAGTAGGACTGAAGTATGGATTAAAACCCATACAAGAAAGGATGGTTCTATTCATAGTAATGCGGCTTCACATGTGGTAATCTCATTGTCTTAAACTTAAGTTTATAGAATTTAAATTTACTATCAATATATTACTTATGTAATTGTATAATATTGTAGGAAAAAGTCAAAGAGTTACTTGCTAGCGAAGGAAGTAATTCCCACGACATCCTCAACGATCCATTGACTCAAGTGTTTGGTCCTGATACAAGGGGTCGTGTTCGAGGTGTTGGGACCACCGTTTTCCAATCACAAATCAGGGGGTCTGCTGCAGCTCTTAGAAAAATCTCTTCGTATAAAGGAAAAGTATAAGAGCAATCGTCCATAATTCAAGAGCAATTGTTCAAAATTCAAGAGCTATCTTCTAAAATATATTTTCTTACGGACCAAATCGGGGGTATCAAAGAGATGATGCAGGTTAATTTTCATTGAAATCCTTCTTTTTAAAATTTAAATAGTAATATTTTTTCTTCAATTATCGTATATAACACATAGTGTGGAACTTTATCACAGCAGCAACACATGGATTCGATTCAACCGGAGAATCGACAATCGACTGGTGGACCCTCAGTTGGGAATCATCAATATGTGGAGAGAATGCGGCCATGCAAGTTGTACTCTTGGCATAAAGAGCTCGTTGCTCAAGGGCGAGTTATTTTGGCAGATGGGCCCCAAATGATTCATGGCAAGCCTCTTCAAGAAGATCTTTACAAGGTTGCCATTGATATCATTATCAAAGGAGACGTCGAATTGCCCGAGCCAGACGGATATCATTCGACTTTAGGCGAAGTTGGAATTGGCTCATTTGTTGCATGGCATCATTGCTTTTTGAGTTCCGATTAACGACAATAGTCTAATACTTGTTTGGACACTTAACCTTTTTGATGTATATATGTTTTGATTGTATAGCTTACTTGATTAGTTGTTTCTATAGACTAGACATGATAGATGTAATGCAGGTTTGTGACAAATGTGTTGATGGCTTCGATCATCACTGCAATGTAAGGAATTATATCACAGATAAAACACTTTACTGAAAGTAGACTACCAGTTTAGCTAACACTGTATTGTTGTTACCTATTTTCAGGTATTTGTATAGGAGAGATTTGCTTCTTGCATCAGAGTTCTAATATCATGAATGTCAGTTTGTCAATTCAAGAGTTCAATATCATGTTGTTTATATATTAATCGTTTGGCCTGAAACATCAGATTGCTTGATGGGTTTTGATTTTTAAGCTTTTTCTGAAAAATTTTCAACTGACAATCATGTGAGTAGTAAAAATCTTATGATCAATTTCAGTGTCCTGCCTTCATCACTCTTTTCTGGATAATATCATTATCTGGAGGGTTGGCCATTCCTTCTGAGTTGGATTTGGACTTAGGTGTGCTGTTATCATGGTTTCTCTATCTTTATTAATAGCTTATGTTTCCAGACAGTAGTATATACAATGTTTTTGCCATCTTCTCATGAGTAGTTTCATTTATAATTTAAGTGCATGCCTTTGGTTTCTGGATGCTGGATTTGGCTAACAATACAGTGCAAGTAAGCTTGTTGAAATAGTTGTGTTGCCTTCTATGTTTAATCTATTCTATGTTTAATCTACTTTATACGATGACATCTACTACCATCCATAAATCATCTTCTAATGTTTAACATCTTGTTTGGATGTTTGTTGACTTCCTGGTATTGTTTCCATTGTAGGGTCCAGCTCACAATGTTTTTGAAGAATGTGCTACAAGATTTATTTATGTTGTGACAGGGCCTGACCAAAAAAATCTAGCAAATACAATATTTTGCTCATGGATGGCTATTGGAAACATTGTAGGGTATTCTTCTGGTGCTAGTGGAAGTTGGCACAGGTGAACTTTTCTTGGCTTATATTATTAATTTATTACTTTGCTTTTCTATTGATTGTTCTTGCTGATGTATGGTAATACCATAAATTATCCTCCATACAATATAAACCTTAAACTTATCTCAGACTGAATTAAGGTGAATTATCTTATAAAATTAGCTGGTGTATATGCTTCCAGACACATTGAATGCAGGCCCCATCTTCTCATTTTTCAATCGTGTATAGAATCGAGCTCCAGGAGAGTGAACGCCATAAGTTCTCAATCGAAAGTTTCTGAATTTTCTCAAACACTGGCCCTGAACATGAATCTTCAAATGGGTGGGATTCATAAGTACTGTTTGGTTTTGTTTTTATCAGTACTAAGCTTCTCACTTACTTCTACATTTGGAGATAGCTCGACAGATTCTTATTGGCTTCTGAGAATCAAATCAGCGCCACGGATTCCAAAGGAGTTCTTGCAAGTTGGTCTTTGCAGAGTGATATGTGCAGATGGTATGGAGTGAAATGTTCGAATGATCGGACCCGCGTTATGGGTGTGGATTTATCAGGAGCTGGATTGTCCTTCGATATCACCTGACTTTGCTCGCCTCGTTGCTCTTCAGAAGCTGGACTTATCTTCGAATTCTCTCACTGGATCGATCCCACCTGAGCTAGGAAGTCTCAAGAATTTAGAAGAATTGCTCCTGTATTCGAATTTCCTCCCTGGTAAGATTCCTTCTGAAATTGGTCTTTTGGAAAAGTTGAAAGTTCTTCGAATAGGAAATAACATGCTATCATGAGAAATTACACCATATCTTGCAAATTGCACTGATTTAGAGATTTTGGGTCTTACTTCTTGTGAATTGAATGGAAGTATACCCAGCTATCCCCCACTATATATGAACCCCACCTACTTAGTAGCCTTGATATTTGGTTCTATGTTCTTGATTTTGTCAGTGATTTTGCTGATGATGGGAGGTGGTTAGGTGTTTACTGATAGAGTCGTTCCAAGAATTGGCAAGCTCGAAAGCAAGCTTAAGGCAACTATACAGGACAGGATATACTTCTCGGAAAGTAAGGAGTTTGGGCTCAGAGACCATAGTTGGGCAATGAAAGGACTCCACGGACTCTTCAGATCGAGGCACATTCTTTCCTATTCATACCCATTTGCATTCTACATGTTTGGGGAGGATCTCTTCAATGATGAAATAACTAGGGAGGAACTAGAATTGAAACAGAACCTTTTTGAGAACCAACAGGAGCAGCTGGAAGTAAATGTAGAGAGGCTTTCTATGTCTATAGAGCAACCATTTGATGAGTTACCAAAGGATAAGGTATGGGAGGTAAGGATGCAAATCATCAATCTCACCACCCTCATCGACAAGCTCTGCAAGAAAATGTAAGTCAACTGTCATGAACTCTTTTGGATTTGATAAGGTTGGTACCATGTCCCAACCCGATTTCCTTTGCAGGTATGAGTGCATCGACAATGATCTATTGGGTGCCCTTCCACGGATGCTGAACATTGCTCCATACAAATCCATGGGTGTTGAGAGAGCATCTGAATTTTTAGTTTCATTGGATTCTAATCCAAGCTCAATGAGTATGGTAGCATGTAATTCAGATAGTTATCTGCAGCAGGATTCCCCGCAAATAAGGCTGGTATGAACTCTTCTCCACAACTAAATCCCCCTTGGGGCCTGTTTAGATCTGGGCAAAGTTGTGTCATTTACAAGCACGCAGGAGAAAAGTACATGTCCATCATTTGTCAACCTCCCCATGCATAGGAAGCTAGGCATGTTTGGACTTTTTTTTTTGTTAGCTTGTTAGTACACCCACTGTCAATTCACACTTCACTGTTAGCCACCCCCACTAGGGAATCGATGCCAAGACCTCAGTGTTGAAACGAGGTATCTTTCACTCAGTCTACCACTTGAGCTAGGCATGTTTGGACTAGTATCCAGGGCATTATGACCGTTAAAGCATGGATTGATTGTCTCTACTAAAGAGATGAAACTTTCTCAACAACACTATGGTTTCAGTGCACACGAGGAACATTCTTATCCGTACATGTGTGACATGTTCCAATATGCCACTTATGCAACCATCCAAATTCAAGCACTCCACATGTTCATGTGTGCCACCATCAATCTTACAAGCATCGAAGAGGGGTCACATGTGTCAATATGCACATGCATGTGTCAATGTGCCACTATCCATATTTTGCTCCTCACATGTGCCACAATCCATCATTCTTGTTCAAGTGGGACAAGGAACAAACAACTAGTTGCAACCATTTATCCATGAACAAACTAATCCTGACAACATGTCCATGGATAGCCCGCCTCGTGACACAACTTGGCCTGAATCTAGACAACCTCTAGTGTTTTTAATAATCAAACAAACCGCCAGTACTATGCTCTATAACTTGTCCACCATGCGTGGCATACGTTCAATGCCTATCTGGGCTTTCCAAACCAAGAGGCCGATTGTGGATGGAGCACATCCCTGAATTCAAACTGATTAGATGGTCTTGTCCATCCAGTTTCACCATTGAATTTGGACAGCTGGACATTCGGAGATCTTGCCTAGCTGTCAATTTCTCCCTTTTTCTTCACACAGTTTGTAAATGATGCCTTATTATTATTTTTATTGTTGTAAGACTGATGAATACATTTCTCCATGCTGGATTAGTTTAGCTGGAAGAGTATTGATGAATACATTTCCAACCATCTTTAAATGCTGAGAGATTTATGCTTACTACTCTCAGTGAAATGCCCATGTATTAATAAGATTTTCACTAGGACTCTGTACTGAACTAACTGCTGCTTTTGCTTTTTAGATATCAGCTTTGAAATCTGCTAATAAGGAGTTGAAAGGAATGATGAAAACTGTGAAGATTCAGGACATCGATGTATGATTCCCCCTTCCTCTGTTCTCAAGACATGCATGTTTGTATTTATGTGAATTATGTTCATGGACTCGGCTACTTTTAAAGATCTATTTGCTAATTGCACAAATAATTACACTATACTATTAAAAAGTAATAGTATATTGTAAATCTTACAAAATCTATTTGACACCTTGTATTCATCGAACATGGATCACACATCGTATCATATGAGCATTGTTTCATGATTTTTGGAAACTCTAAATGGTTGTGATGCTTGTGCATAGGTCTGCACCATGAGAGTAGAGAAGCGCTTGAATGAGATAGTGAATAGGTGCTGGGTTGGGCTGCGAGGATGCTTTGGTGCATCTGCTGAACTATGTGTGACCCAATATTTTTGAGACGTCCCTCATGTCATAAATGCTGTCATGGAAGCGATTGAAGGGATGAGGGTGGCGTTGGGCACTGCAGCTGTTCTAAACTATTGTCTTCAAGGGGCTATTTCATCCGGCACGGAAAGTGAAGGAGGTGTATTGGAAGATCTATAACTCGCTGTACATTGGATCACAAGATGCACTTGTGGCTGCCTATCCTGTGTTGGATGATGAGGAGAACAATGTGTTCAGCAAGCTAGAGCTGACGATGTTTGTCTGAGGTGGGTGATAATGGGAAGATAAGAAAGTTGTTGGAATCCAACTGTTTGTTGATGCCGATGAACGTTGGGCTTGAGCAGTCTTCATGAAATAGGTCATCTTCATTGAACAAGATATAGGTAAGCAATGTTTTTATTCTGAGCTTGCAACTTCTCTCTAATATCTTAGTAGTAAAATGCAGAATGTGACTGTTTTTAAACCATTATTCTAAGACATGCTTTTATAAAATGTCTTAATTGGCATGACCTTATTTCTCCACTCTAATTCATGTTATGTTCTTCTTTTGCTATTTTGATCTTTGGAGAAGAGTATCTTCTCATATGCGATTGATAGTTAGGCTATTTATTTTTTGAATGTGGAACATTGCTTTTTAGGGTCTGCGACTGGAACTTCCTGACAACATGCACCCTAAGCTGTTAGACTTTATGCAGAGATGCTGGGAGGGAACTCCTACTAATCAGCCATCCTTCTCATAGATAACAGGTAAAATCCTTTTCCTAGATTTCGCTTTATGCTCCACATTCATTCAACTCTCCCTACATTTCTGCTTCCACTATTTTGGTTGGTAACTTGAGAGCAGCTAGACATACAGCTGATCTTCATATTGGCTTGTGCATTGTTTTATGCAATGGTTTTGGAACTATTACAAGTTAGTATTGCCAATGGAGTACCTGACGTGAGGCTTTTTGTTTTTTTCTTTTCCTTTCCTTTTTTTTTCCTGTCAGTTTTCCAAGTGCATCTGATGGCAAAGTTATAGAGGTGTACCAATAAGATTAGGCAAATTGATGGGTCTGTGTTCCACCGTCTTTTAGTGAAATGGTGAAATGGGTATTAGATAGTCAGTAATTAGTCTCAACTGTTGTTTTTTCTTTCCATAAACATCTACACCATATGTTACGTGGACCTTTATGCGAAAACCTTATTTCTAATATGATGAGCTTGTCCACATAACTGGTTGGGTTTCTCACTCTCTCCTCACATGAACATGGATGCATCTACAGACCCACATCAGCATCATCATCATTACCATCATCGTCAGCAACATCATGATCATTATCATCAAACACAAGTTGTAGCTGCTGTTTCTCCTGCAGTTCCAACCAGCTTCTCCTCAGATGGAAACACAAGGTGGGGCCCTTTACTCCCAGTTGTCTGTGATGCCACTGAAATCTGATGGCTTCCTTTGTATCATGGAAGCTCTTACAAGATCACAACAAGGTGAAGGTATGCTTCTCTTCTTCCATCTCTTCCTTTCAGTTTCTTTTAAATAGCTTCTAAAAATAAAGTCATGTCTATCTCTTTATTAATGGAAGGAATGATGCCAGCTTCCTCTCCCAAGCTTGAAGATTTCCTGGGTGGTGCAACCATGGGAGCCCACCAGTACAGATCCATTGACAGGGAAGCTATGTCTCTAAGCTTGGACAGCATGTATTACTAGCACAACCCACAAGCTGAAAACAGCAGGCGACGAAGCATTCTCTGGGCCTTCTCCAGCCCTTCAGGCAGCTGATTCGAGCCCAACAGCAGCAGCAAATTTTCGCCGATTATGGAAGATGTGGTGTTTTCGTGTCCAAGGACTCATGGGACATGTCTGAGGCAATCACGGATGGTGCGATGTAATGGGCATCGATGGAGCTTTCATTTCATCCGTATGATGTGATCTGTGGATATGCACTAGACACTGGTTTTAGTTCTAGTTTCTTTTTTTCCTCGTACACTTTAGGTGATCTAGACCATTGGAATGGTGGGGCCCATTGTAGTTGAGGTATTCACAGAATATCTTTTAGATTGAAAGATCCTGCACGTCGATTGTTTACCTATGATGTATTAAAGTTGTACTTCTGTTCTTCGCCTTCCATTAGGAAGATGGTGGTTCCGCTAATTTTGCACATGCCACTAAAAAAATGGGCCCCACACCTAGGCAGGGAGTGGATATTGCGGTCATGGTCCGATGATGATCATTTAACAATGCACGGATCTTGTGGTGTGCATGTATACGCACTATCCCTGATTGCTCTGTCAGTCTTAATACATTTTTGTGCATTTGAATTGATACTCCAGCAGAGCGAGGTAGCTGATAAGCGGGGACTCAAAATTAAAACATCTAAATCAAGAAAAGCAATATAGATGGGACATAAAACTAAAATCAATTGACAGGACGATCATAACTTTCAATAACTTTCAATAGGTAAACGTTGAACTACAAGCCATGACTACTTTCAATTTTAGCCGTTCATCATGTGTCCACAAATTGAAATGTGTACTAGAATGTGACCGTTGGCAACATTAATGAGCATTCAAAAGCGTTTCTAAAATTTTGTGCCTAAAATGCGACCGTTGGCACCAGAACGGTTTAAAACCGTTCCTGAAATTCCGTTTCAAAAAATTAAAACGGTACCCAAAATGGTTCTGAACCGTTCCTGTTTTTCTGCAACGCCTCAATTAGGAACGGTTTGGAACCGCTCTTGAAGCATTTGGGAACGGTTTTAAACCGTTCCTAAATGATGATTTTGGTGTAGTGATACTTGTTCCTTCCTCTGGTTCAGATTAATGTTGAATTTTTAATCTATAATAACTTTTATTCATTGATTTCTCTTGACTCTATATGCTTGCACATGTTTTCTTGTTATTATGGACATGCTTGAATGGTTACCTTGATAATATTTATGTTATCTGAAAGTGCCCTGATTTGTCAATTAGCGTGAGTGTTGACTCAGCAAGACAAGTGAGCTCTATAGGAAGATCATTCAAGCGTCTACCTCAACAGGATGTGTGCCCGATCTCGTAAAAGGTAAAACTTAGCCTCACATCCCATGTCCCAAAACACTAGGTATATAAAACCCTTAAAAATGGACAGAACAACTTAGGATTTAAGGTGAGAAAACTATTTTGCAAAATCAGGAAAATCTCTAAGTTGTCTACCTTTATCGATTTACCGATAAGTGGTTCGATGAAATCGAACTCTTTTGTCGATGTCCTCGAAACCCACTCGATATTATCGAAATGAGGACTTCAGATGTTCAGCAACCACAAAGAATCCTGGACTAAATTATCGATGAATCGATGGCCTATTCGATATCATCGACTTTCAAATCTCGAGTTCATCAAGACATCTCGATAAAATCGATAACTGGTCAGTTGTGTCTAATATACAGTTAAGGAAAATCATGTGATTTTTGATATCTTGAAGAGAGCCTCGATATCCTCAAAATTTAAACCTCGATGATATCGACAGACGTTCGATGATATCAGATTGGGACACAAATCTGGCCAGCAAGCCTTTAGGTAAATTCTTTCAACTATCGAGGATCACTCGATAAAATCGATATTCAAATATCGATCATATCGAGACCAAGTCGATGTCATCAAAATAAGACACAAATTGTCCAGTAAGCTTATAGGAAAATTTCCTGAAAAGATCAATGAATCGACACTGGTATCAATATCATCAACATTTAAATTCAGATGATATCAAGGGATGCTTGATCATATCAATACATGTTAAGTTTCAAAAGCAAGTTTGCTCTCACATTTTTTAAATGTCGAGGAATCGAACCATGCGTCGATGAAATCGGAGTTCGAAATCCGATGACATCGAAGAATGTTCGATATCCTAAATCAGTTGGCAAAAAGGTTCAAAAGTGTTTGACAGATTGAGTTCGTGTCATCGAGTGGCAATTCGATGCTATCTAGAATATACACTTGATGATATTGAAGCCTGCTCGATGATATTGAACTCTGTTAAAAATATAACTGTTTTATTTTCATTAGAACTTTTTGCCTATTTAATGAGAGCTTGCCTGAGGTTATTCGTAGAGAAAATAGATAAATCTTTTGAGTGTTTAATCCAGATCATATACCCTAAACCTTTTCCTCTCGTGGGAGTTCATCCTCCAATCCACCCTCATCATTGATATTCAATAGAGTGGATTGGGGAATGAACTTCTGCATTCAAGGATCCTCCAGCTACCACCTTAATGGAAAATCATTGAGCTGGGATACCTTGAATGCATAGATGATTGGAATCACTCTGTTTTTAAAATAGAAAAATATTTAATAGAGTAGGATTCCAACATAACCTCGACCCAACCCATCGCTATACATTGGAGCATCATTTATGTTATGGTTCAAGGGAGCTAAAGATTCTTCATCATCAAAGGAGGAGATCTTCATCAACGTGTTGAATGGGGCTCATCTGCTTATCTGTAAGTCATTAGAGTCCAGAGACCCTATTGATCATTCGTTGTGTAGGATTGGGTCACAGGTGATTCTCACCCCTTTTAAGTCCTCATAGGAACCCTCCGACGGGAGAGATCATGGGGGTGCTGTGTGTTGACCCTTGCTCTGTGGAGAGCATAAACTTAGGTCCTTGTGTAGGTCCTTGACCTGTGTAGTCTAAAACCTAGGTGTTGTATGTTAACCTTTGCTCTTATGTAGGGCATAAACTGTTAGGTTCCTTGTGTGGATCCTTGGCCTGTGTGGCCTAAAATCTAGATGTTATGTGTTGACCCTTGTTCCTGTGTAAGGCATAAACCTGTGTCTCGTGGAGACATGTTAGGTACTTTATGTAGGTCGTAGAGTCAGCCTTGTGTAGGTTGTACTGGTTTGAGGTGAACCTGATTTGAATCCTCCGTTAGTGAGATCTGGTACACTCAAGGGTTGAGTACGTTCACCGGAAGTGGAGTAGACACGTAGTCGAACCACTATAAAAATGACTATGTTTGGGATTGCTATTTACTTTACCACTTATGTGAATTCTCTAAATGTTCTCATAATGCATGTTTACATGATTACCTAGAACTAATTAGAATCACATCTCACACACAGTCACATCCATCATGAACTATGTTATACATCTTGTTTATATTTTGAATAATCTTATGATTAGATCCTCTATTTAGCTTGGAAGCCATTGAGTTACATTGAAGCAATCCTACTATTTGCATATTAGTTCAGGATAGGGTTGATAGGTTTTAAATCATCTTAAATTTTTAAAAAGTCCTATTCACCCCCCTCTAGGACATCTTGGCGTATTCCCACTTCGACTAAAGTGGTCATTACCGCAATTTCATTATCTTGAACTTACTTCTTACTCTCATTACTCCTTGCTCTTTTTTTTTTCATCATCATTCTTAGGTTTTTTTCCTTTATCATATTGTGACAAAAAGGGAGAGAATTTGTGTTGATATGCCTATTTCATAATGATATTGGATTCTATAGAGTGGATGTTAATAATGTGGAGAAGTGGTAGGTAGAAATATTTTTAATTTCTTCTCCTCTTAGATTCTATGGAGTAATGTATTAAGGGGGAATATTGGTTTACTGACCATTTTTTAACTGGTGCATGATTTTTTGTTGTGCATGCATCATATATGATTCTTTACTGTTCGTATTATGCATATTTTTATTTATTTGGTTTTGTCACGAATTTGACAAAGTGGGAGATTGTAAATGTTATCTTATCTAGCTCCTAGGTTTGTTAAATTTTGTAGTGCCAAAACCTCTTGGAATTTATATCTTTTGTAGTGCCAAAACCGAATATGTATCTTTCGTAGTGTCAAAACCTCTTGGAATCTGTATCTTGTGTAGCTGTTACTATAAGATCAACTTCATCCTTGCCTATATTCAAGTACAAGTTCAAGAGGTTCAAATACAAGTTCAAGAAGTTCAAATACAAGTGCAAGAAGTTCAAATTCAAGTTCAAGAAGTTCAAGTACAAGATCAAGAGACTCAAGAACAACATCAAGAAGTTCAAGTACTAGTTTAAGTCTTCAAGCTTCAACTGCATCAAGTAGTTCAAGTACTAGTTCAAGTCTTCAAGCTTCAACTACATCAAAAGAATGATATGTGATGATTCTGTCTCACAAATAAGGTTTGTTTGACCATAGATTGACTTTAGGATAGGTCATACAATTTGTATTTATATCATAGTCATTTGATAATTTTATAGGTCATATTTCAACTAGTCCTAGTCATGGTTCGACTAGTCCAGACACTGGCTCGACCAGTCTAAGATTTTTCTCGACCAGTCCAATGTTTATTATGAATTTTTAGAATTTCTGTTCGATCCTTGACCAGTCCTGGAGACTGCTCGACCAGTCGAGTGAACAGTGCTTGACCAGTCGAGTGAACATGCTCAACTCAAAGTCCAGTAACATTTCTAGGTTCCACTCGACCAGTTGAGTGCAGGGCTCGACTAGTCGAGCAGGCCACTCAACCAGTTGAGTAACGATCTTATCTTATTGTGCCCGAAATTTTGAATTATTGTTGGTCCTTCGACCAGTCAAACCGACCACTGGGCCAGTCAAGTAAACAGTATTTTTGCATATAAATTGAGGACTATTTTCAGAGTTTTTCAATTCATTCCAAAATCTTTAAGTCACGATTCTGAGAAAACTTATCCCCACATTCGAGAAGCTAATTGGTTAGTATTTAAGATTCTTTTAATAGCTTTTTTGCATTTGATTTTGTGATCTCTAGTAAATTCTATTTCTTTTGAAAAGGGAATATTGATTTTACCCTTTTTGAGATCAGAATCAAATCAAGCTAGCCCAGGTTAATTTATTTTAAAAATCATTTAGACCAAAGAACTCTTTCATATGTGAGATTGGACATTGAACATCTACGTCGAATTGGTTCTACCGGGCTTCATCAAAAGAAGAATCCTCAAATAAGTACATTTCAATTTTTCTGTATTTGGTGTGTAAGATTGCTAGAAAATCTTTCATTTTTAGTTTTGACTGAGATAGCCAGAAAATCTCAGTAAGTGGGGTTTTTAATTGTGGTAGCCCTTTGAAAACACAATTGTAAAGGTTTTGGATGAAAACCTATTTCATAGTGGAAGCCAATATCCCGTGGGTGAGGATATTGGGAGTGGAGTAGTTGTGTGGCTATTTTCTATTAGTTGGTGTACACACCAGGGAACCATTATAATTGTTGGAGTTGTGGTGGATGGTTGAACGTGCCTAAGTGTGTAAATGTTGTAATTTATTTTCTGCATATGTGGTGAATGATTGTAATTTATTTTTTGCACATGTGGTGAATGTTGTAATAGCAATAGATATTTATTTCTATTTTATTGTTTATTCCTGTAAGTGCTATAGTTGATAGCTTTACTATATTGTCAAATTTGTGGTGCAAAAGACACTGTATGTATCTTGTTATAAAGCTTGCATATGTGAAGAACAAAGCTCTACTCATGATATGTTAAGTCAAAAGTCTCACAAGATCAGCTTCGATAGACAAGCTATGTTCACAAGTCAAGGAGACTCAAGAATGTGAAAATGTTCGACTTAGTTCAAGACTCGAGATTTCTAAGAAGCTTTCAAGTTTAAGCTACATCAAGATCTCAAGCTTATGCTTCATTATGCTCAAGGTCACTCATCTTTAAGTTTCAATGTCCTTACTTCACAATTGAGGTATGATTGACCTTAAGTTGACCTTTAGAGTAGGCCATTTTGGATACATAATCCATATATTTTATATAAGTGAGTTTGGCCTGTTCTAAGACTAGTCCTGGTCTTTATTCGACTAGTCCTAGCACTGTTTCGACCTGTCCAAGATTTGCCTGGACAAGTCGTAAGTTTGTTGAAAAAATTTGAAATTTTTAGTTAAGCTTCGACCAGTCCTAGAGTCTTTTCGACTAGTTGTATGAACAGTGTCGACTACTTATTCGACCAGTCGTAGACCTACGACTCAAAGTCCAGCGATGAAATTCGACTTGCTTCGACCAGTCGTGAGAAACTTACGACCAGTCGTGAAACTGCCTTATCCTATCGTGCTTGAATTTTCAAATATCAGTTGGTCCTACGACCAGTCGTAGCAATTTAAGACCAGTCGAAGACGTGATTTACTCACCTATAAATTGAGCACGAATCTTAGAATAAAATAAGAAAACCAAGCTAATTTAATTCGGCCTTCTGAGAGATTCGTTTGTGCTCCATTTAAGCTAAGTGTGCATATTTAATATTTTCTTTCTTTAGCTTTTTAAATTGATTTTTGTTTCTTATATTCCAATCTGATCTGAAAAGAGGAAGTGTTGTTTTCCCTTTTTCTAGAATCAAAATCAATTAAAGCTAGCCCATGTGTTTTAATTTAAAACCTATTAGAACTTAGAACCATTATAGTGAGTATTCGACATTGAACTTTGACATCCAAATTTCTACTCTGACTTGCTTCTTCCAGGCTGCTACATCAAAGAAGAAAAACAGGTATTTTACATTTTTGTAATTTACTGTATTTTGGTTTTATTTGAGGTTAAGCTAGAAAAATCTCAAAGTTGTTGGTTATCTGAGGAGAGCCAGAAAACTCAGAAGTGAGGGTTTTTGAATTGTGTATGCCCTTTGAAAAAGACACAATTGTGAAGGTTTGGGTGAACCTGTGAAAACCTATTTGATAGTGAACGTTAATATCCAATGTGTGAGGATATTAGGAGTGGAGTAGCATTCTGTGTGACTATTGTTGAACAGATGGTGTACACACAGGCGAACCACTATAACTCTTTGTGTTGTGTGGAAGTATGCTTCTTTTTTCTATCTTCAATTATTCAATTGTGGAATGTATGTGGATATGAATGTTGTAATCATTTTATTTCAAGCTCAGTGGGGAATATTGTAATAGTTTAGATTTATATTTTCGCAATTTATCTCTAGCTATTCATTTGTTTGTTTGAGCTTTAGTTTCTCTTCTTGTTCTAGTAAGGTTGCCTTGCCATTTTTATGGTGCACGGTTGTCCTTAGAACAATCAATATTTGAGATTGTTTTTTATTCCTCAGTATAAGTTTGAATATATTTTGTAACGACCCGAAAATTTCCGTACATTGGGTCGAGTACCATCTCGACCAGAAATCACGTAGGATTAAATTCTTTAGAAATTTAACAAAGTTAACTAAGTACTAAACTCGATTAGTCGTGAAATCCGTTAGGATCGATTTAAATACGATCTGCAAGACCCAAAAGTTGTAGAATCATTGACGCTAGGTTACCCTAAAGTTTAGAATCAAACTCATTTCCCGTCTGCTCTCGGGAATGAAACGAAACTTCGTATTAGGTCTAGATCGCACATCGGGAGTCTGCTTAACCCGAAGCTAAGGAACTAGGACGGCCCCACTGGGCTTAACAATCATCTCAAAAATCAGCTTCATCCGATGTTCCATGGCCATTCTTTTCGATTCGGAGCGAGGGAGTATGAAAAACACTATTCCCATGCCAAAATAAATATCTGGAATAGTGATCT
This sequence comes from Magnolia changhungtana, assembly GCA_030180095.1. Classification (NCBI taxonomy): domain Eukaryota; kingdom Viridiplantae; phylum Streptophyta; class Magnoliopsida; order Magnoliales; family Magnoliaceae; genus Magnolia; species Magnolia changhungtana. Next base: position 509,460 of record JASAUF010000150.1, read on the forward strand.
GGCATCATTCGTTGACGCGTCAGTATTAAGCAACCTGACCGTCAGAATCAGACCAAATTACACCCTCGGATTAAGAAAAATTTCAGGAACATTTACATGTACTTAGAATTTCTGATCGTGGCCCACTGACCGTCGAACTGAAAGTGGTCCGCCACGTGCGATCTGGGTATCCGATCGAGTCAAAAACGTAATCCCACGTAGATCCATCGATGGTGAGCTTAAGTCTGACGTTTGGTTCAAGGAGGGCTACCAGAACCTCCCTTTTGAGCTGGAAAAGCGACGAATATCCTATATAAGCAGTACCCCTTGAACCTGAGTCTAATTTTGGAATATTTTTTGCTATAAAAGGGGCTTAGAACAGCCCCTCTCACAGCCATACGAATTTTGGAGAAAACCCTAGAGGGAGAGAGAGAAAAGAGAGAGAAGAGCTTGGGTTTTGTTGCCGATTTTCCTCCTACTGCTTTGGACTGTTACACGGCCTACACCGCTTCATTCCAGGTGTTTTCCCGGTGTTTTCCGTCCCATTTGAAGGTAAGAAACCCTAACCCTAGGTCTGATTTGAGGTAGGATCGATGTGGGTTGTGTAACGACTAACCGATTCCGCTCTTTAGGCTAGAAATCTCCCGTATACGGAAGTTCTACTACCCTTTGATTCGTTTTGTTTCCAAAGGCAAAGGTGAGGACTTTAAGTGTATAAGTTGCGGTTTTCAACGCTTTCAATGTCGATAATGGTAGATTCATGATTTGCATGCAATTGCACATGTACAAAGTGCTTTCCGTTTCTGTTTCGATTAACGTTGTGAAATATGGAATTTTACATATTCTAGGTATACGTAGAAATACCGTATACGTATTTTTCTTGGATAAATGTTTGACATGTTTATTTAATGTATGATTATATAATATATGAATAAAATACTAGTTTGGCGAAAGGAATTGCCAAAATACATGTTCACTTGTAAATGCGACGTATATTGAAATTGTGTATGTTAGAAATACCGTATACGTATTTCTTTTGGAATAATGTTTGACATACTTATTTAATATATGATTATACAATATATGAATAAAATACTAGCTTGGTGAAAGGAATCGCCGTATTACAAACTCCCTTGTAAACACTATGTATGTCGAAGTTGGGTACGCTAGGAAGTACCCCATGCGTATAAATTTTGCTGACATGATTGTCAGGTTTATTTGCTGTATGAATATGATGTATATGTATAAAATATTATTTTGGCAAAGGGACAACCCTAGTACACATTTCTCTAGCATACGTCATGTATGTTGAAATAGTGCATTCCAAGTGTTGGTGAAATCACTTGTGAGTGTAAGTGCTTAAGTGTTAGAACCTTAGGTAGGTGCTGAGATGAGATTCTCAGCTACCTTAGAGTCACATATGACATTCTCTATGTGGTTGTTCACTCTAACCACTCGCCTATGAAATATAAGTATTTGTATCCCTATTTGCATAATGCTGTATAACATGCTTTTGAACATGCTTTGTGACTTGTTTATTATCATGCTTCATGATATGCTTTATAATATGATTGCTAGTGTTCTTGAATTACCATGTTATCATGCCGTATTTCACATGCTATGGTTAGGATTTGACTGAGCTTGGGACTATGTTCATAGTCCAGGCATCCCAGATCGACTTGAAGATGTGGTTGGGATTCGTTCCGCCACGCATGATGTGTTGGCAAACCCGTGTCGTACTTCGGTTGGCGATAGTGGTTGGCCACACGAGGTGCTTTTGCGCTTCATATCGCCCAACTTGTTGTGCGCTCGAGCCAGCCGAACACGTCAAGTAAACCGTGTGTCTTATGTATGTTCACCATGTTTGGTCGCTAATGCTTGAACCTAGGGTACCAAACTTACCAAGTGAAAATCCCGTTAACCATGGTACCTCGATCCGCTAAGACTCATGAGCCGGGCATGGTGGTATGGGACACCGTGGTCGAGCCGTCGGCCTACGCCGGGCTACGTGCCTCCCGTAGTGACCAAAGTGAGCAACTTAACTCGTGAGCCGATTATGGTGGTATGGGACACTATATTCGCACCGTCGGCCTACATTGATAAGGTGATGGGGAGTGGTGCAACCTTTGTGCGTAATGCCCGGCAGTACTTTGTAGTGACCGCGAGCATATTCTGAAGTTGCAGCGTGCCTTTGGGTTCGCCGCGATATATAGAGTATGAACTAGGCCTGTTTCTGTATAGTGATGAATCGTTTAAGGGGTGATGGGGGAGTGGTGCAACCTTTGTGCGTAACAGCCCTGGCAGCCTCTGCAGTGACCTAGAAAACACACCATCGTCTGATATTAACTAGGACTGACGACCCTAGATTGGATCATGTTTGGAAATGATATAAGGGAGGTACCTTAGTTTCCCAATCCTGCTGTTTGAAATGGACTAATTAAAAACTCGGTAATCATACTCATCATGCATCGCATGTGCCTGGAAGATGTGGAGCACTGTGGGATGTAAGCATGCCGCGAACGTGAGATGGTGTCGCATGAGGGAGTATGTCGGCGAGGGCATCCATCATACCCGCATTCATACTTGCATTAATCAGAGTAACTAGGAGTGTTTGATTTACTGCTTTATCATTACTGCTTGACTGTATTGATAACATGATAACTTATGCCTTATCGTTCCACTGAGTTAGCTACTCACTCCCACGTTACGGGACGGTGTTGCGCACACCAACCAGTACTGTCTCAGGTTTAGGTGATCCGACTACTCTGGAGGCGAGCTCGATTATGACGAGGACCGGAGGAGTTCTCGTATATGCGATTCATCTGGCTTCGACTAGGTCTGCCGGGACCGATGGGATTTACAGGGATTGTACCTAGTTTATTTTGACATTTTGTTTATAAACAGACATGTATATTGTGACTCAGAAGGATTCATACTCTGGATAATGAAACGTTTATTTTGTTTCTTTACATACACATATATACAGTTCAGTCTTCCGCTTGCTTTTATACAATTGATCTGGAGTATGAATTGCTGCTTAGTATAATCTCATTCATGTTTACTGCTCTAACACAGACAACATTCAAACATCATTAAACATGTTGCATAAGTGATGCGTTGGAACTCGGGAGTTGAGTTACACTCGACCCCCGATTTTCAGGGCGTTACATATTTATTCCTCTTTGATTTGAGTTCTTGATACAAAGACCTTTCTAGAAATAAGGTTGTCCTACCATAAACTTTGGTTTTTGGTATAAGGTTGTCCTTAGAACAACTTTTGTATCAACCTCTCAATACTTGTTTATTGAGGTTGTTTTTCATTTCAGCATTATGAATTGATTTACTTTATTTGGCTATCTCTTATTCAATTTCGATGTAATTATTTTAAATTTGGTGTTATCCTATTCACCCCCCCTCTAGGACATATAGCTTGGCCTTTTCAAGTGGTATCAGAGCTTAATAACTTGTTTTAATTGCTTTATTATTTGGATTCATTTCCTAAGCTAACGATCTAAGCTGTATATAAGATGTCAAATTTTGATAGCCTTTCAGTCACTAGGCCTCCACCCTTTTGATGGCTCCAACTATGCATATTGGAAAGCCAGGATGAGGATCTTCCTCAAATCCATGGATGAAAATGTGTGGCTTGCCACAGTGACTGAATGGAACCCTCCTACCACTGAAGTGACTGGTATCGATGGTTCAAAATCAATGAGAGTAACACCATTTTTCTCATGGACCACACTTCAGAAAAGTGAGGGTAGAGCAAATGCTAAAGCACTAAATGCAATCACTTGCGCACTATCACCGGATGAGTTCAAAAGAATTATATCCTGTGATACTGCAAAACAAGCATGGGATATATTAGAAATGACACACGAGGGTACTTCAATTGTCAAAAAATCTAAAGACCAACTCCTCACAACCAAATTTAAAGAAATTCATATGGAGGAGAATGAAATGTTTATGGACTTCTACACTAGATTAAATGACATTGTAAACTCTATGTGGGGTCTTGGCGATAAAATCCATAAAGTAAAGTGTATGCAAAGATACTACGCTCACTACCTGAACGGTTTAATTCTAAGGTAACCGCGATCCAGGAACTTCGTGATACGGACAATATGAGGGTAGAAGAACTAGTTGGGTCTTTACAAACTTATGAATTAAATTTTAAAGCTCCTAAAGGTAAATCTATTGCACTTAAGTCTTCCAAATGTATTTCTCAAGAAAATTTTGATTTTGAAAATTCCGAAGACGATATGGCCCTTTTAGCGAAAAAATTTTACAAGATTTTTAGAAGTAAAAAGACGGTTGATTTTCAAAAATCAAATGAAAAGAAAAAATCTAAATCTTGAAAATCTTTAAAAGATAGTCAATGTTATAACTGCCAAGAATATGGGCATCTAGTAAACAAGTGTCCTAAAAAGGAGAAACCTAAAAAGAAAGGAATGTTGGCTACTTGGGATGAATCTTTCGGCACTCAAGCCTCTTCTAAATCAGAAGATTCTGAAAATGAGTCGGGCAATGAAGTTAAGGCCCTTATGACTCTAGCCAAGTTCACTTTTTCAGATCATGATGATTCAACCAGTGAAGAAAATCTGAATAGTGATCATGATAATGAAGAAGATCTTCAAGATGCTTATAATGCCCTATACAAGGAAAGTTGTAAAATTGCCGTAAAACTAAAACTTTAAAAAGAAAGGTTTTCAGGGCTTAGAGAAAGATTTGAATCTCTAGTTTTGGAAAAATCTTATCTTTCAGATTGTTTTGAAAAATGCAAATGTGATCTAGATTTCAAAACCACCCTCGTTGAAAATTTAAAATCTGAAAATGATAAACTTAAACTTGAAGTCTCTTCCCTTTTGAGTTTAAAGGAAACATGTAGGTATGCCCAAGGTGATCCTAAATTAGAAAAACTTTTAACCGGATCAAGAAAATGTGGTGACAGATCTGCTTTGGGCTACAACAAAAATATTCCTCCTAAATAGAAGAATATTCCTCCCAAGTTTTTAAAAGGAGAATCCTCTCTCTTAAAAGAGAAAAAGTTCAGGTCAAAAGTTTTCTAAAACTTTTTAATCTTTCAAAACCAGAGGTAACCATATCAATTACAAAAATCAAAACCAAAACCTTTTAGCTGAAAAAATAGTTGATTTGCTTAAGGAGCTCTTAAAATCTAACTCAGTGGGTCACTCGTACAAAAATTACAAATACAAGAAGACCAACTATACTCCTAAACCCAAAACAGTAATGAAATGGGTTCCTAAAGTTACTTGCTTGGTTGCCCATACTGCTTTCAAAGCTACAAGCCATTCGAAGTGGTACTTAGACAGTGGATGCTCAAGGCATATGACTAGTAATAAAGGTTTATTCACTGATCTCAAAGACATGACTGATGGTTCAGTCACATTTGGTGATGGAAGCAACTGTAAGATTATGGGCTAAGGTACGATTCAACTTCATAACCTCCCTTTGTTCAAAAATGTTTTATATGTCGAAGGCCTAAAACATAACTTACTTAGCATATCTCAAATATGCGATAATAACCATAATGTAAGATTTTCTAATCAAAGCTGTGAGATTCTAAATAACAAGCGTTTAGTAATTTTAACTGGACGTAGAACGTCTGAAAACTGCTAAATTGTAAGTAAATCCAGCTCAATTAGTCAATCTTGTTACATGGTCCATACAGACGATACTGATTTATGACATAAACGTCTTGGACATGTACACTACCGAAATCTAAATAGATTGAGCAAACGAGAACTTATCAGAGATCTACCCAAACTACAAAAATTTGATAAAATATGTGGTGAATGCTAGATTGGCAAACAAACAAGGAACTCGCACAAAAAGGTGAATTCCAATACCACATCAAGACCACTTGAGCTTCTCCATCTGGATCTTGTAGGACTTACAAGGATGGAAAGTTGAGGTGGCAAAAGATATATCTCGGTAATTGTGGATGATTTTACCAAATATACATGGGTTGTTTTCTTAAGGGACAAATCAAAAACCCTTGAAGAAGTGAAAAAGGTTCTTAAAAGGATTCAAACTAAAAAGAGTTCTTAAGTCAGTAAGATTCGTAGTGATCATGGATCTGAATTTGAGAATAGCGGTTTTGAGAAGTTCTGTAGTGGCCAAGGAATATTACATGAATTCTCAGCACCCAAAACTCCACAACAAAATGGAATAGTGGAAAGGAAAAATAGAGTGCTTCAAGAAATGGCTAATGTCATGTTGAATAGCATGAAGCTCTCTAAGAATCTTTAGGCTGAAGCAGTCAATACAGCTTGCTATATCATTAACCGTGTTTACACTGGTAAAGGTAATAATAAAATGGCTTACGAAATGTGGTTCGATAGAAAGCCTATTGTCAAATACTTTCAAGTTTTTGGCAGTAAGTGCTATATTTTACAAGATCGTGAAAATCTGGAAAAGTTTAATACGAAGAGTGATGAAGGGATCTTTCTAGGATAATTTTTTAAACAGTCAAGCTTATAAGGTTCTGAACAAAAGGACTGGTGTGATTCAAGAATCCATCAATATGGTCATCGATGATCACTTAAACACACCTGTCTCAAGTTTAGATAATGATGAAGTTCTTGTAATTGATAAACCTGATACTTCATCTAATCAGATTGATTCTGAACTGAGGACTGTTAAAGATCATCCAACCACACAGATTCTTGGAAATCCTCTCACTGGTGTTCGTACCCGTAAACAACTTGAGGATATATGTAGTTACATATGTTTTACATCCCAGATAGAGCCATCTAATGTAAAAGGAGCTCTTGCTGATGAAAACTGAATGGTTGCTATGCAAGAAGAACTTAATCAATTTGTTCAAAATGATGTCTGGTGTCTTGTTCCTAGACCCAAAGATAAACATATTATCGGAACAAAGTGGATTTTTAAAAATAAGTCTGACGAGCTTAGGAATATCATTTGAAACAAGGCAAGATTAGTTGTTCAAGGATACACTCAAATTGAAGGTATCGATTATGATGAAACCTTTGCCCTAGTTGCTCATCTTGAATCAATCAGACTTTTTATATCCATTACATGCTTTAGAAAGTTAAAAAATTTTCAAATGGATGTAAAGAATGCCTTTTTAAGTGGCAATTTATATGAAGAAGTATATGTTGAACAACCTACAAGATTTTAAGACCCTAAGCTTACTGATCATATATACCGTCTTAAAAAAGCTCTCTATGGTCTAAAAAAAGCTCCCAGAGCATGATACGAGAAATTGACTAAGTTTTTACTTAGTCATAACTTTCAAATGGGAAGTGTTGATAAAACATTGTTTGTTAAGAAACATAACAACGATATCTTAATGGTTCAAATCTACATTGATGATATTATTTATGGATCTACCTGTACTGACATGACTATTGAGTCTGCAGATTTGATGAAATCTCAGTTTGAAATGAGCATGGTTGGGGAATTGAATTATTTCTTTGGGTTACAGGTAAAACAAAAACCTAATAGAATGTTCATCTCTCAATCTAAATATGCTATGAATTTGATTAAGAGATTTGGATTTGAGAATGGCAGGAATTTTGATACTCCTATGAGTACAACCTTGAAACTCTCAAAAGATTCTACAGGTAAAAATGTGGATCCTAAATTATATCGAAATATGATTGGTTGTTTACTTTACTTAACTTCTAGTAGACTTGATATTGCTTTAAGTGTTGGTATTTGCGCTAGACATCAATCTAATCCTAAAGAATCGCATTTAATTGTTGTTAAATGAATTATGCGATATGTCGCAAGTACTGTTAATCTCGGTATCTGGTATCCTCATGAGACTAGTGTTCAATTAGCTCGGTACTCAGATGCTGACTGGGCTGGCAATCTTGATGATAGAAAATCTACCAGTGGTAGTTGTTTTTATATTGGAAACTGTTTAGTTTCTTGGCTTAACAAGAAACAAAGTTCTATATCACTTTCAACTGCTGAAGCTGAATATATCGCAGCTAGTAATGCGTGTACATAGCTTGTTTGGATGAATCGTATGCTAAGTGATTATGGAATTAAATAGGATTCTATGTTATTATATTGTGATAATACCAGTGCCATAACTATTTCGAAAAATCCAATTCAGCATCCTCGTACTAAGCACATTGACATTAGATTTCATTATATTCGTGAATTAGTAGAAGAAAAATTTATATCTGTGGAATATATCCCTACCGAGAATCAACATGCTGACATTTTTACTAAACCGCTCGACAAAAGTAGGTTTAACAAAATGAAATTTGATCTGGGCATGTGCATTCAGAAATGATTATTTATGCCTATCATAGTGTATATATTTGTTAGATTAAAATTCAAATTTTTAAATATATATATATGCTTGATATCATAATTTTGGTGATGTTCGACCAGTCAAGGATTTCATCGACCTGTCGTAGCACGACCGGTCGAAGATAACCACAATCAGTCATAGATCGCGGTGATTGGCTTAAATTGGAGAAATTTTCATTTCTTCCTTATTTCAACTTTCCTCTCCGACTAGCTGACACCCGACCGATCGAACCCACCTTCCAAATCCTTCAAGGTTAGTGTTCCATTTGCTTATTTCTTGTAGATTAATGTCAAGTTTGTCTCTAGTTTACTCTTGAAGTTGTCTATTTCAAGTTTAGTTGAGATTTGGAGTTTTTCTTCTCCAAAATTTGATTTTCGAAAACCCACTTCTCAATCCTTTGTAACTATTTATTTCCTTGAAATCTTTGCTGCAAATGGCTTCTAGAAATAGAAAGACAATATCCAGTGGTCCATCTTCTTCCAAATCTACTCCTCTTACTAAGCGTCATCTTCGGGCCTCCGATGATGATTCGTCTTATGTTCAGGACATCAGATTGCGAAATGTTATTGTGGAACATTGAGTTTATGTTAATCATGTTGCCCCATTTGATGTCCTTCCCATTCTTCAAACTGTAGGTTGGGATAACTTATTGCATTGGGGTATGCCAGCATGTCGGTCCATTGCACAATCCATGTTTGCATGCATAAATAATTTTTCATTAAAAAATTTAACTTTTTTAATAGACAAAAGAGAAGGACCATTTGACGTTGATCGTCATTTGATTTCAGCTCTTATGGATATTCCTGTGAATGATGAGAGCATTCCTATCCATAATTTATCTGATAAACCCTCAGTCTCTGAAAAATGCATGCTGACTAGAGATTTATGTAACTTGGATGCTCAATGGACACATAAAGGGAATGCGCTCCCTTCAAAGTTTTTGTTACCCAAATACAGAATTCTTCATAAAACCTTTGTGTCTAACTTGTATCCTCGATCTGGTAATAAATCCGAATTGACGTCCTTCATGGTTCGTGTTCTACATGCCGTTGCTAAAGGTGTGAATATTTATTTACCGTCCTTGATTTGTCACCACATTATTCAGTTTCGACTCCATCCAAGTCACAGTGACATCCCTTTTGCTTATTTGATGACTGTGTTAGCTAAGCATATGTTAGTCGACATGCCGGTTGAAGAAGCCCCTATCCATCATCTTATATTTAATAATTCTAATCTTAATAAGATGAAGCTGGATATGCATCCTGGTCAAGGGGTTGGTAATGTTGGTGGTGAAGCTGAACATGAGGAAGAAGCTGCTGATCTTCCTTCTGATGATATTAACATGGACGATATTTTTTAAGAACTTGATTCTGATTCCGCAAATGACCCTGGTTATGCACCATCAGACTTTGATGCACGTTTGCATGATTTGGAGGAGAAGGTTGATAATATGAATGTTAAGATGGAAAACATGTCTGTTGTCCATGATTTACAATTTAAGTATATGCGCAAATATCTTAGGCGCTTGAACAAGGGCATGCATCAACTTGATCCTTCCATTCCTGCTCCTTCATCCGGTTCAGATTAGTGCTTTTTTATTTACCAGTCTGTAATAACTTTATTTCTCTTGCACTAGAATAACTGGTTTTTAAGATTGTAGCTATCGTTGACTTAGTTCAGTTTATAAATTATGTGTGTTGCTTATGCTTTTTTCTCATATCTTGTCCTGTTATCTCTCCTATTTCTTTTTAATTATTTTCTCCTCAGATATCTGTTTTGTGCTTTCTTTGTCCTATTGTGCCAAAAAGGGTGAGAATGACTGGATGTTTAATGATTATGTTTACTGATTTAGATATATATTATACTCAGGGGGAGTATATTGGATATAAGTGATATATGTTATATTCAGGGGGAGTAGGTGCAGCGATTGCTGAGAATATATGTTGAATTGATTTCATGCTTATGTATATGTGCCTGTTGATATTAACTAGTGCATGATTCATTATTGACTATTCTATTTTATGAAATATATCCTGTAAGTGTGTTTTGTCACCAATTTGACAAAGGGGGAGATTGTAAGTGCTATAGTTGATAGCTTTACTATATTGTCAAATTTGTGGTGCAAAAGACATTGTATGTATCTTGTTATGAAGCTTGCATATGTGAAGAACAAAGCTCTACTTATGATATGTTAAGTCAAAAGTCTTACAAGATCAGCTTCGATAGACAAGCCATGTTCACAAGTCAAGAAGACTCAAGAATGTGGGAATGTTCGACTTAGTTCAAGACTCAAGATTTCCAAAAAGCTTTCAAGTTCAAGCTACATCAAGATCTCAAGCTCAAGCTTCATTATGCTCAAGGTCACTCATCTTTAAGTTTCAATGTCCTTACTTCACTATTGAGGTATGATTGACCTTAGGTTAACCTTTAGAGTAGGCCATTTTGGATACATAATCCATATGTTTTATATAAGTGAGTCTGGTCTGTTCTAAGACTAATCCTGGTCTTTGTTCAACTAGTCCTAGCACTGTTTCAACCTGTCTAAGATTTTCCTGGACCAGTTGTAAGTTTGTTGAAAAAATTCAGAATTTTTAGTCAAGCTTCGACTAGTCCTGGAGTCTTTTCGACTAGTCGCATGAATAGTGTCGACTACTTGTTCGACCAGTTGTAGGCATATGACTCAAAGTCTAGCGATGAAATTCGACTTGCTTCAACTAGTCGTGAGAAACCTTTGACCAGTCAAAGATGTCCTTCGACCAGCCGTAGACTACCTACGACCAGTGGTGAAACTGCCTTATCCTATCGCGCTTAAATTTTCAAATATCATTTGGTCCTACGACCAGTCGTAGCGATTTAAGACCATTTGAAGACATGATTTTGTAACGCCCCAGATTTTTGCCAACCTGGGATTAGATGTCCTTAGGCAATGGGTCGATCCTAATACCTCATTAACTTGTCAGAACTGAATCCCAAAGTCTAAAGCCGCCTTTGAACTCATTTCCTTCACAAACCTCACCCTTCATCACCTTGATCTTCCAATTTTTCTAAGAACTTTCACCCTAGACACTATCTTAAACTAGCTAAGTAGTATAACTTGGATCACTTTATATACAAACTCCAAAGGCTTGAGTACCATTCGACTTAATTCACTTAGACTAAATCCTTTAGAAATGAGACAAAGTAACTAAGTGCGAAACCGCATTAGCTACGAAATCCGTTAGAATCGCTTTAAATACGATCCGCAAGACCCAAAACTTGTAGAATCATCGACGCTAGGTTACCCTAAAGTTTAGAACCAAACTCATTTCCCACGCTCTCGGGAATGAAACGAAACTTCAGATTAGGTCTAGATCGCACATCGAAGTCCGATTAACACGGTTAGGATCGCTCACCTGGGCCCGACTATCATCTCAAAAATCAAGTCCACCGATGTCCCACGGCCATTCGCTTGGATCCAGAAGCGAGGAGTGTGAAAACACTATTCCCATTCCAAAATAAATATCAGAATAGTGATCGGGCACCATTCGTTTACGCGTCACAAGATAAGCAACCCTGACCGTCGAATCGACCAAATTACACCCTCGGATTAAGAAAATTTCAGAACATTTACATGTACTTGAATTTTGATCGTGGCCCACCGACCGTTGAATCGAAATCGGTCCGCCACGTGCGATCCGGGAATCCGCTCGAGTCGAAAACGTAGTCCCACAATGAGATCCGTGAGTAGAGAGCTTAAGTCCGACGTTTCGCTCAAGGGGGCCACCGAAACACTCTTTTCGAAATGGAAAAGTGACGAAATACCTATATTAGCAGTAACCCTTGAACCCGAGTCAATTTTGGGAAGGTTTTAGGCTATAAAAGGATTTTAAACCCTCTCTCATTCCAGCCATACGAATTTGGATTTGAGAGAGGGAAAAGAGAGAGAAAGTGAGGGAGATGTGGGAGGAATTTTCGTTCCCTCGCCGCTATTCGGCCCACCGCTCGATTCTCATCGCTTCTCACGATTAGGTGTCATTTCTAGGTAATAAACCCTAACCCTAACCTGTTTTGGGGATTAGATTGTAGGTTAGGAAATAGCTAACCTATTTCGTTTTCTAGGTTGCCAAACTCCCGTGATACTGAAGCTTAGCGAACCTATCGACTCTATACGATTCTACGACACAAGGTGAGGACTTTAGGTGTATAGGTTGCGGTTTTCAACGCTTTCAATGTCGATAATGGTAGATTCATGATGCATGCAACCGCACATGTACAAAGTGCTTTCCGTTTTCTGTTTCGATTAGAATTGTAGAATTTGGAATTTCACATACTCTAGGTATTCGTATAAAATACCGTATACGTATTTTTTATGGAAATGTATCTGACATGTTTATTTGTCATACGGATATACGATATATGGATAAAAGACTTATTTGGCGAAAGGATTCGCCGAAATACATGTTTTACTAATATACACTATGTATGTAGAAATACTGTATTGTAAGGAGTGCCGTATACATGTATATTTTGGAAATGTGTTTGCCATGATTATGTGTCGTATAATTATATGACATATGGATAAATTACTTATTTGGCGAAAAGAATCACAGTAACACATGTTTGTTTGTATACACTATGTATGTTGAAAATGCGTATTCGTATACGTATTTTTGAGATATATTTATCATGATTATTTGTTGTAGTAAGATATTATACATGGATAAAATACTCACTTGGCTAAAGGATAGCCCTAATACATGTTTTGCTAGCATACACCATGTATGTTGTAAAGTGTATTCTAAGTGTTGTGAAAATGACCGAATGAGTATGTAATTCTCATTCAGTGCTCGCCATGACTAATTGTCATGGATAATTGATTGTTGTAATGGCAATACCCTTTGACGAAAGGATTTACCCTAAATCACGCCACTACGGCCAATACACACTATATATGCTAAAATGTGTGGCCCAAGTGTTTGTGGAAATGATCGAATGAATATGGAACTTGATTTCCTGTGCCATGACTATCACCATAGGTGTATGCGTGTTATGATTGGGGTAACTCCTAGTGAAAGGATTTGGCCTTATACTCGTGATCAACATATGTCATGTATGTTGATTTCACGTATTTTAAAGTATTTGTTGAAATGTCCGAATGAGTAGTAGTTAGTAAATTGTAATGTTTAAGGGTGTTGCGATATGATTCGCAACTCCTTTAACTATGTGTATAATTTCCTGAATAGTCGTGTGATTAGGAATTGAATATGTACAAACTCATGCTTGTGTTGTGCTTTATAACATGCTCGCCTTTTATGATTTTATTTATGTAATGCATATGTTAAATTCATGTTTACGTTGTACGATCCGTCATGGGTGATGGGGAGTGGAGCAACGAATGCGCGTAACAGTACCGGACTCTAGACTCCGGATATTATCAAACTTTGATTGTATGATTTGAACCTTGATCCATTATCGCTTTACCATTTGAAATTGATTGTGTTTGGGGCTATGTTTATAGTCCGCATAATCACTCAAATTGAATTCGTGGTCGTGATTCATTTGCCACGTGAGATGTGTTCGACTAACTCGAGTCGACTTCGGATGGCGATAGTGGTTTGTACCGAAGTGCTTATGCACTTCATGTCGTTCGACTTGTTGTATGCTAAGCCGAGCTCGTCATGTAACCCGATTTGTCTAATGTATGTTCACCATGTTTGGTCGCATCGCTTGAACCTGGGTACCAAACTTACTAGTGAAAATCCTTTTAACCATGGTACCTCGATCCGCTAAGACTCATGAGCGGGCATGGTGGTATGGGACACCGTGGTCGAATTTCGCTTACGCCGGGGCTACGTGCCTCCCGTAGTGACCAAAGTGAGCAACCAAACTCGTGAGCCGATTATGGTGGTATGGGACACTATATTCGTGCTCGGTCGCCTACATTGATAAGGTGATGGGGAGCGGTGCAACCTTTGTGCGTAATGTACCGGGCAGCCCTTTGTAGTGACCGCGAGCATATTCTCAAGTCGCAGGCGCTCTTAGGGTTTGCCGCGATATATAGAGTATGAACTAGGCTTGTCGTATAGTGATGAATCGTTTAAGGGTGATGGGGGAGTGGTGCAACCTTTGTGCGTAATGCCTACCGGCAGCCTCTGTGACCTAGAAAACACACCATTGTCGATATTAACTAGGATCGACGACCCTAGAATGGATCATGTTTGGGAATGATACAAGGGAGGTACCTTAGTTTCCCAATCCCGCATGCTTGTTTGAAATGGACTAATTAAAACTCGGTAATCATGCTCATCATGCATCGCATGTGCCCGAAAGATGTGGAGCACTTGTGGGATGTAAGCATGCCGCGAACGTGAGATGGTGTCGCATGAGGGAGTATGTTGAGGGCATCCATCATACCGCATTCATACTTGCATTAATCGAGTAACTAGGAGTGTTTGATTTATCGCTTTATCATTCTTTGATCGAGTCGATAACATGTTAACCCATGCTTTATTGTTCCACCGAGTTAGCTACTCACTCCCACGTTACGGGGCGGTGTTTCGAACACCCACCGGACATTGTCCGATTTCGATGGCGACGCTACTCCCAAGCAGAGCCGGGCTATTACTATGATGTCGAGGAGGAGTTCTCCTACCATGTAATCCTTCGACGGTCTCTCAAGACCTGCATCGTATTGACTGGCTTGGTACCGGGGATAGAAGACATTAAACTTACATATTTGGTATATTTTAGAACCGTACTTGTATTTATTTAACCCGGTAATGTTATCACACTGAAACTCATCATAGTCTATATATTTTATCTATCTAACATAGTCTTCCGCTTGCAAAATTAACTGCCTCTCGGAGTATGATATCTTTGTTTTGGCTTAATCTCACTCATGTTCAATGCACGAATACAGTCAACATTCAATCATCATTCATTTTGTTGCATAAGTGATGTTCTGGAACTCGGGAGTTGAGTTTATGCTCGACCCCCGATTTTCAGGGCGTTACAGATTTACTCACCTATAAATAGAGTACGAATCTCAGAATAAAATAAGAAAATCAAGCTAATTTAATTCTGCCTTTTAATTGAGAGATTCATATGTGCATATTTAAGCTAAGTGTGCATATTTAATATTTTCTTTCTTTAGCTTTTTAAATTGATTTTTGTTTCTTGTATTCCAATTTGATCTGAAAAGAGGAAGTGTTGTTTTCCTTTTTTTGGAATCAGAATCAATTAAAGCTAGCCCATGTGTTTTAATTTAAAACCTATTAGAACTTAGAACCATTATAGTAAGTATTCGACATTGAACTTTGACATCCAAATTTCTACTCCGACTTGCTTCTTCCGGGCTACTACATCAAAGAAGAAAAACAGGTATTTTACATTTTTGTAATTTACTATATTTTAGTTTTATTTGAGGTTAAGCCAGAAAAATCTCAAAGTTGTTGGTTATCTGAGTAGAGCCAGAAAACTCAGAAGTGAGGGTTTTTGAATTGTGTAAGCCCTTTGAAAAAGACACAATTGTGAAGGTTTTGGGTGAACCTGTGAAAACCTATTTGATAGTGAACGCTAATATCCCCTATGTGAGGATATTAGGAGTGGAGTAGCATTCTGTGTGGCTGTTGTTGAACAGTTGGTGTACACACAGGCGAACCACTATAACTCTTTGTGTTGTGCGGAAGTGTGCTTCTTTTTCCTATCTTCGATTATTCAATTGTGGAATGTATGTGGATGTGATGTTGTAATCATTTTATTTCAAGCTCAATGGGGAATGTTGTAATAGTTTAGATTTATATTTCCGCAATTTATCTCTAGTTATTCCTTTATTTGTTTGAGCTTCAGTTTCTCTTCTTGTTCTAGTAAGGTTGCCCTGCCATTTTTATGGTGCATGGTTGTTCTTAGAACAATCAATATTTGAGATTGCTTTTTATTCCTCAATATAAGTTTGAATATATTTATTCCTCTTTGGTTTGAGTTCTTGATACAAAGACCTTTCTAGAAATAAGGTTGTCCTACCATGAACTTTGGTTTTTGGTGTAAGGTTGTCCTTAGAACAACTTTTGTATCAACCTCTCAACACTTGTTTATTGATGTTGCTTTTCATTTCAGCATTGTGAATTGATTTACTTTATTTGGCTATCTCTTTATTCAATTTCGCTGTAATTATTTTAAATTTGGCGTTGTGCTATTCACCCCCCCCCCCTCCAGGACATATAACTTGGCCTTTTCAATTCCTCTGTATTGGTTTGGGATTTTGATACACAGACCGTTCTAGAAATCAGGTCATCCTACAATAAGCCATTGATTTTTGGTGTAAGGTTGTCCTTAGAACAACATCTGTATCAACCTCTCAATACTTGTGCATTTGAGGTTGCTATTCATTTATGCTATTTCCAATTGATAAATACTATCTTTATTTATTTCTTTCTTTATTCCGCATTAAAAATTTTAATTTGGCATAGTACTATTCACCCCCCTCTTTAGGACTCTTAGCTTGGCCTTTTCACGAGCGACCATCCATCTGATCATGGCGGGGCCCACCATTAGGGCCAGTTAGGATGATCAAAATCGTACACACACACAGCGTCGGTCGCGAGGAGGCTGGCGTACAAGCAAAACTGTGTTTCTAGCCACCCCAAAACCACTCCATTGTGACCAAGGTGGGCCACCTTAGGCTAATCCAAGCAGTCCATCTGATTCAGGCAGTGGGCCCGGCCAAAACCCAACTGATCTGACGGATTTTCCTACACAGGTGGGCACATAATTCTCGGCCCAAATAGGACTTATGCACAAAAATTCCCAAAAATAAAAACTGTTTTACTGTCTCCATCTTGGCAATCTACGTGAGCTCTCTCTTCCTACATCTTAGTCGTCAATTCGGTGAATCCCCGCCCTCCATTCCGCATGGTTTAAGGCTCCTCAATACTAGAGAAAGAAAACTAACAGCCGATTTCCCTGTCTAGCGGTATTCAAAGCTCATGGTAAAACCTTATCCAGACGATTCATCACCATCCAACGGTTTAACAACATTAGGGCAAGCCATAAAAGGAAGGTATTTTCAAACTAAGGGCTCTCCATTACTAACAACAGTTTGAAATGAAAGAAACGACCGTTTTCTTTATTCCTTCGAACCCACCAAGAAAATGTCATTGGAGCTCCACTCCAATCATCCTCCAAGCTCCTCTGAGCCTATACACACCACCTAAAATAGTTGGCTCGAAGAAAAACCCATCAATTCGTGATCTGCCAATAAAGTTGTATTGTCTTCCCCATCGAACTTGCACCATTACAGGTGCTTGTGAGGAAGCGGATTTCAAATCCCAAACCATCAAGGTGCAGCCCGTTGGATCATATGCAAGTAGGAAGAAAGAAGGGAGAAGGAAGAAAATGGGAGAGAGAAAGAGAATGAGGACGCTGTCCTTATTCCTCTTCCTGTCCGTTGCCGCATCAAGCTATTCTCGGGCCTGAGCTGGGTCGGACCGAGTTGGGTGCGGTCTGGTCGAGCCCAGACACCATCTGGTCCAGCAAGGAGAGAAATGAGAGGGAGAGTGAGAGAAAAGAAAGAGATAGGAAGAAGAAGAAGAAGAAAGAGAGTGTGAGTGTGAGCATGGGCCACACTGCACACTGCCGAGTCAACTGGACTTGACTCAGCTGAACCATCAAGTCTGGTTCAGTCCAAATTCTTGGTGGACATCCTAGTCAGAAGGGAAGGAAAGAGAAGAAAGAAGGGAAGAAGTAGGAGAGGAGAGAGAGAGAGAGAGAGGAGATCGAGTCAACTCGGTTTCAAACCGTGTTAACTCACCAAGTCAAGGCTAACCCGAATCCCATGCTATTCGAGAACCGTACTCAGTCAGCACATCGACGATGTTGGGGCTCCCAGTCCCGATCCTAGTGCTATCCATCGTCATCAGGTAACCTTTCCAACTGAATCCAAATCAACTGAGTTGACTCAATGAGTCACTGTTTTCTTTCTAAACTAAACATGTCTCATTATATTATTATCATTGTTGCGCTCTTATTATTAGGATTGCTAACATTATATATGAGTAGCCATTAATGGATAATTTATATTAGAACTAGTAATTATAAATGAAATTACAATTAGTAAATAGTTGTATTTTACTTACTGCTCTTAAATATTATCATTAATAGTGTATCACAACATTTATTATCATAACGATTATTGGGGTCATATTAGTTAATAATAATTATATATCGCTAAGTATCAATGGCGATTTTGTGATCATTAATAATATTAGTATTGAACATCAATTAGAAATTCAATCCAAAAAATTTGAACCTAGATATAAACTCTAGGATGAAATCTTAAGACCTAAGTAGTCTAAACTCTAGGTCAATACCTTAAACATAAATGCTGTGTTAGGTTTGGATCTAATTGTAGAATTTCATAATTTATGGTAGATCATAATATCTATTATCATTACTAGAGTCATTATGGATAGTTATGACTATTATCATTAGAAAATATTGTCATTTTCCTTATGGGATTAGTATAATTCTTGTTAATATGATTATTAGTATTAGTCCTTATTATATTATTGTTAGTAAAAAAATCTTATTATTATTACTTGCATTATTTAAGAGATTATTAGTCATTATAAGAATAATAGATAATGTCGGTATATTTAAATATGAACTTATGAAACATCATTATTAATATGTTAGCTAATATAAATTGTGACACTAATGTTAATAGTTATCTTATAATTATTAAGATTAAATTGTAACTAATACACCAACTAGAGTTCAAATCCTAGAATCTAAGTTTAGGAATGAAAATCCTAATTTTATATTAAAAATTCTAAGATAAATAATTCAAACCCTAGGCTATGATCTTAAACCTAGGTAGCGCGTAGAACTTGAATCTAATTGTACAAGTTCATGATTTTTGGTAAGATTCAATTATAAGGGTGCAAACGCTTAGTGACGTTAGAAGGTGATTCGGTTCATCAGGTGATGATCTCTTCCCCTTAAGCTTTCCATTTTTCCATTAGCTTAAGTGATAGTTTTTATTTTAATTTTGATTGATAATTAATATCTTCATTTTATAATCACATGTGTTAACTGTTGGAATTGAATTGCTAGATTACATGCTTAATATTTATCTTGTATATTTTCTTATGCTTGTGGATTACTTATGGATTGCTTATGGAACTTAAACTGGTACATCAGTGGGAAACCCCCACTTATAATAAATGTACACCCATACTTGAAATGTAACTCGATCGATTGTGATTGTAATGGACCTTCAACTTAGTGGTTATTGAATGGTGGTTAAAATTGATTATTGATGTGTGCCTGCCATCCAGGGGTTGCCGTGTCTAAGCGGTTTTAAGGATGGTCTCTTATCACATGGTTTTGACATTTGCCTTATATGGCTTAGTCTTGATATTTGCCCTATGTGGCTTGGTTTTAATATTTACCCTTTATGGCTTAGTTTTGATATTTGTCATATGAGGTGTTGTTTTGGTAATTGCCCTATATAGGTCCGAGGTGTTATTTTGTGCAACCATGCAATGGTAAGCCCCATAAACTAAAAAATGATTGGCCATTAGTTGACGAGTTTCCATTAAACATCCTAAGGTGGTAGCCTCATGGGCATGGGATGGTGGTATGGGACCTATGCCCGAGCTGTCGGCCTACACTGGGTTAGTAGTGACCTTTGAGCTTTATTAAACCGGCTGATTGGAAATTGACTAATAATGGTTTGGCTAATCAAGCATACATAGCATATTTACGATGACGGTTGGATATTTCTAGATATTGTAGCACGTGCCTCCGAGTTATTGGGGTACTGTTTCGCTAGCTGTCAGACTATCAACTATCAATTTACGTACGTGATGTACGATAGGAAGTCATTATGCAGTATGTGATGTACGCACGTGATATGCTTCGCTAATGGTCAGCCTTTGTATGAGTGATGAGCCCAACTGCCAAACGAATGAGCATCCTCGGGTCGATGATGCATTCACGCATCCATGCATATAATAAGACTACATCATGTATTGTTTTGTATGCCTTGTTATATTTTTATAACAATGCTTACCTAATGCGGCGGTGTGTAATCCTGAGAGGAATTCACACTGAGCTGGCCACTCATTTATCGAATATATAACCGTATAGGTAGAGCAGGTGGCCTACATGATATTCATGTTCATATTGATGAGAAGCAGGGTACCATTGTTGAAGATGCATGATTGTATTGCCAAGAGTTGCTACGTGATTTTACAGCTTTAGATTTGTTATAAATTGCTTGTTTACATGTGACATCATTTCACCTTGTAATTGTAAGTATTGGGACATTAGTTTGTATAAGTCATTATGGGCAACTGCTCGTGTATTTTGAATGTAATACAAAATTTTCCATTATGTATGATTTGTCTATTCTACGCTAAATTACTAACTCTGAATGAAAGGAAAGAAAAAGATATGGAATTTGGCTCTCTATAGGTTAACACTCGGGTTTTAGGAAACGAGTCATATGTTCGGGTCTTGAAAACACGGGGCATTACAATAGCTCGTGGGAACCTTCTCTATATATTTAAATCATATCATTTAAATAGAGAAGATCAAAAACCTTAAACCTCACAACCTCGGAGCATTCATCAACATCACATGCAGGTTGTGGTTCAAAGGGAACTGAAAACTCTTAATCATCATTGAAGATCTTCACATTGTGCGAGAATGAGACTCATCCACTTATTTGTAAGTATTCAGAGGCTAATGTGTCTGAAGCCCTTTCCTTGTGTAGGATTGGGATTCAGAGTGTGAGTGTCAAACTCGCCAAGTCCTAGTTGTAGGCCTCCGACGGGAGAATACGTTGTGTCTTGTGTAGGACATGTATCCTTGTGTAGGATGTATAGCCCTATGTAGGCTTAGGCTGCCTTATGTAGGGTCCCAGTGTTGTGTCCTTAGGTAGGACGAGTTACCTTGTATAGGTCCCTTAGTTAACCTTGTGTAAGTTATGAAGGTTCATGGTTAACCTGATTTAAAACCATTGGATAGTGGAATCCGGTATACTCTAGGAGAGAGTGTGTCCGCCGGGAGTAGAGTAGGCAAGTAGCCGAACCACTATACATGATTGTGTTTGGGATTGTCTTGAGTACATTTATCTACTTATGCTTATGTTTATTATATGATCACAATGATGTATGATTTTGTTAATGTATAAGTGTCCCCCCCCCCTTTTAGGACATTTGGACATACTTCATACTTCAATAATAGCAGTTCTACCGCAATTTCACTCCCTACTTAGTAGGAGCATATTGTAGAGGAATCTGTATCCCTAATGTATCGTGGATATCTTTTTAGATCTTCTGTTGAAATCTCGGAAAGATCTCTTTAATATGATCAAAGTGGTCAGAATCGGGAGAAACATGTAGTGGTACACTAAGGTCGAGTAGTCGAGGTGGTCCACATAACCATTCTGAGGAGTAATCCATCGTATTAGATTCTCTTATGTGATGTGGTTAAGCTTGATGAGTAGATTGTCGGCCTATCGACTTACCTCTGGGAATCGTGCCCGAGCATCGAGGTCGATCTCCTTTCCTTAGTAGAATACAAGACGAAATCCGGGATGATCATCCTCTTCCTCTTTATCGCACGTTACAAGGG
Source organism: Magnolia changhungtana (assembly GCA_030180095.1). Classification (NCBI taxonomy): domain Eukaryota; kingdom Viridiplantae; phylum Streptophyta; class Magnoliopsida; order Magnoliales; family Magnoliaceae; genus Magnolia; species Magnolia changhungtana. The sequence continues at coordinate 531,376 of JASAUF010000150.1, forward strand.
TATTTTTGAGTCTAGTAGCTCAAAACCTTGCCTCGTGCTGGGTTGCATCTCGGGAGACTTTACTAAAAGTTGTTCTGAGCAGCGGCTCAAAATGGATGGGCCATCTAGTTCGGCATCTAATAGAAGCGGAGATACTTCATCTTCTAGGGGCCGAGCTCGAGGATTAAGCTCTTTCCTCAGCAATGGATTACTACTTTCTGGCTGTTGAGGAGCTCCTTAGTTGTGACTAGCGCTGGTTGACCACATAGCCAGCATAAATGTATGAGCTGACCTCATACTTATGACCAACTCATTTTCACCCATAATAGATATAAATAAATATTTTTTCAACATGTCGGATGATTTTGAAGTCTGAATTGAATTTATACTTAAAATGATGAACTAAAGCTCGAAAGAATTTAAGTTGAAGAATTAAAGAAGTGGAAGTTGGAGATGAAGATATAAAGACTCAAAGAACTAAGGAAATCAAGTATCAAGACTAAGGAAGCGATTGAAGAATACATGCACTGAAATTGGAAGAAACAACAGAGTTTCGAGCGATTGAAGACATGGCTCAATCCATCGAGAAATCATCAAGCTATCTCGATTGATCAGCAGAATAGATCTAATAAAATCATATTTTGGCGAGAACTTACTAAACATATTTTAACATGCTCGATTGGTCGAAGTCAGGGTTCGATCAATCAAAACTCCAACAAATTTTGAAATCAATCGCTAGATGTTTTTGTGGATATTCAGTCAAATCCCCAATCGATCAATCAATGGTTCACGTAACTGCATAAATTTCAAGTCGGTTCAAAATTTTCATATATAAGGTATTTTTAGGCTTTTTAATTACGAATCAGGTTATTGAGGAGAGTCCAAGTGAAGGTGAAGCTTTTCCAACGACATTCTTCTTCTTCAATCCTTCCTTTCTAGTTTTGTTTGAGTTGTTAACTATGCTAAGCTAATCTCTTAACTAAGGCTAAGGGATGAACCTCTTGATGAATTCTTTGATTTAATTCATTTTTAATTCAAGTATTATTTAGTTTTTAATGTTGAATTGTGATTTTGTTGATTGAATTCCTAGATTGGAGAAAGAATCAATCTGTAAAATCAATTGATCTACTGTTTACTTCGGGTACAATAGATGATTTTGATTCCCTGCGATCAATTGCTTAGATATTCATGAGAAATCGATATATCTTAATTCATGTATTTTGTTGGATATCTGTGATTGGATTTACAGAGTTATTTTATGATTAGAAGGGATCAGAATCCAGTTCTAGTTTAGTTATCTACTTGAAGAAGAGGAATTAGATTAAGAATTAATTAAGTGGGGATTCCAGAATCCTTAGTTGTCTTTAATTATTGTTTAAACACTCTTTTTAAATTTGTTAGATTAAAAACCCAGACAACCCATTTATTTCTAGTTGTGTTCTCATCCATGAATCCCTATAGAAGGATCACTGTCAGTGTAGGCATACCTTAGTGTACTTTACCAGCTGACTAGCTTATTATGGGTGTCCTTTATAAATGGACTTTACTGGGTGGCTAGTCGGTGCCAGCGTACCATAATGTACTTTACCAGTTGGCTAGTTTATTAATGTTTGTATGTTAGGTATAACATGATTAATGTTTGTATGTTAGGTATAACATGCTTAGTACTTGTATGCGCAGGAATAACATACTTAGAATTCATATGTGTAGACTTCATATGCTTAGAAATTTCATGCTTAGTTTACTTGTAGTGAACCTGTGTTAGCTAACATGTCGTGGGTATAATCTTTGGGGTGTATCTTCATTATGTCGGCGGTTGTTGCCTTCTACTTGACATATACAGGTGACCCAAGAGTAGGAGCAACGCATTAGGGGTGTGGCCGAGAGCGTAGGGCTGGTCAAAGGTTGTGGAGCTCTCCTCCTCTTTTTTCGTTAGCTTTATACTCGATGCATTTTGGATATTGTGATTGTATATTCCACAGTTAAGGAATTTAGATTTTTATACTTTTGGATATTGACTTATACTATTCCCTAGATTTATATCTATACCCTCCTTTTGATTTCCGTTACGTTAATTAATATGACTCTAATTGTTAACTTCGAGCCAAATACTAACTAGACTATGTAGACACATGGGAAATCTGCCCCCACATGCGGCTCTTATTTAAGTTAATGCCCCACAAACTCAGGATTCGGGGCATCGTACTCAGTGCCAGGTTCTGAGGCATTAAACACCCACTTTGCCCATAAAATGTACGGTCTCTACTTCACGAGATCTCTCAAACCTTTGACGATTAGGTTAGTTCTTGTGTGCTAATGATGGGTACGTAATGTTGTGTCAAATACAATGCCTACAACAGACTGTTGTTTCGACTAGATAAATCTACCTTAACTGCTCACTTGACGAGGCAATAGACCAACTTGTATAAGTTTCTAATGGACAAGATCTAATTAAATTAGTGATTCGCAGAAAATATGTTTGAACTGATCAGGTGTTGAGTGCTATGTATGTGAGACTATATATGTAATGTTATGTGCGTATGATGTTTTGTTACGTGCAACACCGACGACAGGTTGTTTTCAGCTAGATAAATCTGCCTTGACTACCCACTTGTTATGCGTATACTAATCAATAAGAGTCCCTGAAGTGCAAGATCCGATTTTATCAACGAGCCACAGAGCATATGCTCAAATCAATTTGGTGTGTATGGATATGTGATGCAATACTAATGGATGATATGTGTAGGGGAGTTGAGAATGGAATGGATGTTGCACAATGTTAATATGAAGGTTGACGAAACTGATTCTAGAAGTTAGACGGTTGGATGGATAATAGTATTGCAAGGATTGGATTGAGTGAGTTGGATCTGGGCCCAAAGTATTTGAGAGGATAGGGATCTAATTGGTAATGCTAATGGATGAGATGAGCAGGGGATTGAGAAGGAAATAGATGTTGCACGATGTTAATATGAAGGTTGACGAAGCTGATTCTAGAAGTTGGACAGTTGAATGAACAATAGTGTCATAAGGATTGAATGAGTGAGTTGGATCCGGGCCTGGAGTGCTTGAGAGGCTAGGGATCTAACTGGATTAGGCTAGACCTAGGATAGCTCTCTTTCCTATGGCTCTTTCTTCTCCTTAATGGAGGGATGGAATAGCTAGGTTAAGGGCTTAAGGGACTTTCTAGATTTTTAGTGGATTGGATTTGTTGCTTGGTTCAAGACTGAAGGATGTGTTAGTGTTTCTGGATCTTCCTGGATGTTGAGGATGATTGATATGAGAATAGAAGAGGGCTATTTATAGCCTCCTAACTAATGTAGAGTGGGTCGCGGACAATTTCATGGCCAAGATGGATCAGAAGAGGCCCGATCGCAAGTGGAAGTGATCCGGACCGTCAGGACCTTAAATCAGGCATATCTCACAATCCAGAATGAGTTATTCAGCGTACCAGTATGATTTTGGGGTAGGATGAGCTACTTTAGCCACTCAACCCTCTACATCGGGTTGCGCATGCCCAAATTCCATCAAATCGACGGTCGAATTCCTGTTTTATTTTCATTTTTTACTATTTATAGTAAGTTTTATAACTCTTCATCTCTTGGGCTTTAGGAGTTGCGCCTAACATTAAAAGTTCTTAGAATAATTAGGAGAACATCATGATTTGGCCAAATAGGACACTTACTATTTTTAGTCGAAAATCATGCGCACTAGTAGACATCACGACTGTCTATAAATAGTAAGTTTATTATTTATAGTAAGTTGCGAATTCTAGGAGTTTTAGTTGTAGTTTAATTCCAAAACTTCTCCCATGGCTTACTATCCCTATTTAAAGAGTTATGAACTTATATATTTCAATCATCAATCAAATTACAAATTTTTTGAATTTATTTTCTATTTTCCTTATTTTTTCCTCGCAGATTCGAGAAGTCTTTATGAGAAGTCTAGAGAAGCTCCGTGGATTCGAAGAGTTATCCTTGAGGAAGACGATGACCGACCTTATCACGTTCATCCCTGTGTCAATTGGTATCAGAACGAGGATTCCCACCGGGCCGATGGCAAACAACGAAGGTACGAACCAAAATCCTATGGACAGTGATCCAGGGATTCGTTATCTTTTGGAAAGAATGGAAGCTTTCCACCGGGAGAGTCAGTTAACCATGTAAGGGATGCAGGAAACTCTCGACCATCTTGCGGATGCATTACTTCTGCTTCGATCCCTAGACGATGCTCCACCGCCTATGGTTGATGTATAACACAACCCTGATTTTTGTAGAGCACTACCAGTGGTAAATCGCAGGGCTACGCTAGATGATTCGAGCTCTAGCGACAAGGACCTTAATAAAAGCTTTGCCCGACAACTAATCCATGGGGTGATCATCTAGATCGTACTGAAAGAGACTATGGAGGTAAGGCTAAATTTTCTAGTTTTAACGGTTTATTACGCATAGAAGATTTTCTCGACTGGCTAACCAACATAAAACAATATTTTGATTACATGGATGTGTCAGAGCATAAAAAGGTGAAATTAGTAGCGTTTAAATTAAAATCAGGTGCCTCTGCATAGTGGGAGAAATTACAACTCTCACGTGCCCAACAAAATATGGCGCCCATCTCATCATAGCCATAGATGAGATGCCTTCTTCGATCACGATTCCTCCGTAGTGATTACGAGTAGGTATTGTTCCAGTAATACCAAAAATGCCGATAGCGGAATCGAACTATCATCGACTATACTGAAGAATTCCAATGGTTGGCAATGCGAAATGATCTGTAAGAAACTAAATCACAGAAGGTAACATGATTTATAGGTGGGTTACGATCGACTATTTAGGATCGAGTTCAGATGCACCTAGTTAAGATCATGAATGAAGCGGTTCAATTGGCAGTTAGGGCAGAAACACAACTTGCAAGAGTTTCTGCTTGGCCTTATCCTTCAACTAGACCCCCCATGATGGGTCCCCCCACAGGATCCAGTGCTAACATGGGGAAAAGAACCAATAGAAGAACGTTCTCAACCCCCTACAACCACAAACTGTGATATAGGGAGCGACTCATCTAGGCCTCAACGTGTAGCACCCATAATAACGGGCCTAAGTAGGATTCCAAATCCTTACGCTTGGCCAAGGTCGAACAATTTTTACCCCTGTGGCCAACCGGACCTCTTATCAAACACCTGTCTTCAACGTCCCGCAATACACTTGACCATAAACGAAGGGGGCACTGAAGGTGAGACTGCAAAAGAAGACTCTAGCTTTGATAAACTTGAACAAACCACTAAGGAGCAGATGGCGATGAATGGGCGAGCGAGGATCATGGCGAATCGTTAGTTGTAAGGTGATTACTAAACACCCCATGAAAGGAATTACGTCAACAGCGACACAATATATTCCGTACGTGGTGGACCATCAACGGCAAGGTCTATGATGTAATCGTAGACTGTGACAGTAGCGGGAACATCATCTCAAGAGTGATAGTGGACAAGTTGCAGCTACCAACAACAAAGCATCCTTCCCCATACTCAATTAACTGGATAAAAAGGTGAACGAGACCAAGGTAATTGAATAATATAGTCTCATTTTTAATTGATAAAACTTATAAGGATCAAATACTTTGTGACGTGGTCGACATGGAAGCATGTCATATAATACTAGGTTGACCATGGTAGTCAGACCATGACGCGACCCATCGAGGGGAGTTCCCTCCTGACCATTCAGGATTTCATAGAGGAATCCAAGAAAATTGGTGAGGTATATGCCGTAGTGGTGAAGGGCCAGGAATTGGAGCCCTCAAACATTCCTCCAAGTTTAAAGCTATTACTAAATGAATTCAAAGAAGTCTGGCCTAAAGATTTACTCGATGGATTACCTCCCATGAGGGACATCCAACATCATATAGACCTTGTCCCTAGGGCTAGCCTACCTAACCGCCTTCATTATCAGATGAGTTCGAAGGAGTGTGGGATACTTCAGGGGCAGGTGGAGGAATTGATCCGTAAAGGGTCTTTTGAGAGAGAGCATGAGCCCATGTGTTGTACCAGCGTTATTAATGTAAACAAAATGATGGGAGCTGGCGCATTTATGTCGACAGCTGGGCAATCAACAAAATTACCATCAAATATCGGTTCCCAATACTGCGATTAGATGACATGCTCGATATGCTAGAAGGGGCTAAGGTATTCTTTAAACTAGATCTGAGAGGTGAGTACCATTAAATTCGTATCTAACCCGATGATGAGTGGAAAACGACAATAAAGACCAAGGAAAGGTTGTATGAGTGGTTGGTCATGCCCTTTGGTCTATCGAACGCACCAAATACTTTTATGTGTTTGATGAATCAAGTACTAAAACCGTTCACTGGCCAATTTGTGGTAGTATATTTTGATGACATCCTGATATATAACCAGGATGAGACAAAGCATAGGGAACATCTCAGACAGGTTTTGCAGGTCCTACAAGTTAATAAGCTATACCTTAACTTAAAGAAGTGTAGCTTTTCAAAGGACAACCTGTTGTTAAGATTTGTTGTCATGTCCACGGGCATCCGCATGGACAATGAAAAGGTGCGAGCCATTAGGGAATGGCCGGTCTCAACAAACATTCATAAAGTGAGGAGTTTCCACATGTTGGCGACCTTCTATCGTCGATTCGTATGAAATTTTTGCATGATAGTCGCACCTATTACAGATTGCATGAAAAAGGGACCGTTTCAGTGGACTGATGAGGCTAACGAGAGCTTTCATGAGATCAAGCATTGGTTGTCAATGACACCAGTCTTGATTCTTCCTAATTTCGATAAGCTATTTGAGGTTGAGTGTAATGCTTCATGTCTCGGAATTATATGAAGGAAGGCCTGTAGCCTTCTATAATGAGATGCTTAGCGAAGCCTGAAAGAAGTGGTCAACATATGAGCTTAAGTTATATACCGTTATTCAAGCGAGATGCGACATTGGCGGCATTACCTGATTCAAAGAGAGTTTGTTCTGTATACTGACCATCAAGCATTAAAGTTTATTAATAGTCAACAGACTAACGTGAATCGTGTGCATGCTAGATGGGTTTCATTTTTGTAGGAATTCACATTCATTCTGAAGCATAAGTCAGGACAGTAGAATAAGGTAGTTGATGCACTTAGTCGTTGTGCATCACTACTTGTTACAATGAGCAATGAGGTGGTCGGTTTCGACTGTCTCAAGGAGATGTATGCCAAGGATGAAGACTTCAAGGATTCTTCGATGAAGTGCCAAGAAGGTCAACCCAATGACCTACATATATAGGATGGTTTCCACTTCAAAGGGAATCAATTATGTATCCCCCAAAGTTCTATAAGGGAGCAGATTTGTAACATCTCGAATTTTTGCCAACCTGGAATTAGACGTCCTTAGGCAATGGGTCGCTCCTAACACCTTATTAACTTGTCAAAACTCAATCCCACTGTCTAAAATCGCTTTTTAACCCTTTTCCTTCACAAATCTCACCTTTCACTACTTTATCCTTCAAAGGTAACTAAGTGTTAAACTGGATTAGCTATGAAATCCGTTTGAATCGATTTAAATACGATCTGTAAGATCCAAAACTTATAGAATCATTGACGCTAGGTTACCCTAAAATCTAGGATCAAACTCATTACCCGACTGCTCTTGGGAGCACATTGAAACTCTGTATCAGATCTGAACCGCACATCAAAAGTCTGAATGATACGAGGTTGTAGAATTAGGACTGCCTTGCTGGGCTTGACAACCATCTCGGAAATCAAATCCAGATAGTGTCCTGGGGCTATTCGCTTGAGCCTGGAGTGAAGTGTGTGAGAAACGTGGATATTTTAGAAATAAATATCTAAATTTAAGTAATCTGAGACTTGCCACTTGAGGGCCTGATATAAGCAATCAGACCGTCAGAATCTGACCCAAATACACCCTCGGATCAGGAGAAATTTCATACACATGGCATTGTACTTGTAACCCTGTTCGAGTTGCGATGATCGTTGAACTGAAACAGGTCCGCCACATGTGATCTAGGAACCCGATTGGACTGAAAATATAACTCGACCTAGATCCAATGTTTGTGAGCTTAAGTCTGACCTTTGGCTCAAGGGGGGCTCCGGAAATGCTCCGTTGAGCTGAAACAGATGCCCTTTGGACAAAACCCAAGTATACCTTGGCCCTGGATCTAATTTGGTGAGTTTTAGGCCTCTATAAGGACCTTAAGCCCTCACTCTCTCATCCCATATGAATTTGAGAAAAACCTAAGAGAGAAGAGAGAAAAGAGAGAGAGTGTGAGAGACGTGGGAGCATCTCCCTGCCACTCTACCCTGCCGCTATACAAGCTTAACTATCCATTTCTAATTGTTTTCTTGACGATTTTGACTTCGTTTCTAGGTAAGAAACCCTAACCCTAATATGTTTTGAGGTTTTAATAGTTGTAAGTTATGAAATAACTAACCTACAACATGTTATAGGTTGCCAAATCACCATAGACAGAAGCTTAGCAAATCTATCGAGTTCATTACGCTTCTACGGCATAAGGTGCAGACTTTAGATGTATAGGTTATAGTTTTCAATGCTTTCAATGTTAGATAATGATAGATTCATAATCTGAGTGTGATTGTACATGCATAAACCGATGTTCATTTTGTGTTTCGATTACGTATACAAATTATGGTATATTGTGTATTCGGTATAATTGTAGAAAATACCGTATACGTACAAATTTTGAAAGTATGTTAGCCATGATTAATTACTGTATGAACATGCTATATATATATGTATAATACTCACTCGGTGAAAGGATTCGCCCTAATAATATTTTTGCTAGTATACGTTATGTATGTTAAAAGAGTGTATTCTAAGTGTTTGTGAGAATGATCGAATGAGTATAGAATTCACATTCATACTCGCCATGACTAATTGTCATGGATATATGATTGTTGTATAGGCGATACCCCTTTGACGAAAGGATTTGCCCTAAATCACGCCACGGCCAATATACACTATATATGTTAAAATGTGTAGCCCAAGTGTTTGTGGAAATGACTGAATGAATATGGAACTTGGATTCCTGCTTGCCATGACTATCCGTCATGGGTGCACGCATGTTATAAATGGGGCAGCTCCCCTAGTCAAAGGATTTGGCCTAATACCCATATGATCAACATACGTCACGTATGTTGATGTATATAGTCTAAAGTGTTTGTTGAAATGTCTGAATGAGTAGTAGTTAGTAAATTGTAATGTATAAGGGTGTTGAGATAGGATTCTCAACTACCTTAGTGATGTGTATGATTTCTTTCATGTAAGTGTTTAGTTTAATCACTCACTGGTTTATGAAACGTATGTGTTTGGATTTCCTGTTTGCATTGTGTTTTATAACGTGCTCGTTAATATGTTTGGATTACTTGTTTATTTAATTCTGCTCTGACTACTTCACATGTTTAAGTTGTAATCCGTAAAATCCATGAAGGGTGATGGGGGAGTGGCGTAACGATTCCGTGCAATAGCCCTGACAGCCCTAAGCGGACAATATTGGATATTTGATTATATGATTTGAACTCTTGATCTATTACTGCTTTAACTGTTCCATAATTGAATGTGATTGGGGCTATTGTATAGTCCAGGCAATCGGTAACGGGATTGAATTCGTGGCTGAGATTCATTCACCACGTGAGATGTGTTCGACGAACCCGAGTCGTACTTCGGTTGGCGATAGTGGTTGGCCACGCGAAGTGCTTATGCACTTCATGTCATTCAACTTGTCGTGCGTTCGAGCTAGCCGAGCTCGTCAAGTAACCCGATCTCTTTAATGTATGTTCACCATGTTTGGACACTACTGCTTGAACCTAAGGTACCGAACTTACCAGTGCAACCCCGTTAACCTTGGTCCCTCGATCCGCTAAGACTCATGAGCCGAGCATGGTAGTATGGGACACCGTGGTCGAGCTGCCGGCCTACGTTGGGGCCATGTGCCTCCCCGTAGTGACCAGTGAGCAACCAGACTCGTGAGCCGAATATGCTAGTATGGGACACTGTATTCGAGCTGTCGGCCTATACTGTTTTGATGGGTGATGGGGAGGTGGTGTAACGATTCCATGTAACAGCCCTGGTAGCCCTGACTGTACCCGGTGTAGTGACCTCGAGCATACTTTGAACCTACGGAGAGGCGACGAGCCTTCCCGTAATAAACAGAGTATAAACTAGGCCTGTATTGATAAGGTGATGAGGGAGTGGTGCAACGATTCCATGTAACAGCCCTTGCAGTGACCTAAAAACGATTCCATGAGATTGGCTAGGACTGACGACCCTAGAATGGATCATTGTTTGGGAATGATATAAGGAAGGTACCTTAGTTTCCCAATACTGCTGTTTAAAATGGACTAATAACAACTCGGTAATCATGCTCATCATCCCATTGCATGTGCCTGGAAGATGTGGAGCACTGAGGGTGAAAGCATGCGGCGGACGTAAGATGGTGTCACACGAGGGAGTATGTTGGCGAGGGCATGCATCATTATTACATCTCATCCTTGCATTAATTACAGTACTAAGGAATATTTGATTTGCTTTCTTTATCATTATCGCTTGATTGATTTGATAACATTTTAACCTATGCTCTATTGTTCCACTGAGTTGATCACTCACTCCCACATTACGGGACGGTGTTGTACACACCAACCAGACTTGTTTGAGTTTCAGATGATGGCGATGCTTATGAGGCGAAGCCGGACCTTTGCGAAGACGATGATGTTTACTCATATATGCTATATTCTGGCAGCTTCATGTGAGTCGTGTCTTAATCGATGAGGTTACAGGGATGTCGATTAGATGACCTTATACAACTTGATATATTTTAGAATTGTACTTGTAATTAATTAACCTGGTAACATTATCACACTCTGTAGACTTACCATAATTTATATATTTATACATCTATCACAGTCTTCTGCTTGCAATTTAACTGTCTCTGGAGTATGATATGTTGTTTTAGTATAATCCCATTCATGTTTCAGTGCTCTTATCATAATCATCATTATCTATGTTGCACAAGTGATGCGTTGGAACTCAGGAGCTGAGCTTTGCTCGACCCCTGATTTTCAGGGCATTACAAGATTATTTAGGAGCTACATGGAGGTGGCCTTGGTGGACACCTTGGGCAAGATAAGACGCGAGGTCTTGTGGAAGAGCAGTATTACTAGCCACAATTGGTACATGATGTAGGAAAAGCAGTGCAATGTTATCATGTTTGCCAGACCTCCAAGGGGCAATCTTAAAATACAGTCTTCTACACCCCATTACCTATGACTGACGACCCTTAGGAGGATTTATCTGTGGACTTCGTGCCTGGTCTTTCCACGAACACAACGCGGCATGGGTTCGGTGTTCGTGGTAGTAGATTATTTCTCTAAGATGGCTCACTTTATCTCATGTAAGAAGACCTTGATGCAACACATGTGGCAAATTTATTCTTTAAAGAGGACATACAGATACATGGGATTCCCAAGACCATTACTTCTAACCAGGACTTGAAGTTCATTAGTCACTTTCAACGGACTTTGTAGACTCGATTCGATACACGACTTCAGTTCAGTAGCGCCTACCACTCATAAACTGATGGGCAAATTGAAGTTGTGAATCGCACATTGGGAAACCTCCTTCGATGTATTTCAGGTGAAAAACTAAAGCAGTGGGATTTGTCCTTGTCTTAAGTGGAGTTCGCATTCAACAACATGGTGAACTGCTCGATAGGGAAGTCCCCATTCCAGATTATTTACGGTCGAGTGCCTCGCCACACACTTGACTTGGTCCCTCTACCCAAGCTCTCATGCATGAGCATTTCAGTAGAACATATGGCAGACAGGATCATGGGCATTCATATGGAGGTACAAACTAAGCTACATACCTCGAACGACAAGTACAAAGTGTAAGCGGACAACCATCGGCGACAAAAGGTGTTTGAGGTGGGCGACCACGTTATGGTCTATCTATGCAAAGAGAGATTTTCGACCGAGACATATAAGAAATTGAAGAATAAGAATATTGAACTAGTACCGATCATCCGAAAGATCAATGACAAGGCTTACATTGTTGATCTTCCAGATGACTTGACGATCTCACAGACTTTCAACGTCGCAGACCTAATCGAGTATCATGAACCAAAGCAGGCAAGAACTCAAGGACGAGTTCTTTTGAAGTGGAAGGGACTGATGTAGAGTGGGTCGCGGACAGTTTCATGGCCAAGATGGATCAGAAGAGGCCCGATTGCAAGCGGAAGTGATCCGGACCATCAGGACCTTAAATCGGGCGTATCTCGCAATCCATAATAAGTTATTCAGTGTACCATATATGATTTTGGGGTAAGACGAGCTACTTTAGCCACCCAACTTGCTATGTCAGGTTGCGCAAGCTGAATTTGCAAAATACCATCAGATTGATGGTTAAATTCCCATTTCATTTTCATTTCACTATTTATAGTAAGTTTTAGTTCGGGTATAACTCTTCATCCGTTGGGCTTTAGGAGTTGCGCCCAACATGAAAAGTTCTTAGAATAATTATGAAAATGTCGTGATTCAGCTAAATAGGACACTTACTACTTTTGGATGAAAACCATGCCCACTAGTAGACATCACGAACTTCTATAAATAGTAAGTTTACTATTTATAGTAAGTTATGAATTCTAAGAGTTTTAGTTGTAGTTTGATTCCGAAACTTCTCCCATGGCTTAATATCCCTATTTAAAGGGTTGTGAACTCATTTATTTCAATCATCAATCGACTTACGAATTTTATAGAATTTATTTTTTATTTTCTTTATTTTTTCCTCGTGGATTCGAGAAGTCTCCGTGAAGAGTCTAGAGAAGCTCCGTGGATTCGGAGTAGTTATCCTTGAGGAAGGCGGTGATCGACCTTTTCACATTTATCCCTGCATCACCATCCCAGTTTTGCAGTAATTCTTACAAAGTCTAGGGTTAACAAGGGATTGGATTACTGGGATTTGAGATTGCCATATGGTAAGATCTCAATGGTTGGATTGGATGGCTTGGGCCATAAATTGAAATACGAGAGAGGGGCATTTGAATCAATTCACATTGTCACACATTTAAAGGTTGCAAAGGGAGGGGAAGAACACATATTTCACCCCTACCGAAGTAGGAAAAATGCCACGTGACAGGCAACACACTATGTGCCACCCATACCACATGATACTCCCTACTTTGGCAAGTGAGCTCCCTCAAACATGTGGAGGCTTTATTTTGGTTGGTGCCAGCTATTGTATCTCTGTGACCTTCAAATGGGCTTGACCATATGGGCTTGGTTTAGGGGTTGTTTTGGGCTTGTTTCAACAGGGTGAGTTAGCTGGGCAAGCTGACTGGGTGAGTTGACTAGATGATTTGACTCAGCAGGTTGACTCGGTAAGTTAACTTAGTGAGTTGATTGGGTTTGACTAGGTTTGGGATTTGGATTAGGGTCTGGACTAGGTTTAGATTTTAGATTAGGGCTAAGTCTAGGGTTTAGGGTTCAAATTAGTGTTTGGTGTTTCCATCCAACTTGTTCAGTTTGTCAGGCCAGGGTGGGGTGTCTACACCATCAAACTAAAGAAATCAATGATATTATATTAGCTTATAAGACCTATGTAAACAAAGAAAGAAACTAGAACATAGTAAAGACATGAATCATCTAAAAAAGTAAATTAACAAAGGAGTGACACTAAACTTTTGATTATCCATTTAAACCACCTTTTTTGAACAGAAGATCCCCAAAAGGGGTGACTATACAGCATACTCAAAGCGGTGTCAGGATAGAGCCTACTAATAAGAGTGTATGTGAATGAAAATTAAAAGAAAAATAAGATGTCAACGTGTGCAAGCACTTTGGATTCATCGGGAATATGCAGATGGGAATAGGGGTTAGCCCTTGGCTAAATGTTGGTTATATGCTTCTCTATGGAAGAAATGGAAGAAGGTAGAGAGTGGCTTAGAAAGGCTCAAAGGTGGATACAGAACGGAATCCTATAGAAGATCCTGTAGGGCTTTCCTTCTTTAGGATTTGCTCTCAGATTTCTCCCTCGTATCCTCTCTCTGGCTCTTTGTCTTAAAGAAAACTCTTTGGCTTCTCGCCTTCCTCTCTTTTCAAGTGCTGAGATGCCTTTAAATAGGCAAAATTGAATGCTTGGGTGATGACACATAGTTTGGTTCAGTTTTGCCAAGGCTCCAATCGAGTACTATTGACTGGGGAGTGAGGTTCGAAAAAACCAAACCAAAACTATTAGGTGGTGAGGATGTGATTGGTCCAACACAACAAATGACAGCAACCGGCTGTAAGGTGGTAAGCTTTGATCAAAACCAGTTGGGGGTGGAAGTTCTGACTAAATCCGGCTACCCTTGGCCCAATTTAGCCCGTCAATTATCTTCCTGACATGTTTTTACCCGTGTAGATGGTCTGATCATGGTCCATGTGAAGTCAATAGCAGAATGTTAGCCATTTGTCTGATATTAGGGTGTCTACACTATTAATCTCTATTCCTTTGAGAAATATCAAGCTAAAGCACTGTTAAAAAATTAGTCCTTAAGTCCATTGACACAAGAAAAAAATAATCCATTCAAAAGGGCTAACCCCTACCCTTTTACAAATCACCCGATTGTTGATCACAACTAGTGGTTGTGAGGATAACTGAATCTTGTGTCCCATCTCTAATAAGTCTAACTCAAGACACTAGCAGTTAAATCAAACAATGATTTGATTAGCTTTTGGCACGCTCACACATCATAATCACATACAAAATCCAAGTATAGGCCCTAGATCACAAGTGTGGTCTTGTGTTTGATTGAATTCACACAAATGTCATGCATCTTTAATTCTAACATGAGAGGCCTATCGTCCTGTCATTTTGACCATTGGTCTGTCAAGTCCAACATTTTAAGTATTTTGATTAAAAATTTCCAAGTTGTTTCTGGTTAGTGCACTTATTTGTGCACCTTGTTTGTCAATCACATGAGTCCATGTGTCAGGAAGTCGGTTAAGCCCTTGTAAGTTGAAGACCGAAGACATAATAGGACGTGAAGCATCAAAGAGTAAAGAACTAGTATATGGGGTGCCTTGGTGACCATAACCCTTGACCCACAATAACCCAAACCTCTACATGATCATGTTGTAAAACGTAAACCTTTGATTGATTATCTCATAACCTAATGAGCCCCATTCGAACATGCTTAGATAGGCTATAGAGGTCCCGAGCTGCTGTTAAACCAAACTACCCCAAAACAGCAGATTCATAGGTGACATCGATCGATCTCTAATCAATTTTGATCGATCGGTGTCGAGTAATCAAACATAGCCCAAATCATCCATCAACAAATTCACTAAATGTTAGATTTATAGCGATCGATCAATGCATCCTTCGATCGATCGAAGGGGAGTTCGATCGATTGAAGGTGTAAATCGATCAATTAGACTGGTCGATTTTTACCTATTTTTACTGTTAAAAGTTGGTTCATATATATAGGGCATTCAATATCTAGCATTTAGAGGGTTTTTAGTGTAATAGAAGGAAATTTGTTTTTCCACTCAAACCACGTATCCCACACATCTAATCCCATGAGTTCCAAGTCATATTCCTTCAGAATTTCACTCTAATGAGGATTCAAACCTCCACCTTGAAGATGATCTTAGCTCTACTATTATATAGAGTTTATACCCAATCTTATTAGCATATCTTTTGTCTAAATGTTCTCAAAGACCCTTATAAGTGAATCCCCTAAGATTTTAACTACCCCATTAGTTGTAGGAGATTCTATAACCCTCCCATAACCTTGGTCACTTCAATGAAGCATCTCATGCAAGGTGTTGATATTGGAACAAAAGTATTGGCAATCATTAACATCAACGATTGGTGAGCAATTGAGGAGCGGATTCAAGCATGAAAGAGCTTTGAATAAGGGACTCAAGCACAATGCGTCAAATAAGCTCAATTAGTGAGTCCACATACTCTCTTTTCTTATATAATATTGATAGTAAGAGTTTGTAACCCAAACTCGAATAGATTCTTATGTAGGACCATGCTCTTGTACAGAGCTGAATTCACCAGACACATGTGTGTATGTATTAGTCTTTGTGGGAGGCTTCGATGAGAGTAAACATATGTCCTTAGACTGGGACCGATGTCGTTGGTTAGTCGATAAAAAACTAACTAAAGTCTCTTGCGAGATTCTCCGGCGAGAGTGTAAGTTAGGTCATTGTGTAGGGATGTATATGTTAGATGTGAAACTGATTTAAAACCTTCGATAGTGAATACCGGTACACACGTGCAAAGTGCATCCACCGAGAGTGGAGTAGGGAAACCAAACCACTATATATTATTGTATTTGCACTTGTGAATTGCATACATATTTAATTCATGCTTATGTGTTTGATTAGTTAAATCATACGAATGCTTGAATTAAATTGTATGATAGGCACAACTTGTAAACATACACATAAGTACAGTATCGATTATAGACAATTTGCTAGAATCGACACATCATTTATAGTCTATGTCATTGGACTCACTATTGGCTTGTAAGCCTTAGTGTTAATTGATTTCTTAATTTAAATTGACATATTATTTTAAGTTGGTAATTGTTATGGGGAAATCTGGACAGGGTCAAACAGGGTCAGCTCGAGCCATCCAAACCAATTAATAGGGCCTCAGAAGGAGAACATCATGTCGGGTGTGAACGGACCTCTGGACTACAACCTTAGGCCGGGCAAGATGAGTTCTCGTCCTCGTCCTCGTCCTCATCCAAAGAAGGTTGGCCGAGCCGAGCTCTCGTCCTTGTCCTCATCCTCATCCTCATCTTTATCCTCATCCAAAGAAGGTTGGATGACTCGAGCTCTTATCCTCGTCCTCGTCCTCATCCTCATCCGAAGAAGGTTGGCCAATCCGAGCTCTTGTCCTCATCCTCGTCTTCATCCAAAAAGCTACGATCCTGAATCGACCGACGCATCCTTGACCTAAAGGATGAGAGTTAAGCCCTAAATAAGCACGTGTAAAAGACTCTGACCCCGATGACTCGACTATGAATTCTGACTACAGGTACTCAGCCGCAGACTTGGATAGGACGAGGTCGGAGCTCGGATGAAGATACTCCGAGTAACGAGCTAGGAAACCAGTTTGAACGTGGACGTGGCCGAAGATCACGCCTGAAGATACGCTCCATTAGGACACGATGCGCTACACGATCCAAAGATTGTGGAGTATCTCCATGATTGAAATATTTACTTGATTGAGTAGATCATGCCGAGATTGACGGACACGATCCGCCCGACCCACAGGTATAAATACCAGAGGACCCCATTGCAAAAGGTACACAACATCTCGCACCCACTCTCTACATTACGAGGCTTAGACCCAGATTCCCTAGCCTAACTTAAGCATCGGAGGGTCCCCTATTTAAGTCAGGGTCTCCTTTGCTCACCTTTCTGTGGAGGACTAGGGTCCATTTGAAGTTTGCAGCATTGAGTGGAGGGTTGTCTAGATTTTGACCTCAACATTTTTTGGCACCGTCTGTGGGAACTCAAACAAAAGGCTACAAGGTTTTATTAGAAATGGCGAGAGGAAAGAAAAAGGCGACAGCAGTGGAGCCTGAGCCGAGGGTACAACATCAATCATCTTCACTGTTACATACTGAATCAGCTCCCACAGGGCCGTCCTAACGGACACGGGGCCGAGGAGGGAAATAAAAAGCATTACATAATGAAGTCCAGATGCTAAAGGACAAAATTGGTCAGATGAAAGCACAACAAAGTCGGCAGCCATCACTTCTCAATGTGGTGGAGGCAACCCTGGCACCGGAGGAAACACCACAACAAGTTAGTTCTAGGGTCAGGGTGTCCCAGGATTGATCAGCACGAGCTCCCAATCCTATACAGAACACTGCATCCCAAAATCGCTCTACCCGAGTCCCCAATCCCACTCGGAGCGCAGAACTATCCTATGTCTCTGCAACCACGGCTCTGGCTCCAGCTGACCTCCGCTATCAGCTGGAGAAAAGAAGATGGGATAGAACGCCTGAGGCGGAAGAGGCCCCCTGGGAAGCAGTGGCAGAGAATCAAAATCCTTGGGAGGCTCAGCTTAAGGAACTTCACAACCACATCAAGACATTGTTGAAAAACCAGTCCATCTCAACTGCAGTCCAGGCGACGATGGAAGAGACCGAGCCTCCCTTCACCTCAGAAACCATGGATGAAGTAATGCCACAGGTTCAGGATGCCTCTAGTCATCCAATACTCTGGGTCTTGAGACCCGTCAAAACATGTGGAGTCCTACCGTTTGTGGATACAGATCCAATCGGCCACAGACACAATGATGTGCAGGGCTTTCTCGATAACCCTCTCCAGGTCTGCTCGGAGTTGGTATTGGCAGCTTAAGCCAAAGACGATCGGCTCCTTTGTGGAGCTCAGCAGATTATTCCTTACCCAGTTCATCTTTAGTAAGAAGAGTCGAAAGCCGACTACTCATCTGTTCACTCTCAAGCAGGGGAACAAGGAGTCATTGAAGGACTTCATCGTCCGCTTCAATGAAGAGGCACTGTTAGTGGACGACTATGACAACAAGATGTCACTTTCTGCCATGATCAGTGGACTTAGGGAGGGGAAGTTCGTCCTCTCAATTGGGAAGAATTCACCGACTACTTTGGCCGAACTCATCAGCCGAGCTCAGAAATACACCAATGTCGAGGAGTTCTCCAACTCCTGCAAGAATGTCCAAGTTGCAGAGCAGTCGTCCAAGGAGAAGAGACCGAGGAACGAAGAGCCTCAGTCATCCACCAAGAAGCCAGACGATCGAGCCTCTCATGATCGCCGACAGAGTAGGAGGCCTGAGAGCAAGTTCCACTCTTACACCCCCCCAACACATCTATGGAATAGATCCTGTTAGACATCAGGGATCAAAAACTCCTGTAGTGGCCAGTTTGCATGAAGACCGACACAGGACAGCGAGACAAGTGCAAGTACTGTTGTTTCCATCGTGACCACGATCACAATATGAGCGACCGTGTGGATCTCAAGGATGAGATCGAGACCCTCATCCATAAGGGTCATCTGCGACGATATGCCAAGGAAGAGAAGTCATCTCGGAGAGAAGAACAGCTAAGCAAGACTGCGGAAGAGCCTGCCGAGATCCGTACCATATATGGCAATTCATCTGGTGGAGATGACTCGAATAGGGCTTGCAAAGCGTACTCTTAGAGCTCAAACCCCGAGCATTATGTCCACCTGACTAAAAGGATGAGGAAAGAACTCCAAGCGAGCCCCTACAGTTTGACCTTCAAAGAAGACGATGCGTACGGAATTCAGAATCCACATGATGATGCCCTGATAGTGGCTATGACTATAGCTAACTACAAGGTTTACCGCATCCTAGGCGATACTAGAAGCTAAGCCGACATCATCTACTCTAAGGTGTTTAAGAGAATGGAGATTGACAAGTCACGCCTTTGACCTGTGAAGACCCCCCTACACGGCTTTGCCGGAGATAAGGTGATCTTCGAGGGAGCCATCTCCCTTCCCATGGTATCAGGTCACACTTCTAATCGACTTCCTCATTGTGAACGTACCGTCAGTGCACATTGTTATATTTAGCCACCTTCCCTTAATGCAATGAGGGCGGCCATGTCCACTTATTAACTCGTGATGAAGTTCCCCGCCGAGGGAGGAGTTGAATATCTCCGAGGGGATCAGCATGAAGCCCGGAGATGTTACTTAGTGGCGATGAGAAAGGGTTTAGTAAAGAATGCCCTCACCGTCAACGTCCTCGACTCCAGAGCTCCTACAGAAGGTTCCTCCATGGAGGACTTAGTGACCATCCCACTCAAAGAAGCCGACCTGAGCAGAATGGTTCTGCTCAGATCGTCACTGAATTCCGAGTAGCAGTCTCAGATGCTGGCTTTCTTACAGCAGCATAAGGACGTCTTCGCCTGTCACACGAAGACATGCCGGACATCTCTCCCGAGGTTATGGTCCACAGGCTGAATGTGGACCCAGATCATAAACCGGTGAAGCAGAAGAGGAGGGCGTTCGACCCCGAAAGGTACTTGGCCATAGTAGATGAAGTGTTAAAGCTTCTTAGCGTCGGATTCATCGAAAAAGTGCATTATCCAGACTGGATCGCAAACATGGTACTTGTGAAGAAAGCCAATGAGAAGTGGTGGGTCTGTTAGACTACTCAGACTTGAACAAGGCCTACCCCAAGGACAGCATCCAGCTGCCTCGGATCAATCAACTAGTAGACTGCACAGCCGGACACGAACTATTATCCTTCCTGGACTCATACTCTGGGTACAATAAGATCTAATGCATCCTACAGACAGGCTGAAGATGACCTTCATTACAGATAAAGGTCACTACTATTACCGGGTCATGCCCTTTTGGCCTGAAGAACGGCGAGGCAACATATCAGAGGCTTGTGAACCAGGTATTTGCCAAGCAAATCGATCGGACCATGGAGGTTTATGTTAACGACCTGCTAGTGAAGAACGTCAAGGCATCCGACTACATTGCGAACCTCGGTGAAACTTTCTCGATTCTTTGGGAGTACCGTATGAAGTTGAACCCCGCCAAGTGCGCCTTCGGAGTCGGCTCCGACAAATTCCTCAGGTTTGAAGTCGGCCAGAGGGGTAAATCCTGAGAAGATCAAGACGCTGCTTGACATGATCTCACCTTGAACCACAAAGGAAATCCAATGCCTCATCGGTTGAGTGACGGCACTCGGTCGATTCATATCCTGAGCCACAGATAAGTGTCTCCCCTTCTTCCAACAGTTGAAGGGTCATAAGAAGGTCGAGTGGACCCCGGAGTACAAACAAGTGTTCCAACAGCTAAAACAGTATCTGGGCTCACCACCCCTGCTTTCCAAGCCGGAAAAGAGTGAGCCCCTGTTCCTATATCTAATAGTCTCAGTGTCGGCCGTCAGTTCTGCACTCATCAGAGAGGTGGGGGGTAGGCAGCACCCCGTCTATTATGTCAGCAAATCAATGGCACCCGCTAAGACTAGGTACTCGAGTATGGAAAAGCTGGCACTCAGCTTAGTCTTCTCGACGCAAAGGCTGCGTCTATACTTCCAGGTGTATACTATTGTTGTCCTGACTGACTCCCCCCTCAGGCAAGTCATTTAAAAGCCCGAGGTGTCAGGTCGACTAACCAAGTGGGTAATAAAACTCGGGGACTTCGACATCCAATATCATCTAAGAACTGCAATTAAGGGTCAGGCTGTGGCCAATTTCATAGCAGAGTTCACTACTCCGAATGTAGAGGCGAGAGACGCAGGCATGGAGGCAATTCCCACATCCCCACCAGCTCTCCCGCTTATCTAAGACGCGGAATTAGACGGAGAGCATAGATGGATTCTTTATGTGGACGAATCGTCCAATTTCAAGCATGTCGGGGCAAGGATTGTCCTAGTCACTCCCAATTTAACCTCTATCCAAAACGCTATCAGGCTCAGCTTTAAAGCCTTCAATAATGAAGTAGAGTTTAAGGCCTTGCTGGATGGACTTAGATTGGAGGCTAGTCTAGGGGTTCAGTCTCTTGAAGTACGGTGCGATTCTCAGCATGTTGTGAACCACATCTCCACCGAGTATGAGGCCAAGGAGACTAGAATGGTGGCTTATCTTGCTGAGGCCTGAAAGTTGATAGAGAAGTTTTAGAGCTGCATCATCAATCAGATTCCGAGGATGGAGAACTCTTGGGTCGACGCCCTTGCAAAGCTAGCCTCGATCGTGGAACGAAAGATTCCCAGGATAATTCCTGTGGAATTTTTAAATAGTCCGAGCATCAACCGAGCTAATCAAGAAATGGTCAATCTAGTGGAGACCACTCCGAGTTGGATGGACCCGATCTACAACTACCTCACATCTGGTGAGGTCCCCCAAGACAGACTAGAGGCTCGATGTCTGAAGGTTAGAGTTGCACGATACATAGTCTTGGATGGGATCCTATGCAAGAAGGGGCATTCACAGCCCTACCTCAGGTGTCTCCGACCCGACGAAGCAGACTACATGATCCAAGAGACTCATGAGGGAATATGTAGAAATCACTCCGATGGTCGTGCCTTAGCTCTGAAGATACTCCATCAAGGGTACTTCTGGCCGACCCTTCGAGGAGACTTTAAGAGCTATGTCTGGAGGTACGACAAATGTCATAGGTTCGTTGTTGTGCCGAGGCAGCCTACAGAGGAGATGACCCCTATGAGCGGGTCGTGGTCCTTTGCTCAGTGGGGGGTCGACATCATTGGACCTCTGCCCACTGGGAAAGGATAGGTCAAGTTCGCTATCATAGCGGTCGACTACTTTACTAAGTGAGCTGAGGCCAAACCCGTAACGAAGATTACAGAGTAGAAGGTGACTAGCTTCATCTGGAAAAATATCATTTGTCGATTCAGAATCTCGCACACCATTGTCTCTGACAATAGGAAGTAGTTCGATAATGACAGATTTTGAGGCATGTGTAAGGGGCTTGGCATTTCAAATGCATACTCCTCATCTGATCACCCGCAATCCAATGAGCAGGTGGAAGCAGTGAACAAGCTCATCAAGCACCACCTCAAGACAAAGTTAGAAAAAGCCAAAGGTAACTGGGCCGAGTAGCTCCCGTTTGTCCTTTGGGCCTACGAGACTATAGCTCAGTCTTCTACCAGGGAGACCCCATTTTTACTATCTTACGGCTCGAAGGAAATCATCCCAGTCGAGATCGGCCACCCCATAACTCGGATAAAAAATTACTAGGAGGGCTAGAATGCCGAGTAAATTGCAACAAGCCTTGACTTACTCGAAGAGACTAAAGACTTCGCCAGACTCCGAGTCGTGGCTCGACATCAGCAAGTGGCGCAATTCCACAATTCTAGGGTCAAGACAAGGCGATTTCGGCTAGGAGACCTAGTTTTCCCCACTTTTTCCAGAATACAGCAGAATTGGGGACTAGAACGCTTGGACCGAACTAGGAAGGGCCTTATCGCGTAGTCAGATTAACGAAGCCAGGCTCCTACCACCTGGAAGATCTTGAAGGGCATCATCTCCCTCACTCCTGGAATGTCAAGCACTTGAAGATCTATTATCCATGAATAACTACTGGTCATTCAAGGCCCTCAATGAATGTACGGCTCAGAGCTATTAGCCTATTAAGGCTCTGAATAAAAGCATCTTTCCTTCTAAATGGTCTGCCCGTTCAGTTTATCTACAACAAAAGAGTCACCTCTCGTAAGCGGAGGTGAACTCAACAGACCAATCCCTTAAAGAATGGGTCGACTCGTTAATCCACGAAAAACTACAAAAGGGTCACTCTCATATGCAGAGACGAAACCCGTAGGTGAACCGATCCCTTAAAGGACAGGTCGGCTCATCATATGTTAAAAATCTACAAAACGACTAAGTGTCGCATGCCATTTATGGAGAGTTGACCCCTCAAGGGGTCGGCTCTCAACATCAACAAATCATCATGTAGCAATCAACATATAAAATTATGCCCTTGACCAAGGGCTAAATCATCACCCATCCAAAAAATTATCATCCATCAACATCCCATGTAAAAAGAAAGAAAAGAAAAGCATCTCATTCCCTCTGAGCAGAGGGACTAGCTGCCGAGCTAGGGGGCTGAGCGTCAGGGTTGGCCTCAGTAACAGCTGGGGCATTCTCGAGCTCCTTGGTCGTAGCTGGTTCAGTGTCCTCGGCCTCATCCGCACTAAGAGTGTCAAGGTCGATGCCGGGATGGAGCTCTGGGACCTCGGCAAGGTAGGCATCGAAGCCAGTGTTGTAGCCGTAGAGGTACAGCTTGTCCAACTCTTTGGCCCTTTCTGACGACTCCTTATACTCCGCCACTGCCGTAACAACTTGTGAGGCCGCCAGAGTCTCGAGCTCCCCTCACTGCTTCTCCAGCTCCATGGTAGCCCAGGCCTCGAGCACAGACCTTTGCTGAATCAACCCCTTGTCCGCTTCACCCTCGCGAGGTTTTTCATGAGCTATGCGTTCTCTCCCTCTGTACGCTCGTCGGAGGCCTCCAGACACTCAACGATCTCCCACAAGCGTACGACTTTGGGGTCAACCACATCCAAGCGATCTTGGAGTTGATTGACCTCACCCTAGAGCACCAGCTCCCTCGCTCGGCCCTCATCTGCAGCCCTCTTCGACTTCTCCCGTTCGGTAGCTGAAGCATTCAGAAGCCTTCCGAGCTCAGCCTTCTTTGCCTCAAGCTCTGCCTTCTCCGCCTCGAGTCGCTCCATCCTTCAACCTTTCCTTAACCTCCACCATCATCGGTAGCAACTGGTAGCAGACCGCTACGTAGTCATTCATGAATTTGGTGTACTTGAGGGAGAGGGTGTTGGCTATGCTCGACTCTGGTACATGCTTGGCCATCCGATCATTCAGCAAAGCCATGTGGTAACAAGAAGGGAAGATCTTTAGAGGAGTGGGCTCGGTAGCTCGTCCAACTCCGCTGGCCTCGGAGGCTTGAGCTACAGCCTCGGTTGTGGTAGTGTATCTAACCAGGGCATCGGTTTCGCCGGTTAGGAAGTCAACCTCGGCAGCAGTGAGGTGGGCTACGGAACGGACGAGGGTGTCAACATCGGGAGTCTCCCCGACAACTTCTCCCCCTATCCCAGGGGGTGAGTGGAACCTCAGAGGCTTGCCCCTCTAGAGTCGAAGTCGAGATGGTGATAGGCTCGGCTCTGACGGGGGCCTCCGGGGCTTGCACTTCACGGGCAGGGGTCGGGGCTAGGACGACCATGGCTTTGGCTAGGGCGAGCGTAGCTTCACCCGGGGTAAGTTCGGCTTTAGAAGTCTTCCTTTTCTTCAACGTCACCTTGGTCCTCAGCTCATTAGCGAGGACCACGCTCATTAGAGGGCGCGACACCACCAGCCTCCTCCTTTTCGAGCTGCCTGCTTCCATTCCTGCCTGAAAAGAAACAAAATCAGCCTAAGCGAAATCTACAGAAGAAAAATGGACAGTCTCCGAAGGCCCTTACCCCGCTTACCCAGAGCAACGGGAGTAGGCTAGAGTCTGCAGAAACCAGACGACACTAGGTTCTTTCCGTTGATGAGTTCGAACAAAATGCGTTGTTCTTCGACGAGCACTTGGGCTCTGGCTACTTGGTTCTGCTGGAGAGGATTGAGATCGAGAGCCCCTTTCGATTGGACTACAAGCAGAAGGAAAACACCAGTTAGAACATAAAAATACAAGCCAGACATACAGAGTGCGACAAAATGAAAAGTGCCCGACCTGTGTTGGTGAACTTCATAGGGACCTGGGCCCGCAGTCTGCCTAGCTCTGAGGCCAGGGCCTCCCACTCTCCTGAGGCCCAAAACCACTTCCCCTTTCAATCCTTGTTAGAAGTAAGAAGTCGGGTTACCAAACCCAAGATACATGGGGGTCTGACAGAGAAGTAAGGCTATGATGGGCTCGTTCCTATCGTACTTAGCAATGTACAAATATAAGAATTCGTCCGACGTCAACCTCTGATTCTTCACCCGGTGCCAGATGATGAATGTGGAGGCTAGAAGTCGCCAGGCATTCGAGACCAGCTAGCCTGGGGCCACTTTCAGTTGTGCAATAAGCTTGCACACAAACGGATGGATGGGAAATTGGAGCCCGCACTGAAGGGCACTAGTGAATATAGCAATCTCCCTCTTAGCTGGAAGGCCCGCTTGATCATTGGGAGAAGGAGCTTGGATGTGCACCGAGTTCGAAATCTAGTAGTCTTCACGAATCTAGGCCATCTCGGACTTGACTAGAACCAAGCCCCTGGGGACCAATGGCTTTGGTCTGCCTCCCAATGGGTCTGCCTTCGACCGTCCTGCAGGAACTCTAAGTACCCTCTTCGGCCTCTTGCCTCGACTTTCAGTCCTTAGACCCGTAGTTCTCTAGGTCGAGGGGTTAAGCGGAATGGCCTCAAAGGGACCTTCAAAGTCCCTGGGCCCTGAGTCAGTGGTCCCTGGTTTGGAGTCGATCTCCGCTCCTCGGATCTCCTCAACTTCATCAGAGTTACTTGACATAGTAAAAGAAAAAGTCTAAATGGTGGAAGACTCACTACCCTGAAGGCAATTCACTTCGGCAGAAAATCTCTCTACTCCGGCAGCTTCCTCCAAGCAAATCCCTTCTCCAGCTACCGGAAACCCTTTATCTGACGAGGAAAAACCACTTTCCACGCAGAGGCAATTCGAAAAGAGCAAAGGAATAGGAAGCGAGAGAGCTAGAATGCAGGAAAAGGAGAATGTGAATGAGAGCGAGAGGGGTTTATATAACCCTCCCATCACTCAATGTCATCATTGCGTATAACTGTCCCTGAAGCCAAGGCGGCTCAGCACTGTCACCAGGGAACCCGTGGAGGGAGTTGATAAGCTCAAGTTCGCGTTCCAGGTCCAAGTCTCATCGGCATTAAAAGTTATTTATGGCACAAGCGGTCTCTCTCTTCTCTATGAGCTCGTGGCATCGTTTCCTCTATTCCACCGATTACGAATCGTAACCATCGCCACATGTCCTTCGCTCAGAGGTCGAAATCTAAAGAGTCATAACCATCGTACTACACATGTAACCTGAAGCACAATCGTCATAATGATTGCACCCCAATCATCCCAACCATCATTATGAGCAGAGACGTAGAGGAGTCGCCCCATTTCCCCAGGTATTTACTCTCTAAGTCCGAGCTCGGACTAAGAGAGTAGGGCACTTCTGTTATGGAAAAATCTAGACGGGGTCCAATAGGGTCGGCCCGAGCCATCCAAACCAATTAATAGGGCCTCAAAAGGAGAACATCATGTCGAACGCGAACGGACCTCTGGACTACGACCCTAGACTGGGCAAGACGAGTTATCGTCCTCGTCCTCATCCTCGTCCAAAGAAGGTTGGCTGAGTCGAGCTCTCGTCCTCATCCGAAGAAGGTTGGCCGAGCTGAGCTCTCGTCCTCGTCCTCGTCCTCGTCTTCATCCAAAAAGCTACGATCCCAGATCGACCGACTCATCCTCGACCTAGAGTCCGAGAGCTAAGCCCTAAATAAGCACACCTAATAGACTCCGACCCCAATGACTCGACTATGAATTCCGACTACAGGTACTCAGCCACAGACTCGGACAAGACGAGGTTCGAGCTCAGATGAAGATACACCTAGTAGCGAGCTAGGAAACCAGTCCGAACATGGACGTGACCGAAGATCACGCCTGGAGATACGCTCCTTTAGGACACGATGCACTACACAATCCAAAGATTATGGAGTGTCTCCACGATTGTAATATCTACTTGATTGAGTAGATCATGCCGAGATTGACGGACATGATCTGCCTGACCCACTAGTATAAGTGCTAGGGGACCCTATTGCAACAGGTACGCAATATGTCGCACCCTCGCTCTATATTACGAGACTTAGACCCAGATTCCCTAGCCTTACTTAGGCATCGGAGGGTCCCCTATTTAAGCCAGGGTCCTTTGCTCACCTTTTTGTGCAGGACTAGGGTCCGTTCGAGGTTCATAGCATTGAGTGGAGGATGGTCCAGATTTTGACCTCAAAAGTAATTATATTTTAATTGGTATAATTTTTAAGTGGTCTTATTCACCTCATTTAGAATATAGCCATTAATTCTTTAACTTAACCAAGCTTTTCACACTTATCATGATATACTATTCCACATAATCTCATTTCTTTCATTTTAAAACCCAATAAATTCTGAAAATTTATGCATTGAATTTTGATGATACAATTGTTATGGGAAGATCAAAGGCACCTGAACTTCGAAGCCTGAGGTTATTCGGAGCCAACTCGAGGCGCATGACTAAGCTCGGAGATATGAATAGGCAGAGGCATGACATCCAATCCGACATTCTTTACGCCTTCACCCAAGGCCTGGGAGGCTAACTCGGTGCTTGGGGTGATTCGGGGCCGATGCGGTCGACTTAGAGTAATCCGAGGCCGAGGCAGTTGGTTCGGGACTTAGATCGGAATCTACTAATGAGGGGGACTATGAGGTGTCCCATTACTGCACGATTAGCGACGGTTACTCAACCACCCACATCCACACACCGCTGAGCGACTAGGTGACCAAACTGCCCGCAGAATGCGGTGAATAGCTCAAGATGCGCCTACTTATACAGACATGACCATCCTAAGCAAGGGGTATAAATAACACCCTTAGGGGAGGAAACAGGTACGCAATATCTTGCACTCTCCCTCTACAACTTGACTTAGACCCTAATTCACTTGACCTGACTTAGGCATCAGAGCGTCCCCTGTTTAAGTTAGGGTCTCCTATGCTCACCATTGTTGTGCAGGTTAAGGACTTAGAGGCAGCTCAGAGTTCGGAGATCCGCGTGGAGGGCAGTTAAGATTTTGACATCAACATTTTTGGCGCTGTCTGTGTGAATTTATATGAAAAGTCAGTTTTCTATTTTCTAGTACAGTGGCATGAGGAAAGAAGAAATCCGTAGCTGTGGAGCCGAAGCCGAATGATCAGACTCGGTCTTCCTCGCTACTTCACGCCAAGTCAGCTCCAGGACCATCTCAACGTTCTCGTAATCGGGCGAGTAAGTATTGAGCCATGCAAAGCAAGATCCAAACCTCACACAACGAAATCAATCAGATGAAGCAACGATAGGAGCAACAGTCACATCCTGTTCGGGAAACCGTCAGACCAGTGGTGGAAGTCGAGTTCGCACCGCGGAGTGTGAGACCTGAAGTGTCACAACATCGATCCACCCAAGTTCCAGCTTTAGTCCAAAACCCCCCACCGACCCAAAACTAAGTTTCGGCTCGGAACCCAACGACTCAAAATCCGACGAATGCTTCGGTCACTTCAGCCTTGACACCGATGGACCTCCTTCAGGAGTTGGAGAGGAGAAGGGGTGAAAGACCCTTGAAGTAGAGGCTCCGTGGGAGACGGTAGCTGAAAACAGAGATTCGTGGGAGGCGCGGTTCATGGAACTTAATAATCGGGTTCTAATGCTACAATAGAATCAGCAGCCTTCATCCATTACTGCTGTCATTCAGGTGATGATGGAAGAGACCGAACCCCCCTTCACCTCTGTAATCATGAGCGAGGTGATGCCGCAGAGATTCCATATACCTCCCGTCATCCAGTATTCTGAGTCTGGAGACCCGTCTGAACACGTAGAGTCTTATCACTTATGGATGCAAATCCAGACGGCCATGGACGTGATGATGTGTAGAGGATTTTCGATCACCCTTAGTGGATCCGCTAGGAGTTGGTACAGGCAACTCAAGCCCAATTCAGTCGGTTCCTTCACAGAGCTCAGCAGTTATTCCTTACCCAGTTCATAAGTGGTAAGAAGAGTCGGAAGCCGACTACTCATTTGTTCACCATCAAGCAGGGGCCTAAAGAGTCATTGAAGGACTTCATCGCCCGCATCCACGAGGAGGCATTACAGGTGGAGGATTATGATGATAAAATGACGCTCTCTATCATGTTCAGCGGTCTGAAAGAGGGGAAGTTTACCTTCTTCATTGGGAAGAACCTGCTGAAGATGTTAGCTGAGCTCGTCACCAGAGCTCAAAAATACACTAAGGACGATGAGTTCTTCAACTCGCTCAAAAATGTCTAAGTAATAGAGCTGTCAACTAAAGGGAAGAGGCTGAGGAACGAAGAACCCCAGTCATCTAGCAAGAAACTGGACGACCATGCCCCTCGTGATCGTCGGCCGAGCAGGAAGCCTGAGGGCAAGTTTCATTCCTACACTCCCCTTAACACATCTACAGAGCAGATACTGCTGGACATCAGGGGTCAGAAGCTCCTGAATTGGCCCGTTTGTATGAAGGCTGACGCAGAACGCTGAGACAAGCGAAAATATTGTCGGTTCCATCGTAACCATGACCATAACACGAGTGAATGCGTGGATCTCAAAGACGAGATCGTGATCCTCATCAGTAAGGGTCATCTACCCCTTATACCAAGGAGGAGAGAATAGCTCAGAGAGAAGAGCAGCCGAGCAAAGCTGCAGAAGAACCGGTCGAAATCCATACCATCTTTGGTGGTTCGTCCAGTGGAGGAGACTCAAACAAGGCCCATAAAGCCCATTCCCGAAAGTCTGATCTAGAGCACAACGTCCACATGACCGAGAGGCTAAAGAAAGAGCTCCCAGTCAGCCCTTACAGCCTGACTTTCAGGGAAGATGATGCGCATGGAATCCAGCATTCGCACGACAATGCCCTAATGGTGATGATGACCATAGCCAACCACAAGGTATACCACATCCTGGTCGACATTGGGAGCACGACTGACATCATCTACTCGGAGGCCTTCGAAAGAATGTGGATTCCAAAGTCACACCTCAAACCTATGAAGACCCCTCTGCACGGCTTTGCCGGAGAAAGGGTGATCTCCGAAGGAGCTATCTCCCTCCCTGTGACTGCAGGAGAAGGACGACATCAAGTTACCCTTCTGGTGGACTTCCTTATCGTTAACGTGTCGTTAGTGCACAATGTCATCTTGGGCAGACCCTCCCTCAATGCAATGAGGGCGGTCGTGTCCATGTACCATCTAATGATGAAGTTTCTTGCCGAGGGTGAAATAGGCTACCTCCGAAGTGATCAACACGAGGCTCGGAAATGTTATGCGATAGTAGTGAGGAAAGGGTGGGTGAAGCAAGCCCTCACCATCAATGTCCTCGATTCCAAGGGACCTACAAAGGATTCATCCATGGAGGACTTGGAGGCCATACCACTTGATGAAGCAAATTCGAGCAAAACCGTTCAGCTCGAGATGTCATTGAATTTCGAGCAACGGTCTGAGATGTTGGCCTTCCTGTAGCAGCACAGAGACATCTTCGCATGGTCACATGAGGACATGAAGGAATCTCTCCCGATGTCATGGTCCACAGGCTAAATGTGGACCCAGATCACAGGCCAGTGAAACAAAAGAGGAGAGCGTTTGACGTTGAGCGATATACAGCCATAGCCGACGAGGTCTCCAAACTCCTAAGTGTTGGCTTCATCAAGGAGGTGCACTATCCAGATTGGATCACAGATGTGGTCCTCATTAAGAAAGCAAACGGGAAGTGGCGGGTCTGTGTGGACTACTCGGACCTGAACAAGGCCTGTCCCAAGGACAGTTTCCCCTTGCCTCAGATCGACCAGCTGGTAGACAGTACAGTTGGGCATGAACTACTCTCCATCCTGGATGCCTATTCTAGGTACAACCAGATTACAACGCACCCCCTAGATAGGTAGAAGACTACCTTCATCACCGACAAGGGACTCTACTATTACCGGGTCATGCCGTTCGACTTGAAGAATGCTGGGGTCACGTATCAGATATTGGTGAATTAGATGTTCGCCAAGCAGATAGGACGCACCATGGAAGTTTACGTTGATGACATACTCGTCAAAAGCATCAGGGCATCCGATCACCTAGCGGATCTAGGAGAGACCTTCTCCATCCTCCGAGAATATCGTATGAATCTGAATCCTGCGAAGTGTGCTTTCGGAGTCGGCTCCAGCAAATTCATCTGGTTTCAGGTCAGTCAGCGGGGCATTGAATAAAATCCTAACAAGATCAAGGCGCTCCTCGATATGAGTTCACCTCAGACGGCAAAAGAGATATAATGTCTCATCGAACGAGTAGCAGCGCTCAGACGGTTCATATACAAAGCCACCGACAAATGCCTCCCCTTCTTTTAGCAGTTGAAGGGTCATAAGAAGGCCGAGTGGACATCGGAATGTGAAGAAGCCTTTCATCAGTTGAAGCAGTATTTAGGCTCATCACCCCTACTGTCCAAGCTTGAAGAAGGCGAGTCCTTGTTCTTGTATCTGGAAGTCTCGGCCTTAGCCGTCAGCTCCGTTGATCAGGGAGGTGGGGGGCAAGCAGCACCCTGTGTACTATGTGAGCAAAGCACTGGTGCCTGCCAAGACGAGGTACCTGCCTTTGGAGAAGTTGGCACTCTGCCTGATTGTCCCAGCTCGGAGGTTACGCCTGTACTTCCAGGCCCATTCCATCATTGTCTTGACCAACTCTCCCCTCAGGCAAGTCCTCCAGAAGCCCGAGGTGTTAAGTCGGCTAACTAAGTGGGTGATCGAACTGGGGGAGTTTGATATCCAGTTCCGACCAAGGACCACGATTAAGGGTCAAGCTATGGCCAATTTCATTGCAGAGTTCACTGCCCCAAATGTAGAGGGGACAAGCGTCGAAGTGGAAGTAGCTCCTCCTGCTCCTCCAGTTAATCAAGGTACAGAGTCAGGACCGAAGTGGATCCTCTTCGTAGATGGGTCATCCAACGCCAAGCATGCTGGAGCAGGGATTGTCATAGTCGCGCCTGATTCTACACCTATCTAGTATAAAATTACACTCGGCTTTAAAGCCTTTAACAATGAAACAGAGTATGAGGCCCTGTTGGCTGGACTCCGACTTATAGCCGGTCTGGGGGTCCAGTCCCTCGAGGTGCGATGTGACTCTCAGCAGGTGGTGAACCATATCTCCACAGAATATGAGGTTAAGGAGACCAGGATGGTGGCTTATCTGGCCGAGGCCAGAAAGTTGATAAAAAAGTTTTAGAGTTGCACTATCAATCAAGTACCGAGAACAGAGAATTCCTGGACCGACGCCCTCGCAAGGCTAGCCTCGGCCACGGAGGGAAAGATTCCTCGGGTCATCCCTGTAGAGTTCATAGAGCATCCGAGCATTGATCGAACGGAGCAGGAAATAGTCAATCTAGTGAATGTCACACCGAGCTGGATGGACCCGATTTATAATTACCTCACATCTGGTGAGGTCCCCTCGGACAGGTTGGAGGCAAAACATCTGAGGGTCAGAGTTGCACGATATATAGTCTTAGACAGGATCCTATATAAGAAGGGGCATTCATAGCCCTACCTCAGGTGTCTCCGACCTGATGAAGTAGACTACTTGATTTGGGAGATTCATGAAGGCATCTGCGAAAATCACTTCGGTGGTCCGACCCTGGCTCTGAAGATACTCCGTCAAGGATATTTCTGGCCGACTATCAGGGAGGACTTGAAAAACTACATCCAGAGGTGTGATAAGTGCCAACGATATACGATCATGCCAAGGCAACCTGCAGAAGAGATGACCCCCCTAAGCGGGTCGTGGTCATTCGCCCAATGGGGAATCGATATCATCAGACCTCTGCCCACTGGGAAAGGACGGGTCAAGTTCGCTGTTGTTGCAGTCGACTACTTTACCAAGTGGGCAGAGGCTGAGCCTGTCGCAAAAATCACAAACCAGAAGGTGATCGACTTTGTATGGAAGAACATTATCTGTCGGTTCAAAATCCCGCGCACTATCATTTCCGATAACGACAAGCAGTTCGACAACGATAAGTTTCGAGGCATGTGTCGGGAGCTCAGCATTTCAAAAGTATACTCGTCGCGTCGGTACCTGCAATCCAATGGGCAAGTAGAGGCAGTGAACAAAGTCATCAAACACCACCTTAAAACAAAGTTGAAGAAAGCGAAAGGCATCTGGGCCGAGGAGCTCCCATTTGTTCTCTGGGCCTACAGGACTACAGCTCAGTCGTCTACTGGGGAAATCCCATTTTTGTTGTCTTACGGTTCAGAAGCAATGGTGCCAGTCGAGATTAGTCTCTCTACAGCTCGAGTCAGGAATTATTAGGAAGATCAGAACACCGAGCAGATTGCAGCCAATATAGACCTACTTGAGGAAGCTAGAGATATCTCTAGACTTCGAGTTGCTACTCAGCATCAGCAGGTTGCACGATTTTACAACTCCAAGGTCAAGACTTGACAATTCTGACCAGGCGACTTGGTCCTTCGCCGAGTTTTCGAGAACACTGCAGAGCCGGGGGTTGGGGGTACTCGGACCCAATTGGGAGGGGCCCTACCCCGTGGTCCGATAGACCAAGCCAAGCTCCTACCACTTGGAGGATCTCGAAGGGCGTCAGCTCCCCCACCCTTGGAACACTGAACATTTGAAAATGTACTACCTTTGATGTATTGGCCGCTGAAGGCCCCCAATAAGTGTACACCTCGGAGCGGCTAGCCTCCTAAGGCTTTCAATAAAATCTATGTTTCTACATAATCTACTTGAATGACTTGTTGACAAATGGAAAAAGTCGCCTCTCACAAGTGGGGGCTGACTCAATGGACTTATCCCTTAAAGAAGGGGTTAGTACGTTAACCCATAAAACCCATCATTTTTAGGGGAAAAGCCCATGGACGACCTGATCCCTTGATGAAGAGGTCAGCTTGTCATACGACCAACGAATCTACAAAAATGATTGTCGCTCGCCATTCGTGGGGGGGTTGATCCCTCAAGGGGTCGGTCCTTACAATTTTAACATCACAAGATTCTACGAAATAACCAAGGCATCTCCTAGGTATGGGAAGACAGCCTTGGGATGAGCAGACCTGCTAAGGAGTTAACTCGTCAATCAACAACTTAACATCTAACAATCATCATTCAAAAAATCGATCATATTATATTGTGCCCTCTCTAAAGGGTTAAAAAGATTATCCACAAAATTATCCATAAAAAAACTATTGTTTAAAGAGTTAAAAGAGAAAGGGGTATAAAAAACTATTTAGTCGGAGGGAGCTGAGAGCCAGCAGCTGGGCTCGGGGAGACATCCTCAGCCGGTCTCTCCCTTGTGTCCTCGAAAGTAAGGGACTCAATGTTGAGATCCGGGTAGAGCTCCTAGACTGCATCGATATAGGTGTCAAAGCTGCAGTTGTAGAACTTATTGGCCTCGGCGGTCCTCTCCTCCAAGGTCTTGAATGCATCCACCGTAGCGGCCACCGCCAATACCAAGGAGGCTTCATCCTCAGCCCGTTGAGCTTCTTTTGCCTTCGCTACCACTCGGCTCAACTCTTCTACCACCTCAGCCTTAGTTCACTCCAGTGCGTCCCCCAATCGGGCATTATCCTTCATGAGCAAGTCGGTGTGAGCCCTGACTCCTATCAACTCGGCTACAAAAGTAGCGCAACGTGCCTGAAGGTTGTTGACGACCCCTTGGAGGTGCAACTCTCTTGCCTTTCCATCGTCCAGTTGCCCATGTAGTTCTGCTTGCTCTTCTCATAGGACTACAACCTCATCTCAGAGTCCCGACTTTGCCCTTGAGAGATACTATCTCCCTGTCCTTTTACGTGATCTCCCTCAACCTCTCCCAAGTCATTAGTAGCCTTGGGACGGATTGAATCAAAATAAGAATATAATTATATAAACACGATGAGAAAGGAATCAAGGCAAGAAAGGTTATTAAAGATACCCTGTAAAAGACAAAGGCTATGTCGTTCATGAAGGACTCGTCCGACTTGTTGAGAAGGGCAACAATCTCCTCCTCTGAAGCATACTTCGTAGCCTAGCGAACTAAGCCCGACATGTGATAGCCTGGCGGGAGTCTGCCCCCACTGGTTCCGACCCAAGCAGATCCCGTCGCTCCCCCTGCCCCAGTCCTGCTGCATACCGAAGCTTGGGCCTCAGCCCTGGGATCATCTCTGACTTCAGGAGGAGAGAGCATCACATCGGCCATCCAAGTGGCCTCCTCCCGTTCGGAGGATGACAGGATGACTAGCAAGGTTTGGGGGCGGGAGGAAGACGGGATGGCTATGTAGCTTGGGCTTCAGCCTTGGGATCGTGCCTCGGAGGCATGAGGGGCGATGATGGGACGAGGAATCGGAGCTGGAGCTTTGTCGATCGTGGCCTCGATCGCGGTGTTGGTTGGAAGTGCTAAATCTGCAGCAACAAAAATTGGAGCTGTAACAACAGAAATTGAAACTGCAACAGCAGAAGCTGGAGTTGCGGCAACAGAAATCGAGGAGTCGCTTGCCTCTTCCGACTCGTCATCTTTGCCCGAGGTTCGGATCTTAACATCTCTTAGACAGATGGGGGAGCCTTCCTCTTCCGAGATTCAGAGGCCTTGGCCATGCCTGCATATGTGACAGTGAGTTAATGTCTGAGCTGCGAAACCTTCAACATTAGTAAAATAAAAAGCAAAGAGGCACTTACTAAATGAGGTAGGGAGCGGCTTGGACCTACAGAACCCGGATCGATAAAGGTTGTTCACGGTGATCAAGATCGACCAAGAGCGTAGATCCTCTGAATGCGCCCTGGCCTTGACAATCTGATTCTTCTGATCAGAGGAGAGTAGAGGCTAGCCCCTCGGGAAGTCTGTAGAAATGAAGATAAACGCTGGTTAAAGTATAACAAGCAGGGGAGTGTTGCAAAGAGTTTGTTTGGGATCCGACTTGGAAGAGTAAATCGGGTAAGGACCCGAGTCCTTACATTCCTTAGCTCCGCCTCCGGTGCTTCTCACTTGCTCCAAGCCCAAAACCACTTGTTCTTCCAATTCTTGTTAGAAGATGAAAGTGTAGGACTAACCCCGACCCCTTGCTGCCGCGGGTGGCGAAGTAGTACCACAACTCCTGACTATCGTGCTTGATTAAGTATAGACTCATCAGCTCTTCGGGTGTCCCGGGTTCTTAGCTTAACGTCAGATGATGTATGAGGATATTAAAGCCCTTCAAGCATTGAGAGTAAATTGGCCTGGGGCCAGTCCCAAGCAAGTTGTCAGGGCCCGAATGAAGGGATGCATTAGAAGGTGGAGTCCACATTATAATGCGCAGAGGAAAATCGCAACTTCCCCTTCAGCAGGATCTCTAGGGGTGTCAAGGGGCTCGGGAGCTCGTATCTGGATGGAGTCTGGGATCTGAAATTCTGATCGGACCCAGTCCATCTAAGACTCGACCAGCACAGAGCCTCTTGGGACGATCTCCTTAGTTCGCCCACTTGCGGGCATCTTTGTAACCCCTCCAGTTGGATCTCGGGAGGCCTTTTTCCGCCCTCATGGTGCGTCTGAGTCCTGACCTCTTTGCCCCTCCTGGGCGGAGGGTAGAGGGGTATTGCATCAAGGGGACCCTCGAAGGCCTCTCGCATATCATCCGAGCTCTCTAGCCCAGAATCATCTTCAAAGGCATAGTCGTCTTGAACCATCTTTAAGTTGTTCGGCATTTTGATAAAACAAAGGAAATAAGAGTAAGCCGGAAGTGAGGGGGGACTCACCGAAAGTTGTCTGGAACGGTCACCGGAAATCGCCTCTACCAGAAATTGGTGATCGGTCGGAATCGCCTCTCTCGGAGGTCACACTCACCGAAAATCGCCTCCTCAAGTAGCTCATAGCAACGAAAATTTGGAATAGAGGAAGTGAGGGCATCTTCGAGCATTAGGGTTTATATAACTCTTGAGTGATTCTCACATTTATGGCGAGGCGTGATGACTGCAGCCGAACTGTCACGAGTCATTGGCCCAAGCGCTGCCGAGTCGCGTGCCCCTGACATTGGGCGATGTGCTCCGAGTAGTGGAAGCGTCACCTAGTTGTCCTTCTTAGCTTACATGGCGGTCCCTCATGATTACCCTCATGATTCGAAATCCTAACCGTTGCCATGCGTCTGCCTGAGGTGAACTTGCGGACAGTAAACCCCGAGTATGTATCTTCTTGGATATGGGAGTTATGATTGTGGCCGTACGCATTAGAGGCTCAACGCTAGAGGCTACTGATTTTTCGCATGTATTTACTCTCTGAGTCCATGCTCGAACTCGGATAGTAGGGGGCTTCTGTTATGGGATGATCAAAGGCACCTGAACTTCGAGACCTGAGGTTATTCAGAGCCGACTCGAGGCGCAAGACTAAACTCGGAGATATGAATAGGCAGAGGCATGACATCCAACTCGACATTCTTTACGCCTTCGACCCAAGGCCTGGGAGGCCAACTCGAAGCTTGGGGTGATCTGGGGCTGAGGCGGTCGGCTTGGAGTAATCCGAGGTCGAGGCAGTCGGCTCGGGACTCAAATCAGAATCTACTAATGAGGGGGACCATGATGTGGGCCAATTAGTGATGGTTACTCAACTGCCCACGTCTGCATGACTGCTGAACGACTAGGTGGCCAAACTACCGGCGGAATGCAGTGAATGGCCCAAGATGCGCCTACTTACACAGACACGACCATCATAAGCAAGAGGGTATAAATAACACCCTTATGGGAGGAAACAGGTATGTAATATCTTGCACTCTCCCTCTACAACTCGACGTGGACCCTGATTCCCTTGACCTGACTTAGGCATCGAAGGGTCCCCTTGTTTAAGCTAGGGTTTCCTTTACTCACCATTGTTGTACAGGTTTAGGACTTAGAGATTGCTTGGAGTTCATAAATCCACTGGGAGGGCAGTTAAGATTTTGACAATAACAGCAATAATTTATTCAAAGGTCCTTTTTATTAATGTTGGTTGCAATTGGGATTTTTTTTTTTTTTGATTTTTTTGTTTATTTTGTTTTGTTTTGTATTTCTTCTCCCTACCTTTCCCTTGTGACTGGAAGAGATTACCGCTATGTGCTTGACTACCATAAAAGTGGATCGGACTCATTTCAGTGTGGTTCAAAGTTTCTACACGACTTGAATGTACTCCACGTGATACCAAATTAACTTCAGCTCGTCAATTATCTTACCTGTAGGGTACCAAAAAATTTACCAACTATGTCAGATACAGTATGTCAGATATACAGAAATGAAAACAGAAATGGAAGGTATGAATAGTGTCTCGTTTGCTCACGGGCAACCGCCGTACGCCTGATGGAATTACGTAGAAAGTACGGACGACGATATGCAGACCTTTCCACAGCCGGGCGCGGATTAGGTATTACCCCCGCCTCTTCGGAGCACGGGAGGGTCCGAGTGCCACTGAGGGTCCAATGTGATGTTTGAATTCTATACACACCGTTCATCCACTGAGGATTAACATTATTTTTGGATCAATACTTCAATATGATATTTAAAAATGATGGTCGGTTTGGATAAAATTAATACATGGCGGTGGAACCCCAGTGGCCCTCGGAGCGTCTGATCTCCGAACAGGCGGGGGCAGTACCTAATCGGCGCCCTCGACAGCCGCATCACTGTGCCATGTGCTGTAAGTAGAATTCGCTTCTAACTGCCAGGTGGGACAAGAATAAAACTTCAAAAGTCGGGCAGGGTGTCAGGGATGATACGCAGTCACTTCGAAATTGCATGCTTATAATACAAGCAATTCAAATTAAACTGTCTAAATCACATGTCCTAATTTAAAGGAATCATGTCCCGACAATTACGCTCATTCGGTTATCTCACTTTCAGATTGATGAACAATTATTGGACGGTACAGATTGAAAATTATCCAACATTAGTAGTTCAAGAAACAGATGTCAACGAATCAAAGGCTAGGATTGTCGAATGAAATTGTTTTCGGAGCTTTGACTTAGAAACAGTTACTTCTGCAATTTAATCGGTTAAATTTGAGTTAAATTATGAATTGTGGTACACTTCTTAGTGCATGCGTATCAAGCATCATGCACAGCCGGAGCAGAAATGCTTGATTACGAAAAAATAAAAATAATAATAAAAGAAACTAATGGGTCGTTTAGCACCGTGGATTGGAGGGGACTCCAATCCGTAAGTGGGGGTTGCAAATCTAGGGGTTTACGATCCCCTCTTCAAGGGTTTGCAATCCACGTGGGAGCTTGGATTACATCTGAAATCATTTCAATAGTTGTAGATGTAACTTGTGTGTGAGTGTACATTACTATTCTATTAGGCGTATTGCCTACTAATGATGATCAGCACCATCCAAATTTTGTTAATGTAAATCAGTACTGTTCAAACATTATTTATGTAAATCAACGATTAAAAATCATTAGTTAGTCACTCAAACATTATATTGTACTTGTGGCCTATCCCAAGCTTAAAAATTTCATCAGGACAAAACATATATTCCCAGGGAGTTATTACAACCATTGTCTCAAAGATATGAAAGTTGAATTGGTATTTAAATTCAAATCTCTATAAATATACCACGGAGAGGTTCTTTTGGATTGAAGTTGATTCCGACTCCCGGGTGCCAAATACACTGGAAGGATTACAAAAACCAGCGGTTTCTAATCCACGGATGCAAATCCACGCTCCCGAACAGGCCGAGAAAAAAACAAAAAGCGAGCAGCAGGTCCTACATGAGTTTGAAGAGCAGAAGAGAAAGAAAGGATCGAATGATGAAGAGGACTATCCAGAATCATTGTCTGAGCAAGAACAACCATAGAAAGAAAGCATCGACCTTTCCTCAGCACATTTGCTTCTTTACTTGCATTTGAGTCTGGAAATGAGGAAGCATGGATGGCAGCCTCCTTACCACCCCCTTCAGGTATCTGCTTTCTCTTGTCTTCTTTGTCTCTGCCTGTTCCTGTTTTAACATGCTTCCTCTGCTGTTTGTAGGTGGTCGCGGTTGCTGTATTTCTGGCATTGGGGTTTGCTTTCTATGTCTTCTTTCTCCCCTTTGTTGGAAGGAAGTTGTTTCAGTATGTTGTGATGGCCCTCTACACTCCACTCGTAAGCAGCACATCCTCTCTCTCTCTCTCTCTCTCTCTCTCTCTCTCTAAAAATTACATGCCTTTACTTCTGAGATGAGATCTGTCTACTGCTGATTTTTTTTTTATTTTTATTTTTTTACTTTTCTTCTTCTGTTGGGTTTCTGATTAGTTGTCTTGAGTCCGATCAAAGTTCTTATTTCAAGAAAAGAAGGGAAAGAGAAAAAAGAAACGAAAGGTTTTTATCTAGCTTCTTTTCCTATTGATTTGTGGGACTGCATTGCATGTGAGGAGAGATGGATTTCTGTTCTTATTGCTCTTTTTTTCCTTTTCCTATAATGTGAAAACAGAGAAGGACAGCTGCAGAATCATCATCTGTAGATTTGAACTTTGACCCATTAATAAGAAATCACAAACACAAATTTGGTTGCTCCACATTTAACAAACAGAAATTAGGGCTGATACAAACCTCTGGGTATTATCGCGATTGATTTGCTCTTTAAGCTAGTCAACAAGTAGGCCATTTCAACTATTCTCTGGGTTCTGATAAGTTTGCATGCGGAGGTGGTCCTCGGATTTCTGCCCAGCACAGGGTTCTCTTTTTGTGCAGTTAATTTCACAAAATAGCTTCTTTTCCATGTTATTCTCTTCAGATTAGTTGTAGTTAGGGTTTTGGTAGCCATTTTGTTATTTTATAATTTAGGTATGATGATTGTTCAACATACTTCTCTATGTTCTTATGCGTTTCCTAATCAAGGGGCTTTGTGTTTACTGGGTCATACCTCTCTGGAAATGCATATCCCAGCTTTTCCCCATTTTCTCTATTTGCTATGCCTGGAAAACTTACCCTTTTTCTCCCTGAGGTAGCCATTTCCCCTCATTTCTCATGAAATGATACCCCGGCTTTTACCTAGGGAATAAATTTCTTTGCAAAAGCTGGGAAAGGGATTTATCTTAATTAGTGTTTTAAATAGCTACACTATGTAGCCTTTGGCTTACGGTACATATTGTAGCTTAACGTTATGTAGCTCTTGAAAATAGCTTAAGTTGCGTGTAGCCTACACTACATGATAATTTGCACTTGCTACCCGCTACATAGACTACGTTACATGCTACATAACTTACATTATAAGTTATTTTCACTACAACATAAAAATCAATTAATGTTTTCAATAATTTGTTACATTTTTATGTTTTCAATAAAAAATATTTAATCTTTTCAATGCTTTTAGTAAAATAATATAAGTAATAGTATCAAATTAGTTTTGTTACATTTTTCTGTTTTCAATAAAAAATATTTAATCTTTTCAATGCTTTTAGTAAAATAATATAAGTAATAGTATCAAATTAGTTTTGTTGCTCTTTCTTTACCTTTATAGTTCGTCATTAGCCTTTCCTGTTACTTTAGGTTGTATTTAGTTGCACCAAATATCATGAAATTTTGTTAATTTATCTCTCTCAAAAAAAATGATCAGTTTAATTTGGTGTAGAATAAATTGGTGCAACCAAGGGCAACCTTGATAAAAATCTAGTAGTAGCCCGTAATTTACTCTACACACTATGTCACTTACCCTCATGCTTTTGAAGGGGTGAACGCTACGCTACATGCTATTCGCTATTTAAAACACTGATCTTAATTCCTAGCCTCTTCTCTTTCTCCCTTTCTCCTCTCCTCCATCTCCACCATTACCCACAACATTGCTGTTGGTGACAACTCTCTAGTGATATTCGCCATCAAATTGGCCGGCTGTGAGGATAAAAAAGGCGCTGGTGATGTTCTCAATCCATCCGATTGATTCCTCCTCTATCTCTTCCAACTAGCAGTGAACTTCATCAAATGGTGAAATTTCAATTGTGCAAATGGGTTCATCTGAAAAATGGGGCAATGAGGCCATCATTCGTTTGATTAAGGGCCTTGAATATAGATACATCATATCATTATGAAAAATGAGGCATGTTGATGACTAAATCTGGACGGCTCTCCACTCCGATCCGCGAACTCCGAACCGCTTCAACGTCTCGAACCTGCGCGTTGACAACAAGTAAAGGAGACCCTGGCTAAATCGGGGGACCCTCCAATGCCTAAGTCAGGTCAAGGGAATCTAGGTCTAAGTTCGGGTGTAGTGAGAGAATGCAAGATGTTGCGTATCTGTAGCAATGAAATCTCATTGTATTTATACCTGACTATCGGACGGTCCAGGTCCATTAATCTCGGCATGATTCGCTCAATCAGTGGGATACTGCAATTGTGAAGATATTATTTGAAATCCGGGGATCGTGTAGCGTATCGTGCGTATCCCCGAGCGAAACAATCGGTCATGTCTGCGTAAGGTAGTTTCTTAGTTTAGCACATGGAGCATCCACGTCCCGCCTCGGCCTCGGCTCGAGACTTTCGGCCAAAGAGGCCCTGACTCCAAGCCTCGGCCCTAGGCTAGTGTGCACATGGGCTTTCACCGTCAGGTTATTAAACAAGGACGGCGTCCAGAGTCTGAGCCGAGGGTCGGCCTTTCATGTCTGTCGGGTATTCGAAAGATCTCCCCTTCGCGCTCCGAGACGGACTTGACCTGTCGAGTTGAGTCTCTTAGCTACGAGTAACACAAGTGTGAGTGATCGAATGATTCGTCTTCGCTCGAGCAGGTGGGGCGGCCCAAGGTCTCGCAAGTAAATCTCGGCATGATCTTCAAACTGGCTGCATTGGTCTTGAATTACTTCGAACTGACAACCTCCCTCGGAGTAGGAGCACAACTACGACCGAGCCGGGAATCTTTCTTCTTCTTGGTAGTATTTATCGTTCCAGATTAACTTTTATATATCCGACCAGATTAGGGTGATGTTGCTCCTTGGAATTGGAGGAGCTCGGATCTTCCCACAACAAGGCAAATGGGGGACCACCTTCCATGCAATCAAAGGGTAATGCATCGTACCATTTTGAAAGAATTGAGTGATGGGGGCCCATCGTTTGTGTGATTGAGGGTCTTGATGCATCATACCATTCTGGAATAATAGGACACCGGGCCCATCGTTTATGCAATCAAGGGTCTTGATGCACATACCATTTTGAAAACAATGGTGCAATTGGGCCCATTGTTCATGCAATCTTCGCCATCTAGCAAAGGGTCTTGGTGCATCAGAATTTTTAAGAAAGTGGGGCATGGGCCTATTATTTGTGCAATTAAGGATCATTGATCATGGTTTAAGATCTCATTTAGTACGACTCATTTTTGTCCCATTTTTACCGGTTTTGTTCTACAATGAAACAAGTCACCAAACTGATACAAGACTGAAACTAACTGATATGGGACCAATGATGAGTCTGGTCGAGTCACTGTTATTACATTCTCCGAGAAAGTTACACTTGGAAAATGCTATTTAAGTCCACACCATCGAGTAATGATGGCAATTGGCCCTATTGTTTGTTTTCATTCCATAAAAGTAGGGCCCATTGTTACAAACCTCTTTTTTATTTTTATTTTTTATTTTATTAGTATTATTATTTTTTTAATGGGCATTTTTATTCAAAAAACGAGGAGGCAACAAACTACACAAACATCAAGGGAGGCTCCACAAAAAAACAAGGGAGTCCCATAATAGCATGACAAATAACAAGTCACATCTGAAACTATATCCCCACACAACTATACACAATTTGAAATTAAAATTCAACAGTAGCTTCAAGAAGCCCCCTCCTTTCCCATGGAAGCGGCCCTCTTGTTTGCAGATTGATCAACTTGAATGAAAACAACTCCCAAGTGATCCCTGAGATTGTTTGTGAAAAGGCGAGCTTAACAGTCCTTGGGGGGGTGGGGGGGTTGGTGAATAGGACTATGCCAAATTAAAAAAAATTTAAAGTGCAGAAATAATAAACAAATCTAAAATCTCAATTGCACTAGTATTGAAAAATTGATTCAAACTAGTTTGTAGGACAACCTACACCCAAAACAAAGTTTAGGTAGGACAACCTTATTTCACGAATGTTCCTAAGAATCAAGATCTCAAACCAAGTAAGAGAAAGTAAACCTATCTATTACAAACATTCACCACTTTTGCATAAATGAAATTACAAACATTCTCTACAAATGCAAAAAAAGAAACATTCACAACAAACACCAAGAATTATAGTGGTTCGGTGTGTACAACAACTGTTCTCAAACAACCACACTTACTCCACTCCCAAGATTACTAACCTCGTAATCACGGCTTTCACTATGAACATGGTTTTCATAGGGTCACCTTAAAACCTGATATAATTGTGATTTTATTGGGTTATCACAAACAAACCCCTCTTTGAGATTTTTAGGCTATCTCAAACAAAACTTTTAATGAGATTTTCTGGCTATCTTATAAAAAACCAAATACAGAAAGTAAATTGATACTTATCTTCATCGAAGAAAATGTTGTAGCCGTAGATCACTTTTCTTGAATGACGAATGTTCGATGTTCAATCCAATAGAAAAGGTCTAGGGTTCTATTTGATTTTAATTAGATTTAAACTCAAAGGCTACTTGCATTAATTCCCTCAAATCTCAATAAGAGTAAATACTCTTTTTAAAATCAGAATG
This sequence comes from Magnolia changhungtana, assembly GCA_030180095.1. Taxonomy (NCBI): domain Eukaryota; kingdom Viridiplantae; phylum Streptophyta; class Magnoliopsida; order Magnoliales; family Magnoliaceae; genus Magnolia; species Magnolia changhungtana. The sequence continues at coordinate 576,220 of JASAUF010000150.1, forward strand.
ACAGAGTTTTAAAATAAAGGAATTAATGAAAAAGCTATAAAATAAATTTATAAATACCGCTTGATAGCTTGACAATAAATGAGGCATCTCTCTCTCTCTCTCTCTCTCTCTCTCTCTCTCTCTCTCGAATAAGGACTTTGATAGGCTTAAGTTGTATTTTCGAATTGAGAAAGAACCTCTATTTATAGTCAGAAAGTTTGTTCCTTCGACTGGTCCAAGGCAGTCTTCGACTGGTCGAAGTACTAGATTCAGTTTTAACAAATTTTCAAATTCGAGCAGGATAAGATCTAACATATCTTCGACTGGTTGAAGAGCTTGTTCGATTGGTCGAGGGTGACCTTCGACTGGTCGAACAGTCTATTCGACTGGTTGAGCAAGCAGAATCCTACTTGATTTTAGTTGTTGGACTTCGAGTTGAGGAACCTTCGACTGGTCGAGGACTCCACTCGACTAGTCGAAGACGCAACAGAATTTCTATTACACTTCGGCTGTTTCTTGGACTAGTCGAGAAATTTCGTACACTGGTCGAGGTAAAACTTAGACTAGTCGAAACTCAACCTACAATAAGTATAAGAACCCAATTTTGAATTTGTTTTGAAAGCACCTAAACCTAAGGTCTTTATAGGGTTTATTATACCTATAAGGATTGAATTTCATAGGACTAGAACGTCACAAGGAGCTTGATCTTCTACTGGTTGATCATCAATAGGAGTTGAACTTGTCGATGAAGCTTGCTCTTCTATTAGTACTTTTAGTAGAACTTGAACTTACACTTGAAGGAGAACTTTCTATCTTGATCCATGTGACTTGAACTTTAGCTTGACTTCAACTTGAACATAAGCTTGACTTTAACTTGAAGAACACTATGCTAAGTTGTTTTGACAAGACGAAATTTGACAAACCAGGTGTAACATGTGCTTTAAACATAATAGCACTTAGAATCTCCCCCTTTGTCAATTTCGTGACAAAACATTTAGTGATACATGAATCAGAATGTAGCCCTGTATTCTTCAAATCATGGTGTAGTTGAAGAGAGCAAAAAAAAAGAGTAAAATAGTACTCCCCCTCAAGTTGTGCTTTCCTCCTTTCTTGTTTTAAAACATACAATATTCCAAGCATTCCTAGCATTTATATTCAAACATTTTTTCTCAGCATGTATATATAATCTCTACCATATTCTCAACATGCATTCCAGTGCTATATTCATTCAAATCTCTCCCCCTTTTTGTCACAAGTTGACAAAGAAAGAAGGATGTTAACAAGCACGTAAAACATGTAGAATAAATAAAGCATTAAATCAAGATAGTGTGGCATATTAAATTATCAAAGGAAGGAAATGATCATCTAAACAAAGTGAAAGAATCAAGTCATCAAGAAAACCAAGTATGAAGTTATATAGCCCCATAGAAATAAAAGAGAAATGAAATGAACTCGGTCAGATCCTAAGGAGGAAGGAGCAGGCATGGAAGGATCCATCTGATGCAAACTCCTTGCAATACGGTGGAAGTACTTCTTCATGTACTTCATAGAGGATTTCTGAGTTTGAATCACAGTGTCTTGTGAGATCCGTAGAGCCTCAACCTTCTCATCCAATGATTGAAACCGATCATCAACCTGAGAAGGTTGATAATCTAAATCATCTGGATCATCTATATCGTCGAGCTCATCAAAGATGTCGTCCATAGACACGTCTTCTGGTGGTGCAGGTGCTTCCTCTTCTTCCTCATCTCGCTGACTCGGAAGATATCTTAGATTCATCTTGTGAATATTAGCGTTATCGAATGGTAATTCTGACTCGGGTGCCTCACACGTAGGAATATGAACATTACAATGAAAGGCAATACAAGTCATAAGATATCCAAAGGGAATAGAACCATGACCAGGACGGAGATGAAACTGAATTACGATATAGCAAATAAGAGAAGGAAGAGACACTTGTACCCCAGAAACAACAGAGTGAAGAATATTATCCATGAAGGGAGTAAGTTCTGACTTATTCCTTAATTGAGGATACACATTGGACGTAAAGATACGATGAAAAACTCGAAATCTAGGCAACATTTGATTGGCACACAACGCATTACCAGAATGCCATTCCTCATTAAACCGACACAGTTTATGTGTAATCGCTAGCCGTTCTGTATGGAACATTCTATCAGTTAAATTTTCAAGAGGAATCCCATCCTCTGCAACAACAATCCCAGTTACGGTTGAGATTAGATTGCGGTCTACAGACTTCCACAAATTTAATTGTAAAGGTTTGATTTTCTTGGGACACTTCACTAATTGATGCATAGATGCATTGCGCAATGGAACGGTAAGCTTTGCTGCCCCAACCAAAAATGCCTTCTCAACCAACATTAGAAAGCAAAGGAACAAGATCAAATGGAGCAATGTGAGCAACATTTACACTACGCTTAATAATTATGTCTCTTGAGCTGAAATCCCTAATTTGGTCCGAATTTTCTTTGATGCCCCTAAGGGTTCTCACATTAGATGAAGTCAGCCTAGATGACGAGCTACCACGAGTTTTTCGTGTAGTCGCACGTTTAGTACGATGCTCCATTTAATGATTGCTCAAGAAATAATTAAAGAGAGTAATGTGATTGTGGATATATCAGATTTTTCACAAATATCACACCAAAAAGGGTTTGGAAACAACAATAAACCCCAAATGATAGATTAGCTAGAAAGGAAGTACTCAAATCTTGAAAGAAATAGAAAAACAACCACTTACAAGCTTAGATTTGGAGATGGGTTTGTTGAGAGGGGCACCGACGAGTTGAAGAAGAAGATGAAAATGAAAGAAAAAAAGAAGAAGCGATTTTTCACTTTTTAGAGGTGAAATCTCACGGTCCTCGACCAGTCGAGTAGCGTACTCGACCCGTCGAGGGTTTGACTGGTTGAGTACGTCCACGACCTGTCGAAGAACAAAAAAAAATGATTTTTTTTAATAAAAATTTTGTCATTATATTATTAGTATTATATGCATTTAATTAATTATAAACAAGAAACAAACAAATGCATAAATACTTAATTAATAACACAAACCAATATCATTCTTTAAATTTGAAAATCTATTCTTGTCGAGTGGTTTGGTCAAAATGTTAGCAAGTTGCTTTTCAGTTTGAATATATTCTAGCACAACACTCTTATCTTTAACAAGTTCTCGAATATAATGATATCTAATATCAATATGTTTTGTACGAGAATGTTGGATTGAATTTTTTAAAATGGTAATTGCGTTTGAATTATCGCAATACAATGTCATTGTATCTTGCGCAATGCCATAATCGGCTAACATTCTTTTCATCCAAATGAGTTGAGTGCAGGCGTTACCGGCTGCAATATATTCAGCTTCAACAGTTGAGAGTGATACAGAGTTTTGTTTCTTACTGAGCCATGAAACTAAGCAGTTCTCTACGTAGAAACATCCACCACTGGTAGATTTTCTATCGTCAATATTTCCAGCCCAGTCTGCATCCAGTATATCCGACAATTTGTACGGATGTATCATGTGGATACTAAAGTCGTAAATTAGCTGAACTTGCGATATATCTGATTATCCGCTTAACATCAATTAGATGAGATTATTTAGGATTGGATTGATATCGGGCACATGTTCCAACACTAAAAGCAATATCAGGTCTACTAACAGTTAAGTATAAGAGACTACCAATCATACTTTGATATAAACGAGAGTCTACATTTTTACCTGATTCATCCTTTAAGAGTTTAAGAGTTGCACTCATTAGAGTATCAAACTTCTTTCCATTATCAAATCTAAACCTTTTTACTAAATTTAAGGCGTATTTGGTTTGTGAGATGAATATACCATCTTCATGTTGCTTAACTTGTAATCCAAGAAAGTAGTTTAGTTCACCAACTAAACTCATTTCAAACTTGGATTTCATCAGATCTGCAAACTCAATAGATAAGTTAGCGCATGTAGATCCATAAATTATATCGTCAACATAGATCTGTACTATCAGTATATGATCGTTATGTTTCTTGACGAATAAAGTTTTATCAATGCTACCCATATTGAAGTTATGACTAAGTAAAAATTTAGTCAATTTTTCATACCATGCTATAAGAGTTTGTTTCAAACTATAAAGTGCCCTTTTAAGACGGTATACATGATTTAGAGATTTGGGGTCCTCAAAACTCTTAGGTTGTTCAACATAAACCTCTTCATGTAAGACACCGTTTAGAAATGCACTTTTAACATCCATTTGATATATTTTGAATTTCATATTACATGTAATCGAAATAGATAATCTTATGGATTCAAGGCGAGCAATTGATGCAAAGGTTTCATTGTAATCAATACCTTCTATTCCCATGTACCCTTGTACAGCCAATCGAGCCTTATTTCTGATAATATTACCTAATTTATCAGTTTTATTCTTAAAAATCCATTTAGTTCCAATTATATGTTTATTAGAAGGTCTAGGAACCAAGTAGCACACATCTTTTCTAATAAATGGATTTAATTTTTCTTGCATTGCAATTATCCAACTTTCATCAGTAAGTGCTTCATTTATATTGGCCGATTCAATTTAGGAAGTGAAACAGACATAATTACAAATATTTTCTAATTGTTTTCTAGTCTGTACACCAGTGCTAGGGTTACCAAGTATTAGATCAGTCAGACGGTCTTTGACTAATCTTAGTTCAGTATTAACTGATTTTGATGAAGAGTCAGGTATATCAATTATATTGACTTCAGCTTCATCTAGATCAGGAGTGGGTGTGCTTTGTTGATCATCAATTACTACATTTATGGATTCCTGAATCACCCTAGTTCTTTTATTAAGATGTCGGTAAGCACGACTATTTAGGGCATAGCCTAGAAAAATTCCCCCATCACTTTTAGTTTTGAATTTTTCCAAATTTTCCCGGTCTTTTAAACTGAAGCATTTACATCCAAAAGTCCTAAAATATTTAACAGTGGGCTTTTTATTAAACCATAGTTCATAAGCTGTTTTATTTTTTGATTTTCTAATATAAACTCGATTTATAATATAACATGCAGTATTAACAACTTCAGCCCATAAATTTTTTGGTAGTTTTATGCTGTTTAACATTACACTAGCCATTTCCTGTAGAACTCTATTTTTTCTTTCAACAATTCCATTTTGTTGAGGTGTTTTGGAAGCAGAGAACTCATGTGATATACCATGATCATTACAGTACTTCTCAAAATTGTTATTTTCGAACTCTGTGCCATGATCACTTCTAATTTTGATCACAGACATATCTTTTTCAGTCTGAATTTGTTTTAGAATTTTTCTGACTTCATCGAGAGTATCTGATTTCTCTTTTAAGAAGGCTATCCAAGTATATCTGGTATAATCATCAACAATGACCAGAAAATACTTCTTTCCACATCTGATTAGAAAATGAAAATTCAGACTTCCCAGGAATTGCCTAGTTCTGACCAAACAGATATTAAACTTTCCCAAGGAACCAGTCTCAACCAGATAGAATTTAATTGTTCTCAGCAAGCATTTTCCCTTACTTGGTTTCCCTGTAAAACATACACGCTAGGGGTTGCTTGGAAGCATATAATTTGAACTTATATGGGAATGAAGAGACCTGTGTTTTGATACCTGGTTCGTTTAAGAAATCTGTCCTATGGAATTCACTCCCACACATGTTCAAAATAATCCCACTTATACAATATATCTTAAAAATTATATTTCAGACTTACCATGAATTACCTAGTTCTTACAAAGCAGATTTCAGACTTCCCCAAGAAACCAGAGTCACTGCCAGATAGAATTATAGACTTATCCAGTGGGCTTGTCCTCTATTGTAAGTCTTTTAGGCTAATAAATAAGGGAGGAGGGCATCAAAACCCTAATTACCTGTGTGTGTGTGTGTGTGTGTGTGTGTGTGTGTGTAGTCAAGTGCATGCATTTTCTAACCTTATACCCACATCGAAAATGGTACCTGCAAATCCCTCTATTTTACAGAACTCAGAATTAGTAATGGCTTTCTAAATTTTGGACCCTAGCCCTCTTCGCAACCATTGGGAACCTACCTTGAACGTTTTCCCTAAGTAATAGCCATGTCAATGTGTGTTTGATGCATATCCTTTAGAAGTTGAATTGTAACGCATGGTATCATGTATTAACTACCAAATAGCATGATGTAGGATCGATGACACATATGCTTAAGAAGTACAGCTGCTGACAAGTACAACTAAAAGCAATTTATGAGTGCATTAAAATAAATTACAAGATATAATGTACGTAAATTCTGACAAAATATGTTTTTTTATCATGATCAACAGTGTTGAAATTGTCATATGTAGGAAAATCATTTAGAGGTCCTTAATCTTCCTTTTTCAAATTATTTGAAGTCCCTTTGCATCTTGAAGTTCAATGCTTTGTGTTTCTCACGTGGAAATTCATTTGTGGAACCTATGCAAGATACACAAAGAGCTCATGCATGCATGTTGACACTTGATTATAAGATAGGGGCCTTTACTGCATTTCAAAATTAAGGATAGCATTGCTACTTCTCATGCCAGGTTACATTTGTCTTCTGCCTATACATTTGGTCTGCGGCTACTGATCCTGGGGACCGAGGAGTTTTCAAGTCAAAGAAGTATCTTAGCATCATGGGTGATGGGAAATATGTTCATCCCAAGGCATCTAAACTAAGTGCTGAATCTACTTCCTCTGTTAAGGATGTGAATGCTGCAATAATCGGAGAAAAACCACTGGATGAGGGCGTGGGTGTAGATGCCACCAGGGGTGAAGGGAATCCAGCGAATGCATTTGAAAAGGAGAACACATCCTCGCATAATTTGTCCTTTTGTTCGGTTTTGTTGGGATGTTGTCCTTTTGCTTTTACACGCAACCATCCTTGTTCACGTGAGCAGTCTTCGGAGCAACGAATGAGTGAGGACGGCATGTTTTACTGCAGCCTTTGTGAAGTAGAGGTATGCATGAAAATTGGCAATGATGACGACCTTCAATCCCTTCGAAGAGTTTATAAATGGTCCAATTTGTACAACTGGCTATGAAATGCATTTTTGTGACTGCAATATGCCTATTTTTTTCCTGCCCTTTTGTGCACTATTATTTGCACAAGTTTCCTCTTGAAATATTCTTGTTAACTACTGAAAAGACTTAGTTGCAGTAGTTCCTGAAGGGTCGAATTCATTTGCATTCCTCGTAAATGTTTTATTTGTAGCTGTCTTATGCCAAATCTGCAGAAGCTGATTCTGTTGCTGACACATGAGAAGGAAAATGACATTTTTTTTTTTCCGCGTTGTGAATGTAAGAATGTGTAAATTCAATGATTGCTTTAAATGCCAATGTAGCAATGACAGGTGTAAAGCTGTCCTTTTTTTTTTTTTTTTTTTTTCTTGATACAGTTATTAGTGTTGTTTTCATGACATGTTTGTTCTGTTAATAACTTAATATGCTCCCTTCATTCTCTCTGCTAATTGGGGTTTTCATGTTTTGGACACTTCACATGTTACTCAGTAAGTGCCTGGATTTTTTGTCGTTTTTGGCTGTAGAGAAAGGTGCCTTCTCCCAATTTGCTTTTCTATTGGAAACCACAATACTGTGAAAGCATTAAAAGAAATTGGACAAATTCAAAAATTCCTTTCATCCTCTTTTTCTTCACCTTCTTATTTTCCTCCTCTCTGACCCTTCTTGTTTACAGTCTTTGGATTAGAATACCTCAAAGTGGCAACTGGAAGACACTGATGATGGTCAAATTATTTGAGTCTGAACAATAAAACTAAAGAAAAGAAAAAATAACTATAGGCTTTTGTTTTGAATAAAATTGGATCTCTGTTATGACTTTTGTCTTCTAGTTTATTTATACTTTCTAATCTCATCTCTGGCGGTATTACCGAATGACCTGAAAAGAGTTCAACATAATAAAGTGATAACTGACTGGAGCAACTATTTTTACTCAATTCTGTGGTTTGCTTCATTTTCCATTTTTTGAATTGAAATACTAATGCATACAGCATACTACTTGAATTCTCAATATGGAATTTGGGTATATGCAAACCAATCAAGAATAGATGGCCATAGATATTAATATCCTACCCAAAATTGCATGGAACTTTCTTTGAATTTATTTGTTACTTTCATGTTGTTGCTCACAGACGACTTGGGGGATGATGCCTGTGAATTGGGTTGAGGACATCAGAGAATTATCTAGTCTTGATATGATCTCATTCACTTGCTGCTTTAGGGAGGAGTATAGACTCTCTCTCTCTCTCTCTCTCTCTCTCTCTCTCTCTAAATAAATAAATAAGCTTGTGTATTGGGATGAGGCCACCAATGAATTATCTAGTCATAGTCTGAGCTTGTTCGTCCATTGTTTTAGAGAGGTGGATAGCTTGGCGGGGGTTTACATGGGTTTGGTGTTCTCCTCCCTTCTGGTTTTGGTGAAGGACTTTCCTCGTTTCATTGTATCTTTTCCTCGTTTAGTCGCTTCTGTTTATTTGTCGAAAAAGAAGCAAGTTGCACACACATGAGTTACATACATGCAGTTGGCCTGTGTAAAATTCAATCATCAGTAGGTTTTGTTCAATCTGTAGTCTTGTGCTTCTTCTACATAGGGCGTCGTCCTCCAGAATCTGACAACCCGTATACATCAGGTCATAAAGTAGCTACGTTTCTACCTTCTCCATCTGTTCCCCTTTTCTCCCTCTTGGTGTAACTCCTTTCCACCTGGTACATTGATTGTATCTGTTGTGAAAACCCATATGTGTGGACTGCGTCCCAGGTACATCTTGTATAGCTTACTTGCTTAGTTGTTTCTACGGACTTGACATGATAGATTGATGCACTTTGTATGCAATGTGATTTGTGATGCTTATGGACTGTTGATGGATGCGATGCAGGTTTTCAAGTACAGCAAACACTGTAGAGTTTGTGACAAATGTGTTGATGGCTTCGATCATCATTGCAGGGTAGAATCTCTTGATTTGCGTGGAGTCTTCCCAGTCCCTTTAGGGAGCATGTTCTGATGCCTTCTTCATGTTGGTTTTGTAGTGGCTCAACAACTGTATAGGAAGAAAAAACTACAGACGGTTTTTCACTCTCATGGTTTCTGCCCTACTCTTGGTAAATGTCAACCTCCCTTCTTTACACCTGTTTAGTTTAGACTCTAGGGTGTCATGATCCATTGTGTCCTAAATCACCACTCTCCTTCATCCCCATGTGGTGTATGGCACCATCACTTCGACCTAGAGCAACTATTTCTCACCTCCCCTATTGAAGTGGATTAAATTCCGCGTCTTCAAGTCCAGCTGTCAAGAGATGTAGTAAGCTTTGATTTCGGGTCCTTTTCATTTTGGTTGATTATTGACAGGTGTTCGTGGTTTGTGCACCTTGGTCTTGAGGTTGCAGCTTATTCTACAGTGGTCCATGGGCATCCTTGTATTGATATGCTGTTTCCTTGAGCGGAAGCGGTTTGCTGCAGAGATCATATCCAAGCTGGGGAGCAGTTTCTCTTTGGTGCCCTTTGTTGTTGTTGTGGTGAGTATTCAATTGTCCATTCATCTCCTCCAGTTTGACTCAATTATCGCCGTCATCTTGAACTAACAGGATGGAACTTTATCTTTTCACAGGCTTCTTGCACTGTCTTGGCATTGATTGCTACTCTACCACTTGCCCAGCTCTTTTTCTTCCATGTTCTTCTCATAAAAAAGGTAAAATTTGAAATTATTTGTCACTTCGAACATTGTGTGGATTTATGGTACTGTCTCTTTGATGCTACAGTGCTATGGTTGAGCTCAACTAGCATCAGATTACTGCATTATCATTGGTCATTTCCAAGCTGACCTGTTTTTAAAGCCATGCCCCAGGCGATTTTTTCTTGTGTTTTGATTTTCATTTGCTTCAATGTTTCTAGTACTTTTTATACTATTGCTCTTCAAAATTTTTACTATATATAATTTTTTTTTGAAATACAACCAGGAGCAATTTCTGGTCCCTAAGAAGAATCCTCTCCCCAAAGTTAGAGCCAAACTTAATGGAAGCGGAAGAAGTGGATGAAGCGAGAACCACCCTAAGACACCATGTGCAACCCACATTTATTTACATCTAATATACCCCATCCCCAATTAACTGAGAATAGGCAGTCTCTTGCCTCTCTAGGCAACTCCTCTATTCTTAAGAATGTCATCTTTCTATCCCTTGAGCTACCCAAATTCGCTAGCTTATCTGCCAATGGATTGCTTTCGTAGCAAATTTGTGACAACTTGAAGTTTAGGGATAGGAGCTTTTTCCTGATTCCACCCACCAATACCAAATCAACCATGAGGGGGAGATAGAATAGCCAAAGCTGGATACAACACATAGAATTGTTTTCTATTTCCACGTTTACCAAGCCTCTCTCCACACAAAGAGAGACCTGTAAAACAAGGCTGTAGCTTCCGCCATTGTGTTAGTCACCATACAGTAGTAGTTACTAAAAGCAAAACAGATGTTCCCTGTGATGTCCCTACAACACCCAACTCCATCTCCTGGTCTCAGGTTTCCACGCGATGATCCATCCACATTAAGCTTTTCCCATCTTAAAGGAGGTGGAACCCACTTCAGAACCACCACAGCTTTAGGGGGCTTACATGAAAGAGGAATACTTGTGCTCTGCAGTGAAGATATCTCCAACAGGCGACCCACTGCCGGAGCAACAACACAACCTTCAATAGCCCTCAACCAGCATTGTGCCTTCGAAAACTTTACTATGGTCAACCTGCTTACCTGAACTTGGCCTTATTCATTGCCAACCACAACTCCCACATGATTAGGCACAACACCATGTCCCTTAGCGTCATGAAGAGGGAGGACATTTTGCTCAAGCTAAACCTTTGTTGCAGACGCATATGGATGGGCTGGTTGCTTATAAAATGAACTTAAAAAATTCTGCTAAAATAGTTCCATACTCTCACCGCCAATGCCCCTCTAGCATACAGCTTTTGTTTGCACTTGACTCGCTTCTTATTATGGATGATTTATTATCATATTCATACACTTAAAATGGAGTCTACTTTTTCAGGTTGATTTGATTGAACTTGACATGGTTTCTAGAATGCAAAATAATGTCTATAGTGGACTCTCACTTACATAATAATAGTCTAATGGTATTATTATCAAGATTTTAAACAATGGTATTGCCCGAAAAAATGCAAAAAAAAAAAAAAAGAACTGTAAAGAAAGGGAAAAAAATGGGAAACATAAGAATACACGTACATATGTGCATGCATACATTATATATGTATGTATGTATGGGAGATGGTGTCCTGTGAGTAGTGTTGTAGCCTACAAGAGACCATGTGTGCACACATACTGGGCCAAGCAGGGTGGGCCCTACTTTGATGTGTTGTTGAATGCACCCCAAGTATTAGATGTGTCACATCCAATGTTGTCAAATCACATATGCGCAAGGTGTTCGGTATCGGTATCGGTGCCCACCGTTACCTATATGGATACGCCTCGTATCAACTGATACGGGGGTGTAACGGCCGATGTGGGTCCCATATCAGTGCAGATTTTTTTTTTCATCGAAAAATTATGAAAAAAGATGGATTAAATCCGGAATATTCTAAATATTTGAAATATGCATTCATTTATAATTTGGAACATTTTTTTGGTGGTGTAACGGTCCACTCTTTGGTGAGAAGCTGTATTGGACAGCCCGATGAATTTATGAACCAAACAACCTGGATTTGACTGCAAAACTCATATATTTAATTTTCTAACTATCTACTATCAATGATAGATATATTAGAATGAATGTAATATTAAAATATCTTACATGTGTAGGTGTTTGCAATTATTTTTCATAATTTATTCTATTTCTATATTAAGTTATTAACATACTTGAGGAGGAGTGAGGCCTCTACTCTAGAGTCTAGACAAGAGTCCAGACTTGTATGAATTACAATGTTCATTTTATTTTGAAGTCTTCATTCTTCAACATGTCAGAAACTTCTCCTCCTATCCTGTTCCCGTCTGTCCTGTCATCCTCAAGTCAACAATATAAAAAATAAATAAATAGTAGTGTCTCATATACTCCCCTGCAACTTGATTAAGGATTACTTGATTGGTTGTCAGGGGAGTTATTTTAAATACGAGTTTGGTAGTGTCAAGTGTGTGCTTGCAATAGTACTACTGCAAATACTTACCTTAATACAAATATATACTTACAATTACCATAATAAAATTCACGAGTAACCACCAAAATGAAAATATACTTTTTTTGTGGTTGCTCGACCTCCACATCATCGTCACCGTCATCATCAGGCTGAGGCTGTCCAATAGGTAGAGGTGCCGCATATCCATAATATCTAGTGCTAGAAGGAAATACTAGGTCAACGAAACTAGAGGATGATTGATCCTGATTAGGCAACGACTCCGACCTCGAGTAAGAATATCCACCAATGCCCATCGAATAGTCATACTAGTGCCCGTACTCAGGCTGTTGAGAATCTTGAGATTGAGAGTGTACTTGTGATGAGTAACTTGGATTTGGATCTGGATATCTATAATCATATGGATATGGATCGGGAGGACTACTCCAACATGAATGTGATGGAACAGGCTTAATATAACCATAACCATAATCCAATTGACCATAAGAATATCCATCGTAATGCCCAGGACCATGGGCCTGCTGATGTTCCAGACCTCCTGGACCCGGTGCACCACTAGACCTACCCTCCTGCTGGCTGTATCGTGACTCAATACACTCATAAATCCGACCTCGTATACTACCTTATCGATGTTCATCGGCCTCACGATCTGTAAACGACTGTATGGTGTGCTGAGCAACATCAGAAGTGCCAGCGCCAAGGGCAGGGGCGTCATTATCACCATCATCCGACATGGTCACGCTACCACTACTCGTACTCTTCCGTTGATCTTAATCAGTACTTGGCATAAAAGTTGCCCCTCTTTCTGGGTCCAACACAGCTACACGACTCTCTTGTTACGCTGTGCGTATTAATGGGTCATCAATTTCCGATTCTTCACTATCCTCTTCAATTTGCTTTTCTCTTATTTCCAACCAAGGTGGAAGCGGGTCGTTCTCATCATAAATATTGTCCAAGTTTATTGGACAGTAGTCTATGTCATCGGCGCCTGTAATGCTTCTATGATGTCGTCGCATTCTTAGCTTCATATTGTAGTGCATGAAGACAAGTCTATCCAATGTCCTAGTCTGCAATCTATTCATATTCTTTGAATGAATAAGTGCAAAACAACTCCAATTCCTTTTGCAGCTAGAAGAAGATGTTGTCTGGCTCAAAACTTTTATTACAATTTTTTGCAGAGCCTTTGTACTCTCTCCGAAATTCATCAACTATTCAATTGGTTGCAACCTAGATACTGCATGTTGTGCAAGAGCATCTCCAAAGCTACCCAGGCGATTTCTAAATGTATCTAATTCATTCAACGTCTTTATTTGTATCTCTAAGTCAGACTCTAATCTCTTTATCACATTTTTTAGCTCAACATGAACTTCATTATCCGCAATAAATGATTGGGTATATTTGTACCTAGGATTTAGGTAGTAACCTGCTATATGAAGATCGTGATGGAGTTGTCTTGTCTATATCTTGTCGATCATCTTCTAACAAGACTCACAGCTTCTACAATTACGTTGAATTGCCAACTTCGCCTTATCCATGACATCGTATAGGAAGCCCATGGTAGGTGCTTCATCGGTTTCAACAAGACGGAGTACCTTCATTAGTGGTTCCATCACCTTTAGGATCGACTTGACCCTCTTGCAATATTTGTTGTCCCGTATGGTGTTCACAACTTCAACCGGTGTCCCTGATGTCTTCTGCCCATGTTTTGTGTTAGCCAATCTCGAGAAGCGAATATCTCACTCAACTTTCCCCTATGCTGGTGTAAACTCTCGAATGCTATAAAGTTTGTTGCAAATCTAGTCGCTGCATGCCTCAACAACTCTCGTCCTTTTGTGAACTTCCTCATTATTGCGACTACTTGATTATGGTTGTAAATAAACGTTGTCACTTCTCTTGCCCTTTCGACAATTTCCTTAACATTCTTTCTCTTCCCAATATCTTTCAATATAAAATCAATACAATGGGCAACATATGGTGACAAAAAAATGTGGTCACTTTTTCATCAACTTATGTCCTGTAAGCTTATATGATGATGCTTCATTATCTGTCACAATCTGCACCACATTCTCCTCTCCAATCTCATCCACAACTTTATCCATTAGTCCAAAAATATAATCAATTTTTTTTGTTACGGCTGAGGCATCGATTGACTTGTGGTATATAGTTCTCAAATGGCAGTACACTATGAAGTTGATCATGCTGCATCTGGTTGGGCCAGTCCAGCCATCACACATGATCATGCATCCTATGGCTTGCCATACAGGTTTAAAGGTAGCCATGTATGCTTTCACATCCGCATACTTTGCATTTGTCTATTTCCTCCTAATATCCCTAGCCGTGGGAGCTTTAATTCCTTCACCTGCTTCTGCTACTGCATCAATTACCACCTGCCAATATGGAGAATTGGCGGCGTTAGGAGGTATGTTGGCATGTATAAATAACTTTGCTACTGCCCTACCTAGCTTCTCAACGGAAGTTCTACTCCACATTTGTTTAGTTGATTCTTTCCTAAACAGGTTTGGATTAATAGAAGGTCTCCTAGGCTCATTTACTTTTTCATCCAAATGTATAGGGGCATCACGTGAAGATGCCTCTCGTCGGCTCCCAAACATACGTCGTAACCTACAAAACCTATCCCCCCTACCTGCAGAAGCAATCGCACTCCTAGCTGCGCTCCCACTCCCACTGCCCCCGTATCACGTGTTGATCCACTCATGCCAAACATGCGACAATGTTTTTCCTCTTCACAAGCAAGATGCAAGCTCTCTCTCCTAGCCTGAGTGGTAGACTTCGAGGAGTTTCAACACAAGGTCTTGGGTTTGAAACCCATAGGTGGTGAAATCCCACTATGGCGTGCGTGGGTGTGTGGCAGGTGCGTGTTTAAAAAAAATAAATGCTCTCCTAGCTATAGTTAATTTTTGATCTGAATCTTCGTCAAAATCAATAATATCTTCATCACGAACGCCCATATAGTCAAGACCAAACACCTCCTGTTGGGCCGCACCTAAAATCTCATCTTTCTTCTTTTGTCCAGCAACACGTTTACCCTTCGACTCATCCAGATTGGCTTGCATTAAAATCATTTTTTTTGGTACTCTAGTACATCTCGCAACTTGCAGGGTGTCCCATATCGGTTACGTCTCGGCCATAATGGCCGATACGTAACGGTAACAGTGGGGTCCGTTACGCGATACGGGGGCATAACGGGCGATGCCCCGATTTTGCTACCGTAACGTGTCAGCATTCTGAGTCCGTTACGGGCTAAACAAACAGTTCATCGACCGTAACGGTATTGTTACGGGCCTTAAAAAATAGGAAAAAAAAAAAGAAAAAAAAAATACTTACCTTTTTTTTTTTTCTTTCTTTCTTTTCTTCTTCTTCTTCTTCTCGGGAAAGTCATGTCACGCGGTGGCCTCTCCTCGCTTTCTTCTTCTTTCTTCTCTCTCTCTCTCTCTCTCTCTCTCCCTCTTTTTTCTTTTCGGTTTCCCTCTCTCCCTTTTTTTTTTTTTTTTTGGAGGTGTACCGCGCACCAGCTGGATGTCTGTGTAATGCTAAGACGAGCGCCGACAGTCCTCGAGCTCCGAGTTGTACGAACGGTTCAAAGGAGATCAAAGTTACGTGGGCTCCACAGTGATGTATTTATTATATCTACACCGTTCATCTATTTTCAGAGATCATTTTAGAGCACCACCAAAAAAATGAATTATATCCAAAGATCGTCTGGACCACATCAAAAATAATAGCGGAGATAATGATTTTCACCGTTAAACAATTCGTAGGGCCCACCGTAACATTTATTTTCCATCCAATCTGTTCAAGCCTTAAGACGAGCTCGTCAAATGAATGGACAGTTTAAATATAACACATGTCAGCTTGATCTAAAACTTTTGTAGCCCCCAATAAATTTTTAATGGTGAACTTTTAATTATTGTTGTTTCTTATGGTGCAGTCCACCTGAGCTTTGGATGTACCTCATTTTTGGGCTCATGCCCTAAAATTATTTGGCAAAATGGATGGACGGTGTGGATATGACACATTCATCACGGGTGGAGCCCAAAAAACTTTGACACATGTGTTACACTTCACCATCCGAGTCCTGCCTAATTCGGGCCCTTAAAAATTTGTACATGAGACATATATTAACTTAAAATTTACCAATTAAATTATGGATTGCAATAGCTAACTCACAATGCCAAAATCAAATTGTTTGAATAGTTTTAATTGTTAATTTGTGGACTTTTATTTTTAAAAATAGGGCCTTGTGATTTTTTTTCATGATTCACTATCCAATAAATGTCCACCGATTCATAAGTGGGATAATGGCAATAAATTGCATGAATTTGAGGCTAATCTGGGGCATAGATTGGTCCTCCAAGTCAGCCCCAAATTGGCAACAACATCTACCTGAATTTAATTTCATTTTTTTAAAGAACTATTGGGAGAACTGATCTCAAATTGCTAAGTATATAAATTAGATATTTAGAGAATTAAATATATGAATTTTGTAGTCAAATTTAGGTTACCTGGTTCAAAAATTAATCAGACAGTCTGATACAACTTCTCACCAAAGAGTGGACCGTTACACCACCATAAACGTGTTCCCATTGATAAATGAATGCATATTTGGAATGCTTAGAATATTTTGGATTTAATCCATATTTTTTCATATTTTTTTGGCAAAAAAAAAAAAATTGCATCGTTACGGGCCGTTACGCCCCCATATCGCTGTTACACCCCCGTATCTGTATCGGTTTCAGAGGGCATCGTTATGCCAACCGATACCGATACGGGATACCTTGGCAACTTGACCCTTTCAATGTGGCAAATGTTGTTTGAAACACATAATTCCACCAGTTACTAGTCTTTCACAATAGTTGCACTTCATTTGGTGCCTAGTACCACCAACCCTCTAATAGTGTTGCCATCTAATATCCTCACTTGTTGGCCAAACCCAGACATTTCCTTAGGTAGATTAGATGTGACCTATATCTATGTGAGATTGTGAGTCTACTCGATTTTTTTTTTTCAAGATAACTACAAATATATTGAAAAGAAAGAAACTAACAACAAGAGAAAAGGAAAAAGACAGAGGAAGTGACCTGCTGAGGTAGCAGAACGCTCCTAAACACCAAGAAAAGACAAATCATCCCTCTTTAAACCCTTTACATTCACAACCCATACAATGACCAACATTTTAGCCTTAGAACCAACTATCCTACCCGAAGACGACCAATCATTGAAACACCTATTATTCCTTTCTTCCCACACCGCCCACCAATGGCCAAAATAGCCATACTCCAAATTATGGAGTTGATTTTTCTGAGCTTAAAACCATTCCAATCGGATAACATCTTCGCTGCAGATTCTGCGCGCACCCACCGAGAAAAGCTGGCAAAAATCTTCTAGAATAGATGAGATGAAAGGGCAATGAACCAGTAAATGGTTCACTAATTCAGCGTTATACATACTGCAGAGACAAACATTTACCAGTTGTAGGCCTCTCTTAGCAAGGTTATCTAAAGTGAGGATCCTATTACGGCTCGCTAGCCACCCGAAACAACTATTTAGGCGGGACCTTGTAATTCCATATAAAAGAGGAGACATCACTCGTGAGCCGCGCGCTAGGATAGATAGCTGTGTAAAGAGACTTAACAGAAAAAGAAGTTGTTTTCTCAAGAGGCCAAATGACACTATCAGGCTGAGAATTGATAGTCTTAACTGGGAGATACACTTCAGAAGCTCCATATATTCGTCAGTTTCACTTTGATTTAGATTTCTAGTACATCTGATATCCCAAACTAACTGATCAGGCATGGAAGAGCAGCAGCTGTTAACATAAACATTCCTGTCGGGAGCAAGCCTGTAAATCTGAGGGAATAACGTCTTAAAGGAACTGTCGCCACACCAGATATGTTCCCAAAATCTGATGGAGGCTCCATTACCCAAGTCGAATCTACTGTTAGAAAAGACGGGGTTTTTTACTTTCAGAATACCCCTCCATATGCGTGAAGCCTTGTAATAGGAGGATTGTTTCGGCCACCAACTGCCAAGGGAAGCTCCATATTTGCCCTTAAGAATTATGGTCCACAAAGCTTTCTTTTTAGAGGCAAATCTCCGAGTCCACTTCCCCAACAAAGCTTGATTCATGAGCCTCAGATTCTTCATGCTTGCGCCGCCTTCTCTGAAAACTTTGCACACTTCCTTCCATTCGAGCAGATGGAACTTCCTTTGATTTTCCTTGCCAAACCATAGGAAATCCCTTCTAATTTTATCGATGCTCCTGATTACCGACCCGGGACAGGTGAACAACGACATAAAATATAGGGGAAGGCTGGTAAGAGCTGCTTTTATGAGGGTCAGTCTCCCACCAATTGATAAGTACCGACATTTCTAGGAAGCGAGATACTTGTGGAATTTGTTGATAACCCTGTCCCACATGTGTTTAGGCGGGGAACCAATGCAAAGCGGCAGCCCAACAAAGTAGGAAAGGACTCAAGACGGCAGCCCATCATGTCGGCAAAGCTCTGTAAGATGTGAATGGGGACATTAACTCCAAGCAATTTGGACTTACAGATATTAATCGTGAGGCCCGAGACAGCTTCAAAACAGCGGATAGCCGTGAAGAGATGATCGATTTTCTCTTGAGATGCCTTTGAAAAAATAAGAGTATCATCTGCGAACTGGATATGCGTGAGAGGGTCAGCCAAACCTGGCACTGATATGCCATGCAGGATGCCTTGCTCTTGACCTTTTTGCAACATTTGAGAAAGCGCCTCTGCCACTATTAAAAATAGATTGGGAGATAGAGGATCTCCTTGGCGTAAGCCTCTCGAACTCTTGAAAAAGCCTGTGGGAGATCCGTTGAGGATGACCGAGAAATGAGCGAAGCCAATACAAGTGGTGATCCACTGTCTCCATTTAAGACCAAAACGCATCGAAGTTAGCATGTATAACAAGAATTCCCAGTCTACGTGATCATAGGCCTTAACAACATCCAATTTACAAAAAATCCCTGGAGATTTAGACCCGTGACATGAGCGTAGGACTTCGTTAGCAATAAGGGCTCCATCCATAATGTGCCGGCCTTTAATAAATGCATTCTGATTGCTGGAAATGATAAGACCAATGACTTAGAGAGACGAGCAGACAACACTTTGGAGAGAATTTTATATAGACTCTCGATCAGGCTAATGGGTCTAAATTCAGAGAAAGAAGCGGCTCCCGACACTTTAGGAATGATCGAAATAAAGGTAGCACCCAACCCCTTGATAATCTGCTTCTATCGTGGAATTCCTGAACGAAGGAGAGAACATCGATCCAAATCGTTTGCTAGAAAGTCCGATAGAAGCTGATCGGAAAGCAATCTAGACCTGGGGATTTGTTAGCTCCCAAAGCATCAACTGCTGCCTTTACCTCGACTTCAGTGAACTGAGACTCCAATTGATCGGCATCAGCAACCTACAGACCTCTAAAAGAAATGTTATCTAATTTTGGTCTAATCCAGTTCTCTGTCGACAAGAGGGTTTTGAAGTGAGAAATAGCAAGATTGACAATTTATTTTCTGTCCTCAACCCTGTTTCCTTTATCGAAAATGCTCAGAATGGCTTTAGACCGAGAGTGCATGTTGGCCATATTATGGAAGAACTTAGTGTTCTTATCCCCCTCAGCTATCCACTTAATTCTAGATTTAATCCTCCATGAGGATTCCTCTTCCTGGGCTTTACTTGAAAGCTCCTGAATTTTAGAAATATGCCTGATCAACATCTCTTTCGACAGCGGTCCCGATTCCGATTTTACGTCTATTGATTGGAGATCAGATAGAAGAGCTTCGATGTCAGCTACTCTCTTTTGATTCTCCTCTCGCCACCATTCTTTGAGCTTAGACTTGAGAAGTCTGAGTTTACATAACAATCGATGCCTAGCGAACCCTTTAACCTGGAAAGACTGCCACCAAGTAATGATCTTCTGCCGAAAATCCTCCGACTGGAGCCACGCCGAATTAAATTTGAAAGGTTTCGGTCCCCAGTTAACTTCGTCCTCACTTAGAGAAGAGGGCAATGATCCGAAGTAGTACGGGGCATGACAATTTGCTTAATTGTTGGGAACGTCTCGATCCACTCCAGAGAGACGAGAAATCTGTCGAGCCAAGATTGGATAGGATTAGCCTGCCCATCTGACCAAGTGAATCTAGCTCCCAGAAGAGGTAAATCGATGAGCTGCTCCTGTTGGATCCACTCGGAAAAGTGTAGCATTCCGGAGGAAGGCCGTCTGCTTCTAGAGTGATCTTTTGCAAAACGGGTAATATTGAAATCACCAACAACACACGAAGGCCCCAGGAAAGATTCTGTAGTCTGTGTGAGTTCCAAAAAGCAGACCTGAGAGAGTCATTGTTAAGCCCGTAAATGACAGTCAGCAAACATTTTATAGAAGAATACTCATCTTGGAGAATAACTGACAATGAGAAGGTGCCAGCTGAGGAGGAGAGGAGAACCCATTTGGAAGATTTCTAAGCAATGAGAATCCCTCCCGAGCTACCCACCGCATCTAGAGTTAAGAATTTTGCATCCCTTTTGTTCCATAGAGAAGCCAACAGATGATCTGGAAACTGAGAGACCTTCGTTTCTTGAAAACACATGATCTCTGGCTTTTTTCTACTGATTGTCGCTTTAATCAGGCTCTGTTATGTTTAGAGCCCACTCCCCTGACATTCCAAGAAATGATCTTCATTAGTTCACTACACTTCCCCGAACTCCCTGACGTCTTGGTTTTGACGAAGAAGCCACTATGAACCTAGGACTCGCTTCTAGGCGTTGCAACTCTCGACTGCCTGTTATCTTGAGAAGTTGTTTTGGTGAAGATCGACACTTCTCAATAGGTCTGCCTCTATTTTCTATACATTGGAATAAGGCGACGTAATCCTCCAATCTATCCCCGAAGGAGAGACCAAGAGATCTCCCTACTTCTCCGATAGCTTCTCTGATCCATTGTTTCTTCTGAATTTTTGTCAGCAAATCGGCTCTGTTCGTGTCGGGCAACTGAAAATCTGTGTGAGAGTCTGCGATCATCTGCAAAGGTTCTGCCATTAGGTATTCGAGGGGTCGTTATCTTGGAAGAGAGTAATCGGACCCATTTCTAAGGCATCTACTGGAGGAGATGAACAGGAATGAGAGGTAGGCGAGGAGGGCCGCGACTGGAAATATGACTGATTACAGTCAGATAGAAGGCCTCCAATAGATTGAGCATCGTCGGGCCATGGGTGAGGCGACACGGTAGGGGAAAGGGAGGGTGTGAAAGGTAAGGAATTCGAGGCCGGGATGGAGAGAGAGGCGTCCAGCAGATCCGGAGGAGTACGCGCATTACCGCACGTAAAACGCAGGAGGGGAGAATGAGGATTAGCCGACAGGCTAGAAGCCTTACACGAGCTATGATCACGGCTGTCCACGTGTACCGTGGAGGGGGCGTGACGTTTCGAAGAAGAAAAACTCCTCCCGCTCACCTCTAACTCCGTGCCACCCTCAATACGTGTCATGCTAAGAAACGCTGTCAGGTCTGCACCTGACACAGGACTGCTCTCGGACCGGATAAAAGGCGAACCCTGCTGGATAAGAGGTAGGGCGTCTGAGTTATGTACCGGATACTCAGATGGCGGTAATTCCTTCGATTGAAAATCGGCGTCTTCGCCACGCGTTGAAGTCTCAGCGCTTTTCTTCTGAATCCACGACGGACGAGGGGGCGAAGGAGCTAGAGGGGAGAGCGAGGACGAAAGGGCGCCTCCATGTGTCGTCGTAGGGAGAGAGGAGTAGACGTCTCGACTGGAAACTACAGGAATACTGACAGAGTCCCGATTCGGTAGTCCAAAGGAGCATAGAATATGAGCTCCTTCCTCTTGAGATGGTGGACATGACGACGTGTGCTCCTGCGACAGACCTTCTCTGACTCTCCAAAGATCACCCCAACGAGCAGCTGGAACGCCGTTTGCTTCGATGATGACCGGGAAGTCGAAACAGCGGTCTTCTACCTTAACTTTCACCGAAACCGTCAGAGGGAGGCCCTTCCTTCGTTGGACTCGTACTCGTATCACACCAACTTCTTCGCCAAGCTTCGTCTTCTCGTCCAACTCTAAGTACGATCCAAGATACGCTGCTACAGAAATAAAAAATTCGTCGAACCATAGTTCCAAGGGAATTCCCCATGCCGAATATAGAGAAATAAAAAATTCGTCGAACCATAGTTCCAAGGGAATTCCCCATGCCGAATATAGAGAAATCATCCCAACTCATCACCCGAATATACAGAAATAAAAAATTCGTCGAACCATAGTTCCAAGGGAATTCCCCATGCCGAATATAGAGAAATCATCCCAACTTGAATCCATGCATTCTCCATGCCGAATATAGAGAAATCATCCCAACTCATCACCCTCGCCACAGGACCTCCTGAATGAAGATGACCAGCCATTAATAACATTTCCGAGTTGAGCCCAGGACAAACCTTAATCCACAGTTCATTGTAACCCAGCGGTTTAATGGAGTAATTCCCTGGATGGAATCCTGTTGTTTCTAAAATCCAATCCCTCACCTGTGACATAGAAGCACCTTCTTTACAAATAATAACCATAGACTCTTTGAGATCATCCTTGCTTCTATGAAAATGAGTCGGATCCACAGAGATGGGAACACCCATTTTAGAGCAGAAAGGGTCGATCATAGCAGGGAAGGTAGGAGGATGGGGAGGCGCGGCAAGTGAAGACGGTGGAGGGGAGGGTTGATGGCATTGCGGAAGGGCCTCTTTAAAGGATGGAGGCCCTAATGTAGGAGGAGCTGGAGGTGGGAGTGGTGGAGGAAGAGGGAGGGAAGGCTTAGGACGGTAGACCTTAGGGGGAGCAGGTTTCTGAGAGGGAGGGAGAGAAGGCTCGAATTTGGCCCTCTGAACCAGAAGAGGTGAACCTGTAAATTTTACACCATGTAACATTGTAACTGCTCTTGCTAGTTTGGTCTCTGAGGACATCCGAACCAGAGCAAAGCCCCTGTAAATACCCATCTGCCAATCTCTTGGCATGACCACATCCATGACTGCACCAGCACGGCCGAAAATCCTTTCGATATTGAGGGGAAGCCAGCCTTTTGGGAACCCTTTAACGAATAATGTTGGAAAGGTAGCTCACGTTCTTGCCGTCGACACCATAGAGATAGGTTTCCGGTGCGTAACCTCCTTCCATTCGTTGTCAACCGATCCTGCGTCATTCTCACCACCCATCATTATATTCTTCAACTTTCTACCAGCCACATCAGACCTTTCACCTTTAGATTTCTTGGATTCATCAGAGGATGAGTCGCCCCATCGACGAGAAGGAAACTCCCTCATCATCATCGATCTTCTGTTGTTGTTGTAGTCGTTTCCGGCGTCATTCGTTGGTATCATTCGTGATGGGGACATCACGCGCACACGCGCACTCACACCACCACCCCTACGCACGTACATACGCAAAAGGACCCCACCATCGATCTGGCTCGATGACGTCTAGGGAGGGCCTTCTAGCTAGGAGATAAGTTTTGGTTCAAAAAAAGTGGGCCCGATAGTCAAGAAAAGCCCATCATGGGATCTCATGATCGTGGCCCACTCCTCGGATTGATTTCATATTTTAGGCTTTGCTTATTGTTATTATTTAGAACATCGGGAACGCTTTAGATTTCTCTGTTTGATTTTTATTTTAGTTTACTTCATCGCCAAGTAATAGGTTGTGCACATGGTGTGAGTTTTTGGGGTATAGGGTTTTCTCATAAATAAGCACCCCTTGTAGTTTTTTTCATTCATTGAAGATTAATAAAAATTCTGCGTTTTCCTACTGTCTGAGTTGTGAGGCCTAATTGAGTGTGAAGCCCTCCCTTCATCGAAGGGTTAACTACCGTGGTGCGAAGCCACATCTATCCCGATTCGCCTCCATCCATCGTCATCTCTACTACCCATCTTCTATTATCTCTTCTTCTTACCTTACCTCATCATCTACACTTCAAATCAATCATTTATTGCAACAATTCTCCTCCCCACATCAGAATTTCAGAATCTGGCCTTACAGGAGGGCTGAAACTTCGGCGGAGCACCACGCACAAACCGTACATCGGATCAAGTGAGATTTGGGGGTTTTGGAGTTCATCCCTGGCCGACCAGGGCCAAGGTGGCCTTTTTCTGAATAGTGGGCCCCACACACGTACGGCTGTGATCACATGCACGTGTGTCTGGGCCATCGTTGTTGTCCACACGTGCGGTACTCCTCTGGTTCGTCTCCTTTCTTTCACTCCACTTTCACCCAAAACCCCTAAACCTAACCCTAAATTACTTAAATCTCCAATTTTATACTCCTTTTCTCACTCTAGGGTTCCCCGAATTGGAATTTCTGAATCCCTTGGATTAGGGACTAATTACTATGCATGTGTGGATGATTATTTCTTATTTTTGAGTATCGTTTGGTTCATAATTTTTATTGATCCAGCCCTATCATATGTAGGCCTGGACTCGCATAGATTTCCCTTAATTGAATGTTTGGACTTTCATGTGGGATATGGAATTTGTGTAATTGTTTATGAACTAACGTGATCTTAAGCCTGAAATCTTGCACATCATATCTGAATTTCATATCCTGCATCAAATTTGGTATCAGAGCCTAGGGTACTTGTAGGGGAATTCGTTACATGTTTAGGGTTTGGTTGTTTATGTCCATTACGCATCAATTTTCATCATATATGGCTGTTTAGAGGTGTCCATAAACCCTAACATAAGCTGCTGAAATTTTCCGTCATCCCCTTATTTGAATTATTTTAGAAATTAACTTAGTTTTCTATTTCTAGGTTTAGAAACTTTCCTTTTCTGTTTTTTAGAAACTATATTTATTTTTTTTTTTGAAACTTTCTTAATCTGTTTTTAGAAACTAATTTCCTTTCCTTTTTCTTTTTTAGAAACTAGTTTACTTTCCTTCTTCTTTTTTAGAAACTAGTTTACTTTCCTTCTTCTTTTTTAGAAACTAGTTTACTTTCCTTTTTCTTTTTTAGAAACTAACTTACTTTCTATTTTTAGAAACTTTCCTTTTTCTTTTTCTTTAGAAACTAGGTTGTTTTTTTTTAGAAACTTTTCTAATTTGTTTTTTTTAGAAGCTTTCCTAATTTGTTTCTTTAGAAACTTTTCTAATTTGTTTTTAGAAACTTTCCTTTTTCGTTTTTAGAAACTAGGTTGCTTTTCTTTAGAAACTTTTCTAATTTGTTTTTTTTTTTTTAAGAAACTTTCCTAATTTGTTTTTTTTTTTTAGAAACTTTCCTAATTTGTTTTTTTTTTTTTTAGAAACTTTCCTAATTTTTTTTTATAGAAACTTTCCTAATTTGTTTTTCTTAGAAACTTTCCTTTTTCGTTTTTAGAAACTAGGTTGCTTTTTTTTTAGAAACTTTCGTAACTTGTTTTAAAAACTTTCCTTTTTTCGTTTTTAAAAACTAGGTTGTTTCTTTAAAAAAAAAAAAAAAAAATTTCTTATATTTTGACAACTATATTGTTGAATTTTGGTTGCACCGTACACTAAACATGGAACAATTGCAAGAGTCACTAAACAAGCTGTCCCAAAAGCTTGGAAATGGACCAATACTTGGAACAGCTTGATGTGCGCATTACCCAACTAAAGATTATCGCCTGGACAAACCCCACCATTGGGGTAGATGTCCCATCTCAGGCAAGTGGCCTGGTGGATAGACCAATGAATGGAGTTAGTGAAGGAATCAATTATGGGTGTACACTCGTGCACCCACCCCATGAGAGACATCAAGATCACTATTTTGAGGGGTACGACATGTGCGGCCTTGTGGCTGGAGAGAGTGCACCAAACGCTAGTGTAGAGTTACCCACTGAGGCCATTCCGGTAATGGATGAGTTACGTGATGTCTTTCCTGATGATCTACTAGATGAGTCTCCCCCTAGGAGGGATATAGAGCACACCAGAACATGGGACACCGTAATACCTACAGCCCGAGTTTGCGTTTAATAGTTCTGTCGATAGGTCCACAGGTCTCAGTCCTTATGAAATCGTTATTGTTTATAAACCTAGGAAATCTATTGATCTTGTCCCTATGTCACTGTCCCATAGGGTGTCAGAGCCTGCGGAGTCTTTTGCGCATCACATTCATTCATGGCATCAAGAAATCAGGCAGAAGATCACCACTAGTAATGAACATTACAAAATTTCTACAAACCAACATAAATGTTTCAAAGAATTCAATATTGGTGACTCTGTAATAGTCCACATCTGGCCCGAGCGGTACCCTCCGGGGGCTGTTCGTAAGTTACAGGCGCGTAGTGCTGGACCCTCAAAATTATAAAACGAAACGGTCTCAATGCGTATGAGGTAGATCTTCCACCTTCTATGAGAATTAGTTCCACATTCAATATGGAGGATCTAGTTACTTTTCAAGGGACCACTAATACTTTGTCCAGCCCTTCGCCTACCTGTCCTCATTCCTCATATTTATCCCTTGAACTATGGTCCTTTCCCGACCCATTTTCCCATCCTCTACGTCTCATACCTACCTGTCTCGACCTATTTTCCCATCCTCTACCTCCCATACATACCCGTTCTAACCCATTTTTCCAGCCTCTACCTCCCATACCTACCTGTCCCGACCCATCTTCTCAGCCTCTACCTCCCTTACCTATCATTCCCGACCCATTTTCCCAGCCTCTACCTCCCATATTTAACTTTCACATACCCAAAAAGGAAATAAAGGATATCCTGGACCATCAGATAGTTTCAACATCGGACAGCGGGTTTCAGAAGTACCTGGTTAAATGGAAGTCACGCCCAGCTTCAGACAGCACGTGGCTCACTGAGGAGGAGCTTTAGAGACTTGAACCTGACATCCTGGAGCGGTTTAGGAGTTTTATTTCGCCAGGGGCGAAATCTTCGCAGCCGGGGAGAATTGATGGGGACATCACGCGCACACTCGCACTCACACCACCAACCCTACGCACGTACATACGCAGAAGGAGGACCCCACCATCGATCTGGCTCGATGACGACGTCCAGGGAGGGCTTCCTAGCTAGGATACAAGTTTTGGTTAAAAAAAAGTGGGCCCAATAGTCAAGAAAAGCCCATCATGGGATCTCATGATCGTGGCTCACTCGGATTGATTTCATATTTTAGGCTTTGCTTATTGTTATTATTTAGAACATTACGAATGCTTTAGATTTCTCTGCTTAGTTTTTATTTTAGTTTACTTCATTGCCAAGTAATAGGTTACGCACATGGTGCGAGTTTTTGGGGTATAGGGTTTTCTTATAAATAAGCACCCCTTGTAGTTTATTTCATTCATTGAAGATTAATAAAAATTCTGCGTTTTCCTACTTTCTAAGTTGTGAAGCCTAATTGGGTGTGAAGCCCTCCCTTCATCGAAGGGTTAACTACCGTGGTGCGAAGCCACATCTATACCGATTCGCCCCCATCTATTGTCATCTCTACTACCCATCTTCTACCATCCCTTCTTCTCACCTTACCTCATTATCTACACTTCAAATCAATCGTCTATTACAATAATTCTCCTCCCCACATCAGAATTTCAGAATCTGGCCCTACAGGAGGGCTGAAACTTCGGCGGAGCACTACGCACAAACCGTACATCGGATCAAGTGAGATTTGGGGGTTTTGGAGTTCATCCCTGGCCGATCAGGGCCAAGGTGGCCTTTTTTCTGAATAGTGGGCCTCACACACGTACGGCTATGATCACATGCACGTGCGTCTAGGCCATCGTTGTTGTCCATGCGTGCGGTACTCCTCTGGTTCGTCTCCTCTCTTTCACTCCACTTTCACCCAAAACCCCTAAACCTAACCCTAAATTACTCAAATCTCCAATTTTATACTCCTTTTCTCACTTTAGGGTTCCCCGAATTGGAATTTCTGAATCCCTTGGATTAGGGACTGATTACTATGCATGTGCGGATGATTATTTCTTATCTTTGAGTATCGTTTGGTTCATAATTTTTATTGATCCAGCCTTATCATGTGTAGGCCTGGACTCGCATAGATTTCCCTTAATTGAATGTTTGGACTTTCATGTGGGATATGGAATTTGTGTAATTGTTTATGAACTAACGTGATCTTAAGCCTGAAATCTTGCACATCATATTTGAATTTCATGTCTTGCATCAATTCGTCTCTCCGGCATATGGTGATGTGCCTTTAAAAGCTTCAACCGTATCAACCTAGTTTTACAGTTTTTACTTTTTATAGGAGAACGAGTTAATTAATTTAAATCTCGAAAACCTAATGTAAATAAATTAATAACAGAAAGTTCAAACTTCTGAATCTAATCAATAAAGTTGATTTTATGTTCCAAACCCTAAAAAGCTTCAAAACTTGTCCAAAATAAGAAAATATAAACATAAAGTCACTAGTTCGAAAATAGAAAAAAAAAAATATATATAAAATCACAACAATAATCTGTTAAATGGACATTAATATGTTCTACTATGATTAACACAAATGATTTTTCAAATTAAAAAAAAAAAGGTCGTAGTGCGTAAATAGAAAAAAATATAAAAATATATAAAATCACAACCATAATATGTTAAATGGACATTAATATGTTCTACTATGGTTAACACATTATATTCTACCATTAAAACAACAATACATTGAATAAAAAATGATTTTTCGAATTAAAAAAAATGGCTGAAAATAGTGCGTAAATAGAAAAAATAGAAAAAATATAAAATCACAACAATGATCTTTTAAATGAACATTAAAATGTTCTACTATGATTAACACATCATATTATACCATTAAAACAACAACACATTGAATAAAAAATTATTTTTTGAATTTAAAAAAGAGGGTTCGATTCCCCTCCTTGGCTTTACCTGATAAATGTGGTTGTGGGTGATTGCGTGTATCCGCAGGAATTAGTCTCACTTCAAATAAGAGGTGGGGACACCCTGTGTCTTCAAGAAAAAAAAAAGGTCGAAAATAGTGCAAAAATACAAAAAAAAAATAAATATGAAATCACAACCATAATCTGTTAAATGGATATTAATATGTTCTACTATGATTAACACATCATATTCTACCATTAAAACAGCAACACATTGAATAAAAAATGATTTTTCGAATTAAAAAAAAATGGCAAAAAATAGTGCGTAAATAGAAAAAAAATATAGAAAATATAAAATGACAATAATAATCTGTTAAATGGACATTAATATGTTCTACTATGATTAACACATCATATTTAAACATTAAAACAACAACGCATTGAATAAAAAATGAATTTTTGAATTAAAAAAAAAATGGCCGAAAATAGTGCGTAAAAAAAAAATAAAATCACAACAATAATTTGTTAAATGGACATTAATATATTCTACTATGATTAACAAATCATATTCTACCATTAAAACAACAATACATTGAATAAAAAATGATTTTTCGATTAAAAAAAAGGTTGAAAATAGTGCGTAAATAGAAAACAAATATAAAAAAAATATAAAATCACAACAATAATTTGTTAAATGGACATTAATATGTTATATTATGATTAATACATCATATTCTACCATTAAAACAACACTACATCAAATAAAAAATATAAATACCGATTATTGAAGAATTTTGGAAAATGGCCCACGGAGCTTCGAATCAAGAAAATCCTTAATATAACTTGTTATGATCCTTAATTTCAAGCTAAGGGTAGTCGAAATTTGCAATAGAATGATTTAGGAAGAATTTGGAAGAGAAAAGTATAAACAAAAGTGAAAAATCGGACTTTAAAAAGAAAAGAAAAAACTAGCTGTTTTCTGACAGTTACGCCTTGACCGTTACGGGGCCGTAATGGCCGTTGCGGTTGCAAAAACAGGGGGGTGGCCGTTACGACCTCGTAACGCGTAATGGTGTCAACTGTTACCGTTACGTATCGGCCGATACGTAACCGATCCCGAACACCTTGCATATGCGATTGCAGATGGTTGTGCGCATATGCGATCGCACAATCGCATATGCAGTTATATATATATATATATAAGGGGATTTTTTTTTTTTTTTTTTTTTTAAATGTAGAAAATTCTAAAAATTAGGGGACACTTCCCTAAGTGTTTGGCTAACTTATTTTACTTATTTAAGGTTCGTTTGAGACAATCAATAAAACAATCAAGTACATCAATAATCTTTTTAACAAAGCAATCAACAAGTTATTTAATGTACAAATACAATTTATAAGCTATGTAATTATTAAGAACTTCAAAAATAGAAACTTTCAAGTTTCAAGTTGCAACTTACAACTTAATGTACAAATACAATATAAAAAAGCATAACTTATAAAATAATGAAATATAAAAAATAAACATACTAATATTATATACATTGATCCAGTTGCCATCATGGCATCTGATCACCGTTGTCGTCGTCATCATCGTTGTCGTCCAAGTCGTCTTCTTCTTCAACGCATACTTCTTCTGTTTCTTCATCATTTGTTCACACGAGTACCTCAATAACATCTAATGGTTGATCTTGAACATGTCCTCCTATCTCCTCAATCTCATCCACTGCTCAACTACTATTGCTCGCCCTCCATTTATTTGCCTTCGAGTGGAAGTATTTTCTCCAAGCGTCGATTTGAATGCGACTTCTTCGACTTGGGCTTATGTTAGGTCCTAGCCTGCAAAGAACATGTCTCCTGTCTCTACGAGCTACTTACTATCTACATGTAAATCATCTAAGCAGATAGGATCATAGAAATCAGGCTTTTCTCGCCTAATATAGGATCATTCTCATAGCTTCTGGTTGTATTGGACGAAGACCAAGTCATTGAGCTTCTTTTGTTAAAGAAGATTTATATTATATATATATATATATATATATATATATATATATATATATATATATATATATATATATAAAGAAAGTGCATTAGTGATGGCTTATGTACGTTACTTTTACCTCCCTAAGATTTAAGATTAAATTCAACATTAAGGAGTGAATTGCCAAACTTTTCACCTCGAACGTACTCCAATTGCACTTGCAACTGCTAGCAAAACACGTGAGTCCAATAATCTTCATGGCTACCTTCTTTAGTGCTGGATTGTTCAGGTCCACTCTATAGGCAGCTCACTAGTCAGTTGAAATAACAATTTTTGTAGGTTAGATTTTATACATTGTAAGAAACTATTTCTAAGTTACTTAGACATACTTGCTAAGACGTTCATACCTACTTGGCAATTTGATAGTCCTATGCCTGATGACTATATCCGTTGAAAATATACCCACACTCTTTGTATAGAAGTTCAGTAAAGTTGAAATCCTATCTTGTTCTTCTTTATCTAGAACCATTCTTTCCAAGGCATTAAAAAATGTCAACTATATGCATCGCTTCTGCCTCAGTCCGATCGGCGGATGCGCTGAATTAAGGATGTAGGCAATCGAATACAATAGAGATGGCGTTTGTCTGCCCCATCTTCTATTTATAATATCTAAAGTGGGCCTATAATCACGCTTCCTATTACTCTATGATTTTATTTCTAGTCCTCTCCATTGCATCATAGATGTAATCCATTGGTGGCTTTTCATCTTTTCGTTCACCAATCATAGCACAGTCACTAAGCGGTTATTTGTTTTTTCAAATTTCACTATAAATAGTGGTAAACTCGTAATAATTACTTTTCCCCACAGTTTGAAAGGAAAGAAAATAGCAGGGGACTTGTGCCTTAAAAACTGTGTACACTAAAGTGGGATTGGCCGATGATAATCAATGGGTCCCATTGTGATGTATGTGACTGATCCACACCATCCATCTGTTTTACCAACTTATTTTTGAGCATAAGCCAGGAAATAAGGCAGATCCTAGGATCTTGTGCACCACACCACACGAAACAAGAGGATAATGATGTCCATTGTTGAAAGCTTAAACCTTCCATGTGCACCCCATTGATGTGTATCTTTCATCCAACCTTTTCATACGGTCATACAGACATGGATAAGGGGAAAACACAAATATCGGCTTGGTCCAAAACTTCTATGGCCCATAAGAAGTTTTTAGCGGCAGGTGTTTAATTCCCCTTATAGTGTGGTCCACTTGCGCTTTGGATTTGCCCAAAATGATATGATAAAGTGGATAAACGGTGTGATCAAATGCATAGATCAATGTGGTCTCCACATATTTTAATTTTTCTGCCTCGATATTATCATCAAAGCCATTAAAAAAGTCATAACTGTCACGCTATACCATGGGGCTGGTTTATAAATGTTGTGGTAAATAGAGATGACTTATTTACCACCATTTACCATTGTAAATGGAAAATCAAACACCCATTAAGGAATCGTCAAATTTTAATGCCTTTGACACTTATGTCAAAAAAGATTGTGAAAGGTTTGTGTATTGGACTAGCTTCTCTTCTGCATTTTTTGACCAATGCCCGTTATTCTAATTGGCCAAAACTGCAAAGCTTTTAAGTTCATTTTTCTTTGAATGCAATCTTTGCATTTTTAAGAAAGCTGTTGCGAAATAGGTGATAGCTAGACCTAATAAGTTACATCCAATGTGTTTTCTCATTTAATGGAGAAGAAGGGTATGTTTGTATATAAAGACCGTGATTCTTCTAGCCTTAGCAATCACTTTTATGTACACCATACTTATAGCTTCTAGCATAAGTTAGACAATGTGCCGCACAAGAAGTCCAAAATAAATTGCACATTAAATTTCAGATTCTTCAGATATATTTCAGATGAAATTCGGTGTGACCGAAGCGCATTAAATTGCTTAAATTGAAAGTCGGTTTGCGATTTTTCCAAGGCGGTGCGAAAGATAGAGTTCCAAAACTATAAATTGGGGTTCTTAGGATGTCCCAAAGCATCTTCTTAGGTCTGAAAAGGGAGAGAAGGCTTAAGTAGAGCGTCGATAACGTTCTTCCACTTCGATTTCTTCACGGGTTCTAGTAGATCTTTTTGACTTTTTTTTTTTTCCCTAAGATGTTAGTCTTGTTAGGCTAATCTCTTAGCTAAGGCTAAGGGACGAAGCTTGTAGTTAATTTCAATATTTAGTTTATTTTGATTTAATAAGAATGGATTGAATGATGAAAATAGCATTGATTTAGTTTGAATTTACTTTAACTCTTTGAGTTGTTTATTTTTGGATTTGTTGTGCACTCCGAGTACAATGAATGCTTTGATTTAGCATTTGTTTAGCCTGAATTAGAGAAGAAATCAATCTTTATAATTGATTGATCCAGTGATGCCTAAGGGTGCGTTGAACGCTTTTGATTCCCTTCGATTAATGTTCGAATGCTTCATAAGATAATCAATCAATTGAAATCATATTCTTCTTAATGTTTGTGAATGGTTTAACTGAATTATCTTCCTATTGGATAGGATAGGATTTCGATTCAAACTGAGATATATATTGAATCAATAAATTGTTATTGTGATTACTATAAGTGGATTCCTTAATCCTTAGGCTTAAACTCTTTTTCTTAAATCGCTGGATTAAAAACCCATACAACCATTAGACTTAGATTAGTTCTAGATCGTGTTCCCCATTCCCCTTGGATTTGACCTTGGTCTCATCGAGTTATTACTACGTTGTGACCTTGCACTTGGGGTTGTGAACAGTAGGGCCCATGCCCACAAGCTCTTTTCGGTGCCGGTGGTCTAGACTACCTGGTCGTCGTGGGGTGAGGGTTAGGACTAGGTTCATCCACATTAGCCACATTTATATTCTCATATGTTTCTTGTTCCATAAACTCATCTCGAAGGTCGAGGTACGTCATTATCATGAGTTTTTTCCCTCTTTTGATTGTTTATCCATGTACTACATGATTTCTTTTGAAGTTTATGGAGTAATATCAGGACATGTTTTTGCATTTGATCCTAGCGTACGTGCAAGGTATTGCTTGTGCTGTACAATGCAATGGCACTGACAAACCCACATAACTCACACACCATATGAATCTTTTTGGTAGCACTACGATAATGCTCGTACTTCCAACCCGGGTCATTCGACTTGGGTTTCAAAGAAAGAGATTGGGAAGAAGACATGACTCTCATATCCTTGTAAGAATAAAGAGAGAGTTACACACCTACACTTGTAGAAATTAGAGAGAGAGAGAGGGAATTACACACACTTGTAGTTGTAGAGACGAGATGAGAGAGAGAGAGAGAGAGAGAGAGAGAGAGAGAGAGAGAGAGAGAGAGAGAGAGAGAGAGAGAGAGAGTTACACAACTACACTTGTAGAGAGTAGAGTCTAGAATCTAGAATCCTAGATAGAGTTACACACTTACACATACACTTCTACTCTTCTTTAATCTTGAATAATTTTTGTATTGACTCTTGATTCTTGAATTTTGTAGTTTATACTTTAGGCCTATGCTTATACACTTGTAGATTCTTGTAGCTTATAACCTTGTACACTTGTACACTTGAGTCTTGAAACTTTCAAAAAAAAAAAAAAAAAAAAAACAAACTTGAAAGAGAAGGTAAGTAATGGAGAATGAATGAGAGATAAGAGGATGTAAGAGAAAGAGAAAGAAATGTAGAGAATGAATGAGAGATTAGAGAATGTAAGAGAGAGATGTAGAGAATGTAAGAGAGAGATGTAGAGAATGTGGAGATTAGAGAAGGTAGAGAATGTAGAGAAGGTAGATAATGAATGAGAGATTAGAGAATGTAGAGAAGGTAGATAATGAATGAGAGATTAGAGAATGTAAGAGAGAGAAATGTAGAGAATAAAGAGAATGAATGAGAGATTAGAGAATGAATATTACTATCTAGTATCTACTAAATGAAATGATTAAGAATTAAGAAATGAAAGTATGGGAGGATGTAGAGAATGGACAAAGAACACTTGAACTTTCAGGTTTTAATGGAATCTCTTGAGTCTTGATATTTAAAGTCTTGTATACTCTTAAAAATAGAACTGAAAAAGAGTTGTTGGTCTCTTGTTGACTTATAGTTGGAGAGAGAGAGAGAGAGAGAGAGAGAGAGACTGAGTTCAGGTGATGAAAATGCAGAAAAAAAGTCCCACCAGTCAGATTTCTGATGTTGGGCCATTATGTGATCGCATATGTTGTATGTATGCGATCACATAATGTCACATAAAGACACGTGATCGCATATGTGCTGAAATCGCATATGATTTCTTCGTAGATATGTGCATATGCAATCACATTTGACAACATTGACATTATTGTAGTGCTACCGAAAAGATTCACAGTGTGAGTTGTGTAGGTTTGTAAATGCAGGTGGCGTTGCATGGCACACACATTACCTTGCACATATGTCGGAATCAAATATAAAAGCATGTCCCAATATTACTCCAGAAATTCGAAAGGAAATCATAGAGTACATGGATAAATAATTAAAAAAAAACACGATAATACCGTTCTTTGAGAGGAGTTCATGGAAGAAGTATATGAGAATATAGATGTAGTTGATGTGGATGAACCTGGTCCTGACCTCTCGTAGACCGGGCAGTCTAGACCAACGATACCGAAAAGAACTTGTGGGCATGGGCCCACGGATAGGTGTTGTAAATCACATCCCGAGGATGTGGTTGACCAAAGTCGTAGGTGAAAATGACTTGTATAAACCACATTGGAAAACTGATATAAGAAAAAAGAAAAAGGAAAACCACGATTTGATATATCTCTAAGTGGTAATACCAAGTCGGTGTTGCTTTCAACACTGTTAAGTTGAAAATCTTGAAGGTTATAGTTGAAGCAATAAGTCAAATTGGACCTGGGCTTAAGCCTCCTTCATATCATGAAGTGAGGGAGACATGCCTCAAAATCGATGTTGATTATACGAGAGGTTTCGTAGCCGAATATAAAGAATCGTGAAAAACTTATGGTTGTGCTCTTATGCCAACAAATGGTATGATAAATCTGGTCGGACTCTAATAATTTTTCTATCGAATTGTTCAACTGGGATTGTTTTTTAAAGTCCATGGATGCATCAACCCATTCCCATACAGTCAATTATGTATTTAAATTATTAGATAGTGTAGTTGGGGAACTAAGGACTACATTGTCCAAGTAATCAAGGACAACACAACCTCATATATATTCGTCGGTCGCTACCTTATGGAGAAGAGGCGTAGTTTATTTTGAACTATTTATGTGGCACATTATGTATATCTTGTGCTGGAAGACATAGGCAGGTTGTACATAAAAGTGATTGCTCTTGAAGAATCACGCCCTTTATGTATAAACTTGCCCTTCTTCTCCATCAAATGAGAAAACACATTGGATATAACTTATTATGTCTATTTATCACCCATTTTGCAATAGTCTTCTTAACAATATAAAGATTGCATTCAAAGAAAATTGAACTTAGAAGCTTTGCAGTGTTAGCCAATTCGAATAATGGGCCTTGGTAAAAAAATGTCGAAGTGAAGCTAGTCCAATACACCAACCTTTCGCAATCTTTTTTGGCATAAGTGCTAAAGGCATTAAAATCATCAAAACCTTTAAGGGGTGTTTGGTTTTCTATTTACAATGGAAAATGGTGGTAAATAAGTCATTATTATTTATCATAGCATTTATAGCCAGCCAACCCCATGTTATGATGTGATAGTTATGACTTTTTGAAAGGTTTTGACGCTAATATCAAGGCATAAAGATGAAAATTTATGAGGCCCACAATGATCTATGTCTGATCCACACCATCCATCCATTTTTACCAGATCATTTTAAGGCACGAACCTAAAATTTAGGCAGATCCAAAGTACAAGTGGACCACACTATAAGAAACAAGAGGAATTAAACGCCTATCATTGAAAACTTCTTATGGGCCATAAAAATTTTGGACCAAGCCAATATTTGTGTTTTCCCTTCGTCCATGTCTGTATGACCATATGAATAGGTTGGATGAAAGATACACATTAGTAGAGTTGGGCATTGAGTCGAGTCGGATCGAGTTAGGGCTGACCCGACTCAATTCGATTTTGAAATAGGCCTAACCCGAACTCGACTCAACTCGGTATCGAGTCCAACACGCTTGAACCGATCCGAATCCAGGTCTAGCCTGGGCTAATCCGGACCGAGTGCGACCTGGTAAAAAGTATCGAGTTGGCACCGATTTGGATCGAGAGATGAGGGAGGGAGGGAGTGGAGAGGAGAGAGAGGAGGACGATGGTGAATCCGGCGATGGTGGTGGGTGGCTGTCGGGTGGCTGTCGGGCTTGGAAGAGGGTGGAGAGAGAGAGAGAGAGAGAGAGAGAGAGAGAGAGAGGAGGGTGGTGATGGTGGTGGGTGGTTGCCAGGCTTGGAAGAGGAGGATGAGAGAGGAAGAGAGAGTTTGGTATCGGGTTGGGGTGGGGTCGGGTGCGGCGTATAGGGTTAGAGATAGTTAAAAATTAGGGTTTTTTTTTTTTTTTAAAAAAAATAAAATTATATATATAACCAAATCCGAGTCGAGTCGGTTTCGGATCTAGTCGAGTTTTGGGTCGAGTCGGATCGAGTTACTGGGTAACTTGAACTCGACTCAGTATGAGTTCGGATTGGGCGAAGCCTACTCGGTTGGAACTGACTCATTCATTCGGTTCGGGTTGAGTTGGGTTCGAACGAGTTGGACGAGTCGAATTAGGTGAGTCAAGTCAGTTCGTGCCCAGCTCTACACATCAGTGGGGTGCACATGGAAGGTTTAAGCTTTCAACAATGGACATTTTTATCTCCCCGTTTCCTATGGTGTGGTCCACATGATCTTAGGATCTGCCTTATTTTTTGGCTCATGCTCTAAAATGAGTTGGTAAAACAAATGGATGGCATGGATCGGTCGCATACATCACGATGGGATGCAATGATTATCCTCGACCAATCTTGCTTGAGTGTACATGGTTTTCAAGGTGCAAGTCCACCGCTATTTTCTCCTTTCAAACTGTGGGAAAACGTAATTAAGTTTACCACTATTTACAGTGAAAATTGAAAAAACAAACACCCCTTTAGTGACTGTGTTGCGATTGGTGTACGAAGATGAGAAGCCACTAATGGGTTACACCTACGATGAGATGGAAAAGCCTATAAATAAGATTATGGGCTGCTTTAACTACACGGAGCATGATTACAAGCCTATTTTAGATGTGACTGTGTTGCGTTGGTGCACGAAGATGAGAAGCCACTAATGGGTTACATCTATGATGAGATGGAAAAGGCCATAAATAAAATTATGGGCCACTTCAACTACAGGGAGTGTGATTACAAGCCTATTTTAGATATTATAGATAGAAGATGGGACAATCATTTCCATTGTATCGGCGATATATTGATGATATTTCGCTTTGTATCGATAACATCTCATATTGCTGCATTTATAAAGAGCCCCCCCCCGTATCGACGATATTATCGCCAATGGTGACGTTATTATCGATCATACCATCAACACGGGGGATTTGGTTGGGTAGGTGCATAAATAACAAAAGAAGGGGGGGGGGGGGGGGGGAAACAAACAGAAGAATGGGATTTTTTTTTTCTGAAATTTCTTTTTGTGGGGATCCTGTTCCTGACTGGATTTTGACAATTCCTTTTAAGTCTTGTGAATCAAAACAACTGATTAGAGGAGAAATCAAAGATCTAAAGCTTCGTGGGCTGGAACACCCAAGGTATGAATGTATAGAAATCTGAGTTTTATATATATATATATATATATATATATATATATATATATATATATATATATATATAATTATTTTTGCATGGAATTCTTCTCAAATCCATGTCTATGCATGATTCTCATGCATTCACACAGATTTGAGTGAAAAATTAAGAAATTAGAGGATTAAAATAGGAAAATTTTGGGGAAATTGGGGAAATCACCGCTGATGGCATCATCAGGATCAAAGGGGCCTGATCAAATGAAGATATCTGATCTCCACACAGTGGTGGTCCAATCATACTCAGATCAGACGGCTCAACTGGTAATGGATATTGGATTACAAGATGGACAGCCCACTCCTGCGATCAGGGATGATCTCTTGCATGAAAATGGCCTCAATTTGCACGCTGCTGGTTTCTCACAATACGTTGGCCCAACTGGCCGCTGAATCCAATCCAACCCTTTAATGGAAGAGAAGGCAGATATTGAGATAGAGGGAGGGAGGGAGGAAAAAATTGTGTTTGTATGACAAAATCTGATCAATATCTTTTTTTTTTTTTTTTTTAAGCTCATAAGTTTTTTGGACCTTTTCAATTTATGTGTTGTGCTCAGTTCACTGTTTTTCTTTGGATCCTTGCATTGTCCTTCTCTGGCATGAATTGATTTGAGCTAATGGGAATTACACATGCACTTATTGTGGATATCACTTTGACTGTGATAGGGAATCAGCACTTACGACTACATTATAGCCTTGAGGGATCAGGAGCAGCAAGCCACTGGAGTCCAGCAGAGTCCTCAAATGTCTCCTGCTAGCTCCCTTACAGGATTGAGCAGTGCAAGCTCCTTCAATACTTTTCATCGAGGCGCATGGTGCACTCCTCCACGCCTTTTTCTTGAGGATCAGGTATGATCTGAATTTTAGTATCAGGAATATTCTTGATTCTTCCCAACATGCTTGTCCCCCTGCTACCATGAAATATTATAAGAAAATTAATTATTTTTGAAAACCAATCATATAGATAAGTTTTGTAGTTAAACATACAGTTTTTTTTTTTTTTTTTTTTTTTTTTTTTTTTTTAATTTTTAATTTTTTTTAATGGAAAATGCTGGCATGCTTGTCAGTTGAGCTCCCCTCGTATGTGGGAGACCCAAGCTGATTGCTGCTGTTGTTCTGGTTTCAATCCTGCATGAACTGATTATGTAATCCAGATGAAAAGAATCACACAAGTACCATGCAGCTCCCTTTTCATGTACATGTGGCAAAGATGTCTGGTGATACAAACTGTTGACTGGTGGACCACAATGCAGATCTGCAATCCTGAAACTTAGGGGATACAACTGTGGTAGCCATCAGGTCAATGGCTTGCAAATGGAACAGTTAGCTCAACACAGCACTGGTCTGCATTGAACTTGCAAAACTTAAATGGATGGCAAGCTTTTCGTCGATTTATTGAGAATTTCGGACTATGGTCCATCCACATGGCAGCCCACCAGATTAACCATCCCAATCTTGACACATGTTTGCGACATCCCTCATGTAACATGAGAGGGAGCTACATGTACTTCAATGATGTGAGCTGCATGCTACCGTTACTTCTGGATGACATCAAAGATCTCCTTATCCATAGAACACTTCTCTGAAGCCGAGGCTTTGTTGATGGCGACAACTTCTTTCACAATTCTTACTTCATCTTCAGTAATGAAGTCAATTCTTCCTTGAATGCGTGATGCTTCAGATGAAAGAATTCTTCCAACATTCCATTACCAATGCATGGAAAATTTGTGTATCTTGATCCCCTGATTTTAAACATTTGATCCCATTATTGTTAGCAGGCATATGGGCTTATGGGAAGAAGGGAATAATCGGTGTTTTTGTAAGCAAAGTGGGTTGGTCTTCAAGGTCTTTAGAAGGGCAAAATTGGATGTAATTGGTGGGCTGGGCCTCTAATAGAGTGGGTTGGTCTTAGAGTTGTATTTGTATAAAGGCTTTCTCCAAGTGTTCTTTTTCATCCATGGTGTGCTGTAAAGGCTGTTACATAAAGGTAATGGCGGCAGCTGTTACATGTTATGGGGTTGTAAAGGCCGTAATGGCTGTTACGGAAAAACCGACCCATGAAAGCCATAACGGTCCATTACCGGGCCGATACAGTTTTTTTTTTGGATTTTTTTTTTCAACAAAAGAAAAGAGACTACAACGGCCATTACTGCCCCTGTAATGGCTGTTACACCCAGTGTTCGAGTTGTTGACGAAATGTCGATATTATCGCCGATAATATCGGTGTCGCTGGCCCAACGACACCGAAACTCCATTTTTTCGTTTATCTTCGGATTATCGGCGAAATATCGGAGATATCGGCGAAAATCTTGGATTATCGCTGACCAAAAATCCAATAAATAGGTAAGAAAACCCTTTTTTCAAAAAATTGGAAAAAATATCAGAACGGGGAAGATCTCTTACTTGTTGATCGGAAGTCGGAGCTTTGAAGATCGCCTTGATCAACAGCGGAAGAATGCCGATTGACAGCGCCAGATTTACAGGTAAGAAAATCCTCCTTTCTTCAGCAACAATCCTCCTCCAAAAACCCCCCTTTCTTCGGCCGCATTTTCTCTTCGACGAGATTTTAGGTTTATTTTATTTTATTTTATTTTATTTTTTTAAAAGAAAAAGAAAGGAAGATATGTAGCATGAGTCCGTGACTAGCGTTAACCCCGTGATGCGGTTTCGCTAGTGACACTGCCAGGTGGTTGGTCGTAATGTTATGTGGGCCCACCATGATCTATGTGTTTTGTCAACACCGTCCATTCATTTTTACACATCGTTTTAATCAATTTTCTTATAAATGAGATTGACTAGAATCTCAGGTGGACCACACCATGGGAAAACAGTAATGATTGAACGTCTATCATTAAAAACCTCTTAGGCCCACTGTAACGTTTATTTGACATCTAACCTGTGGATTAGGTCACACGGCATGTAGATTAGGTCATACGGACCTGGATGAAGGCAAAAAACAAATATCAGCTTGATCCAAAACTGTTGTAGCTCCAGGAAGTTTTTAATGGTAAGAGTTCAATCAACGCTATGTGGTCTATTTGAGATTTTGATCCACTTCAGTTTTGGATTCTTACCATAAAATTGTCTGTAAAATGAATTAGACGGCATGGATGATACACATACATCATGTTTGAAGTCCACAGAGCACCGTCTATGCTAGTCGTAGGGAGCATCCAATCCGTTTGAGGTAGCGGATTGTGTACATGAGTAAGTCGTATGTCTTGGAACTGAGTAAACTCAGTGAGGTCCACCGTGATTTATTTATTTTATCCACTCCTTCCATACATTTTAATAGATAATTGTAGGCCTTTAGGAAAAAAAAAATGAGGCATATCCAATGTTCAAATGGACCACACCACAAGAAACGGTTGAATTGAATGTCTACCATTGAAAAATACTTGGAGGGCCACGGAAGTTTTGGATCAAGCTTATATTTGTGTTTTCCCTTCATCCATGTTTGTATGATCTTATGAACAGGTTGGATGAAAAATAAACATCACTGTGGGGCCTAGAAAGGTTTCAACGGTGGAAATCATTATCCCCACTATTTCCAGTGGTATGATCTACTTAATCTTTGGATATGAATCAATTTTGGGGTCCACCCCTTAAATTTGATGGAAAAACGGATGGACAGCGTGGATATACCACAGAAATTCAATGTGGGCGCAAATGAGTGGTCAATTATGTTTAAACGGTGGTCACTGAATCTTCACTATTTTCTCTCATGCGGCTGCCCTGAGTTTTGGATCCATATGATTTTTTATCTGATGTCCTAAAATGATCTAAAAAAATGGATGGACAGGGTGGATGTTTTAAAAACATTATGATGGACCCCATGTAGCATCTCAGTGCAGGAAGGAAATCACCGTCCGGGACACGGATTAGCTTTTGACAGGTTTAGTAGGGAGACTCGCTACCGAGGTGACGTCACCTAGTTTTGTAGGCCCCACCATGATGTATGTGTTGTATCCTCACCGTCTATTTATTTTTCTAGATCATTTTAGGATATGAGACCAAAACTGAGGTATATCCCAATCTCAAGTGGACCACATTACAGGAAACAGTGTTGAGTCCTTGCTCTTACTCTGGTGGTAGACTCTCGGGAGTTTCAACACCTGGTCGAGGGTTCGAGTACACATAGGTGGTGAAATCCTACTACGGCGTGCGTGTGTGGTGGTGTGTGTGCGTGTAAAAAAAGAAAAGAAAAAAAAAAAGAAAAAAAAAAGGAAATAGTGTTGAATGAACGTAGACCATTAAAAACTCTTTTTTTTTTTTTTTTTTGAAGACACAGGGTGTCCCCACCTCTTTTTTGAAGTGATACTAATCCCTGCGAATACACGCAATCACCCACAACCACGTGTATCTGGTAAAACCAAGGAGGGGAATCGAACCCTCACCTATAGGAAGCAAACTATGGTGAAGACATTAAAAACTTTTTGAGCCCATAAAAGTATTGGATCAAGCTAATATTTGATTTTTCCCCTCATTTAGGTTTGTATGACCTAATCATACAGATTGGATGTCAAATAAATAGTACCGTGGGCCTTAGTAGGATTTTAATTGTGGATATCCAATCATTATTGTTTTCATGTGGTGTGGTCCATTAGAGATTTGGATCTGACTCATTCTTTATTCTGTAAACTAAAATGATATCCTCGAATGGTTGGACGGTGTGGATACGAAGCATAAACCATGGTGGGGCCACATAACCGCTGGACGTCACTTCAGTAGCAAGTCTCGCTGCTCAACCCGTCATAGCTAATCCGTGTCCCTACGGACAGCGGTACGTACGTGTCGTGTAATTGCGTATTGAGTAATTTATGTGGGGTCCACCGTGATTTACATATTTTATCCACTCCGTCCATCCATTTTACCAAATAATTTGAGGGCTTTAGCCCAAAAACTAAGTATATCCAAATCTCAAGTGGACCTCACCACGGGAAACTGTGTGAATTGAAATTATACCGTCGAAAATTCCATGAGGCCAAAGAAGTTTTGGATCAATCTGTTATTTGTGTTTTTCCTTCATCCATGTCTTTGTGATCTTATGAACGGGTTGGATGACAAATAAACATCACTGTAGGCCCTACCAAGGTTTCAACTATGGAAATCATTATTACCAGTGTTTCATATGGTGTGGTCCACTTGAGCTTTGGACATGCTTCAAATTTCGAAACAACCATTAAAATGAGCTGAAAAAACGGATGGACGATGTGGATAACCCACGCACATTCATGGTGGGCCCAACATGTTGGGCAACAGTAGTACTCTCAACTGCCACGGGATCCGGACAATGATTACGAGCCACCTCGTCATTCTATGTGGGGATGAAATATGGTTAGCATTGTGTATTTTTTTTAATTCATTTACTTTTGCATGTCTTCATTGTTATAAGCTTACATTTGTATTATATAAACTCGTTTGGTTACTATTTGAGTGATTTCTTACGACAACGCATGCCTTTTGGCCCTTATTAAATGGAAACTTCTTATTTAATGCATTCTTTTTACAATTTTTTTATTCCTGAATATGTAAATATGTGTATTTAGGCATGTCCTGAAGTTTCACTAAAAAATTCCACCATTTTCTCCATGTTTCCCCCTTTTTCCCTGCATTTCCGGTTATCGGCGATATTATCAGCGATAACGATATTATATCTTTATCTCCGGCCAGCGAAACTTGTAGCGATACCGACAACTCGAACACTGGTTACACCTGTATCATAAGGGTGATGGTG
Organism: Magnolia changhungtana; assembly: GCA_030180095.1. Taxonomy (NCBI): domain Eukaryota; kingdom Viridiplantae; phylum Streptophyta; class Magnoliopsida; order Magnoliales; family Magnoliaceae; genus Magnolia; species Magnolia changhungtana. Next base: position 620,751 of record JASAUF010000150.1, read on the forward strand.
GTGGCTGTTACAACCACCGTTACTGTTATGGAATACCTTGCTTTCGTCTGATTCTTGGTCTGCCTTGTAATTGCTCTGTTTTCTCTTTCTTTGATAATAAAATTCTCTTTTAAAAAATATATCAAATTCTGCCTAAAGGGTACAATTCTCACCAAATTATCCTTGTGCTTTTGACGGTCAGCCTATATAACAAAGGGAACTTTGGATCCCTATCTCTTCCCCTTTCCGACAAGTCTCTCCAAAATTTAATTTTATTTTCCTTCCCCACCTACTGAATAAAGTATTTTCATTTTTCAGTTTTATACTACTTCAGTTCTGTGCGGACTGCAGACACTTTATAATAGATTGTTTGGAAATTTACCGTTCGCATTTCATGATTAATGTTATGGTAATGGAAATAGTTGTTAAAATTGTATCTCTGTCATATGTTTTTGAAGTAGATGGCAACTTACCTTGTGAAATTTTCCCCATGAAAAATTGAAGAGAATTCTTGAAATTCCTACAAAAGAAAATTGCAACTTGTTTTGAAAAATCAGTGATAGTTTTGTTCCATTGTGGTAAGCAGAGTTAAAATCATCTGAATGGCTTGATATTGAAAGAACTAAAAGATGCTAGTCTATATATGTTGAATACTGCCTACTTGGCAAATCTACTGCCATTTTCTTTTTTATTCTTGGACCTGATAATAGCATCTCTCTCTCAGTGATAGTTTTGTTCCATTGTGGTAAGCAGAGTTAAAATCATCTGAATGGCTTGATATTGAAAGAACTAAAAGATGCTAGTCTATATATGTTGAATACTGCCTACTCAGCAAATCTACTGCCATTTTCTTTTTATTCTTGGACCTGATAATAGAATCTCTCTCTCTCTCTCTCTCTCTCTCTCTCTCTCTCTCTCTCTCTCTCTCTCTCTCTCTCTCTCTCTCTCTCTCTAGTTTGATGTAGTTCCTCCAGGTGCAAATACGTCTATGAATTCGTCGGGTAAGAGAACGATTGTAGACATGCCAACGAGGAAAAGAAACACAGAAACTGTAAAGATCAGTCCTTGGACACTGGCGCGCTTAAATGCTGAAGAAGTTTCAAAGGTGGCTGCTCAGGCGAGGAAGAAATCCCGGGTCCATCACCCAGTGTTGCGGCAGGAAGCACCTTTGGGTCTAGAAACAGACAGCAGCTTTGGCAGCAGCAGCCGAATACTTCAGAGGCCTGACAACCGTAGGCGAGCTAACAAGCGAGGCAGCAGGCTTCTGACAGGTCTCCCTCTTGAACCCCCGGCAAAAATGTCAGCCAAACGCACTGTCAGTAGCACCAGTGATCTGGCTGTGGAGACATCATCGATGGGTCTGGCTCCTCTGCAGCTTGAAGCAAGGAGTGCTTTCCGCACAAGCCTAGCTATGTCTTCAGCTGGGGGAGTTGCTTCTTCTCCCGATAGCAGTCTGGACTCACCTGATCTACACCCATTCCATGTCTCTGTAAAGGCACAAGGGACTCTTCCACCTATTGGTACCCAGGTGGGGATTCAGCTATCAAGGTCAACCAGCGATGGGTATGAAGCATCTGGTGGTGAGGACAGCGACCGGGTTCCTTCAAGAATGGCGAACAACAGGCAATCTTCATTAAACTGGAGTAGCCTGCTCTCGTTCAGCTCTGGCCATGTTCCCAGGGAGGCTAAATCCAAGGCGTCGTCATCATCGATGGATGGCCGGCCAATCCGACACTAGATAGCTTTGAGATCATCAGTTGAGCTTCTTCTG